>JAQPPZ010016988.1:5670000-6887585 GCA_028583015.1 Wollemia nobilis | reverse complement strand
TCTTGGAGGTTTATCAGGGATTTTTAGTATAAAATTTTTTATAGCCTCAATAGTGTTGATGTTTGAGGTGTTTCTACTATCAGTGACTCCATCACCTACTACTTGCTTATTCTTATATTGGTTTTTGGAAGTTTTATATTCATCCTTTTTATTGAACTGTCCTCTTCTGATAAGAGCATCTTATACCCTTCTCGCTAAATCTATAGATTTATCAGAATATGTTACTGTACCTGTAGCAAGTTCATAAGATAGCTGTTCTTGTAAATTACCAATGAAAATTTCCAACATCTCTCGATGAGGTAAAGCAAAATATAATTTTCCTAGAAGTTGTCTCCATTTGGGTAGGAATTCGCAAAGCTCTCATATTTTCCTTGTTTCAAATTATATAAATCCTTAATAGTGGCATGCCTTTCTATGTAGGCACTAAATTGGTGTACACATATTTTTGCTATCTCTTCAAAGTTTCTCAAAGAATCTATTGGTAATTGAAAGTACCATTCGAAGGCCATGCCTTCGAGGCTTTTAGGGAACATCTTTAGCTTTAAAAAATCATCATAGGAAATGTCATGACAAGCTATTCTAGACATGCGAAGATGCTCACTAGGATATTTGGTTCCCTTATATATCAGAAATATAGGCATGGGGAAATGTTTGGGTAAGGTTGAGAAACTACAATAGGATCCAAAGGTTGACTACACATATTTATAACTATATAAGGGATGGTAAGGATCTATCTGATCTAGAAATGAAGCTAAATGTTTAACTAAGGCTTCAAGTCCTTGTGGTTGCTCACTAAATTGATGTTGTGTGGTCATATTGTTGTGCATTTGGTGATATGGTTGTGTCGTCACATAAGGATTTCTAGTAGAAATGATATTATGTAAAGTGTTTGTGGGAACAGTGTTATGAAGTTTATATGGAACTGTATTTTATTGGATTTTCTATTGATAATGATTGGAATTTTGTGTTTTCTTAGTCTTTTGTGATGTAGATATTTGTTGATTAGGAGCTTGAGAAGAAGAAGAATGTTGTTTTTATTTAGAATTTGATTGAGTTGCTAGTTTTTGAGTGTTTAAATCTACATTTTGATTGTTGTTTTGAGATGGACCAGCTTGATATTGATTTTTCTATTTATGTATATCATTGGTTTTGCATTAAATCCAAGAGCGGCTTCTGTAGCAACCTCTGTTGAATAATATCCAATTGGAAGTAAATGCTTTGTTTCCAACACATGATTAATTTGACCTATATTACTTTTTAGGAACTCAACAAAATGCTGGATAGATTTAAAATTAACATTACCTTGAGCATCTACAATAGGTTTATTAGGATATTCGTCCTCTTCTTCCCCTTATATATTATCTTCCTCACATTGTTCTGTAAGTTTATCATCTTCAATAATTACCCTATCATCAAGGTTTTCTTGATCCGGTTCATCATATTCTATTTGTTTACCATTTCTCAAGATTCTAGGCATCTTGTCTTTAGGGAGTTTTGTTTTTCAGTGATATATATGTTGTATATATATATATATATATATATATATATATATATGAATTTTTGGGTATATATGTTATATATACCTATATAAAATATTGTAGATATATATTATATTTTTGTTTTTTGTTTTTTTGTTTTTAGTTTTGAAAAGAAAGCAACAATAAAAATTATAATACTCTAGATAATAGATTTAATATTTTTGAAATAGTTTGTGAATGTCATTAATAGGCTCAAGTTCTTCAGGTGTCATATAGTGCTCTTCTTCAAATTGAAAATTTGCTTTTAAGAATTTGATAAAATGGGTTATGGTAATACTATCAATTTCAGAGTCTTGAGCATAAAAATATATTTTGTGATAATACTCATGAAAATAGACTGCCTTAGGAGTTTTGTGATATCTTCTTTTGTTTTCCAAGACTATCTCCTGATCCTCTATGTGTGCTAGAAATTTGTGTAATGTTATAGCGTTTTAAATATAATATTCAAAAGTATACACAGATGAAGAAACACTTGCTCTCTTATCCACTAACCACCTCTCACAAGATATTTGAATATCAAAGTAGTGAGAAGAATTATCGGGCTCCAGGATTCTAGTTATATCAAATCTCTTAATTTAGCTAAGTCTTGATGTGTTGGCTTATATAATGTCTAGTCTCTTCCAAAGTTCAGTCCATTGTTCCTGAGATGGAATACTAGGGTTTTCAACCACTAGAGAAATTTCCTGTGTAGATAATAAGGATCTAACATCTATAATTACAACTCTTCCTATGATGATGTCTAACATCTAAGAAATAAATCTAGAATGTGCAAGTTTGACTAATGATATTTTTTGTTTTATATTTTTTTTGTTGTTTTTATGTTTTATAAATCAGAAAGGTGCCTATATTTTTCACATCAAGTTCACCAAAGAATGTAGCTCTAAAATTTTCTCACTCCTTTCCTTTAGGCTAATGGATCCGTGCCTAGAAGGGGAATGGAAAAATGGTAGGTCTACACCTCAGAGGAGAGGCACTTGAGGTCGTGCCCTCTTTGATGATTTTTTGATGAATTGGGTGGGTTCACCAAGAAATATTTTTTATGGTAGTTTCCACACCTAGGTTGGAAGTTTGTTTGATGTGTTCTTTTTACTTTACTGACAATCACCTGGTTTTGGCCAAATGCAACTAATCTATGCTAAATGCAATTTTGATTTCAATGAATATAGTAGACAATAGATTACAGAAAGTAAATAGATGCAATGCTTGCTTATGGAAGAAATTTGATGATCTTACTCAATTCGGATGTCTGATGTAGGGTCTGTTTAATTGCTAGAGGCCAGATTGGATGTTACAGGGTGATATCGAACATCCGATCTATAATCGGCAGGTCCAATTTGATATCGTTAGAACTGATATGGTTAGAAACTTATAGTTTTAGAGATAGACACCCAAATAGAAACTTGCAATAAAAATATGGACCTTGTTTAAGCATGGATTAGGCTAGATAAGAGTCTGTTGTATACTGCTTTCAAAGGAAACACTATGAATATGAACTATGATATGCAAATAACACAATTGAATGCAATGATGGTGAACTCTAAGTATAATGAACAATGATTTCTATATTAAATATGATGGTAAATGATAATTATGATATTATAAATGCACATCTAAGATTAAAGAATGCAAATCAAAGTCTGAAGGTGCCTCTAAAAAACCTACAGACAAGATCGGGTGATGTAGAATAGGATTGGGTGCTTTTGAGTGATATCGGATGTCCGATAATGTATCGTATTCATCGATGCATAGCTACCATATATTTGATCCTGCAAGTGCTTATAAAAAATAATAGAAAAAAATGATGCACAAAATGCGAAAGTGAATACCAATCAACTAGGAAGTCAGGAGTCAGAAGGAATTTAGAGGGAGGGTGTCTGATTAAATAGGCTAGGTAGGTTGGAGGGGTTGGGCCAAAAATAGGAGTTACAACTCCTTCTAGTCTGGGTGTGATCGGTAAATCTGATCCTGTAACCTTTGTGCTATTAGGCAGATAAGGACAAAAGAAGTTGTAACAAATTTATTGCTTTGTTTTTCTAGGTAGTTTTTAGTTTTAGACGAGATTGAACATCCGATCTTGCACATTTAGGTTTGATCTCGGATCGGACTTCCGATATCAGCCAAATAGAGTCGATATCATCATGAGGGCACAAAAATCGAGGCAATAGGTTAGGAATTTTTTTTTATTACTTTTTTTAATATTTTTGACTTAGGATGAATTAATATGAGTTAATTTTAGGATGTTACACTAATTATCCCCACACAAAGTGGTGCATAGGAAACACTATATGATGAAAATGATATTTTATTGGCACCTATGAATAGGGTTATGCATAAGGGGTTGGACTCAAAATATACTTGTAAAAAAATGGTGAATCCTAATCAAAATCAAGGTGAATCATGGAGAATCATAAGAAAATCAAATCAAGCATCTTCATACCAAAAATTGAGGTATTTGAAGCCCTAAAATGTAAGATCATATTTGGGAATATTTTTGACCTATTAAATCATCTTATAACTTCATAAAAATACCACCATTAGATCAGGATTGAAAAGAGCTTTCCAACGAGTACAAATATGCCTATGTTTGGATATATATTGTGGTGAATTGAACCTAAGAAAACATTGGTCCTGAAACTTTTAGGCGAATGGGCCAACGTCGAGGGTCCTCATATTCGCCAAATTCCAATATTGGAAATCCTAATATTCATCCAATTTGAGAATATTAGCCACTATGCATAACCTTGCCTATGAAATTTATGGTATTTATCATGTAGTAATTTATGAGATAGAATAATTTGATTTGACTTTACCATTAACACCTATAAACTTTGCAGTTTTCATCATGCGATGGTTTGATTTACAGTTTGAAAGACTTGATGGATATCGTTTGAGGTAAACTTGATTAATATAGAAATATATATTGATGGTTGTATGAGCCATGATTTAATTTACAAATATGGGACTAAAAGGATCTACTTGCATTAATCACCTAACGCAATGAAAAATGAACTATCCTGACTAGGATCATAATTTGCACATTATCATGAATCCTTAACTTGAGATGAAACAAGTAATCTAGATATATAAAAGAATGTGTATGTAGGTATATATGAAATTAAGCAAGATGCAAGTAAGCAATGACAAGCAGATAAAAGAAAGAAGAAATCAACTAAGACTCAAATGTAATACCTTTTGAGATGTATTATATTTATTAGTTGTTTAAGTTCTTTTTCATCAAGTGTGATGAGGTGGTAGGCACTTGAACTAAACTTGGTATTTATGATGAATGAACCTAGCTAATTAGGCTCAAACTTACCTTTGAGAAGTTTTGGTATTAGTGTTCTTTTGAATCTCTTTAAAAACAAGATCACCAACTTTAAAGGAATGAGATCATACCTTTTTGTTATAGGCATGCTTAAGCCTTTGTTGGTAGACCCACAGGTTCTCTAGGGCATGGATCTACTTTTTTTCAAGTAGTTCCAACTAGTGGGTGAGATGATATTTATCTCCAATAGAGAATTCCTACAATAGAATGTGCAAGGAAGAAACTGTTGAGTGGTAATTTTACCCAATTGCAAAACCACACTCACAGTTAGGATTTTGATTAGAAAACCCTCTCTTGCAAAGAAATAGAAATTTCTCCAAGGTTCCTTTTACTTAATGTGTGCATGTATTCTTGTGAAAATGTGTCAAATAAGTGCTAGAATACCTTAGTGATTTGCAAGAAACTATTAACAAGGGGCTTGTGTTGGTATTACTTTATTATGCTATGTTATTGATTGTTCATGAAACTTAAAAGAAAATGTAAATGTGATTGGCCCTCATATGACCACGATGAAAAGTGATTTAGTTACTTTTATATTGGAGTTTTTTAGGTAGATTTTATCTTTCTTTGTTAAGTAGATTTTAACAAATTTATCTTCTTTGTTAAATCCTACTTTGAGCATGAAATAAAAGACTAAAATCTATCTTTGAAATGTGAATGCTTGAATGATGATTCGATTCATTTTAGCTTGCTTTGAGCATGAAAATAAAACAATCTACATGAATAACTTTAAAATGTAGCATTCTTTTAAATGCCATATAAATTACCCCCTTTAATGAAATTGTAATTTTCATAAAGAGAAGTTAATTTATTGCTTAAAAAAAAAACAAAAGTTCAAAGCTTGAATTTTAATTCTCCTTTAAAATGTGAAATCATGTAAAGCTTTGAAATTACAAAATTTCCTCTTTAAAATGTGAACTTTATATAATTTTGGAATTTCGAATTTCCTTTAAAATAAAATCAAAATTGCTTAAAATAAAAATTTAAAGCTTATTCTTGGAATCCGTGCATCTCTTTATGGATTTTTATTTTTTTAATATTTTTAATATTTTATTTGTAGAAGTTTAAAAAAATGAAAAAGGGTAGGGTTAGAGAAAATTTAAAATAAAATTAAAATTCTAGAATGTGGACCAGAATATGGAAAATGACCAAAGAGAAACTACTGAACCCTAATTCGGCCTATGTTGCAGAAAATGTTAGATCCTAGACACAAAACACAACCAAGTTAGACCTGCATCCACACAATCTAAAATTTGGTTATGGCGAGAGTCTAAGGGGTAAAAAAATGTATTAAAATATTTAAATTATGCTACCAAATTCATGCATAAAACACCATTAAATAGTTCTAAAACATGTGGAGAAAAGTATGCAATAAAAGCTTTATTTTGTTCAAAACCTCCACTTTATACATATAAATGTAAAACCAAAATTATTGGTAGTAGTTTAAGAGCCTTTCAATATCCTTCCATGCCTCTGTTCCAAAAAGTTCCAGCTCCTCTCCTAAATTTCATCACCGTATTTAAAATATTTTAGAAGAAGCCTTTTTGTTTCTTTTCTCCTGCGCTTGGCTTCAAAATTCTCTTCAACCATTCCCTTTCGTATTCCTTCCATTCCTTAATATTCATCTGTTTCATTGTTGTGGCATTAGGAATAATGATCCATTTCACAACCGTTACATATTTCATTAAGCCATATTATAATACCGATTGCCACAAGATTTTAAATTTTCTTAAATAAAAGTCTCTACGAGGCTCACATATGGTGAGCGCGACAGGTTATCATTCCCTGCCTATGACCCTGAAGGTCTTCATCTGTACCTTACCTAGTTGGCAATGTGGTTTGAACATGAACCAAATGGTGACATATTGGCATCGCATCTGAGTTTCCTGGCTCCAATGGATGCCCAGTTGTCCTCCTCCACATTATTCCAAAAAGTGATTGAAATAGCAAAATCATTCAAATACATCGCCTATGACAAATAGCATGTGGTCGGCGTTGATGTATCTACATTAAATCATGATATTTCACCATATCTAAACTCTCATTTTAACCAAAGTAGTTATCATCGTAGTTGCTTGGCGTTGTAAATGGCACTACGGTGCTATCATCCTGTATACATATTAAGGGATTTTGACGATATCTTGATCCTCATGGGAATACTCTACCTAATAGGTCTATTCCTCTATATTGGTCTCTATATTATCATTACCTGTCATATTTTCTCAATCATTAGCATAGTCCACTGTATCACAGTCACTTCTATATATGTTAGATTCCACCCATTGAATTCACTATGCATTTCATGTTTCACCCTCTATTATGAGCGCACTCTTGTATTTGAATACCATGATGGATGACTTCAAAATTTCAAGAATGAACACATCCATCTCACCAAAAATGTCTACTATGGGTGCATCGTCCTCCAAAGTAGCACCCCTTGGATGATATGATGGTCTAAAAGGTTCACAACCACTAGCTTGGGCATGCATGAGTTTGTTCTCTACAACATTCAGACCATCCATGGTGCATTGATTGTGTTGACACTGGATACCTCTCCCTCATTTGACACGAGTGGTGAAAAACATTTCTTGTTGATATTAAAAGAATGCTAACATTTGTGTTTTCCCCATCTTGGTGAGGTCCAAAATCCTATACCCCACTTATTTTACCTATCATGATTTTATTCATTTAATTAAATAATATCTCTACAACATCCTATCCTCTAGCACAGTCCTCAGAACAACAAGATTCAATAGAATATTCCTTTAGCTAATATGCCAGTCATTTCAGATCTATGACTATGACGTGTATTTCCTTTGCCTTCATTGCATAACTTCCCAATTTTAGAGGTAGAAGATATTTAAAATTTAGCCTTCATCTTCATTGCATAACTTCTATTTATACACAACAATAACCTCTCCTGCCATTTACTAACGTCGATTGAGTATCCACAATAATTGGCCCATGTTGCAAGGTACAAATCCGTTGCTACATGCATAACCATCAATGCTCTAACCTTGGGTGTGCACTCGATTGTAATAACCCACCTCATTTCTTGCACGTGATCAGAGCTAGCTGATTCTACCATTGTGGTTCTCTAGGACAAACGCTTCTACGAATGGGCTACATCAATGTGCACTGCGTTGAGCAAGCATTATCAAAAAGATCCTATCAATCCATATATGAGTGGGATAGATGGACATGCATACCCCCAGTTACCTCACCATGGGCTATGATATATCACTGAACACCTAATTATGGAAACAAAAATAGTAGTGATAGTATTTCTCCGCTTGATGCTGCCTACTTTCATGAACAAATTCCTTCCTATGGCAACTGGTCATCCATGCAAGCACCTAAATAGTCCATGCCTATGCGGGTCCACATAATATTGGATCCTTATCCAAGTCATATCATCTTGTGGGCCTACCTGGAACACTCTTCATCATCAATTTCCAAATATTCACCAGCATGAGTGGTTCCTATCCTATGCCCAATATCCCCATGTATGTCTGTGTTGTCTTGGCGTGCTTGCATGTTAAGCTAGTCTAGGCTATCCCATACATGTAGTCCAAGCCATCATCATGTCCATGGGTCCAATCCAACTTATCAGTCTTGGGAGTTATGCATTCACGTAACCCATGTGGGTCCACTATGCAAGCCCTCATAGTTTTCATTGTTCATCCATGCTCCTATCATTGTCTCCATCCAAAAATACGGTAGGGATCACACTCTATTCACCTGTACGTGCAAAAAATGAATGATTAGAAAACATCATGATGTGTTATGATAAAGTTATAACATTATGATATATAAACATGGATACCCACCATTTTATTAAATTTTGAATAAACTTTATTTTTATTTTCTTTATTTCACTATTTTCGTTTTTGCTTTTTATAATTATGAAGGTAATCAAAACGAAACAAGGGAAATTAAAATAATTATTTTTATCATTATTTTATTTTTATTTTATTTTATTTTATATTTTATTTTTTTGATTAAACAATAGGTGATCTAATTAAATCCAAAATTTGGAACTAATTGGTCTCAAGACATCACAATTGGCATTAAAATTCAATCATTACCTAACCAAAACATAAAAATCAACAAAGAAATCCTCACCTTAAATCAAACCCAAAATATTACATGCTTTAAAACAATCTAGATGGAATTACTACCCAAAAATGAACTTTGGAGTGCACTTTTCAAACTCATGGGTATGGACCTATCAACCCAAAACCCAAAAACAACCAAAACTTTCCCAAAAAAACTCAAAATTAAAGGTGGGTATCCAAAAAATGGTGATTTTGCTGGAAAATGCTCCTGAGTATTTTGGATGAAGAACCCAATATGAAATCAAGAAAATCAAATATTAGAAAAATAAAAATTATTTAGTAATATCTAGAGAAGATGGGGTTAGATAGCTTTGAATGAACACAAATAAACTATTTACCTTTGCTCAGTGTGTGAAATGTGATTTGTTTTGTATTCTTGAAACAATCCATATTCCATCACTTGTTTCATATTTAGGCTATGGAGTACCACTCATTTTAAATATACCTCTACATTTCTCCACTACCAGCGAGGCGTCTATAGCCCTTGTGGAGATGACCTTGATCTCTTCTAGACCTTGCTCTACTGCCAACCAGACATCTATAGCCCCGATAGATATTATCCGAACCACCCAAGTATTAAGCTAATTTTAAATTTAATTTTTTTCTTGTATTTCATCTAGACATAGCTCCACTGCCAATCAAGCATGCATTGCCCCAGTGAAGATTATCTAAAATTTATTTTGATTGATTTGGATTTTATTTCTCTCTCTTTTTTATTGAGCATTATTACTTTACAAAATTCACCCGCCACTTGGATTAGAGACCATTCAAGGCTAAATATGGAGTGTGTTAGATTTTTGCCTTAATTTGCAAACCAAAATGACTTTATCCTTCAAGATTCCAAAGAACACACTTTAGCATGTGAGTTATAAGTGGAGCTTTAGCAAAATATTCCATTTTTCCACCTTACACCATTTTGGTCCCAAAATATAAGAATGATCACTAAGCAATTTCATCCATCCTTTACTCAATTTCACTTGTTTTCAAACTAGGTGGTCCAACCTACTTGACAAAGAAGCACTATCAACAAAGAAACCAGGAGTTAGTAGTTATCACCAAACATTACCTCAATTGGAGGAACCAACACAAAGCACAACACTCTAAAATAAACCAAAACCTAACCTAATGAAAATTGACAAGAAAAAAAACAATAAAACTTGCCAAACAAGAAAATAAGGACAAAGCACAAAAATAGGAAAGCTAAAAATAAAAACATGAAAACCAAAGCTATATACAATAATATACAATATGGTAAAATATGATGCAAAATTTAGGCCATCATTTTCCTGGATCCCAAACACGATTACCACAGAGAAATCTACCATGATGTACATGCCAAGATTTACAGAAATGCAACCAAAATAAGATTAGTCCATACAATACAAACATTCTTATTTTACCTCTCTCACCCCACCAATTTGATTCCATGATATTAGCAATTCTATGTTGAAAATTTGATTCATCAAACTTGCAAGCAAATACATGATTCTCAACTATCTCTTGTTTATTTAGTGAGGTGTAAATTTTGAAACCTGACTCATCATTCTAACTTGAGCTCTTATTTTCACAAAAATATATGAGGTATTTCAAATAAGATGCTATTTTTGAAAATTTTGAAGCCAAGTCATTATCTACATCTTTAGGCCAATCATGACTACGCAACATTTTGCAAGCATCTAGGATATCTAACATGTGAGGATCATTATAACTTTTTATCCTAGATTCCATTGTCAATTATTGATGAATTTGATTAAAAAATTCAATCCTATTTTCTTTCATTTTATTTATGGCAACAAATTTGGGAGTTAGCTCTAATTTCTTGTTAATAAAACTTGATATTTCGTCATCAATAGCATTGGCCTCTAAAGGAACATCATGCAATTTATTACTTGAAACTTCCGTAGCCAATAACAAAGGTAAAAATTCTACCTTTCGTACACTTTCATTTGCCATGACTTGATGAGCATTTGTAACTTCTTCCTTTTCTTCATGGGCTTCATCATCACCCTCTTGCAGCCCTTCCTCTTCATCAATTACCTATTTTTCAAAAACCAAAGTTAACCACCAAATTAAAAATACGCCCATCCTTTTCAAACATATGTCTTGCTAGTCAAGGGATTTGTCAAATAACACATCTCCCTGATCAACTACTTGAATTATTTTGAATAAAGCTACATTTTTATCATTTGGAGAAATAAGAGCCAATTCTCCTTCCTTGTTAACCACCAATGGCAATTCTTTATTTGACTCTCCAAGACAAGCATGTGAATTTGTACCTAAATTTTTAGTAGTCAAGAATGAAAAAGAGGATTTTACCTCTTCCATGATCCAAAAAAATGAATCATAAGAAAATTTGCCATTTCTTCCTTTTCTCTTCTAGCAAGGTGTTCAATAAACTCATATTCAAAATGATTGAATCTTGGAACCTTCTCTATTTCGGTAAGTGGCATGCCATTTTCTGATTGTACAGGTATTTCAAGATATTCGTGTGAGATAGAGGTTTTAGCATCCTGCATATCAAGTGAAATACAAATTTTATCAGTACGAGTGTGAGAAATCAATGATTCCTCATGTCTTCCCTGATCATTATAATAATTATCTTCTAAAAACAAGTTATGAAATTCTATCATGTCCTCTGGCGAATATTTAGATTCATCTATTGATTCCCCCTAAAATTCATGTTCAACCATTTTTGGTGGGTCAAGGGTTTCTTTAGTGGGATCAATTCTTATATTTTGCTTTTTATAATTTTCCCAATCCTCACTTGTGAATAATGACTCTAAGTATTTAATTTCTAGCTGGTCATTATTTGGAATACATTGTCTTTCTTGATCATTTGCTTTATCCATTTCATTTAATTCCATGGAAGGTCCTAACCTATCACATATTTTAATGCTAGTTAGATCTAGGAATTCTTCATTTTCTGAAGGCTCAAGGGTTTCTATAGTGGGATCAAATCTTTTATTTTCATTTCTATGATTATCCCAATCCTCACTTGTGAACAATGACTCTAAACCTTTTATTTTTAAAATTTTATACGTTTCCAAAACTAATCCAATCTCTATATTTTTATGGGCCTGTTTACTACAATCCTCATTGGTGGATATTGGCCTTGAGACTTGCACCTCATTTTGGATGATATATAAAGTAGTTTTAACATATGGATAGTTAAATTTATCCCATTGATTACTTACATTAGATATTATTTGTTTTGAGGGTACCAGATTGGGTGGTTGGTATTGGTTGGGATCTATAACTCCTGAAGAACAATTCATAATGGGAGAAGGTGGTGTATCAACCTGACTCATTTGTGGTATCTGATTATGAGCCTTAGGGTTGAGTAATGATAATAGACCCACATCAATATCTTTTTAAGTCCATCATTGTTCTACTAGTATTGCCTCACTATAGGCTTTGTGCAAGGATGGATCTTTAAGAATTCTCCCTAGAAATGTAGAAGTTAAGGGGTCTAAGGATTCCAAGTATATTTGAGTGGCTCTTTCTTCTGAAATGATGTAATGTGGTACCACTTAGGTATACAACCTATAGAACCTATCATTGAATTGGCTCATGGACTCATTAGGTTCTTTATAAATAGAGAAAAACTAATTTACTATCACAACTAGGTCAACCAATTTTACAAAATGGTTGAGAAATGTTACCTCTAATTGAGGCCAAGACATAATAGAATATAGAGGTATGCGGATATACCGATCTAATGCAACCTTGTACAATGTATATGGAAACAACATACAAGCAATATCTTCATTATTTGGAATACATTGTCTTTCTTGATCATCCGCTTTATCCATTTTATTTAATTCTATGGAAGGTCCTAACTTATCACATATTTTAATGATAGTTAGATCTAGGACTTCTCCATTGTATGAAGAGTCAAGGGTTTCTATAGTAGGATCAATTCTTCTATTTTGCTTTCTATGATTATCCCAATCCTCACTTGTGAACAATGACTCTAAACCTTTTATTTTTAAAGGTTCATACGTTTCCAAAACTGAGCCAATATCTACATTTTTATGGGCATGTTTACCACAATCCTCATTGGTGGATATTGGCCTTGAGACTTGCACCTAATTTTGGATGATATCTAAAGTATTTTTAACATATGAATAGTTAAATTTATCCCATTGATTACTTACATTAGATATTATTTGATTCGAGGGTACCATATTGGGTGGTAGGTATTGATTGGGATCCATAAGTCCTGAAGAAAAATTCATAATCAAAGAAGATGGTGTATCAACCTGACTCATTTGTGGTATTTTATTATGAGCCTTATGGTTGAGTAATGATAATAGATCCACATCAATGTTTTTCGAAGTCCACCATTGTTCTACTGTTATTGCCTCACTATGGGGTCTGTGCAAGGGTGAATCTTTAAGAATTATCACTAGAAATGTAGAAGTTAAGGGGTCTAAGGCTTCTAGGTATATTTGATTGGTTCTTTTTCTGAAATGATGTAATGTGGCACCACTTCAATATACAACCTATGGAACCTATTATTGAATTGGCTCATGGACTCATTATATTATTTACAAATAGAGACTAACTGATTTAATATCACAACTAGGTCAACCAATTTTCCAAAATGGTTGAGAAATGTTACCTCTAATTGATCCCAAGACATAATAGAATCTAGAGGTACATGGATGTACCAATCCAATGCAACCTCATATAATGTGTATGGAAACAACCTACAAGAAATATCTTCATGCATAATTTACAAATAAATTAACATGTTCTTGTATCTCTGAATGTGTTCTTAAGATGATGCCACATCATACCTAAACTAAGGTAAATATTATTCTACACCTTTAGGGATTTGATGGGTAGGAATGTTTAAATGACAATAATAACCATCTAACCAGGATGCAACTCCTACATTTGTTGAAGTAAACATTGCCATTAGTGGACCTTAAAGAATAGAACTTTAGTACCAATTTTGTTAGTCAAAGAAATGTCTTACAAATAAGCGTCAAATGACTAACAATTTTCAAATGTTTAACAAATAAATCATCATGTTCATCAACCAAAATATATGCATCAATTAACCCCTAATAATAAATAATATTCTCAATTTATAAAAAGGGTTAGCATCAATGCATCATCAATTAAAGAAACTTCTAATCAGCGAATGCGGTCACTTGTAAACAAAACCTCGTTAGTCAATACCAATGCCTGCAAATAACCTTTCAAATAACAATGAATAATTTAGCATTTAAGTAGCAATAAAATAACCAATTCATGCCCTCCTTCTAGCACCAAAATATTGAGTGGTAATTTTGCCCAATTGCAAAACCACACTCATAGTTAGGATTTTGATTAGAAAACCCTCTCTTGCAAAGAAATAGAAATTTATCCAAGGTTCCTTTTACATAATGTGTGCATGTATGCTTATGAAAATGTGTCAAATAGGTGCTAGAATACCTTAGTGATTTGCAAGAAACTATTAACAAGGGGCTTGTGTTGGTATTCCTTTCTTATGCTATGTTATTGATTGTTCATGAAACTTGAAAGAAAATGTAAATGTGATTGGCCCTCATATGACCACGATGAAAAGTGATTTAGTTACTTTTATCTTGGATTTTTTTAGGTAGATTTTATCTTCCTTTGTTAAGCAGATTTTAACAAATTTTATCTTCTTTGTTAAATCTTGCTTTGAGCATGAAATAAAAGACTAAAATCTATCTCTAAAATGTGAATCTTGAATGATGATTGGATTCATTTTAGCTTGCTTTGAGCATGAAAATAAAATAATCTACATGACTAACTTTAAAATGTAGCATATTTTGAAACACCATATAAATTACCCCCTTTAGTGAAATTGTAATTTTCATGTAGAGAAGTTAATTTATTGCTTAAAATAAAATAAAAACAAAAGTGCAAAGCTTGAAGTTTAATTCTCCTTTAAAATGTGAAATCATGTAAAACTTTGAACGAACAAAATTTCCTCTTTAAAATGTGAACTTTAAATAATTTTGGAATTTTGAATTTCCTTTAAAATAAAATCAAAATTGCTTTAAATAAAAATTTAAAGCTTATTCTTGGAATTCGTGCATCTCTTTTTGGATTTTTAATTTTTTTTATATTTTTTATTTGTAGAAGTTTAAAAAAAATGAAAAAGGGTAGGGTTAGAGAAAAATAAAAAAAATAAATAAAATTTTGGAATGTGGACCAAAATATGGAAAATGACCAAAGAGAAACTACTGAATCCTAATCGAGTCTATGCTGCAAAAAATGTTAGATCTCGAACATAAAACACAACCAGGTTAGATCTGCATTCACACAATATAAAATTTGGTTATGGCGAGAGTCTAAGGGGTAAAAGCATGTATTAAAATATTTAATTGATGCTACCAAATTCATGCATAAAACACCATTAAATAGTTCTAAAACATGTGGAGAAAACTATGCAATAAAAGCTTTATTTTGTTCAAAACCTTTCCTTTCTGCATATAAATGTATTACCAAAATTGTTGGCAGCAGTTTGAGAGCCTCCCAATCTCCTTCCACACATTTGTTCACAAAATTTCTAGCCCCCTCCTCTCTTTCATCATCGTATTTAGTAAATTTTAGAAGAAGCCTTTTCATTTCTTTTCCTCCTACACTTGGGTTCAAAATGCTCTACAACCCTTCCCTTTTGTATTCCTTACATTCCTTAATATTCTCCTGTTCCATTGTTGTGGTATTAAGCATAATGACCCATTTCACAACCATTACCTCCTTAATTACACCATATTATAATATCGATTGGCACAAGATTTTAACTTTTCTTAAATAAAAGTCTCTATGAGGTTCACATACGGTGAACACGACAGGTTATCATTCCCTGCCTATGATCCTGAAGGTCTTCATCGCTGCCTTACCTACCTGCCAACGTGGTTTGAACATGTACCAAATCGTGACATATTGGCATCGCATATAAGTTTCCTGGCTCTAGTGGATGTCTAGTTGTCCTCCTCCACGTTCTTACAAAAAGTGACCAGAAGAGCAAAATCGTTCAAATACATCACTTGAATGATAAATAGCATGTGGTCGACATCGAGGTGTCTGCATTAAATCATGATATTTTACCATGTCTAAACTCTTGTTTTAACCAAAGCAACTATCACAATAGTTGCCTAGCATCGTAAATGACACTACAATGCTATCATCTTGTATACATATCAAGGGGTTTTGACGATATCTTGATCCTCACAAGAATACTCTTCCTAATAGGTCCATTCCTTTGTATTGGTCTCTTTATTATCATCACCTATCAAATTTACTCAATCGTCAGCATAGTCCACTATATCACAACTATTTCTATATATGTCATATTCCACCCATTGAATTCCTTGTGCATTCCACGTTTTACCCCCCGACTATGAGCGCACTCCTGTCTTTGAATACCATGGTGGATGGCTTCAAAATTCTAAGAATGAACACATCCATCTCACAAAAAATATCTATTATGGGTGGATTATCATTTGGAGTAGCACCCCTTGGATGATATGATGGTCTAAAAGGTCCGTAACTTCTAGCTTGGGCATGCATGAGCTTATTTCCTACAATGTGGGGACCATCCATGGTGCATCGATTGTGTTGACATTGGATACCTCTCCCTACTTTGACACAAATGGTGAAGCACATTTCTTGCTAATATTCGAAGAATGCTAACATCCATGTTTCCCCTGTCTTGGAAAGACCCACAATCCTATACCCCACTTATTTTGCTCATCATGCTTTTATTTATTAAATTAAATAATATCTCCACAACATCCTATCCTCTAGCGGAATCCTTACAACAATAAGATTCAATAGAATATTCCTTTAGCTAATATGCCAATCATTTTAGATCTACATCTGCAACGTGTATTTCCTTCATATTCACTGTAAAAATTTCCAATTTTAGAGGCAAAATACATTTGAAACGCATCCTTCATCTTCACTACACAACATCTGTCTATACGTAGCAACAACCTCCCCCACCATTTACTAGCGTTGATTGAGTATCCACATTGATTGGCCCATGTTTCTAGGTTTTGGTCCATCTCTACATGTATAACCATCAATGCTATGACCTCGAGTGTGCACTTGAATATAATAACCTACCTCATTTCCTGCATGTAATTAGAGCATACTAATTCTACCATCGTGGTTTCTTTGGCACTAACACTTCTACTTTTGGCACTGCATTGAGCAAGTGTTATCAATAAACTCCTATCAATCCATATATGAATGGGCTATGTGGACATGCATGCCCTAAGTTACCTCACCATGGGTTATGATATATCGCTGACCACCTTCTAATTATGGCAACAAAAATAGTGGTGATAATATTTCTTCGCTCGATGTTGCCTACTTTTATGGACAAATTCCTTCCTATGGCAACTGGTCATCCATGCAAGCACTTTAATAGTCCATGCCTATGTGGGTTTGCATCATCTCAGATCCCCATCCAAGTCATATCATCCTGCGGGCCCGCCTGGTACACTGTTCATCGTCAATTTTTGAATATCCGCCAATGTGAGTGGTTCTTGTCCTATGCCATGTAGCCCCATGTATGTCTATGTTATCTTGGTGTGCCTGCGTGTTAAGCTAGTCTAGGCTTTCCCATACATGCAGTCCAAGCCCTCATCATGTCCAAGGTGTAGTCCACCCTACCTATCTTGGGAGTCATGCATCCATGTCACCCATGTGGGCCCACTATACAAGTCCTGACAGTTATCATTGTTCGTCCATGCTTCTATCACTGTCTCCATTGAAAAATATGCCAGGGATCACACTCTATTACCTGTACATGCAAAAAAGGAACGATTAGAAAACATCATGATATGTTATGATAGAGTTATAACATTATGTTATATAAACATGGATACCCACCATTTTATTTAATTTCAATTAACTTTATTTTTACTTTTCTTTATTTCATGATTTTCCTTTTTCCTTTTTATAATTATGAAGGTAATCAAAACAAAACAAGGGAAATTAAAATAATTATTTTTATCATTATTTTATTTTATTTTTTATTTTTGTTTTATTTTATGTTGTATTTTATTTTTTGATTGAACAATAGGTGATCTAATTAAATCCAAATGTTGGAACTAATTGGCCTCAAGACATCACAATTGGCATTAAAATTCAATCATTACCTAACCAAAACATAAAAATCAATGAAGAAATCCACACCTTAAACCAAACTCAAAATATTACATACTTAAAAACAACCTAGATGAAAGTACTACCCAACAGTGAACTTTAGAGTGCACTTTTAAAACTCATGGGTATGGACCTATCAACCAAAAACCCAAAAACAACCAAAACTTCCCAAAATAAAACTCAAAATTAAAGGTGGGTCCCCAAGTTTGGAGCGAGTTGTTCAATGGTTACAACAAAAACCTCAATCTCAAAAGAGAATATGACCTTGGAATGATAAACCAAAGCATAGGACATCACTCTATTTGTGAATTTGAACACTAGCATGATAGGTCCAAAAGGTAAGATAGAGCTAAAGATGTAAATCTCAACCAGTTTTGCTAGTGAGCTTCTTAAGGATCTTGAGATTAATCTTGTTAGAAGCTTTAGCTTGGCAATTACCTTGAGGAGAGTAAGGCATTGGCTATTTGTGTTAAATCATGTATTTAACACAATTTTCTTGGACATACTTATTTTTTAAGGATGTTATATTGTTAGAGATTAGAATTAAAAATATATTGTAAGGACTAGGAATCTATTTAAGAGTAAACTTGGAGATTTGGACTCCAATGGTTAGGGCTAAAGGTATGACATTGACCCATTTAATAAAGTACTTGATATCTATGATCATGAACATATGTCCATCATATGACACTATGGTGGTCTTCCCAATGGTGTCCAAGCCCTAAATGGAAAAATACCAAGGAGAAATTAAAGGTTTAAGATCTTGGAATAAAGCATGGATAATATTGTCATGCTTCTAATACTTATCACACCTCTTGACATAGTTACCATTTATCACACCTCTTGACATAGTTTCAAGAGTCCTTTTCCATGGAGGGTCAATAATAAACCATCCATTGGAGTTTCTTGGCAATGGAAACACCATTAAAGTTGCCATAACATGATCCATCATGGGCCTATTTGGTGACTACTTTGTATTCAATTGATGTTAGGCACATAAAGAGAATTTCATCAAGGGATTCCAATATAAGATATCACCAATTATTGTATGCTTATAGGTGCATTGCTTATGTTTCTTATGTTCATTATGGTTCAAATTGTTAGACAACATGTCATTTATAAGGAAGGTAAATATATCCTTGTACCAATACCATGAATAAGGAGACACTTCTATGGAAAAGACTCCTAGAGAAAGCTGGCTAGGCTCTAATATTGAAGGTTCCTTAATTTACTAAATAATGATCATGGATTATTCATCATCCAACACTAAGGGGATCAAGTATGCAACCATGACTATAGCCTCAACATGGTGGTTACTAGACCTATGAATAGCTTTAATGGTGATTTTATCAAAAGCAACCATTAGCTTAGCAACAATTCCTTTGTATAGATTAAGTTTTTCATATTTTGTTTGATAAAAACTATTTACTTGGTTGACTACAAGCTATAAATCTATGGAAATAGATATTTCTAACATGTAAAACTAATGCTGCATGAAGACCTAAGATAGGAGCTTCATATTCATTGGTATTATTGGTAAAAGATAACTTAAATGATAAAGGAATCAAATGCTATTGGGAGTGACCAAAATGACTCCTATCCCTACTCCTATGACACATCTAGTACCACTAAAGTACAAATTCCAAGACTCAATTTGATTGGATTTAAAGCTAAAGACTAACTCATATATAAAATATATGGCTAGGTTATGGATGGATACTTAGGTCACAAATCCTAATTGGTCAACTATAACCTAAAATTTCATAGAATTTTGGCTGAAAAAATCAAGATAAAATTTGTTAAGTGTGATGGCCTACCTAGTATTTCATATTTAGAGGTGAGGCTTAAACATGCAATATTACAAGGTATCAACCCTTGCAATGAAAAGTATCTTATGGTTGAGCATATAATGTCTAATATTCTAGGAAGTGAACAATACGATGAGACAAAGTTTCTCTAAAGGAGTATAGTAGACTTCGTAATTGACCAAAGTATTGCTAATAGAAAATAGCTCACTCTCTATGTGGTCTTCATATTACATAAACATATCACTTAAAGCATGGTCTATTTCTTCTATATATCAACAAATATATAGAAGGATTAGGAGGAACAAGGATGATAGGAGACAAGAGATAGTATTTGAGAGCATCAAAGGTTGGTTGGTAGTCAACATTCCATTTGAATACTGCACCCTTAAAATATTAGAAAAGAGCTGACACTTATCAACAAGCTCACAAATAAATCTTTGAGTGGCTTGGATTTCTCTTGGAGCCTCATTAGGTGGGTTAAATTTTTAGGGGGTGGCATATTGACTATAGTTAATATTTTATCAAAGTCAACATTGATGCTACGTCAAGATATAATGAATCCCAATAGTTTTCCTAATGTAATCCAAAAAATGTATTTTTGAGTCTTTAGGCACACTTTGTACTTTTGCAACTACTTAAATATGTACCTCAGGTATCGAACATGATCTTCCTAGTTTAAATATTGATCAAGAATATCATCGACATAGTCTTCCATGATGTCATGCATCTTGTTGTGAAAGATATATATCATGGATCTTTGATAGGTAGATCTTATGTTTTTCAAGGCATGACTTGATAGCAGAAGGTTCCCCATGAGGTGGTGAAAGCTATTTTGGTTTAGTCCTTAGGAGTGATTTTGATTTGATTATGATTTGAGAATCCTTCCATCAAAGATAGTATTCTATATTCTATAATGAAATCAACAATAATTTCAATGTTGGAAAAATGGAATCATCCTTAGAACATGCTTTATTGATGTCCCAAAATTCTATGCAAACTCTAACGCTACCTATTTTCTTGGAAACGTGAACAACATTAGATCTCTAGTTAAAATAATCAATGGCTTTGATGAATTCAACATCAAGAAGCTTTTGGAGTTCCCATTTGAATATTAAAGTGACTTTTGGATTTATTTTTTGTAATTTTAGATTTACAAGCTTAACATCGAAAGTGATGACCAAGTGGTGGAAAACTAGAGTAGGATAAAGACCTAGCATATCAAAATATGACCTTGCAAAAATGTCATTGAACTCTATTAAAATCTTGGTGTATTTGTCATGCTCAAGTAGGTAAAATACTTTGCTTAGCCTAAGGATCTTTGAATATTTAGGAGTCCCAATATCAATGTCCATGGTTTCCTCAATCAAAATATGATACTTATCTTCCAATTGAGAGGACGTGGGAAACATTCCCAAGCTCTCAATATTTGTAGATTCTAGGGATGGCCGATTACGATTGATTTACTATGAGAGAGACATTCATAATTTTGAGAAAAAATCCACCAAAATAGAAGTTATTTTGGCTTATATAGTAAGAGGGACCATCTTGAAAAGGATCATTTGGTACATCCTCCACCTCACAATTATATTCATTAGTAATCAACTTGGGATAAGCTATGATTACGATATTTACATTAGTAAATTTTGTAAACTAAGAGAGGCTAGAATTTATGAGCGATGATCCATTACCATTATCCTTGTTCTAATTCAATCCATTCAAGGAAATGGTGTTATCACGAGATTTTATATTGTGAAGGTTGGCTTCATCTTGATTGTTAGATGAAGAATAATTGGTAAGAAGAGGCTAACAATATCTGTGGATATAACCTATCCCATATATTCTTGATTAGGATTTGGTATGTAGAAACTCATTGATGCCTTGCTCATACAAGTCTAGTCCTTTTCCTTGATATCCCATGTTAGAAAGCATCTATTTTGAGATGGAAAACAAGTTTGAAAAGAAGCATGAAGCATACAACCATTCAACGAGGAAAGGATTATGACAATATATTTTCTCGTCATTAGCAGTACTAACATAGACAAATGAGCAATTTCTAATTTGCACCATTTTATTTTTACTACTAGAAGGTAAGCCTAAGTTTTAAGGAGATGAAGGAAGCTTAGCTAGGTCCATAAAAGGTTGATCATTAATGTTAATGTTGGTTAGATTAGAGGTTTGACCTTTAGATTCATTTTTAGGTGGGTTATCTAGGTTAAGATACCTTAATGGATTAGTGATTAGAAGCTAAGAATATGTTAGGAACCTACTATTGAAATAAAGCTCACACACAAAATACTGAATGATAACTGAAATACATGCAATAACAGAATAATACTATGCAAAAAATAATTATGAAATTGAAACAATCTCACAAATAAATCAGAATCGTAGGCCTCTTCGACGGGGCAACCTCTTTAAATATTTTATTAACTTGCAAAAAATATGCTTCGCACATGGCTTCAGAGATTTTTAAAGAAAGACTTCATGCAAACCCTAACCCTAGGCTCAAGAGTTTGCTTACATGATAAATACCACTCAAGCTAGAATCTTCTACCAAATTTCGGTTACAATCTTGATAACGGTTACATCAAATGGATCCACTTGGCTAGGAGCATAACATACCACATACATTACAAAATAACATTATATATGGGATCTCCCACGTTGGAAGTGGGTCATTACATAATAATGGGAATTACAAAATAATGTTTGGATGGGATCCTAACATGTCCTTCCCCTTCAAAAAGCTTTGTCCTCAAAGCTGAAGGTGAGGAAATTAGTGTTGGAGCTGATGGAGAGATTCCCATGTAGCATCTTTTGGCTAGAGTTCATGCCACTGAATAAGGACTTTAGTAATGGTGCGATTGTGAAGAGTGTGATTCTGATGAACCAATAATTATTCGGGTTCAAGCAAGATAGAACCTTCTTCATCTAACTCTGGGATTGCATATTGAACCTATACCTGATTTCCCATCATATTTTTGAGAGCATAAACATAAAAAATAGGATGGAGCTTGGATGTAGGTGGAAGAGTCAATTTGTAGGCAGTGGCACCGATCCACTGTAATACTTGATAGGGACCATAGTACTTTACAACAAGCTTATGGCATCTACAAATCTATAGGGAAAACTATTTGTATGGTTGCAAGCGAAGGAAGACCATATCACCCACATCAAAACTATGCTCATAACAGTGTTGATCATCCTATTGGAGCATTCGATTCTGGGCTGCCTCCAAATTTAGCTTTCGATGAGGGACGACATCAACATGATGAATGAGAGTAGTGTCAACCGCATGGACCTTAGAGCTACCTGGAATGTAGAAGAAATATGTTGGTGGAGGGAACCCATAAATCACCTCAAAAGGGGTAACCTTGGTGGTTGTGTGATAGGAAGTGTTTTACCACCACTCGACCAAAGGAAGCCATCTCACCCAATACGCAAGATGATCTAAGGAAAAGCAATGACGATAGGTTTCCAAACATTTATTGACAATCTCCATCTAGCCATCCGTTTGTGGATGATACACTAAAATCATCTTGAGTTGAGTCCCCTACAACTTAAACAATTCTTACCAAAAGTGACTAGTAAAGGTTGGATCATGATCGAACATGATGGAGGAGGGTAAACCATGAAGGAGAGAGATAGAATCAAGAAAAATTTGGGCAATGGTGGAGGCTATGTAAGGATGGGAGAGGGGACAAAAGTGATCATACTTAGAAAGACGATCCACTACCATGAAGATAATAGATTTCTAGCCAGACTCAGGTAAGCCTTCAATAAAATCCCTAGAAATATTTGTCCAAACTTGGTCAGGAATGGGCAAGGGTTGAAGAGTGCCTGGAGAACGCACTGTTTCACCTTTCATCCGCTGAAAGGTATCACAAGATACCATAAAATAATGAATATCATTTTTCATACCCTTACAAAAAAAGTGCACTTAAGCCATTCATATGTTTTGAGAAATCCTAAATGGCCAACAGATAGAGTAACATGCAATTCTATCATGAGAAGTTCTTGTAGTGAGTACTTGTGGGGAACAATGAGGCATTGGTGGTAATGCAAATCCTAACTATCCCAAGTTTATCCTAGACATGAAGTAGGCTCAGTGGATAGGAAAGAAACCAAACTCTGCAATTCAAAATCCTAAAGTACCTCCTAGCGTAAAGAATCAATCCATTGGGGGATCGACAATGAAATGGCACACAACATACTGAGAGCTTCAAATTGGCAAGAGAGCATCAACCATAACATTATCCTTATCCTTATTATAGGTGATATCATAATCATAGCCCATGAGTTTAGAGACCCATTTTTGTTGTTCGGAGGTGGTAACCCATTGCTCCAAAAAGTATTTAAGACTTTGATGATCTATTTTGATGGAGAAATTACGCCCAATGAGATATATTCGCAAATGGGTTACAACATGCAGAACCTCTATCATATCCTTGGCATAAGCAGACTTTCCTAAATTATGGCTAGAAAGAGTCTTACTAGTGAAGGCCAAGGGTCTCCCTTATTGCAACAACACTGCCCCAATACCATGACCTGAAGCATCACTTTCAATAACAAATGGTTTGGAGAAATTCAGCATGGCTAAGACAGGTGTAGTGGTCATGGTATGCTTCAATTATTGGAAAGCCTGTTCAGCAGGTCCTGTCCAAGTAAACAAGTCCTTATTTAGCATGGAAGTGAGGGGAGATACGATTTTATCGTAGTTATGAACAAATTTATGGTAATAACTTGTAAGCCCTAGAAATCCTCGGAGACCTTTGAGAGTGTGAGGTTTTGGCCATTCCTGAACAGCTTGGATATTTTTTGGATTAACTTTAACGCCCTCTTTAGTGATAATGCATCCCAAATATTCTACTTCTGTCAACCCAAAAGAACACTTGGAATGCTTAGCATAGAGTTGATGTTGTACCAACAATTGGAGAATCTGATTCACATGAATAATATGCTCTTCCCATGAGCGACTATATGCCAGAATGTCATCAAAGAAGACTAGAATGAACTTTCGAAGGAATGGATGAAAAATGTTTTTCATGAGGCTCTGGAAGGTGGAAGGGGCATTAGTCAAGCCGAATGAAACCATAAACTCATAGTGACCTTCATGAGTACGAAAGGCAATCTTGGGAATATCCTCCTCTTTGAGCCAGATTTGATGGTACCCCAAGCGAAGGTCAAGTTTGGAAAAATACATAGTCCCATGAAGTTCATCCAGTAATTCATCCATCACCGAAATAGAAAACTTATCATTGATGGTGAGTTTATTGAGCTCTCGATAATCGATACACACCCACCATGACCCATATTTCTTGCATACTAGTAAAACTGGAGAAGAGTAAGAACTATTGCTTGGTCGAATGACATCGACTTTTAACAATTCTTGCACTAACTTCTCAATTTTTGACTTAAGAGCATGAGGATAATTGTATGGTCTAATTTTGGGTGGTGCATTACCAGGTAACAAGGGAATAATATGGTCGTGAGAGCGACAAGGTGGCAATTCTGTTGGCTCAGTGAAAATAGAGTTGTGTTTGGTTGAAATAAGTTGCAAATATTTAGGAATAGAATCCTCCTCCGAAGAATGCAGTTGGATCACAAAAATCTTAGCTATGACACCCCGAGATAATTTTTTTAACTTCTCCATTCGATTGGAACTAATAATCTGTGATGACCCTAATTTTAAGCCATGGAGAGTGTAGGACTATCCATTATGTGAGAATTGCATCCAAAGCTCACCAAAGTGCCAAGATATGACTCCTAATGTGCCCAACCATTGAGATCCCAACACAATATCACATCCTTCTAATTGAAGTGTAAACATATCTTGTCTAAGCTCATAGTCCCCAATATTGACCTTAACATTATGATATTTTCCCTTGTAAGGTAAATTCCCACCATTTGCTACCATAACCTCAAAGTAATTACATGTGTGTACATAAAAAATTGCTTGCTTGGCAATGCGGGGATCAATAAAATTGTGTGTACTACCAGAATCAATCAAGATGGTAAGTCGCAGGTTCTTGAAATAACCCATAAATTTCATGGTTTGAGGCGTAGTAATTATAGCAAAAGCATGAACAAACAATTCAGCCTATGATTCATTTGGGTTTTCATCCTCTGGTTTAGGTGGTTCCTTTGTTGATTCAGTGTCATCATCACTATGGTCATTGGTGTTAGGCTCATCAACATCGATGAGGAAAAATTTATTTTGGGTGCACCTATGCCCACGAGAAAAATTTTCATCACAATTGTAGCACAACCCTTAGGCACATCGCACATCCATTTCAGCAGTGGTTAAATGTTTGGGTGCAATAGGTTTTTGTTCATGTTGATTGTGGAATCTAGGAGGATAAGAGGGTTTAGCCTGTGGAAATTTAGATAACCACCTCTGAGCTAAAAATTTGGAATCGGCCAAACGAGCCAACTAGATAGCCTGCATCATGGATTATGGTATAAACATTGTGACCTCGTCTTGGAGATCTTCCTGAAACCCACTAACAAAACAACTCATAAAAAACCCTTCATTCATTCCTGTAGTTTTGTTGGCCAATATCTCAAATTGTATTTGGTAATATTTAACTATCAAAGTTTGATTCAATTTTGTTAACTGTCCTGTAAAATCAAAATACTCACTAGAGCCAAAGTGATTGAGTAACTGGGACTCAAATTATACCCAAGAAGGATTAGGGATAGTTTTTTGCAACCATTGGTACCACTATAAGGCTTCAGATTCTTATTTTAATAAAATTTCATTTTTTTTTGGGATCTAGGTCATAAGTGGGAAAATTGAATCAACTATCTTAGATCTATCAATTGATCACCCTATCACTGTCTTGTCACCTGTACTATAGTTACAGACATTGACAGTTTTGTTTTTGACCCTAACCACCTATATTTTTTTACTCTTATAGTTGATTATTACTGTTCTGACTATTACTGTCACTGACCGGACTGTTATTGCCACTGAACTGACTGTTACTGTTACTGACTTGAATGGTACTGGAATATTGCATACTGTTAGAGACACTTACGAATTCTATCCTAACTGCTAGTGCATGTAAGGTGCGTTCTTCTGTGATAGGGAAGTCCTTCGTATGCTCACTTTTTGGGGTTGTGAAATTAGGTTTAGAAGAACAGGAAGATGTGTGTTTTTATAGGTGGAAGTGTTTAATAGAACTAGGGTATGCTAGGTAAAGGAGTATGTAACACCCACTAGGCCCTTTGTTATACCGCAGTGATGAAAAATAGTGCTTGGACCAATATTTCAGACCATTACCCAAGGAGGATTCCACACATACCCTTGAGCACACTATCTACCTCTCTAACAGTATGAGAGGGTAATCATTTGGGATGTTGTATCCTGTGGACTATGGATGATACAAGGTCAAAAAAATTCCTATTGGATAACATTTTTTTAACCTTAGAATGGTCTCTCGATACACCCGAAGATGCATGGGAGCTTAATTTTGTGCACAAGTGTTGTCTAAGACCTAGGTATTGGATCCTGATCACCCCTCACTTCATTAGACGCTTTATGGGCTATCTAGCTTAGCCAATAACGACAACTCCTTCATGATATTTTAAAACCCCCAACACAAGGTTTCTAACCTACACAACTATTAAAACAAAAACTGTATTTATTTTGTGTTTTCTAGATTTTCTGGTAAAAAAAATGAACTGTATTTTTTTGGATTTTTTAATAAAGGAAAAAAATAAATGAAAACACATAGAAAATTATACCTAACAGGCAAAATGGATGGCAAGAATCATCGTAGTTGCAGCAAAAATCGACCCTAGAAAGTGCTCTGATACCACTTGTTAGGAACCTACTATTGAAATAAATCTCACACAAAAAATACTGAATGATAATTGAAATACATGCAATAACAAAATAATACTATGCAAAAAGTAATTACAAAATTAAAACAATCTCACAAAGAACTCAGAATCCTAGGCCTCTTCGAGGGGGCAACCTCCTTAAATATTTTATTAACTTGCAAAAAATATCCTTCGTACATGGCTTCATAGCTTTTTAAATAAAGACTTCATGCAAACCCTAACCCTAGGCTCAAGAGTTGGCTTACATGCAAAATGCCACTCAAGCTAGAATCTTCTACCAAATGTCAGTTACAATCTTGATAATGGTTACATTAAATGGTCCCACTTGGCTAGGAGCATAACATACCATGTACATTATAAAATAACATTATATATGGGATCCCCCACATTGGAAGTGGGCCATTACATAATAATGGGAATTACAAAATAAAATTTGGATGAGATCCTAACAGAAGAAGATGATGATGAATGAAGAGGTGAGAGAAAGATAAATATGAGCCTTGTTGGACATTTTGAGTCCTTAAAGTTAAATTTGTCATTGATGTTAAGAAATGAAGTCATCATTAAATATCAAGAAATTTGTCAAGAAACAAGTTATCAAAGTTGTCATTGATATTATAGAAAAAGGCTTATAATAAAGTCAATATCAAGAGGAACAATGCAAAGGTTAAAGGCAAAGGGCTCCATAATATTTTTAAATATTATGTGGAAGTATAAGTTAAAAGGTTTTCATAAAAACCCAAGAAAGTTTATTTGCAAAGCTAAAGGGAGGTTTAATATTTATTTGATAGATTATTTAAATTCAAAATGAATTTAAGTTTTATAAATAAATATTATTTATACCAAGGTGCAAAGTGAAATATGATTTAAATAAAACCATAGGGTTTAAAGAATTAATTTATAAAATTTAAATTCTAAATAATTTAAATATTTTATAAATTAATAAAGTTTCAAAGGAAATTCGAGCACCAACGTCCAAAAATGTTGAGAGTAAATCGAGTGTCGACGTCATGCATGGTGGAAGAGATTTAGTATAAAAGCTAATGCCCTGGAGGTATTTCAAATTATCTCTTTGCTCGATGATAAAAAATGTGTAATTGTGTTTAAGTTTGTAAGGAAGAAAGAGCAGCGAAATTATTTTTTATGCACCAACGAACGTAGCCAAGGTGTGGCTAGAGATAACAAGCGTAGCTAAGAAGTGGTACAAGGCAGCGAGCGTAGTCAAGGTGTGGCTAGAGATAGCAAACATAGCCAAGATATGGCTAGAGACAACAAACATAGCCAAGGAGTGGCGCAAGACAACAAGCATAGCCAAGGTGTGGCTCAAGGCAGTAAACGTACTCAAGGAGTGGCTCAAGGTATCAAACGTAGCCAAGGAGTGGTGCAAGATAGCCAACATAGCCAAGGCATGGCCTGAGGTAGCAAACATAGCACGCCACAACTTGAGATAGTGAACTAAGTCAAGGCAAGGCATGGCCTAAAGTAGGCGAAGGCATAAGGTGTGGAGGCTCCAAGGGAGAACGCAACTCCATGGTGGTGACAACCAAGAGGAAGGCGCTTGGAAGAAGAAGTGCTTCATGCGTTAATAAAACTGGTAACATTTTATTATTGTGATATTTAATTTTAATTTAGGCTAAGGTTGAATAAAGGAGAAATAAGGTTGTAATTAATTTAATGAATGCCTAAATTAAAGGGAGTATTTATTTGAAGAACACAAGCTTATACTGAGAGGGGGGGTGAACAGTATAAGACCTCTTTTAACTTTTTCCTTTATAATTCAAAACAATAAAGCAATATACCCAAAGCAATATCAAAGCAATGCACAATATCATCCACAAAGTGACACCAATTTTAACGTGGTTCACCCAAAATGGCTGGGCTACGTCCACAAAACTTTTCTCTAAAAGTTATCTCAAAGTTCTTTGGGAATCCTTCCCAATTACAATGTTTATGAGCCTCGGCCCAAAGGAGATACCTTCCCCCAATCAGAATTTATGAGCCTCTGCTCAAAGGAGATACCTTCCCCTCTACTCTAGAAATGATCCCTCAGAAGATCAAATGCCTCTACCTCTTTTCAGCACGTGGAACTCCTTTCCACCGAAGACCTCCTATCCTCAATGCTTAGCATAAGAGACCTATGCCTTCTATGATCATGTCCACAATAGCTCAACAACTTGTACCAAACATAGTCAGTCAGTCTAGTACAAGTCTTCCTCTATCTATCAGATCTGTCCAACGCTTGAACAAATCAATCCTCTACACACAAGCCTTCTCAAAGACTTGCCAAATCTATCCTCAGGTTCTTCTCAAAGAACCAGTGCACCTCTATCCTCAAATTATCTGATAGAACTATCAAACTTAGCTCACAAATCCTCTGCTAGGACCTGTCCAAATCTTCTCACAAGTCCCCACCGAAACCTGTCCAAAACTACTCACAAGTCCCCACCAAAACCTATCCAAGACTGCTCACAAGTCCCCATCGAAACCTGTCCAAAACTACTCACAAGTCCCCATCGAAACCTGTCCAAGATTGCTCACAAGTCCCCATCGGAACCTGTCCAAAACTCAACAAGCTCACCAAAAAAAAAACTTTCTTAGTAGGAAATCACAAGGTGAATTGTTAGAGACCCAATGTGATTTGTCAAACTCATAGAAGCATAAAGAGAATTATTAGAGACTCAATATGTTCTATACTCAACTCCCAATCTCAAAACTCAACTCAAATCAACTTAGCTCAAACTCAATCTCAAATCTAAAAACTCAACTCAATATATGAAATGGATAGGATAGACTTTCTTTCAAGAACATGAAACCCCAACAATTGCCAACTATGCAAAGAATCACATAATAATGATACTCATGTTCTTTTCACCATCAATTAGGGCTTCAACAACAATGCTCATCAAACAAGGTTCAATCAACACCATTCAGCTCAAAACACAACCTTGAAGCATTTCACAATCAACATTAGAAAAGGAAACAAGTAGAACTCCTTTTCTCTCCAATATTGTTTGAACAAAAAGCATCCACCAACTCAAATCACAATAGCACAAAACAACTTTTCAAATCATCAACAAAGGAGTAAGCCCAACACTTTAACCAAGTACATCATAGCTTGATTATTACCAATTTAATGAAAGCAAATGTCAATCTCAAAGCTGTCCACTTAAGGTTTCACAACTTCACACAAGAAGCAATTTTAACCTTAAAACATCATGCTTTCATTTCCATAATCAACCAAAAGCACTCTCAACATTATAAGAAAAATTTATCCCTTATACACCTTATTTCTCCCTTATAGTCTTATCAAAAATAAAATTTATCTCTCATAAGAATGCAATAAGATATTTCAAACAACACCTTCAAAAGAATATTTTATCAAAATAAAACAATCTTTAAACTCCTTATAACTCCTAAGCTGTTTTTCCCTCTAATAAACTTCCTTCATCCGCAAAATACAATTAGCAAAAATTAATTTCGAAAATACCTTGGCCAACATTAAAAATCACGCTATGGAGAAATTGCACACGAATTCTAACACCACCCACTGCGTCCAGGTCACGATGAAAAACCCTTTCGCGTTATTCGAATGTGGAACCTCTCGTTCGGGTAGTGCACCAACAGCCTAGCCGCTACCGGTGCACCAAAGGCGCCCGATGAGGTTTAAACCTCACGCTGTTAGCCTTGTTCCTTCTACGCTAGGGATTAAATAAAACAACAGTGCCTCCCTTTCTTCTAACGTGAACACGAAGACGAAAACCTTACAATGGATTTACGACAAACGACGAGTACAAAAAAAATGAACAGTGGATTCACGAAATCATGAGGAAGAAATCGAACAACAGATCATGAATTCACAATGAGCAACTCTTTTCAAAATGCAGATGGGATAAATCTTGATTTTCATCGAGGGATATTTATATGCATTTTTACCATAAGCTCTTGATGTCGACGAGGAGTTTAACACGTCGACGGAGGTCTTGGCTAGCGCCCACAATCTTAAAACATAGCGCCCACATAGTTAAGACTTTTGCACCATGGGTTAGGAGAACCCATTGCAAACAATAATTTAATATTTATTTAAAAATAATTAAAGGGAACCTTAACAAGGTTTTTAATTATTTAAATAAATACTTTCTCCTAGACCCAAATGCATTAAACTAATTCATCCACCTGTAATCTTTAAACCTGCCAACTTGGGGTTTACAAAAGACCTTTGAAACTTTCATGTCGTAACCTTCATCAAAACAAATTATTTGACATCAAATCAAATTCCTTCAAGAGCTTCTTGACATCAATGACAACTTATGCACTTGAGCAAAGGCAATGTACCCAAAATTGTCAACAATATCCCCCTTTGTCATTGATGGCAAACCTTTACTGAAAACACTTCTCAAGAGCCAAAACTGAAACCAACCATGCTAACAACTGACCAACTGTGCCCACAACTGAGAATATTCCTTTGAAGTTTTGCTCCCCCTAAATTGAAGCTCTCCTCTTCACTTTGAAGCTCTCCCCCTTACTCATATCTCTCCCCCTTTGTCATCAATGGTAAAGGGTCACATTTGGGGCTCGGGACTAAGAATGAGCCTCTTAGCTTAGTCCCTCTCCCACCTTCTGATGAGGTGATTAATTTTGGGGTGGGAGTAAAACTCCCATTAGGCACTGATCATCATCAGTGTCTATAACTTCATTGCTAGGCCTTCTCTTGAACTCTTTGTCCATATTCATGTTCTTGTCACTGTTCTTGTTCTTGTTCTCATCCTTGTTCTTGTCCATGCCTTGATCCTTGGACCTGATCATGCCATTGTTCTTGTTCCTGTATTCTATAAATTCAGCTCTGCACTATCTGGATATGTGACCTTCATTGTTGCACTTAAAACACCTAACAAAGTTGTTTCTTTGAGGTAAACCTGATCTTTGAATCCACCTGTTCTGACCAAACCTGTTCTGACCAAACCTGTTCTGGCCAAACCTATTCTAACCAAACCTATTCCTGTTATTTGTCTTGCAATAAATTGCCTTGTGCCCAAACTGTTGACAAGAATAGCAATACCCTTGAAAGAAACTAGCACTTCTAAAATTGTCATTTACCTTCTTCACTTAAGCCATGCAATGTGAAGCCATGTGACCAAACTTGTGAAAAGCAAAACATCTACCTTGAAACTTTCCTTTATTTGACCTATTAGGTTCTGAAAACTTCTTCTCATTTTGAATTTTGTTTTTTGTTTCTGTGCATCTATCATTCAAGGACTCCTTTTCTAAAATACTTTCCTCATCAGAACTCTCTTCCTTTTGGAGTCTCTTACTAGACTCTCCAACTTGTTCCTTGTGTGGCTTAACAAAACCAAGGCATATTTTATCTGTTGTCTTTCTTTGACCTTTGATGAGTGACTTAACCTTTTTGGAACTATCTTGAAACCTGTAAAGCTTATCCTTGTACTCTTTAGTTTCCTCTTTCAAAGAAGCCAATTTTTGTTCCAACTCGCTATACTCAAGAACCTTAGACTCTAACTCATCCTTGAGTTCTTGTGTCTTAGCTATAGAGAAGTCAAGACTTTCTATAAGCTCATCTCTTTCCATGCAACATTCATCTAACTTATCCTTGAGTTTAGAATTCTTCTTTATTTCCTTTTTCAAAGCACAAAGAGCACTAATAATTTCACCTTCAAGATCTACTTCACCTTCCTCTATATCTTCCTCTATTTGTTTGCCTTTTGAACCATCAAAGCTGATGCGTAGTCGTTATACCATCATTAATTCTCAAAGAATCTGTCAATCCAGGGCAGTGTACAAGGCTATCTGCGGAAGAAGAAGTGAAACGACTATAACTTAGGTCAATCTAGGGCAACAAGTCTTTATTGGTGGAACCGGTTTTGTGGGGGGTTTTGGAGCATTCCTATCTCTAAATTGCATGAATTAAATCTTAATCTAAGTTGCAGAATTGGAAACTAATCACTAACTAGAGAAATGAAGTCCTAATTACAATTGCAGAATGAGACCTAATTATACTATGCAGAATTAACAGTTGCAGAATTGAAAGTCTGATCCTAATTGCAGAAAGGAAATCTAATTACTTTTGTAGTAAAGAAAGTCTAGATCTAATGTGGAAATAAAACTATCAAAATTTTGTAACAGAAGGTTGTCAATCCTCTGTTCAGATTTTGACAGCAAAACACAAAAATGCAGGAAATTGCTGAAAAACAGTAAATTCTGGAAATAACAGTTCTGAAAATAAAGTGAAAGCTTGGCTGAAAGTAAGATTGCAACTAAAACATTAAGCACAAGATTTATTTTAACATGAATGAACTAATACTGCAAATATTGTCAACTTATTCACAAGCAATTTACATAACAAGTTCTGCAACTCATTATCACTGCGACGAAAATCGAGATAAAAACTCATTACGTTAGTCCTCCTCCTAGGTCTGGAAGTGGCCAGCCTCTTTGTCCAGAAGAAGGTGTAAGTCTCTCTCTCTTTCTAAATCTTAATCACACTCATTTACAAGTAAATTGAAATAGAACTGGTGCACTTTATTGATCAAAAGACATGATTACAAGAATTCTGTTGAAAAACTGTTACAGGACTGTAACAGTCAATTTCTAGTTATACTCTGTATTTTCTGCTAGCTTTCTCTATATTCTATCTTCTGCTACTTCTCTACCCCCTTACTCTATAGCTCAACCTGAATGGGAGCAATATTTATAGCTATCCTATGATCTGATTACAAACAAAGAATATCTCAAAAGATCTAATCCTAAAATGCTGCAACAAATTATGGTTTTATCCTAGAAGAGGACTAAAACCTGATCTTTCCCTTAATGATGGCTTTGGTCGGCAATGACGGCAAAAATAGATGGAGGATATTTCTCTTTACTTTTTCCAACCTTTATTTCCCTTTTTCGTCTTCAAAAATCGGTCAAAAAGGTCAAAATCACATTCTGTTCTTCATTCCGAAGATAAGTGGCTTCATTCCGAAGACAGTGCAGTTTTCATTCCGAAGATCGCTCATTTCGAAGATACTGCATGCTTCATTCCGAAGATCCGCTCATTTCGAAGATGCTGCATTCTTCATTTCGAAGATCCGCTCATTCCGAAGATGCTGTGTTTCTTCATTTCGAAGATATCTGTTCATTCCGAAGATGCTTCGGAATGAACAAATGTATGCTTTTCCTTTGATTTCTTCTGCATCTCTCAGGTGGGTTATCTCTTAAGATCAAATTCTAATGGTCTCCATTCCTTTCCTCATGTGAATTCCATGCCTTGCTATTTATGGACAGCTGGCTGGAATTTATATGGGAAAGACCAATTTTTGCTGCACAGCAACAGTTTGCTTACACTTTTGCCAGATTTAGGTGAAGTAAATGCTTGAAACAAATCAAAATATGATTAGTGAAATGCTGCTATTATTCTAAGCATATCTCATTGTAGCAAATCATAACAAAAAGAACACAAAACTATGCAAAAAGCTGTAAAATCAGCATATAATATCTCAAATACATTGATCATGCAAAATGGTTAATATACAGCATATTAAATCAACTTAACTAACATATCAGATAAAACATAAGAGTTTATAGGCATTTTTAGTGTACAAAACATGTTATGATTGAGGCATTTCCAGGCCTCATCATTTTCCCCCAACTTATATTGATGCATGCCCTCATGCATTACGTTGGGCTATGGAATCACAGATGTCCATGTTCAGATTCCATGACTTGTAGAATAACTTCTTGCCTATGTAATATCCTCTGTTTTCCTGAATGTTTCTAAGCCAATCTTCAAATTGTTCATCAGGCTGTTCATCTTCTTCAAAGTAAAATGGAACTGGAGTAATGATGGTTGGAGGCCTGAACTCGAGACCTATCCGGTTATCTTGCATGACCTGGATCAGTTGGACTACACCTTCTGCTCTTCTTCCGGACCACTCTAGATTGATGGGGGAGATAGGTTCTCTTTTTCTTAAAGACATGGAAAGTTCATTCCATCTGTCTCTGCATACTGACAATGCTGGAAAGAAATTGTGATCACAGAAATTGTTAAATCTGGTCACACAGTCCCTCAAATTGTTCAAGTACATTCTCTTAATATCATCCCTGTTCATCATTGAAAAGTGTTGTTGAGTGATATTTAGGTGATTTGGCTGGATTGCTCTGACTAACAACTCAGCCCTTGTTTCAATCACTTTATTCTGCCTTTTCTCATGATCCCAATAAAGCTGATTTTGCAAGGTAGACATAAATGCTCTCAACTGAACATCTCCAATGTAGATTTGAGGATGAGAGTCAACTTCCTCTGGAATGAAGAAACTATGCAAAAACAGTTCACACAGGAGATTTTTCTGTTCAAAGGGACTGTCAAAATATGCCTCCAGAAAATCTTCAATAGTGTCCAATTTGTATGGAAGGTTTGAAGTAATCCTCATGACCTGCCATCTAAGGTATTTTTCCTTCAAAATAAGGCTGTAAAATCTGGCTGGCCGTCTAAATTGGACTAAAAACTCAGCAATTTGGCACAGGTCAGATACCTTTTCTTTCAATGCCTGAATTTATGTGTCCTTGGCTTCTAGCTGTTTTGCTTCCAGTTTGAATTTTTTAGTTTTATTGGCAAGTTGTTCATATCTAATCATCCAGCTAGCTATGTCTGCATTGTACTGCTCTAAGGACACAGTATTAGGTGGTCTTACTACAAGGGGGATCCTAGGCACCAGATTTGTCTGAACTCCTTTTTCTGCCACTTCCACTGGCTGTTCATCTATCAATATCTCTACTTGCACCCCCTTATTTGCTATTTCTATGGGGTTATCATCAAATAGTATTTCTACTTGTACCCCCTTATCTGTTGTTTCTATTGGAAGTGTAACAAGTTGAAATGCAGGGACCTCAGTAGGAGTACTTACTTGAACTTTTTCTTGCTGTTGGGACTGTTCTTGTGCTGGTGGCTCATTTTCAGCATCCTCTGCAATATTCCTCACCATTTCTGAAGCATCTTCAGAACAAGAAGGCACTGCTTCAGAATGAACAGGCACTTCTTCAGAATGAAGGAGTGCTGTTTCAGGATGAACTTCTATGTCTGCCTCAACAGAATCATCTGCTCTTGATAAACCCAGAAGCAATTGAGCCAAATTATCTTCATCATGGAACACAGCTGGCTGCTTTTCAGATTGTGCCAACAACTTTTTTAGTTCTGCCACTTCCTGCTGGAGTTCTGCAATTTTTCTTTCTTGCATCTCAATGATGCTTTCTTTCTCTGTGATCCATCTGGTCTGTGTCTTGACAACACTCCTTGCTGCCCTCAGCTGCTCAGTGATGTCTTCCACTTCTGTTTCTGCTTCAGAAGCTGATGCAGACAAATCAGTTGCAGTTGGCTGTTCAACCAAATTTTCCTCTTCTGCTGCAACATTATGTTCTTGTTTAGGAGGCTCTGTGAGACTTGTCTACAAGGACATCCACCATATCTGTAGCCTGTTGAATTGTAGCCTCTTCCAAACCAACTTGCTCAGTTTCTGCTTCAGCTATCTGTTTAGGGAATTCTAGAAAATTGTCAGATGCTGGTTGTATCTCTGTGACATCTGGGCTACCTGGTCTATCTTCTTCCTCCATGACCTGTTTTGCAGTCTCTTTCAAATGGATTCTTGTAGACCTCCTAGTTCCAGATGCAAACTTCTTCTTTTTGCTCTATTTTTTGGTGACAGCAAGGGTCATGGGGTCAGTTTTTGATGCCTCTGTTTCCCTTGTTTCACTTCTCTGTTCTGACAAGTCAGTTGCAGCTTCAGCAAACCGAACTCTCTTTTGTTTTTCTGCTCTGCTGCTAGTTCCAGATCCTCTTTTCTTTTGTCTCTTAGCCTGTGAAGTTGAAGGCTCAGGAGCAAGTTCTGTAACAGCTTCAGGGGCATCTTCTGCAGCTTCTTCTGCAGCAACCTCTGCAACATTTTTTGTAGCAACTTCTACAATATTTTCTGCAGCAACTGTTTCCTCTTCTGTAGCAACATCAGCAGTATTTGACTCCTCTTCTTCTTCACTTTCATCCCCAAAAATGACATCATTTAAATTAGAGTAAAACCTGTCAAAACTCCTAGGGTTTCCTCTGAAATGATGTTGGCAAATTAATTTGATAAGGCCATGATGGCGAAGGCTTCCTTTACCCTCCTGATATCTTTTTGCCATGTTCTTTAACTCTTGGTACAAATACAGGGGAAGATTAACCCTAACTTTTGGTTGTTGTCTACCATGTCTGAGATGGTTTAAAATTCGTAGATGATGCCCTGACAACAGCACATACTGCCCTTCACAGGTCAAAAACTTAATCACCCAGGTGGCTACTTCATCCCAGGGTTCTTGCAGGCTAGCCCTTTTTAACCCCTTGCATGTGTTGTTATGGGTTAAATATTCAGGTTCTCTATCATTCTCTTCTACAAACTGATTAACTACATTTGCCAATGTGTTCTTGCCAGATCTAGTAATTGAAATTCCCTCTAATGGCAGCTCTGTAATTTGACTTAAAATTTTAGGGCTTACCTCAATAGACATGTCGTTGACATGTGCTCGGTTGTTTCTGAATGTGTGGGCAAACATGCCAGCTAAATCTTCTGAAGACCCATTGAATTTGTCCAAAAATGTCATAAACCCTTCGTCTTCAAAAATCTGCACAACTGCCAGATTTTCTCGGAGGAAATTGGTATCTGCAGGTTCTGTTCTGATCTTGCGTCCCATTTTTCTCTGTTTAAAACTTGTACACTGTGGCTGCTGTCCTACTGTAGGATTTTTTGGCTATTTCCTGTTGCTAATTTGCAGAGTTTAGAACCTTCGCTGCCCTGTTTCTCCTTCTTCTTCGTCTTCTTCGGAATGAGCCGTATTCTGTGCACTGTACCTCGCAACACGTCTTCGAAAAGAAGGATGGCACACATATCTACTTCTGCACTGTACACCTGTTCGTTGATAATTGCATGGATGTCCTTGCCGTCAGATCCACGTCATCAGTTTTGCAGATTCTCACGTGCATGTTAATTGACATTAAAAACTGGTGGCATATGGTTGCAGATTCTCCGTATTTCCAATGAGTGCAAAAACAGACCATGTGCTGATTGACACGTGTCCCTTCTTCGCATGCAACTAAGAAAAAATCTTAATTTTGTCGTATCTTATTTTCTTGGACGCCACGTGGAAATGCTCTTTCCGAAAATGCAAATAAAATTTCATTCCAAAGATTATGACCTCATTCCGAAGACAAGTCTTCATTCCGAAGACAAATCCTCATTCCGAAGATTATGACCTCATTCCGAAGACAGGTCTTCATTCCGAAGACAAATCCTCTTTGCAGAATTTTCATTCTGAAGATCAATCCTCATTCCGAAGATTAATCCTCATTCCGAAGATCAAGCTGTATTGTGAAAGTAAATCGTCATTCCGAAGACAGACCTTCATTCCGAAGATAGATCTTCATTCCGAAGACAAATCTTCATTCCGAAGATGATGCAGCAAATCGTCATTCTGAAGACCAAGTTTCATTCTGAAGACAAATTGTCATTCCGAAGACAAAGTTTCTTTATGAAGATAAAGTGCAACATTCATTTCTCTGTCATTACGAAGACAATTTCATTCCGAAGATAATACGACAAGTATTGTTTTTGGCATTCTTGTTCGAAGATTAGGCGAGAAATCAATATTATCATTCTTAAAACATGTTTTTAAGTATGCCAACTCTTATGAATACCTTTTATGCTAATGGTTAATTGTCACATACTATATACCAATCATTTTACAATGAAGAAATGTAAGAAATATATACTTGATAAAAACAGTTAATGCCAGTTTTGAAGAATGACTGCTTTTGTTGATATTCTGCTGAGATTTTCTGCAACATTTCAAAACAAGTGCACTAGGTGAATTTGTACAATGATGATTCAAAAATTTCTCAAGGTTATGCATGCCAGAAAACTGGTTTTCATGCATACCAACCCAGTAGTGCCTTAAAAAGGTTTTCACCTGAGTTATTCATTTTTCTCTCTTTTTTTTTTTTTTTGATTTTCCCCATTTTTTTTATTTTTACCTCTCCTTTTCTCTTTTTTTTTTTTTCTTGATCCTGACTATGCCCATGAAGGAATTTCATGATTTCCCCTGAAACCATGCCCATGAAGGAATTCATACTCAGAATTTATTCATCTTTTTGTTTTCTATTTTTTTGATTTTTTTGTATTTTCTATTTTCTTGAAATCCACTGATCATGTTGATTGTTTTGAAGTGGAAGAAGGATTCTCTTCCACCTGTTGTGTATCCAAACTATCAAGTTACTGCAAGAATTCTTCTTTAGTCATAGGTGTATGGTATACCCTGAGGTGATGTCCATTCACTACCAACTTTCTTCGTGACCCATCAATGGGGGATAAACGAGCTGCTCCATTGTTGAATACCTCTTCAATCCAGTAAGGTCCCAACCATCTAGTTCTCAGTTTTCCAGGGAAGTCCTCATATTGAGAATCGAACAGTAAAGCCCAATCTCCTTGTTGGAGTTTCCTCTGTTGAATGTGACTGTCATGCCACAGCTTCCTCTGCTCTGAATTACCTCAGTTTGGTGCAGAGCATCCAATCTAAGTTCATCCAATGCATTCAGCTGTAGAATCCTGTCTATCTATGCCTGCGACAAGTCAATTCCAATTTCCAGTGCTGTGCGCAATGTTAGTAGCTCAAATTCAATAGGTAAGAGAGGCTTTTTACCAAAGACTAGTTCATAAGGTGTGAATCCAGTAGTGGACTTCCAAGTAGTATTGTAGGCCCAAACTGCTTCAGGTAGTTTGTCTAGCCAATTTTTCCTATGAAAAGCTACTATTTTTGTCAAGATGCGTTCTAGTTCTCTGTTTGTTACTTCAACCTGGCCATTTGCTTGTGGGTGGTAAGGTGATGATTTCCTATGTTTGATTTCATACAATTACGTAAATACTTTTATGACTTTGGATGCAAATTGGGGTCCTTGGTCTGTGGTGATAGACCGTGGAGCTCCAAATCTCTAAAAAATCCGAGTATACAAGAAATCAGCGACCTTCTCTTCACGAGCATGTTTGAAAGCACGCACCTCTACCCACTTTGTCAAGTAATCAGTGCATACTAGAATATGCACCTTTCCTTGAGAAGGTGGATCAATAGGTCCTACAAAATCAAGCCCCCACCTCTCAAATGGTTCTAAAACCATTTGAGGCTGCGATGGCATCTCATTTGTATGAGTGGGTTTCCCCATTCTTTGGCATGCATCACAATGCTTGATGTACTTTTTCACATCCTTGTGAAGAGATGGCCAATAATATCCTATCCCTAAGATTTTTCTAACTGTGCTTTTTACGAGAATAGTGTCCACACGAGGGTTCATCATGACAAGCTCTAAGGATATCATACACTTCATCCTTTCGGATGCACCTACGTAACACATGAGTCGGGACTGCACTTAAAAAGCATACCCTTAATCCACTCAAAAGAAGAACTCTGTTTGATCAATTGGTTTTTTTGTTTTGAGGTGAAATGTGGAGGAACTTTCCCTGTGGCCAAATAATTGGCTATATCTGCAAACCAAGGTGATTGAACTGATATAGCAAATAGTTTTTCATCAGGAAAAGTGTCATCAACTAATTCCCCTTCATCTGTGTTCTGCAACTCTGGACAAAAAATCTGCTACAACATTAGCTTTTCCTGGTTTGTTGATTATGGTAATATCAAATTCTTGCGGCAACAGACAACCAACGAATAATTCTTGCACTTACCATAGGTTTATTCATCAAATACTTAATGGTTGTATGATCTGTGTGAATAAATATTTGATAACTTTGTGATATAATGCCTGAATTTGTTGATGGCATAAATCATTGCTAGGAATTCTTTCTCAGTTGTTGTATAATTTTTCTCTGCTCTTGTCAAGTTTTTGCTAATGTTGTAGATGGTATAATGTTCACCATTATCAATTTGTCCTAATGCTTGCTCCAATTGCTTGTATTGGAGGCATCAGTTTGAATGTGAAATGGTAATGTCCAATTAGGTCCTCTGAGCACGGGTGGAGTTATCAATTTCTCTTTCGAGCTTCAAATGCTTCCCGACACTTTGCGGTCCGGGAGAATTCAGAATCTTTAGTCAATAAGGCAAACAGTGGGTGGCTATTGTACTAAAGTTGGGAATAAACCTGCGGTAAAAACCAATGTGTCCTAGGAAACTTCGACATTAGTCCGAGTTTTAGGAGGAAGGAGGTTCTTGATAATTTCAACTTTCTTTGGATCAACTTGGATCCCTTCAGGAGAGATGTGATGACCAAGAACTATCCCTTCCTTCATCATCATGAAGCATTTATCTGGATTTAAGGATAAGTGGTATGTTTCACAGCGTGTTAAGACTTTGTCAAGATTTTCCAATGTAAAATCAAAAGTTTGTCCACATCCTTGTGAAATCATCCATGTAAATTTCAACACTTTTGGTGGTCAGATCAGCAAAAATTGCTAGGACTGCTCGTTGAAAAGTTTTTGGGGCATTACACAAACCAAAATGTAAAACCCTATAGGCAAATGTTCCCCATGGACATGTAAAAGTTATCTTTTCTTGATCTTCAGGTGCAATCTAAATTTGATTATATCCACTGAATCCATCAAGAAAACAAAAGTATCTTTTTCCGAACAAGAGTATCTAACACTTGATCTATGAAAGGTAATGGAAAATGGTCTTTGTATGTCACCTTATTCAATTCTCTGTAATCTACACATACTCTCATTTTTCCATTTTTCTTAGGAACTATTACCAATGGAGAAACCCATTGACTATCGGAAATTGGGTAAATGAATCCTACTTCCAAGAGTTTTTCAATTTCTTCCTTCACAATATCTCTTAAGGCGGGATTCAATCTTCTTTGAAATTGTCTAATCGGCTTGACTTCTTCGGTATAGATCTTATGGGTACATATATCAGGATGAACTCCTGACATATCTTTGTAGTTCCAAGCAAAAGCATGAACATGCTTCTGCAAAACAACTATCAATTTTTCTTCCTCTTCCCTAGTAAGCTGGCTGTAGATATTCAAAAATTTGCCTGGCTGGACTTCTATTTGTTTTGTATTTAGAAGGACTGAATTCACTTCTTCATACTTGGTGATTAAGGGATTAAGAGGACATTCTTTGTGATTGGAGAAGCGAAGCGGTTCTGTTTCATTCTTGCTTGAGGGAAGCATTTCTTGTATGGAGCAGGTGAGAAGGAAAAATCGGATGATGGTGCCATCCATGTGATAGTGAAACAGAGTTTCCTTGTGATAGCACGAGATGATTCATCTTAGATTTTTGATTCTCCTCATTACTTATCAATTGTTGGGTATTTGTTGCTTCCCCTTCTAAACTTTGTTCATGCAGAACATTCATCAGGATTGTTTCATTTTCTAAGTTTTCTGTGTCATTGAGGTCTTATGTGTGTTCTCTTACTACTAAGGTAGCTAGTGTAGAAATGACCTCTTCTGGTTCTTCATCTGAGTCAGAAAACCATAACTGGCCTAAAAATTTGCTAGATGGTTTTGCAGGAGGATATAAAGAAATTTGTTTCAGCTCAATACCATTTGAAATAGTCATATTTCCAGATCTGCAGTCTATAAAGGCTGCTGCAGTTGCAAGCCAAGGTCTTCCCAAAATAATGGGATATCCATGTGCTGAATTTCTTGGTCGTAAAACCAGAAAATCTGCAGGGAATTCCCAAGAAGAAACTTCTATAAGGACATCTTCAATGATTCCTTCGGGTTTTGCAACCGACCTATCGGCCATTTCTAAAGCTGTAAATGTGGGGCTGAGATGTTTGAGCTGTAATTGTTCCATTGTATCTTTAGTCATGACATTTATTGCGGCTCCTAGATCCACTAAAACATTTGATATTGGTGCTTGAACCTATGGTGTTTGTGATAAGCTGGGCTTCTGGATCACTATACTTTGGAGGTAGTAGTTTTCCAGATAAGAGATCAGCTATCTTCCCTTCAACCTGCACAGTCTTGGGGAATGCTTTCTTCTTTCTTCCTGCTCTTTTAATGCACAAATTTTGGACAGTACTGTTGATTTCTGGTATTTCCTTAATGGCTTGCAATAAGGGCAATGAGATAGTCAACTTTTTGAGTTCTTTGACCAATTCTGACTCAGAAATTTTTGGTATTACATTAAGTCTTTCAGGATATGGAACTATCCTTGGTAATTGTTCTGCTTGTGTCTCTTTTTCTATTGTTGGATCCAATTTTTCTGTTTCTTTTGTTGGTTGAATTCTCTCTGATTCTGATGATTCTTGCTCTTCATTATCTTTGGTTTCCATTAAAACTGGTTCAGGTACAACTTTTCCTGAACGGAGTTGAATATCACTACAATCAAGAACATTAATTTCAATATTTTCTTGGCTTCAGCCACATAGACAGGAGGTGTCTGTCTTACACTATTGGGATTAGTGACTGGCTGAGCTGGCAATTGAGGTTGCTTCACTTGCTGTGTTTGCTATTTTTCTTGAAAATTCTGATTAGGTGCAGGCAACAAATGTTGAGTTTGACCTTGATTCCTTTGCTGCCTTGGATAGGACTGGTATTGCTGATTCCATTGTGGTTGGTTTTGCACCCAATGTGGATTAGTCTGATTTTGATTCCATGAGGGGTTGTTTTGATTCTGATTCCATGAGGGGTTGTTTTGATTCTGATTCCAGGCTGGATTACTCCAATTTGATTGTGGCCATTCTTGGGAATTTGTCCATTGAGGATAATTCCAAGGACGTTGGGGTGGTTATGATTGTCCCCAAGGCATAGTACCAGGATTATGCCCCCAATTTGTAGGAAAACGAGGGGGATTTTGATATTGAGAGAAATTTCCCCCTTGTTTTGGTCCAATATAGTTGAGTTCCTCAGTCTAGTTTTCTAACACGGTTTTGAGTTGTGGTAGCGAGGTGGCATTGATCGGTTGAATGCCTTTTTGAACGGGATACTACAAATGGTTGAGATGGTTGTTTTATTCAAAGGACATTCCTCCAAAGCATGTTTACTTCTACATCTTGGGCAATAAATTGCCAAAGGTTCTGTATTTTTAGCTTTTGCCAGAGATTTCCCCTAAAGTAGTGTTTAGATGCACTAGGATATCAGTTTTGAAATTTGCAAGTTCCTCTATCAGGTCCTTTACATCAGTACCATTTGTGCGGCTTTTTCTTCTTCTCTGCTTAGTGCGAGAGTAATTCCTGTAGAGATCCATAATTTCCTCATTACTGAGAGTGGTTACATCCCCTTTTCCCATTAAATCCAGAACTTCTCTGGATTCATCTTGCAATCCTCTCAAAAAGATAGTTTTACACAATTCTGGTTCTACTAGTCCACATCTCCTTTGAACAAAGGAGAACCTATCAAGGTAATCTTCCAAGGTCTCATCATCTTCCTGCTTGATTCTAAATAACTCATCTTTTCTATTCCTTACACGGCAGTATTCTTGATATTTGTCTAAAAAGATAGTCTCCATTTGATCCCGGGTTCTTATGGAATTTGGCTCTAAGCTCATGAACCGGCGTAATCTTTGAATCCTTGAGAGTTGAGGGGAAAAACCTTAAGTTTTTTATTGTCATTTATATAATCATAAGTCGACACACTACCTTGAATTCAAACAAAAATCGGTCGGGATCTTCGGATACAACACCTCGGAAGGTGGGAAGTACTGAAGGTGAAATGGTCTTCATGGGAGAGTTTTGTGTTGGATTCAGATGAATAGGATATTCAAATGTTCTGGATGGTTGGAGCACATCCTGATCATCCCCTTCATTATGAACATAGCCATGCTGGCCATCTACATTGCCTGCCATAGTTTCTTGTTTCCTAGGAGAAGTTAAAGCTTCCCAAATTTTTCTCTCAAGAGGTCCAAGCTTTTCTGTTGATGAGTCTGATGAATTATCTTCCTTAAGATATTCTGTTGATACAATTGGTGATTTTCCTTTCTCAAAATGTTCTACTGATGGTGAGACTGGTGATTTTTCTATCAGTCTTTCAGGTAGTTCAAACACGGGTGATTCACCCCTTAGGCGTGAAGATCTCCTTAATGGGACAAGCCGGGGATCCTTTGGGGTCTCCCTAGACTTACTCATTCATGTTTACTCCTAAATGACATAAATTAAGTCAATAGTTGTTATCTTACTCTGCTGTTATATTCAGATTTTAACCTGAATGTTCATAGTTTAGTCTGATTACAGCTATTGGACTATTTGTTTTCTTCTGGCAACACTATATCCCCGGAAACGGTGCCAAAATGATGCGTAGTCGTTATACCATCATTAATTCTCAAAGAATCTGTCAATCCAGGGCGGGTGTACAAGGCTATCTGCGAAAGAAGAAGTGAAACGACTATAACTTAGGTCAATCTAGGGCAACAAGTCTTTATTGGTGGAACCGGTTTTGTGGGGGGTTTTGGAGCATTCCTATCTCTAAATTGCATGAATTAAATCTTAATCTAAGTTGTAGAATTGGAAACTAATCATTAACTGTAGAAATGAAGTCCTAATTACAATTGCAGAATGAGACCTAATTATACTGTAGAATTAACAGTTGCAGAATTGAAAGTCTGATCCTAATTGCAGAAAGGAAATCTAATTACTTTTGTAGTAATGAAAGTCTAGATCTAATGTGGAAATAAAAACTATCAAAATTCTGTAACAGAAGGTTGTCAATCCTCTGTTCAGATTTTGACAGCAAAACATAAAAATGCAGGAAATTGCTGAAAAATAGTAAATTCTGGAAATAACAGTTCTAAAAATAAAGTGAAAGCTTGGCTGAAAGTAAGATTGCAACTAAAACATTAAGCACAAGATTTATTTTAACATGAATGAACTAATACTGCAAATATTGTCAACTATTCACAAGCAATTTACATAACAAGTTCTGCAACTCATTCTGCTGTAGCAAAATCAGAATAAAAACCTATTCTGTTAGTCCTCCTCCTAGGTCTGGAAGTGGCCAGCCTCTTTGTCCAGAAGAAGGTGTAAGTCTCTCTCTCTTTCTAAATCTTAATCACACTCATTTACAAGTAAATTGAAATAGAACTGGTGCACTTTATTGATCAAAAGACATGATTACAAGAATTACTTGAAAAAGCATTACAGGATTGTAATGAGTCAATTTCTAGTTATACTCTGTATTTAGCTAGCTTTCTCTATATTCTATCTTCTGCTACTTCTCTACCCCCTTACTCGGCTCAACCTGAATGGGAGCAATATTTATAGCTATCCTATGATCTGATTACAAACAAAGAATATCTCAAAAGATCTAATCCTAAAATGCTGCAACAAATTCTGGTTTTATCCTAGAAGAGGACTAAAACCTGATCTTTCCCTTAATGATGGCTTTGGTCGGCAATGACGGCAAAAATAGATGGCAGATATTTCTCTTTACTTTTTCCAACCTTTATTTCCCTTTTTTCGTCTTCAAAAATCGGTCAAAAAGGTCAAAATCACATTCTGTTCTTCATTCCGAAGATAAGTGGCTTCATTCCGAAGACAGTGCAGTTTTCATTCCGAAGATCGCTCATTCCGAAGATCACTCATTTCGAAGATACTGCATGCTTCATTCCGAAGATCCGCTCATTCCGAAGATGCTGCATTCTTCATTCCGAAGATCCGCTCATTCCGAAGATGCTGTGTTTCTTCATTCCGAAGATATCTGTTCATTCCGAAGATGCTTCGGAATGAACAAATGTGTGCTTTTCCTTTGATTTCTTCTGCATCTCTCAGGTGGGTTATCTCTTAAGATCAAATTCTAATGGTCTCCATTCCTTTCCTCATGTGAATTCCATGCCTTGCTATTTATGGACAAGTTGGTTGGAATTTATATGGGAAAGACCGATTTTCTTGCACGACAACCAGTTTGCTTGCACTGTTGCCAGATTTAGGTGAAGTAAATGCTTGAAACAAATCAAAATATGATTAGTGAAATGCTGCTATTATTCTAAGCATATCTCATTGTAGCAAATCATAACAAAAAGAACACAAAACTATGCAAAAAGCTGTAAAATCAGCATATAATATCTCAAATACATTGATCATGCAAAATGGTTAATATACAGCATATTAAATCAACTTAACTAACATATCAGATAAAACATAAGAGTTTATAGGCATTTTTAGTGTACAAAACATGTTATGATTGAGGCATTTCCAGGCCTCATCAAAAGCTTTTTTCGATTTCTTATCACTAGAGGTGCTACCCTTTTCAAAAACCATACATGCATCTTCCTTATAGTTTTCTGAAGCATCCTCATACATACTAGAAACCAAATCATTATTTGTGCAATCATACTCAAGGTGTCTAAAGTTTCCACATCTAAGACATTTCATGATAATGAATCTATGTTTTGGTTCTTCTTCCTTTTCTAATATGAACAACATCTCATTTTCATCATCACTTGAAGAACTTTCACTATCACTGCTAGAACACTTACTTGCTTTGTCTAGGTAGAAACTCTTCCTTGATTGTTGTGCTCATATTTGTTCTTCCTATGATGCTTGTGCTTTTCTAGAATCCTTGCTCTTAGAATCCTATTTATCTTCATCACTCTCATTCTTGGGAACAGTACAGTTAGTAGTATAATGACCAGACTTTCCACAATTGAAACATCTTACATTTTTCATACTTTTGTGCTTTCTAGAGAACTTGCCTTTCTTGTTGTAATATGCCTCTTCATCACTAGAAGACTCATCACTATCTTGAAGTTGTTTACCCTTGGATTTCTTGGTAGCCTTGAAAGTCTGCCTCTTTCTTGACATCAACCTTCACTTGAGTTCTCAACTCAAATGCTGCAAGTATACTATGGAGCTCATCATTTTTCAACTTATCCAAATCTTTAGCTTCCTCAATAGCAGAAATATTTTCACTAAATCTATTAGGAAGAGATCTTAAAATCTTATCACAAACATCATTTTTAGCAAGCTCAAGACCTAAGTCTTTCATGGAGTTAACAACCTCATCCATATGAAGCATGTAGTCACTAATATTTTCATCATCATTCATCTTGAGTTGTTCAAACATACCTTTGAAGTGTCTCAACTTGGCATTTCTGACATTTGTATCACCCGTATGAACCACCTTCAACTGTTTCCATATTTCACTAGTTGTCTTGCAGTGAATCACTTTGGTGAGATCTGCTTTCTATAAGCCTTTCAGGATTGCATTCATTGCCTTTGAATTGCTATGATGTAGGAGCCTTTCTTCTTTAGTATTAGGACCATGTTTAGGAATAGTGTACTCATCTTCAATCACTTCCCAAACCTCATTCCCAAGTGCCATTAGATGAACCTTCATCCTTGCACTCCAAAGACCAAAATTTGACCCATCAAGAATAGGTGTTGCATTGCCACTTGAATGATCCATTGTGTTCTTTACTAGCTTTTCCTTCAAGCTATTAAACTTTCCAAAGGCACCCACTCTGATACCAATTAAAGAACACAAGCTTATACTGAGAGGGGGGGTGAACAAGTATAAGACCTCTTTTTACTTTATCCTTTATACTTAAAAACAGTAAAGCAATATCAAAGCAATGCACAATATCATCCACAAAGTGACACCAATTTTAACGTGGTTCACCCAAAATGGTTGGTCTACGTCCACAAAACTTTTCTCTAAAAGTTATCTCAAAGTTCTTTGGGAATCCTTCCCAATTACAATGTTTATGAGCCTCGGCCCAAAGGAGATACCTTCCCCCAATCAAAATTTATGAGCATTTGCTCAAAGGAGATACCTTCCCCTCTACTTTGGAAATGATCCCTTAGAAGATCAACTGCCTCTACCTCTTTCCAGCACGTGGAACTCCTTTCCACCGAAGACCTCCTATCCTCAATGCTTAGCCTAAGAGACCTTTGCCTTCTATGATCACGTCCACAACAGATCAGCAACATGTACCAAACACAGTCAGTTGGTCTAGTACAAGTCTTCCTCTGTCTGTCAGATCTATCCAATGCTTGAACAAATCAATCCTCTACACACAAGCCTTCTCAAAGACTTGCCAAATCTGTCCTCAGGTTCTTCTAAAAGAACTAGTGCACCTCTATCCTCAAATTCTCTGATAGAACTATCAAACTTAGCTCACAAATCCTTTGCTAGGACCTGTCCAAATCTGCTCACAAGTCCCCACCGAAACCTATCCAAAACTGCTCACAAGTCCCCACCGAAACCTGTCCAAGATTGCTCACAAGTCCCCACCGAAACCTGTCCAAAACTACTCACAAGTCACCATCGGAACCTATCCAAGACTGCTCACAAGTCCCCAATGGAACCTCTCCAAAACTCAGCAAGCTCACCAAAAAAAAAAACTTTCTTAGTAGGAAATCACAAGGTGAATTGTTAGAGACCCAATGCAATTTGTCAAACTCATAGAAGCATAAAGAGAATTGTTAGAGACTCAATATGTTCTATACTCAACTCCCAATATCAAAACTCAACTCAAATCAACTCAGCTCAAACTCAATCTCAAATCTAAAAACTCAACTCAATATCTGAAATGGATAGGATAGACTTTCTTTCAAGAACATGAAACCCCAACAATTGCCAACTATGCAAAGAATCACATAACAATGATACTCATGTTCTTTTCACCATCAATTAGGGCTTCAACAACAATGCTCATCAAACAAGGTTCAATCAACACCATTCAGCTCAAAACACAACCTTGAAGCATTTCACAATCAACATTAGAAAAGGAAACAAGTAGAACTCCTTTTCTCTCCAATATTGTTTGAACAAAAAGCATCCACCAACTCAAATCACAATAGAACAAAACAACTTTTCAAATCATCAACAAAGGAGTAAGCCCAACACTTTAACCAAGTAAAGAATAGCTTGATTATTACCAATTTAATGAAAGCAAATGTCAATCTCAAAGCTACCCACTTAAGGTTTCACAACTTCACACAAGAAGCAATTTTAACCTTAAAACATCATGCTTTCATTTCCATAATCAACCAAAAGCACTCTCAACATTATAAGAAAAATTTATCCCTTATACACCTTATTTCTCCCTTATAGTCTTATCAAAAATAAAATTTATCTCTCATAAGAATGCAATAAGATATTTCAAACAACACCTTCAAAAGAATCTTTTATCAAAATAAAACAATATTTAAACTCCTTATAACTCCTAAGCTGTTTTTCCCTCTAATAAACTTCCTCCATCCGCAAAATACACTTAGCAAAAATTAATTTCGAAAATACCTTGGCCAACATAAAAAATCGCGCTATGGAGAAATTGCACACGAATTCTAACACCACCCGCTACGTCCACTTCACGATGAAAAACCCTTTTGCATTATTCGAACGCGAAACCTCCCTTTCGGGTAGCACGCCAACAACCTAGCCGTTATCGATGCGCCAAAGGCACCCGGTGAGGTTTAAACCTCACGCTGTTAGCCTTGTTCCTTCTATGCCAGGGATTAAATAAAACAACAGTGCCTCCCTTTCTTCTGACGCAAACACAAAGACAAAAACCTTATGACGGATTTACGATAAATGACGAGTACAAAAAAAATGAACAGTGGATTCACGAAATCACGACAAGAGGAAGAAATCGAATAGCGGATCACGAATTCACAGCGAGCAACTCTTTTCAAAATATGGATGGGATAATTCTTGATTTTCATCAAGGGAGATTTATATGCATTTTTACCATAAGCTCTTGACGTCGACGAGGAGTTTAACACATCGACGGAGGTCTTGGCTAGCACCCACAATCTTAAAACATAACGCCCACATAGTTAAGACATTTGCGCCATGGGTTAGGAGAACCCATTGCAAACAATAATTTAATATTTATTTAAAAATAATTAAAGGGAACCTTAACAAGGTTTTTAATTATTTAAATAAATACTTCCTCTTGGACCCAAATGCATTAAACTAATGCATCCACCTGTAATATTTAAACCTCGCCAACTTGGGGTTTACAAAAGACCTTTGAAACTTTCATGTCGTAACCTTCATCAAAACAAATTATTTGACATCAAATCAAATTCCTTCAAGAGCTTCTTGACATCAATGACAACTTATACACTTGAGCAAAGGCAATGTACCCAAAATTGCCAACAATCTCCCCCTTTGTCATTGATGGCAAACCTTTACTGAAAACACTTCTCAAGAGCCAAAACTGAAACCAACTGTGCTAACAATTGACCAACTATGCCCACAACCGAGAATATTCCTTTGAAGTTTTGCTCCCCTTGACTTGAAGCTCTCCTCTTCACTTTGAAGCTCTCCCCCTTACTCATATCTCTCCCCCTTTGTCATCAATGGCAAAGGGTCACCTTTGGGGCTCGGGACTAAGAATGAGCCTCTTAGCTTAGTCCCTCCCCCACCTCCCGATGAGGTGATTAATTCCGGGGTGGGAGTAAAACTCCCATTAGGCACCGATCATCATCGGTGTCTATAACTTCCTTCTTGGGCCTTCTCTTGAACTCTTTTTCCATATTCCTATTCTTGTCACTGTTCTTGTTCTTGTTCTCATCCCTGTTCTTGTCCATGCCTTGATCCTTGGACTTGATCATGCCATTGTTCTTGTTCCTGTATTCTATAAATTTAGCTCTACACTGTCTGGATATGTGACCTTCATTGTTGCACTTAAAACACCTAACAAAGCTATTTCTCTAAGGTAAACCTGATCTTTGAATCCACCTGTTCTGACCAAACCTGTTCTGACCAAACCTGTTCTGGCCAAACCTGTTCTGACCTAACTTGTTCCTATTATTTGTCTTGCAATAAACTGCCTTGTGCCCAAAATGTTGACAAGAGTAGCAATACCCTTGAAAGAAACTAACACTTCTAAAATTGTCATTTACCTTCTTCACTTGAGCCATGCAATGTGAAGCCATGTGACCAAACCTGTAAAAAGCAAAACATCTGCCTTGAAACTTTCCTTTATTTGACCTCTTAGGTTCTGAAAACTTTTTCTTCTCATTCTAAATTTTTTTTCTATTTCTATGCATCTATCATTCAAGGACTCCTTTTTTGAAATACTTTCCTCATCAGAACTCTCTTCCTTTTGGAGTCTCTTACTAGACTCTCCAACTTGTTCCTTGTGTGGCTTAACAAAACCAAGGCCTATTTTATCTGTTGTCTTTCTTTGACCTTTGATGAGTGACTTAACATTTTTGGAACTATCTTGAAACCTGTAAAGGTTATCCTTGTACTCTTTAGTTTCCTCTTTCAAAGAAGCCAATTTTTGTTCCAACTCGCTATACTCATGAACCTTAGACTCTAACTCATCCTTGAGTTCTTGTGTCTTAGCTATAGAGAAGTCAAGACTTTCTATAAGCTCATCTCTTTCCACGCAAAATTCATCTAACTTATCCTTGAGTCTAGCATTCTTCTTTCTTTCCATTTTCAAAGAACTAAGAGCACTATTAAGTTCACCTTCAATATCTGCTTCACCTTCCTCTATATCTTCCTCTATTTGTTTGCCTTTTGAACCATCAAAGCCTTTTTCAAATTTCTTATCACTAGAGGTGCTACCCTTTTCAAAAACCATACATGCATCTTCCTTATAGTTTTCTGAAGCATCCTCATACATACTAGAAACCAAATCATTATTTGTGCAATCATCCTCAAGGTGTCCAAAGTTTCCACATCTAAGACATTTCATGATAATGAATCTATGTTTCGGTTCTTCTTTCTTTTATGATATGAACAACATCTCATTTTCATCATCACTTGAAGAACTTTCACTATCACTGGTAGAATACTTACTTGCTTTGTCTAGGTAGAAACTCTTCTTATGCTTGTGAGAACACCTATTTCTTTGATTTCTATGCCCATCTTTGTTCTTCCTATGATGCTTGTGCTTTTTAGAATCCTTGCTCTTAGAATCCTGTTTATCTTCATCACTCTCATTCTTGGGAACAGTACAGTTAGTAGCATAATGACCAAACTTTCCACAATTGAAACATATTACATTTTTCATACTTTTGTGCTTTCTAGAGAACTTGCCTTTATTGCTATAATATGCCTCTTCATCACTAGAAGACTCATCACTATCTTGAAGTTGTTTACCCTTGGATTTCTTGGTAGCCTTGAAAGCTGCCTCTTTCTTGACATCAACCTTCACTTGAGTTTATAGGCATTTTTAGTGTACAAAACATGTTATGATTGAGGCATTTCTAGGCCTCATCAAAAGCCTTTTTCAGATTTCTTATCACTAGAGGTGCTACCCTTTTCAAAAACCATACATGCATCTTCCTTATAGTTTTCTGAAGCATCCTCATACATACTAGAAACCAAATCATTATTTGTGCAACCATACTCAAGGTGTCTAAAGTTTCCACATCTAAGACATTTCATGATAATGAATCTATGTTTCGGTTCTTCCTCTTTTTTTGATATGAACAACATCTCATTTTCATCATCACTTGAAGAACTTTCACTATCACTGCTAGAACACTTACTTGCTTTGTCTAGGTAGAAACTCTTCTTATGCTTGTGAGAATACCTCTTTCCTTGATTGTTGTGCTCATATTTGTTCTTCCTATGATGCTTGTGCTTTTCAGAATCCTTGCTCTTAGAATCCTGTTTATCTTCATCACTCTCATTCTTGGGAACAGTACAGTTAGTAGTATAATGACCAGACTTTCCACAATTGAAACATCTTACATTTTTCATACTTTTGTGCTTTCTAGAGAACTTGCCTTTCTTGTTGTAATATGCCTCTTCATCACTAGAAGACTCATCACTATCTTGAAGTTGTTTACCCTTGGATTTCTTGGTAGCCTTGAAAGTTGCCTCTTTCTTGACATCAACCTTCACTTGAGTTCTCAACTCAAATGCTACAAGTATACTATGGAGCTCATCATTTTTCAACTTATCCAAATCTTTAGCTTCCTCAATAGCAGAAATCTTTTCACTAAATCTATTAGGAAGAGATCTTAAAATCTTATCACAAACATCATTTTTAGCAAGCTCAAGACCTAAGTCTTTCATGGAGTTAACAACCTCATCCATATGAAGCATGTAGTCACTAATATTTTCATCATCATTCATCTTGAGTTGTTCAAACATACCTTTGAAGTGTCTCAACTTGGCCTTTCTGAAATTTGTATCACCTGTATGAACCACCTTCAACTATTTCCATATTTCACTAGCTATCTTGTAGTGAATCACTTTGGTGAGATCTGCTTTCTGTAAGCCTTTCAGGATTGCATTCATTGCCTTTGAATTGCTATGATGTAGGAGCCTTTCTTCTTTAGTATTAGGACCATGTTCAGGAATAGTGTACTCATCTTCAATCACTTCCCAAACCTCATTCCCAAGTGCCATTAGATGAACCTTCATCCTTGCACTCCAAAGACCAAAATCCGACCCATCAAGAATAGGTGCTACATTGCCACTTGAATGATCCATTGTGTTCTTTACTAGCTTTTCCTTCAAGTTGTTAAACTTTTCGAAGGCACCCACTCTGATACCAATTGAAGAACACAAGCTTATACTGAGGGGGGGGTGAATAGTATAAGACCTATTTTTACTTTTTCCTTTATACTTCAAAATAGTAAAGCAATATACCCAAAGAAATATCAAAGCAATGCATAATATCATCCACAAAGTGACACCAATTTTAACATGGTTCACCCAAAATGGCTGGGCTACGTCCACAAAACTTTTCTCTAAAAGTTATCTCAAAGTTCTTTGGGAATCCTTCCCAATTACAATGTTTATGAGCCTCGGCCCAAAGGAGATACCTTCCCCCAATCAGAATTTATGAGCCTCTGCTCAAAGGAGATACCTTCCCCTATGCTTTGGAAATGATCCCTTAGAAGATCAATTGCCTCTACCTCTTTCCAGCACGTGGAACTCCTTTCCATCGAAGACCTCCTGTCCTCAATGCTTAGCATAAGAGACCTCTGCCTTCTATGATCACGTCCACAACAGCTCAACAACTCCGTACCAAACACAGTCAGTCGGTCTAGTACAAGTCTTCCTCTATTTGTCAGATCTATCCAACGCTTGAAAAAATCAATCCTCTGCACACAAGCCTTCTCAAAGACTTGCCAAATCTATCCTCAGGTTCTTCTCAAAGAACCAATTCACCTCTATCCTCAAATTCTCTGATAGAACTATCAAACTCAGCTCACAAATACTCTGCTAGGACCTGTCCAAATATGCTCACAAGTCCCCATCGAAACCTGTCCAAAATTGCTCACAAGTCCCCACCAGAACCTGTCCAAGACTACTCACAAGTCCCCACCGAAACCTATCCAAAATTGCTCACAAGTCCCCACCGGAACCTGTCCAAGACTGCTCACAAGTCCCCACCAGAACTTGTCCAAAACTTAGCAAGCTCACCAAAGAAAATAAACTTTCTTAGTAGGAAATCACAAGGTGAATTGTTAGAGACCCAATGTGATTTGTCAAACTCATAGAAGCATAAAGAGAATTGTTAGAGACTCAATATGTTCTATACTCAACTCCCAATCTCAAAACTCAACTCAAATCAACTCAGCTCAAACTCAATCTCAAATCTGAAAACTCAACTCAATATCTGAAATGGATAGGATAGACTTTCTTTCAAGAACATGAAACCCCAACAATTGCCAACTATGCAAAGAATCACATAACAATGATACTCATGTTCTTTTCACCATCAATTAGGGCTTCAACAACAATGCTCATCAAACAAGGTTCAATCAACACCATTCAGCTCAAAACACAACCTTGAAGCATTTCACAATCAACATTAGAAAAGGAAACAAGTAGAACTCCTTTTCTCTCCAATATTGTTTGAACAAAAAGCATCCACCAACTCAAATCACAATAGCACAAAACAACTTTTCAAATCATCAACAAAGGAGTAAGCCCAACACTTTAACCAAGTAAAGAATAGCTTGATTATTACCAATTTAATGAAAGCAAATGTCAATCTCAAAGCTACCCACTTAAGGTTTCACAACTTCACACAAGAAGCAATTTTAACCTTAAAACATCATGCTTTCATTTCCATAATCAACCAAAAGCACTCTCAACATTACAAGAAAAATTTATCCCTTATACACCTTATTTCTCCCTTATAGTCTTATCAAAAATAAAATTTATCTCTCATAAGAATGCAATATGATATTTCAAACAACACCTTCAAAAGAATCTTTTATCAAAATAAAACAAGCTTTAAACTCCTTATAACTCCTAAGTTGTTTTTCCCTCTAATAAACTTCCTCCATCCGCAAAATACACTTAGTAAAAATTAATTTCGAAAATACCTTGGCCAACATCAAAAATCACGCTATGGAGAAATTATGCACGAATTCTAACACCACCCGCTGCGTCCACTTCACGATGAAAAACCCTTTCACGTTATTCGAACACGAAACCTCCCATTCGAGTAGCGTGCCAATAGCCTAGCCGCTATCGGTGCGCCAAAGGTGCCCAGTGAGGTTTAAACCTCATGTTGTTAGCCTTGTTCCTTCTACACCAGGGATTAAATAAAACAACAGTGCCTTCCTTTCTTCTGACGTGAACACGAATATGAAAACCTTACGACGGATTTACGACAAACGATGGGTACAAAAAAAATGAACAGCGGATTCATGAAATCATAGAGAGGAAGAAATCAAACAGCAGATCATGAATTCACAGCGAGCAACTCTTTTCAAAATGGGATGGGATAATTCTTGATTTTCATCGAGGGAGATTTATATGCATTTTTACCATAAGCTCTTGACATCGGTGAGGAGTTTAACACGTCGACGGAGGTCTTGGCTAGCACCCACAATCTTAAAACATAGCGCCCACATAGTTAAGACATTTGCGCCATGGGTTAGGAGAACCCATTGCAAACAATAATTTAATATTTATTTAAAAATAATTAAAGGGAACCTTAACAAGGTTTTTAATTATTTAAAACTTCCTCTTGGACCCAAATGCATTAAACTAATGCATCCACCTGTAATCTTTAAACTTGCCAACTTGGGGTTTACAAAAGACCTTTGAAACTGTCATGCCGTAACCTTCATCAAATCAAATTCCTTCAAGAGCTTCTTGACATCAATGACAACTTATACACTTGAGCAAATGCAATGTACCCAAAGTACCCAAAATTGCCAACATTATTATAAAGTATTGAGGTGAAAATATTTACTTGTGGGTAAAATATTTTTACCTTAGAAAAGGGAAAGATAGATTATTGCAATAATAAGTTTAGGGAGTTATAAGTAGAAATAGCTTTGGGCTTTGAAAATCAAAATAGTGAAGTGACTTATGCTTGAGAGGTGAATATTCAAAATAGTATGGTGTTGGATATTATTTTGAGATTGGAGTAATAAGGTATACTCATGAATTAATATATGCATTATATTGTCATCTAATCCTTTTGAGATTGGCAAAGGAATATTGTGTTATTGTGGCAGATTCTTGAAGGTCATCTTATCAAGAAAAAGGTATGGGCATATTTTTCAAAAGTTTAAGTTGATTGGTTGTTTTCTGGAAAATAAGTTTGGAGTGAAAAGGACTTGATTAGGGTTTCCTTTTGAGTGTGTTTGAGTGATTGCTTCAAGGTTTTCTGGAATAAATAAGTGTGGTTAAAACCTTGTTTTATAAGCATTGTTGTTGAAGTAAGTTGTTGAGCAAAGAACTTGAACTAGGGTTTGAAAAGAATATGAGTATCATTGTTATGTGAGATTTGTTGTTGAGCATTGTTGGAAATATTTTGAGTTGGTGTTTATATACTTGGACTAGGGTTTGTGAGAAAGGGGTGTTTCATTAAGTGATTGGTTGAGTAGAGTTGGTTGAGCCTAGTCAAGTGGATGTGTGAAGTGATTGTTCAAGTTCCATAAAACAAACTATTCTATATTCTGATTTGAGTTGAGAAAGTGATTGGGCATTGAGTATAGAACATATTGGGTCTCTAACAATTCTCTTTATGTTTCTATGAGATTGGACAAGTTTTGTGTGGACTTGTTGAGCATATTTGAGCAAGTTCTATGTGGACTTGTTGAGCATATTTGAGCAAGTTCTGTGTGGACTTGTTGAGCAGATTTGAGCAAGTTCTATGTGGACTTGTTGAGTAGATTTGAGCAAGTTCTATGTGGACTTGTTGAGCATATTTAAGCAAGTTCTATGTGGACTTGTTGAGCAGATTTGTGCTAGACTGAAGGACTATGTTTAGTGTAGATTTGAGATAGAGCTTTGGAGGTGATAGAGCAAAGAGGATAGTGGTCTCTAGTGGATAGAGATCCATCAGCTAGGGTAGTGAGGATAGGTCTTCTGAGTGGGGATAAGAGTCTTCAGTGGAGAGAGATCCACAAGCCAGTGTAGTGGAGGTAGTAGTCTTCTAGAGGATCACCAACCAGAGTAGAGGAGAAGGAGTTCTCCTATGGATAGAGATCCATGAACTTGATTTAGGGGATCAACATCTCCTTTGGATAAGAGGTCCATAAACATTGTAATAGGGAAAGGATTCCCAAGAGATTGATCGAGAAAATTTTAGTGAAATATTTTCTCCGTGGAGTAGCCCACATTGGGTGAACCACGTAAATTATGGTGTCTCTATTGTGTGTGGTGTTTTGTACATTGCTTTGATTACTACTGCTAATATTGCTATCTATACATTGCATAATATTGATTGGGAAAGAAAAGTAAAAAGTGGTCTTATACTGTTCACCCCCCTCTCAGTATAAGCTTGTGTTCTTCAATTGGTATCAGAGCGGGTTCCTTCGGAAGAGTTTAACAACTTGAAGGAAAAGCTAACAAGAACACAATGGATCCTAAGGAGGTGTCCTCAAATAATTCAGCACCAGTATTTGATGGAAGTGACTATTTGTATTGGAGTATGATGATGAAGATCTACTTGATGGCACTTGGCAATGAAATTTGGGAAGTAATGGAATTTGGATACGATCCCTTAGTCAATCCTCCTATAGATAAGGAAGGTAAGCTTCTACAACACTATAATTCAAAAGCAATGAATGCACTTGTGAGAGGTTTGCGTAGAACAGAGTCTATGAAAGTTATGCATTGTCAAACTGCAAAAGAAATGTGGGATAAATTGCAAAATATATATGAAGGAGATAAAAGTGTTAAGAAAGCAAAGATGCAAAATCTCAAAGGACAACTTGAAGCATTAAGAATGAATGATGAGGAAAATATTAGTGCTTATCTACTTCGAATTGATGAGGTTGTTAATGATATGCAAGGACTTGGAATGAAGATTGATGAATCTGATGTTTGTGATAAAGTATTAAGATCTCTTCCAAAAAGATTCAGTGAACAGGTTTCTGCTATAGAAGTGTCAATGGATGGTGATACTTTGACAAGAGATAAGTTGCTTGGTATGCTCACAACATTTGAGATAAGAACAAAAGATCCTATTCCCCAGAAGGAAGCAACATTCAAAGCAATCAATAAAACAAAGGGTAAGAAGTCAGAATCAAGCAATGAGTCATCCAATGATGAAGAAGCTAATTATGGTAGAAGAGATAAGGACTATAGAAGATCCAGAGATCTAAGATCTGTTAAGTGTTTCAATTGTGGAAAGTATGGACATTTTGCAACAGATTGTCAAGAACCCAAGAACAACAATGGTGAAGAAAAATAGGATCACAAAAATAGGGAATCAGAAAGATACAAGCATCAGAAGAAAAGCAAGGATGGACAAAGCAGACAAGGAAAGAAGTTCTTTCAAAGGCAAAAGAGAAGCTACTATGCGGATAAGGCAAGTAAGTACTCAAGTGATAGTGATGCTAATTTTTCAGACAATGATAGAGATGAAGTCCTATTTATGATTGAAGAAAAAGAACCAGTTAAGAAAAGGACTCCAATCATTCTCAAGTGTTTTAGATGTGGTAACTTTGGACATCTTGAAGATAGTTGTACAAAGGATGGTTATAGTTTCAGTGATGATGAATATGAAGATACACTTGAAGGACCAGATGAAAATCTTCTAATGGCATTAGAAGATAAAGAAGGTGATTCCATAGAAGACAAGACAAAAGAAAATGAAGATGTGGACAAAGGTAAACAAATAGAGGAATATTCAGAAAAGGATGGATATGATCTCAAGGGAGAACTTATCTATGCCCTTGAAATAGTAAAGAAGGTAAGAAAGCAAAACTCTAAACTTGAAATTCAGTTCCAAGAATGTGATGAAGAGAGAAGTTTGCTCATAGAGGATTTAGAAAAATCAAAGGCTAAGGCAAAAAGGTTCAAGGATAAGTTAGAAGCAAAGATCTTAGAATGTGAGAAGTTAGCACAAGAAGTAGCACTACTAAGAGAAGATTTGGAGGACTCCAAGATCAAGATGAAAGGGTTCAAAAATAGCTCAAAGAACTTGGATAAGTTCATCAAGACACAAAAGACTACATCAAGCAAAATAGGCCTTGGTTTTGAACAAGCTCAAAAGAAATGGGAAGGAGAATCATCCTCAAGTTTTGGAGGAGAAGAAACTTCAGATGAAGATACTTTAGAAGAAGATAGTGTAAAATAAAGTGAGACATCTGAGGATGAGTTGGACAATAGAGAGTTCAACAAAGATAGGAACAATGCACAAAGAAGATACAGATGGAACAACAATCAGAATAGGTCAAGAGAGACTAAGAGACCTATGAGGTCAAGACAAGGAAACTTCAATGGAAGATGTTTTTCATGTCACAGGTTTGGGCACATGGCTTCATAGTGCAAGACATAAGAAAGATAGGAATATGGGAACAAACAACTTTTCCATGGGTATTGCTACTCATGTAATCAGTTTGGTCACAAGGCAATGAATTGCAGGGTTCATGACAGAAGAGGATATGGCTTCACTAGGAGAAATCCTATGGCATTTGCACCTCCAAGGAATAATAACATTAAGTGTTATAAGTGCAACAATGATGGTCACACAACAAAGTGGTGTAGAGCAGACATTCCAGAAATATGTATGAACAAAAATAGGAACATGAATATGAATATGAACAGGAATAGGAACAGGGATATGAACAAGAACAAGAATAGGAACATGAACATGGATATGAACAAGAACAGGAATAGGAACAAGGATGTGAACAGGAACATGGACATGGAAAGAAACAGTCAAAGGAATCAGAAGGATCAGATAAGAAGGAAAGAGGATAAAGGTAAAGAATAATGCTTTCTGGGAGTAGAAATACTCCCACCCCAGAATTAACCACCTCAAGAGGAGGTGGGGGAGGGGCTAAGCTAAGAGGCTCATTCTTAGCCCCGAGCCCCAAAGGTGACCCTTTGCCATTGATGTCAAAGGGGGAGAGATTTGAGTAAGGGGGAGAGTTTTGAGTAAGAGGGAGAGACTTGGTATTTGAAGAGAGCATTGAGCCAGGGGGAGCAATGTCCCAGGGGGAGCAACACAGAAGAAGAAGTCAAGTTTTTGGTAAAAATTTTTGGGTTGCCATCAATGACAAAGGGGGAGATTGTTGGACATTTTGAGTCCTTAAAGTTAAAGTTGTCATTGATGTCAAGAAATGAAGTCATCATTAAATATCAAGGAATTTGTCAAGAAACAAGTTATCAAAGTTGTCATTGATATTCTAGAAAAAGGCTTCTAATAAAGTCAAGATCAAGAGGAACAATGCAAAGGTTAAAGGCAAAGGGCTCCATAATATTTTTAAATATTATGTGGAAGCATAAGTTAAAAGGTTTTCATAAAAACCCAAGAAAGTTTATTTGCAAAGCTAAAGGGAGGTTTAATATTTATTTGATAAATTATTTAAATTCAAAATGAATTTAAATTTTATAAATAAATATTATTTATACCAAGGTGCAAAGTGAAATATGGTTTAAATAAAACCATAGGGTTTAAAGAATTAATTTATAAAATTTAAATTCAAAATAATTTAAATATTTTATAAATTAATAAAGTTTCAAAGGAAATTCGAGCGTCGACGTCCAAAAATGTTGAGAGTAAATTGAGTGTCGACGTCATGCATGGTGGAAGAGATTTAGTATAAAAGCTAATGCCTTGGAGGTATTTCAAATTATCCCTTTGCTCGATGATAAAAAATGTGCAATTGTGTTTAAGTTTGTAAGGAAGAAAGAGCAGTGAAAATCTTGTTTATGCACCAAGTAGCCAAGGTGTGGCTAGAGATAGCAAGCATAGCCAAGGAGTGGTGCAAGGTAGTGAGCATAGCCAAGGTGTGGCTAGAGACAATGAACATAGCCAAGGTGTGGCTAGAGACAACAAATGTAGCCAAGGAGTGGCACAAGGCAGTGAGCATAGCCAAGGTGTGGCTCAAGGTAGTAAACGTAGCCAAGGAGTGGCTCAAGGTAGCAAACGTAGCCAAGGAGTGGCGCAAGATAACCAACATAGCCAAGGTGTGGCCTGAGGTAGCGAACGTAGCAAGACATGGCTTGAGGCAGTGAATGAAGCCAAGGTGAGGCGTGGCCTAAAGCAGGCGAAGGCGTAAGGTGTGGAGGCTCCAAGGGAGAATGCAGCTCCATGGTGGTGATAGCCAAGAGGAAGGCGCTTGGAAGAAGAAGCGCTTCATGCGTTAATAAAATTGGTAACATTTTATTATTGTGATCTTTAATTTTAATTTAGGCTAAGGTTGAATAAAGGAGAAATAAGGTTGTAATTAATTTAATGAATGCCTAAATTAAAAGGGAGTATTTATTATAAAGTATTGAGGTGAAAATATTTACTTGTGGGTAAAATATTTTTACCTTAATAAGTTGAAGGGGAATTGAAATATTGTGTAAAGTGACTTATGATTGAGAGGTGAATATTCAAAATAGTATGGTGTTGGATATTATTTTGAGATTGGAGTAATAAGGTATACTCATGAATTAATATATGCATTATATTGTCATCTAATCCTTTTGATATTGGCAAAGGAATATTGTGTTATTGTGGTAGATTCTTGAAGGTCATCTTATCAAGAAAAAGGTATGGGCATATTTTTCCAAAGTTTAAGTTGATTGGTTGTTTTCTGGAAAATAAGTTTGGAGTGAAAAGGACTTGATTAGGGTTTCCTTTTGAGTGTGTTTGAGTGATTGCTTCAAGGTTTTCTGGAATAAAGAAGTGTGGTTAAAACCTTGTTTTATAAGCATTGTTGTTGGAGCCATTGGTTGTGTGAAGAACTTGAACTAGGGTTTGAGTATCATTGCTATGTGAAGATTGTTTTATAAGCATTGTTGTTGAAGTAAGTTGTTGAGCAAAGAACTTGAACTAGGGTTTGAAAAGAATATGAGTATCATTGTTATGTGAGATTTGTTGTTGAGCATTGTTGGAAATATTTTGAGTTGGTGTTTATATACTTGGACTAGGGTTTGTGAGAAAGGGGTGTTTCATTAAGTGATTGGTTGAGTAGAGTTGGTTGAGCCTAGTCAAGTGGATGTGTGAAGTGATTGTTCAAGTTCCATAAAATAAACTATTCTATATTCTGATTTGAGTTGAGAAAGTGATTGGGCATTGAGTATAGAACATATTGGGTCTCTAACAATTCTCTTTATGTTTCTATGATATTGGACAAGTTCTGTGTGGACTTGTTGAGAAGATTTGAGCAAGTTTTGTGTGGACTTGTTGAGTAGATTTGAGCAAGTTCTATGTGGACTTGTTGAGAATATTTGAGCAAGTTTTATGTGGACTTGTTGAGATATTTGAGCAAGTTTTGTGTGGACTTGTTGAGAATATTTGAGCAAGTTCTGTGTGGACTTGTTGAGAATATTTGAGCAAGTTTTGTGTGGACTTGTTGAGCATATTTGAGCAAGTTATATGTGGACTTGTTGAGCATATTTGAGCAAGTTCTGTGTGGACTTGTTGAGCAGATTTAAGCAAGTTCTGTGTGGACTTGTTGAGCAGATTTGTGCTAGACCGAAGGACTGTGTTTAGTGCAGATTTGAGATAGAGCTTTGGAGGTGACAGAGCAAAGAGGATAGTGGTCTCCAGTGGATAGAGATCCATCAACCAGGGTAGTGAGGATAGGTCTTCTGAGTGGGGACAAGAGTCTTCAGTGGAGAGAGATCCACAAGCCAGTGTAGTGGAGGCAGTAGTCTTCTAGAGGATCACCAACCAGAGTAGAGGAGAAGGAGTTCTCCTATGGATAGAGATCCATGAACTTGATTTAGGGGATCAACATCTCCTTTGGACAGAGGTCCATAAACATTGTAATAGGGAAAGGATTCCCAAGAGATTGATCGAGAAAATTTTAGTGAAATATTTTCTCCGTGGAGTAGCCCACATTGGGTGAACCACGTAAATTGTGGTGTCTCTATTGTGTGTGGTGTTTTGTACATTGCTTTGATTACTATTGCTAATATTGCTATCTATACATTGCATAATATTGATTGGGAAAGAAAAGTAAAAAGTGGTCTTATACTGTTCACCCCCCTCTCAGTATAAGCTTGTGTTCTTCAAACCTTAGGGTTCTTGATCTTTAATACTTGAAAATAGGTGAAGGGCTCGAGGTCAAATAAAACATGATAGATTTTGCTTCTCTATCCATATTTAAGGTAATAATGAAGAGTTTTAGGAGATGACATGCACCTAAAATATTAATGGCCTTCCAAGAAGAATGTTAGAGTTTAAGTCATAATGCATGACACAAAAAAGAGTGTTGAGAATGTGGAGCATGACTCTGAGATGTTAGACTATAGTGTTTCTAGCTTCACATTCCCCATTGTTATATGCCCTGATAGCAAGATTATATTCCTCTAAATCTTGTTTGATTATCCCAAAATGACTAATGAATCTTAGGCTATAGACATTGAGACCAAATCCATTATTGAATAATAATTGTTTGCTAAACCTACCACCAATATGGATTATGATGTAAAATGAGAGATCTTCAACCATATAGGATTGAGAGATATCATACTCATAGAATGATATATTTTATTGGTTAACCCCAATGGATCCTAGCATGAAAGTGAGATCATTCAAGTTGAGGTCTTGAGGAACAACTTGTTCATTCAAAATTTTGAGTAAGATGTCTTTATGGGATGAAGAGGTCATGAGAAGCTCAAGAATATAAATTTTAACTAGGGTACTTTGAATTTGATGGAGAAAATTGAAAGTATCCTTAGCCTTAGCTCCTAATTGGATGATTAATGGAGGTCCTTTGGGGGAGAAATTATTTTTGAATGAAGGACCAAAGGAGGTATTGAAGGTTGATCAAATGAAATATCCTTGTGTTGTTATCTAGTTACAACTCAAATGGGAGAAATATGATTAGAAAAATATACTATCCCCACCATCCTCTTTTTTAGAGGTGGGATGTTCCTATAGTGAATGTTATTAATTATGATTAGATAGAGGATATCGTAAAATTATCATTAGAATGTTGAGAATAAAAGCTACTAAGAACAACTTTACCTTTTTCAATTAGGCCTTGGATTAGTTTCCTAAGGCTCATGCATTTATCATCCACATGACCATTTGTTGGACATTTTGAGTCCTAAAAGTTAAAATTGTCATTGATGTCAAGAAATGAAGTCAACATTAATATCAAGGTTTTTCGTCAAGGAACAAAGTTGTCAAAGTTGTTATTTGATATCCAGGAAGAAGCCCAAAGGATTCGGTGCAAAGTTAAAAAGGAGATATAATATTTTTTATAAATTATTTAAATTCAATAAGAATTTAAATTTTATAAATAAATATTATTTACACCATGGAATGCAATGTAAAGGAAGGGTTTAAAAATTAAATCTTATAATTATAATTTATAAAATTTAAATTCTTTAGAATTTAAAATATTTATAAATTATAATTAATGCTGACATCATCCAATTTAATAAGGCACCTTGTATAAATTATAAAGTGTTTATAAAGGCATCGACGTCGTTGAAAGAATCGAAGCATCGACGTTTGAAGTCAATAGTGACTTCGTATATAAAAGGAGGCCACAAAGACCTTTGCAATATTAATCCTCGATCGAATTATTGAAAGCGCCATCAAAAACATTAATTGTGAATTCGAAAGGTTTGTGAGGAAGAAGACGAAACAAGTGTTTTTCGTCTCATGCAGAAGAAGAAAAGTGAGTAAAGTGGGAGCCCCAATCAAAGGTGGACGCGGTGGTCCAGTGGCAGCACATGTTATTTTTAAGGTGCTTGTGGGGAGACGAACCCGCGTTCGAATCCCATTGAGGCATGTGTGGAGGAAGAAGTTTTCGAGTTCTTCATAATTCAAAAGGTGCCAAAGGAAGGTATAAAGGGTGCAAAGGCCCTTTTGGTTCTAAATATGCATTGGGTGCACGTGGTTGAGGAGCCCATGGCTAGGGCATTCGCAGAGGCGTTGGTGAGGGGTTCGAAACCCACGGAGTGCAAGGTAATAATTTTATTATTATTTTTCAATTGCCTAAAGTTCAAATTTAATATTTGTTAGGAGTTATAAGGAGTATTAAGAAGTTTTTTTAGGCAAATGAAATAAGTGATAAGGAGGAATAAGGAGTGTTAGAAAATTACTATATGTTGGATTGAAATTTTAAAAGGGGAAGATATTATTTTGTGGAGTAATAAGGTGAAAATTAATTTGCCTTAAAATCTATAAGGTCAAAATTAATTGTGGGTGTTAAAATTATTTTAGATATTGTGGAGTTGATAAGGTGTAATTTTGATATCATTTTGCATTGTGTTTTTTTGAGGAAATTATTATCTTCTAACCCTTATTGAGATTGGCAAAGAAGTAATTGTGAGTGTGGCAGATTTGTGAGATCAACTCCTTGTCAAGCAAAAAGGTATGGGCAAATTCTTTCTTGGTTGAGTTGATTGATTGGCTTACTAGAAAATAAAGTTTGGAGTGAAAAGGATTTGATTAGGGTTTCCTTTTCGAAAGTGCTTGAGTTAATGCTTCAAGGTTTTTTGGAATTAAGAGTTGTGATTAAAACCTTGTTTGATAAGCATAGTTGTTGAAGTCATTGAATTGTGTGAAGAATTGAGTTAGGGTTTTGAAAAGAACATGAGTATCATTGTTATGTGAAGAGTGTTTTATGAGCATTGTTGTTGAAGTGAGTTGTTGTGCAAAGAACTTGAACTAGGGTTTGAAAAGAACATGAGTATCATTGTTATGTGAGATTTGTTGTTGAGCAATTGTTGGAAATATTTTGAGTTGATTGATATATGCTTGGACTAGGGTTTATGAGAAAGGGGAGTTTCATTAAGTAATTGGTTGAGTTGAGTTGGTTGAGCCTAGTCAAGTGGTTGTATAAAGTGATTGTTCAAGTTCCATAAAACAAACTATTCTACATTCTGATTTGAATTGTGAAAGTGATTGAGCATTGAGTATAGAACATATTGAGTCTCTAACAATTCTCTTTATGCTTCTATGAGATTGATAAAATTGTGAAAGTGATTGTGCATTGAGAGTAGAACATATTGAGTCTCTAACAATTCTCTTTATGCTTCTATGAGATTGGACAAGTTCTATGTGTGGACTTGTTAAGCATATTTGAGGTAAGTCTTTGAGGAGACTTGTGGACTGATTTTGTGTGAGATTTTGTGGAAGCTTACAATACAGATTTGGTTAAGTTCTAGAGAGGACTTATTGAGCAGATTTGAGCAAGTTCTAGAGAGGACTTGTTGAGCATATTTGAGCAAGTTCTAGAGAGGACTTGTTGAGCATATTTGGACAAGTTCTGTGTGAGCTTGTTGAGCAGATTTGGACAGGTTCTGAGTGGACTTGTTGAGCAGATTTGAGCAGGTTCTGAGTGGACCTATTGAGCAGATTTGAGTAGGTTTTGAGTGGACCTATTGAGAAGATTTGTGCTAGACCTACTGGACTATGTTTAGTATAGATTTGAGTGAGCTTGTTGAGTAGACTTGTGCTAGATTGTATTGTGTTTAGTGTAGAGTTGAGCAGATTTGTGCTAGACCGACTGGATTGTGTTTAGTGCATATTTGAGTGATTGTTGAGCAGACTTGTGCTAGACCGACTGGACTATGTTTAGTGTAGATTTGAGAAGATTTGTGCTAGACCGAATGGACTATGTTTAGTACATATTTGAGTGAGCTTGTTGAGCAAACTTGTGCTAAAATGATTGAACTATATTTAGTGCAGATTTGAACAAATTTGTGCTAGACTGATTGATGTTTAGTGTAGATTTGAGATAGAGCTTTGGAGGTGACAGAGTAGAGAGGATAGTAGTCTCTAGTGGATAGAGATCCATCAGCCAGGGTAGTGAGGATAGGTCTTCTGAGTGGGGACAAGAGTCTTCAGTGGAGATAGATCCACAAGCCAACATAGTGGAGGTAGTAGTCTTCTAGAGGATCACCATCCAAAGAAAAGGAGAAGGAGTTCTCCTATGGATAGATATCCACAAACTAGATTTAGGGGATCAACATCTCCTTTGGATAGAGGTCCATAAACATTGTAATTGGGAAGGATTCCCAAGAGATTGATTGAGAAAATTTTAGTGAAATATTTTCTCCGTGGAGTAGCCCACATTGGGTGAACCACGTAAATTGTGGTGTCTCTATTGTGTATGGTGTTTTGTGCATTACTTTTATTACTTCTATTGATACTGCTATCTATACACTACATAATATTGATTTGGAAAGAAAAGTAAAAAGTACCCTTATACTGTTCACCCCCCTCTCAGTATAAGCTTGTGTTCTTCAATTGGTATCAGAGTGGGTGCCTTCATAAGAGTTTAACAACTTGAAGGAAAAGCTAACAAGAACACAATGGATCCTAAGGAGGTGTCCTCGACTAACTCAAGCACCAGTATTTGATGGAAATGACTACATGTATTGGAGTATGATGATGAGGATCTACCTAATGGCACTTGGCAATGAAGTTTGGGATGCAGTGGAATTTGGATATGATCCAACAGTCAATCCTCCTACAGATAAGGAAGGTAAGCTTCTACAACATTATAATTCAAAAGCAATGAATGCACTTGTGAGAGGTTTGCGTAGAATAGAGTCTATGAAAGTTATGCATTGTAGAACTACAAAAGAAATGTGGGATAAATTGCAAGGTATATATGAAGGAGATAAAAGTGTCAAGAAAGCAAAGATACAAAATCTCAAAGGACAATTTGAAACATTGAGAATGAATGAAGAAGAAAATATCAATGCTTATCTAATTCGAATTGATGAGGTTGTTAATGATATGCAAGGACTTGGAATGAAGATTGATGAATCAGATGTTTGTGATAAAGTCTTAAGATCTCTTCCAAATAGATTCAGTGAATAGGTTTCTGCTATAGAAATATCATTGGATGGTGATACTTTGACAAGAGATAAGTTGCTTGGTATGCTAACAACTTTTGAGATAAGAACAAAATATCCTACTCCCCAGAAGGAAGCAACATTCAAAGCAATCAAGAAAATAAAGGGTAAGAAGTCAGAATCAAGCAATGAGTCATCCAGTGATGAAGAAGCTAATTATGGTAGAAGAAATAAAGGTTCTAGAAGACCCATAGATCTAAGATCTATTAAGTGTTTCAATTGTGGAAAGTTTGGACATTTTGCAACAGATTGTAAAGAACCAAAGAACAACAATGGTGAAGAAAAATAGGATCACAGGTACAGGGAATCAGAAATATATAGGCACCAAAAGAAAAGCAAGGATGGACAAAGCAGACAAGGAAATAAGTTCTTTCAAAGACAAAAGAGGAGCTACTATGCGGATAATGCAAGTAAGTACTCAAGTGATAGTGATGCTAGTATTTCAGACAATGATAGAGATGAAGTTATGTTTATGATTAAATAAAAAGAACCAATTAAGAAAACTCTAGTTATTCTCAAGTGTTTTAGATGTGGTAACTTTGGACATCTTGAAGATGATTGTACAAGGGATGGTTATAGTTTTAGTGATGATGAGTATGAGAATGCACTTGAAGGACCAGATGAAAATATTCTAATGGCATTATTAGAAGAAGATGAAAGTGATCCTATAGAAGATAAGCCTAAAGAGAGTAATGATGTGGACAAAGGTAAACAAATAGAGGATTATTCAAAAGAGAATGGTTATGATCTCAAGGGAGAACTCATATATGCCCTTGACATGGTAAAGAAGGTAAGAAAGCAACACTCTAAACTTGAAATTCAGTTTCAAGAATGTGATGAAGAGAGAAGATTGCTCATAGAGGATTTAGAAAAATCAAAGGCTAAGGCAAAGAGGTTCAAGGATAAGTTAGAAGCAAATATCTTAGAATGTGAGAAGTTAGCACAAGAAGTGGCACTACTAAAAGAAGATTTAGAGGACTCCAAAATCAAGATGAAGGGATTTAAAAATAGCTCAAAGAACTTGGATAAGTTCATCAAGACACAAAAGCCTACATCAAGTAAAATAGGTCTTGGTTTTGAACAGGTTCAAAAGAAACAGGAAGGAGAGTCAACTTCAAGTTCTGGAGAAGATACTTCAGATGAAGATACTTTAGAAGAAGATAGTGTAAAAGACATTGAGACATCAGAGGATGGGTTGGAAAATAGTGAATTCAACAAAAATAGGAACAATGCACAAAGAAGATACAGATGGAACAACAATCAGAATAGGAGACCAATAAGGTCAAGACAAGGAAGCTTCAATGGAAGATGTTTTTCATGTCACAAGTTTGGGCACATGGCTTCATAGTGCAGGACACATAAAATATAGGAATATGGGAATGGATAACCTTTCCATGGGTATTGCTACTCATGTAATCAGTTTGGTCACAAGGCAATGAATTGCAGGGTTCATGACAGAAGAGGATATGGCTTCACTAGGAGAAATCCTAAGACATTTGCACCTCCAAGGAATAATAACATTAAGTGTTATAAGTGCAATAATGATGGTCATACAACAAAGTGGTGTAGAGAAGACATTCTAGAGACAAGTATGAACAAGAACTTGAACATAAATAGGAACATGAATAGGAATATGGATATGAATAGGAACATGAATAGGAACATGGATAGGAATAGGAACAAGAACATGAATGTGAACAAAAATAGGAACAGGAACATGGATGTGAACAGGAACAAGAATAGGAACATGGATGTGAATAGGAATAGGAACAAGAAAGAATTATGACATGGATAGGAACATAGACATGGATAGAAACAGTCAGAGGATTCAAAAAATTTAGAAAATAAGAGAAGAGGATAAAGGTAAAGAACAATGCTTTCTGGGAGTAGAAATACTCCCACCCTAGAATTAACCACCTTAACAAAAGGTGGGGGAGGGGCTAAGCTAAGAGGCTCATTCTTAGCCCCGAGCCCCAAAGGTGACCCTTTGCCATTGATGTCAAAGGGGGAGAGATATTTGAGTATTGGGGAGAGATTTGATATTTGAGAGAGCATTGAGCCAGGGGGAGCAGTGTCCCAGGGGGAGCAACACAGAAGAAGAAGTCAAGTTTTTGGTAAAATTTTTTGGGTTGCCATCAATGACAAAGGGGGATATTGTTGGACATTTTGAGTCCTAAAAGTTAAAATTTTCATTGATGTCAAGAAATGAAGTCAACATTAATATCAAGGTTTTTCGTCAAGGAACAAAGTTGTCAAAGTTGTTATTTGATATCCAGGAAGAAGCCCAAAGGATTCAATGCAAAGTTAAAAAGGAGATATAATATTTTTTATAAATTATTTAAATTCAATAAGAATTTAAATTTTATAAATAAATATTATTTACACCATGGAATGCAATGTAAAGGAAGGGTTTAAAAATTAAATCTTATAATTATAATTTATAAAATTTAAATTCTTTAGAATTTAAAATATTTATAAATTATAATTAATGTTGACGTCATCCAATTTAATAAGGCACCTTGTATAAATTATAAAGTGTTTATAAAGGTGTCGACATCGTTGAAAGAATCGAAGCACCGACGTTTGAATTCAATAGTGACTTCGTATATAAAAGGAGGCCACAAAGACCTTTGCAATATTAATCCTCGATCGAATTATTGAAAGCGCCATCAAAAACATTAATTGCGAATTCGAAAGGTTTGTGAGGAAGAAGACGAAACAAGTGTTTTTCGTCTCATGCAGAAGAAGAAAAGTGAGTAAAGTGGGAGCCCCAATCAAAGGTGGACATGGTGGTCCAGTGGCAGTGCATGTTCTTTTTAAGGCGCTTGTGGGGAGACGAACCCGCGTTCGAATCCCATTGAGGCATGTGCGGAGGAAGAAGTTTTTGAGTTCTTCGTAATTCAAAAGGTGCCAAAGGAAGGTATAAAGGGCACAAAGGCCCTTTTGGTTCTAAACGTGCATTGGGTGCACGTGGTTGAGGAGCCCATGGCTAGGGCATTCACAGAGGCGTTGGTGAGGGGTTCGAAACCCACGGAGTGCAAGGTAATAATTTTATTATTATTTTTCAATTGCCTAAAGTTCAAATTTAATATTTGTTAGGAGTTATAAGGAGTATTAAGAAGTTTTGTTAGGCAAATGAAATAAGTGATAAGGAGGAATAAGGAGTGTTAGAAAATTACTATATGTTGGATTGAAATTTTAAAAGGGGAAGATATTATTTTGTGGAGTAATAAGGTGAAAATTAATTTGCCTTAAAATCTATAAGGTCAAAATTAATTGTGGGTGTTAAAATTATTTTAGAGATTGTGGAGTTGATAAGGTGTAATTTTGATATCATTTTGCATTGTGTTTTGTTGAGGAAATTATTATCTTCTAACCCTTATTGAGATTGGCAAAGAAGTAATTGTGAGTGTGGCATATTTGTGAGATCAACTCCTTGACAAGCAAAAAGGTATGGGAAAATTCTTTCTTGGTTGAGTTGATTGATTGGCTTACTAGAAAATAAAGTTTGGAGTGAAAAGGATTTGATTAGGGTTTCCTTTTCAAAAGTGCTTGAGTTAATGCTTCAAGGTTTTCTAGAATTAAGAGTTGTGATTAAAACCTTGTTTGATAAGCATAGTTGTTGAAGTCATTGAATTGTGTGAAGAATTGAGTTAGGGTTTTGAAAAGAACATGAGTATCATTGTTATGTGAAATTTGTTGTTGAGCAATTATTGGAAACATTTTGAGTTGATTGATATATGCTTGGACTAGGGTTTATGAGAAAGGGGAGTTTCATTAAGTAATTGGTTGAGTTGAGTTGGTTGAGCCTAGTCAAGTGGTTGTATAAAGTGATTGTTCAAGTTCCATAAAACAAACTATTCTACATTCTGATTTGAATTGTGAAAGTGATTGAGCATTGAGTATAGAACATATTGAGTCTCTAACAATTCTCTTTATGCTTCTATGAGATTGAGAAAATTGTGAAAGTGATTGTGCATTGAGAGTAGAACATATTGAGTCTCTAACAATTCTCTTTATGCTTCTATGAGATTGGACAAGTTCTATGTGTGGACTTGTTAAGTAGATTTGAGGTAAGTCTTTGAGGAGACTTGTGGACTGATTTTGTGTGAGCTTTTGTGGAAGCTTACAATACATATTTGGTTAAGTTCTAGAGAGGACTTATTGAGCAGATTTGAGCAAGTTCTAGAGAGGACTTGTTGAGCGGATTTGAGCAAGTTCTAGAGAGGACTTGTTGAGCAGATTTGGACAAGTTCTATGTGAGCTTGTTGAGAAGATTTGGACAGGTTCTGAGTGGACCTGTTGAGCAGATTTGAGCAGGTTCTGAGTGGACCTATTGAGCATATTTGAGCAGGTTTTGAATGGACCTATTGAGCAGATTTGTGCTAGATAGATTGGACTGTGTTTAGTTTAGATTTGAGTGATATTATTGAGTAGAATTGTGCTAGACCAAATTTGAGGGTTTAGTGGACCTATTGAGCAGATTTGTGCTAGACCGACTGGACTGTGTTTAGTGTAGATTTGAGTGAGCTTGTTGAGCAGACTTGTGCTAGACATATTGGACTATGTTTAGTGCAGAGTTGAGCATATTTGTGCTAGACCAACTGGACTATGTTTAGTATAGATTTGAGTGAGCTTGTTGAGCATACTTGTGCTAAATGACTGAACTATGTTTAGTGTAGAGTTGAATAGATTTGTGCTAGACCGACTGGACTATGTTTAGTGCAGATTTGAGATAGATATTTGGAGGTGATAGAGCAGAGAGGACAATAGTCTCCAGTGGATAGAGATCCATCAGCCAGGGCAGTGAGGATAGGTCTTCTAAGTGGGGACAAGAGTCTTCGGTGGAGAGAGATCCACAAGCCAAGACATAGTGGAGGTAGTAGTCTTCTAGAGGATCACCATCCAGAGCAAAGGAGAAGGAGTTCTCCTATGGATAGAGATCCACAAACCAGATTTAGGGGATCAACATCTCCTTTGGATAGAGGTCCATAAACATTGTAATTGGGAAGGATTCCCAAGAGATTGATTGAGAAAATTTTAGTGAAATATTTTCTCCGTGGAGTAGCCCACATTGGGTGAACCACGTAAATTGTGGTGTCTCTATTGTGTATGGTGTTTTGTGCATTGCTTTTATTACTGCTATTGATACTGCTATCTATACACTGCATAATATTGATTTGGAAAGAAAAGTAAAAAGTACCCTTATACTGTTCACCCCCCTCTCAGTATAAGCTTGTGTTCTTCACCATTAATGTAGTGGAATACACAATGCTCATTGGGATAAAACCAAGAAGATTTTTTCCTTCTAGGATCTAAAGGCTTGGCTAGTGGAAGCTCCACTATTTTGGCTTTTAGGAGCTGATCTAGGATGGTTGAAGAAGTTTTATCCAGTATGGAGTACTTCATCCGAGGTTTAATTTGTTGTGGCTTTCCTAAGATAAGCTTTTGAAGGCTCATTGCAACACTAATATTGTTGGTTTGGCATTAGTCCATAATTCCATTGCCTACAACATGTATGTTCTTGTACTATCCCTTTGGGTGAGAAGAAAAATTATCTTCCTCCTTATGATATTTGGAATTCAATTGTCATCTTTTAACAAGGGAGGCCTGTACTCTCTTGGCCATGTCAATAGCATCCTTGAAAGAAGATACATTATTTTTTTTCAAATAGAAGGTCAATTGCTCATTAATGTTACCGATAATGATGTCTAAAAGGTTTCTTGGTGGAGGAACATATTGGAGTCCCCCCACCAAGGTTTTCTATCTTTCCAAGAAGTTAGAAAAGTTCTCATATTTAGATTGCTTGAGTTGATATAAGTCACAAATCATGATCTTTTTATCAATTTTGATAAAAAATTGTTTGAAAAATATCTAGATTATATTCCAAAAGCTCCTAAGGGAATGCCTTGGTATTTGGTAGTACCATTCAAAGTTGGGACCACTAAAGCTCTTGGAAAATATTTTGAGTAGCAATGTTTCATCATAAGAAATATCACTACAACTAGTTCTAAATAGCCTAAGGTGGTTGACGAGATCTTCCTTCCCTTTATACATTTGAAACTTACGAGTTTCAAATTTGGGAGGGAAACAATGACTAGCTATAAAAGGATTTATAGTTTAGTTGTACAAGTCATCATAAGGGTACTTAAGACTAGAGAAATACCCTTAGATTATGGCCATTTGTTGTTATTTGAGAGGTTAAAGTTTGAAGTTTGGAAGAAACCAAATGTGATTACATAAAATGGATGTGGTAAGAGATAGGATAAAATTGATAATTGATACGAGGAGACTAATACACTTTGGCATACGATGTAGAGATTATCATCATATTTTTTACCCCCAAGGAATTTGGAATGAAAGGATTAGAATATGAAAGGTGAGAAATTGCATGATTAGGATTTTGAGTAAAACCTATACACTTGTGAGATTAGAATGAAGGTTAATGATAGGAGGATTAACTATTAGGATACCTGATGATACATTTGGGTTAGGAATGTAACTTGTACTTGCTTGTTGAGAAATTAGGCAACTCAGACTATGCTTTAATGGTTCTATAAGAGAAGGTAAATATGAATGATATCCCAAAGAAGATAGGAGTTTTTGTATCCAAGAATCCATAGAAGTACTGATGATAGGGGGATTTGAACTAATGAAATTAGAATTTGATGCATTAAGGTTTGCACTTAAGGATCCAAAGTATGGATCCAACTTATTTAAAGACATAGGGTTTGAGCTACATTGTTGGGGATAGTCCAAGAGTGAAACTTACTCTATAAAAACACCTAGTTTTTCATACCCTTTAATAATAAAATATTCCATAACCTCCCTATGTTTCTATAAGAAGAAATTCAGGTGATTAGCAAATTAAAATAATCCCTCTAAATATGGTCATGGGTGTAGTCCATTGGCCAACAATTTAGTCTCTAAAAAATTTTGGACTTTCAAGTTAAGTCAACACATACCTAATATATAATAAAAATATTGTATTATTATATAATAAAATTTTTATCCCAAGAGGACAACGCAATGGTTTGGGTGAGTGTGTGGTGGTTGTGTATTAAATTCCATATTGATAAGCATAGCTATCGGCTTTACAAGGGATCATGGTTAGGAGATTGGTCAGTCATGTGCATTGGTTGTAAGGCTTTCTCACACTAACCAAATAAAAAATGTATATAATTTTAATCCAATAATTATTATAATTACAAGAATCTATTGTGATTAATTAAAGATAAAACAAAAAATTTATATGCAAGGTATTTTAAAATAGTAATGAATATACATGTACAAAAACATGACCTAGCCTATTAAATTAGACTATAGAGTAAGATTAAATGGAATACATTTGTACCTAGTTTATTGTTATGAAATAATTTATACTTATGAATATTTTTGTGATTATTTTTTTATAATAATATTATATTGTATAAAAAAATTGAAACTTTTACTTAATATATATTTTAAAAAATAACTCAATACTTTTGTGCACATATTATGCATTAAATGTATTTATTTCATATAGTAGTAAGTGGGTTCACTTTACAATTATGATACAAGATAATTCAAAATTTGTAATCATAAATTTGTATTTAAATGTTTTTAATACTTTTAATCATGTGTAAGTATATTATAAATTGTATTTATTATTATTATTTTTATAACCCATGAATACGTTTTTATTTTTATTTTTAAAAATTAATTATACGAGATTAAAATGTATGGAGTCAGACTTTAAAAACTCTCAATAGTAGATTCAAGGTTCGAATTCGATATGGGGTTGATTTGTACATCAAACTTTGGTAACAGAAGTTTGGTTAGGTAAACATATATTGGGTAAATAACATCCTCTATGAGGGTCATCGAGTTGTAAACCAACTTTGGTAACCATAGTTTGGTTAGGTAAACATATATTGGGTAAATAACATCCTCTATGAGGGTCATATCATATGGCCTATGGTCCCATGGATGTTAAAAACTATTTTACATTTTGATGGGGAGCCAAATTTAACAAAAAGAGAAAACTAATTTTTATTCAAAGAACATGGAAATATTTACAAAGTACAGAAAGAAAATAAATTCGTAGTCTTAATCTTTGTCTTTCCAGCCTCCTCAATCCTTCGAATCACCTCTTTTTATAATGACAGGTTCTTGCTACAACCGTCGTTCATAACTGTCTCTGTAACCACTGCAATGGTCCCCTGGAACTGCCATAACGACTTCTGGTAACTGTCAAATGTCGTTATGTAACAGTCCATAAAAAAGTAGCATGTCACGATATCGTGACATCTCTTCAACCCTCCCTTCTCTCTCCTTGTCGGGTCGCGAAAACGCGACACTTTTTCCCTTTAGTCCATCTGTCGCGATATCGCGACATTTTTTTGGCTTTGGTCATTCTTTGCCAACATGTCGTGATATCGTGACACTTTTTTGGCTTTTGTCCTTGTTTGCCAATGTGTCACGATATCACGACACATTCGTTTTCTTTCACCTCTGCTCAAAGTTCGTCGCGATATCGCGACAACTTTTATGTCGCGATATCATGACACTTGCGGTTTGCTCTTGCCCTTGTTCAAGTTCGTCGCGATATCGTGACAACTTTTATGTCGCGATATCGCGACACTTGCATTTTACTCTCGTCTTTGTTCTGAGTTTGTCGTGATATCGTGACAACTTTTATGTCGCGATATCATGACACTTGCGTTTGGCTCTCGGCTTTGTTCTAAGTTTGTCGTGATATCGCGACAACTTTTATGTCGCGATATCGTGACACTTGCGTTTGGCTCTCGGATTTGTTCTAAGTTTGTCACGATATCGTGACAAATTTTATGTCACGATATCACGACACTGGCGTTTGCTTGCGCCTTGGTTCAAAATGCGTCGCAATATCACAACAACTTTTATGTCGCGATATCGCGACACATTTCAACACTTAGAGTATTTTGTGTTTTGTTTCACTCTTTTATTTCTTTTGTTGCAAGATTGTGCTGCTACCACTGGATGCTCCTGCATCAGACACCCGAGGTAGATTGAGAAGTGATCCTCACTTCTGGATGGTCAGAGGAAAACCTAGGCGATCAACCTTTGATTTGGACAACCAAGTTGCATCCTTGACAGGTCGACCCTTCCACTTGACCAAATACTTCGAATATTATTTATTTTGGGTACTTTTGCCTTCACGAGTGTCAAGTATGTCTTCAATTTCTTCTTTGTCTGGAGTGGATGTTGGAATGTTCCACAGAGCCAGACTGGGTGACTCATTGCAACTTCCTTCATGATATTCGACCAAGTCAGAAATATTGAAAATAGGTGAAATATTCAGCACACTTGGTAGATCTACTTCATAGGCATTTCTTGAATCTCGTTTACCTATGATCCGGCATGGTCCAAACCTCTTCATCTTTAGCTTATTGTAGGTTTTTCTAGGAAAACATTCCTTGCGCAAGTGAACCATGACTTCATCTCCTATTTGGAATTCCTTGAAACGTCGCTTCTGATCTGCTCTGGATTTGTAAGTAGCATTCATTTTATTGATATGTTGTTGGACCTCTTCATGTAAAGTCTGCATGTGTGCTGCAAAGTCTTCAGCTTTAGCACTGCGCTTTTCACCTTTATCCATCGGCCTCAACTCGAAAGCGTTTCTCGGGCTGTTCCCATACACTATTTGGAATGGGGATTTACCAATACTTCGATTGACAAAATAATTGTAAGAAAACTTTGCCTGTGGTAAAATCAGATCCCATCCCTTGGGTTTATCACCTACCAGACATTGTAGAAGATTACCCAGACTTCTGTTGACTACTTCTATCTATCCATCAGTCTGCGGGTGGTACGTAGAACTGAACTTCAATTTTGTGTTCAGCTTCTTCCATAATTAACCCACAAATTTGGTATCTTTGTCCGAGACAATGCTTTGGGGTAGACCATGAAGGCGTACTACCTCCTTGAAAAGCAAGCCTGTAATATGAACAACATCACTTGTCTTCTGGCATGGAATAAAATGGGCCATCTTTGAAAACTTGTCAACGATAAAAAAAATGGCGTCATTTCCGCGTTGTGTCCTTGGTAGACCAAGAACAAAATCCATACTGATGTCCTCCCATGGTCTCTCTGGTACAGGAAATGGTTGATACATTCCTGTATTTTGGCTTACTCCTTTCACCATCTGGCACACTTTACAACCCTGCACAAATTTTGTCACATCCAGCTGCAACTGTAGCCAATGGTAATTCTCACTAACGAGAGCAATGGTCTTATCTCGACCAAAATGTCTTGCTAATCCTCCGCTATGTTTCTCTTTGATCATATTTTCCCTCATGGAACTTCTAGGAATGCACAACTAGTTCTTCCAAAATAGCATCCCATCTTGGATCATAAAATCCAACCACTTAGTGCGATCCACAGTAGTAGGAGACAAACATGCCATCCATGCCTTTGCAAAATTTGGATCCGCTGGGTATAAACTCTTGAGTTTATCAAAACCAACAACTTGCACTCTCATTTCTATCAACAAATTATGCATTCTACTCAAGGCATCTGCAACTCTATTAGATTTTCCACTTCTATGCTTTAGGACAAAGGTATAACTCTGTAGGAATTCAACCCACTTCAAATGTCGCTAGTTAAGTTTACCTTGACTATTTATATACTGCAAAGCTTGATGGTCAGTATATAAAATAAATTCCTTGGCTAGCAAATAATGTCTCCATTTCTTAAGAGCCTGAATTATAGCATAGAATTCTTGATCATAAACAGAGTATTTCTTTTGAGCATCATTTAATTTTTCACTAAAGTATGCAACAGGTTTACCTTCTTGGCTCAATACAGCTCTAATGGCACCACCACTGGCATCACAGTCAACCTGAAACACTTTATTAAAATCTAGAAGTGTCAGAATGGGTTGTTCTATCACTTTCTTCTTCAATATGTCCATACTGGTACCTGCCTTGGCAGTCCACTTAAATTCTTTCTTATCCCCTCTCATAGTTTTTGTTAGGGGTGCACAAATACTGCTAAAGTCTCTAATAAACTTTCTATAGAAACTTGCAAGACCATGAAATGATCTTACCTCTATTACATTCCTTGGGGCAGGCCATTCAATGATAGCCTTCACCTTCTTAGGATCCATTTTCAGACCCTCCTCTGAGATGACAAATCCTAGGTATATCAACTCTTTCTATACAAAATTGCACTTCTGTAAATTTATCAATAACTACTCTCATAGTTTTTCAAAAACTGTCCGAACATGCATCAAATGCTCGTCCAATATTTTACTAAAAATTAAAATATCATCCAGATAAACTATCATGAACTTTTCCAGGAAGTCACGAAATACCTCATTCATCATCCTCATGAACGTACTGGGTGCATTAGTCAATCCAAATGGCATAACTAACCACTCATATAAACCCTCTTTGGTTTTTTCCATTCGTCACCCTCTCTGACGCGTATCTGGTGATATCCTCTCTTTAAATTAGTCTTAGTGAAGTATTTAGCTCCACTCAAACAATCCATTATATCATCCATTCTGGGTAATGGAAAGTGATATTTAATGGTAATTTTATTAATGGCTCGGGAATCAGTGCACATTCACCATTCGCCATTCTTCTTTGGTGCGAGTACTGTCGGTATTGTACAAGGGCTCAAACTTGCTCGAATCAAACCCTTCCTCAAAAATTCATGAACCTGGTGGTTCAACTCTTCATTTTCTACAGGAGACATTCTATGGGTGGCCTTATTGGGTAAGCTAGATCCTAGCATTAAGTCAATCTGATGACTAATATTCCTCATTGGCGATAAATCCTCAGGCACATTGTCTGATATAATATCAAGAAATTATGCTAACAGATGTTCAACTTTTGCTGGAATGTCTGTAGTTTATTCTCTCTTTACAGTAGGAATTAATGCATAACACATTGAATCCCTCTTTAGACCATCCAAAATTTTTTTGCCATCTACTAAACAAATTCTAGCATTATTGCATACCTTTTCCTCAACCTCCTTCAATGGCTTCAGTTTGTGGCGCACTCCATCTTTTGTCAGGGAACAGGTATTTGCATGCCCATTATGTGCCGCATGTCTGTCAAATTGCCATGGTCATCCCAGCAACAAATGGCAAGCATACATCAAAAAAATATCACACAGGACCTCATCCTGGTATCTTCCAATTTGAAACTTGACCAAGCATTGTTCATTGACCAATGCTCTATGGTCCTTCTATAACCATGCAATTCGGTATGGATGTAGGTGCTGCCTTCTTTCTAGCTTTAACTTAGTTACCATTTTCTCAAAGACCAAATTATCTGTACTACCATTATCAATAATAATATTACAGATTTTACCTGAACATTTGCACCTCGTGAAGAACAGGCTTTTTTGCTGGTCTGGTTTCCTCTCTTCGTTCAACAATGTTATCCTTGTGATCATCACTTCTCCTCGCTCTGCTTCTTTAGAGTGCTCAGATTCAACACCATCATCAACAACCACAACTCGAGCATTTGCTTTAGGCCTTCTATTCAATGCCTCTTGGTGTTGGGGACACTCATATGATCGATGCCCCTCTTCCCCGCAATTGAAGCAGGTTCCACGAAATCTTCCTCTTCCATATCCGTGTCCACCTCTACCTCTTCCCCTTTGATAATCATTGTTCTGATTACGGGGCCGGTATACATTCTCTTCCTTTTGTTCCTGGTGATTGCTTGTTTCACCAGTATTTTTTGGGTCGTCATATTTACCTCCACTGGTTTTGCCACCAGTTATTCCACCATGACCTCTTCCTCTTTGTTTACTGTCAAATCTACGATTCAATTTCTCTTCCACCTTCAGAGCAAACTGGTAAGCATCTTCAATGGTGCTCATTCGAACCAAACTCAATTCTTCTTGTACATTGGTTCTTAACCCATTAATGTAATAGGCTACTCTCTCTTTATTTGCATTTGTATGGCCAGTTCTGGTGGAAATTTTAAAAAATTTCTCTATATATTCTTTAACAGACTTGTTGGACTATCACAAACTCTGCATTTTCCTCAGCAGATCTAATTCGTAATCTGCTGGAATAAATTGTCATTTCAGCTTTTCAACCATTTGATCCCACCTAGTGATCTTTTCTTTTTCTCTTCGATTTCGTTTCAGCTGCACTCCTTTCCACCATATGCCAGCATGGCCTTTTAACTTTGTTCTTGCAAATTTTTGTTGGCAATTTTGGGTACCTTGGGTACATTGCCTTTGCTCTAAGTGTAGATGTTGTCATTGATGTCAAGAAGGTCTTGAAGCATTTTGGTTTGATGTCAAAGAATGTGTTTTGATGAAGGTTTCAGTTTGGACAGTGAGTTTCCAAGTAGATCAGAGTAGCCCAGTTGCAAAAGATCAAGAAAAAGACAAGTAAGAAAAAGTATGCAGGCGGCTGGAAAAACTATCGCGATTTCGTGACATGTTTTAGGAGAGAGAAAGTGCTGGAAAAACTGTCGTGATTTCGTGACATGTTTGAGGAGAGAGAAAGTTTGGGCAAAAGTGTCACGATTTCGTGACATGCTGGAAGGCAGAGACGAAGCAGGAAAAACTGTCGCGATTTCGCGACATGTTGGCAGAGAAGGAGAGCAAGATGGAATGTGTCACGATTTCGCGACATGTCGCATTTTCGCGACTCGAAAAGTGCAGGAAGGCAGAGAAGGAAAAGTGTCACGATTTCGTGACATTCTACAAAGTAAGTTGTACGAACGAAAAAGTGTCACGATTTCGTGACATGATGCTGAAGAGAGAGTCTGCAAAATGAACTGTCATGATTTCGTGACAAGTTCGAAGAGAGAGAAAGTTACATGTAAAATGTCATGATTTCGTGACATGCTACAGAGGTCAAGTTGAGGACTGTCACGATTTTGTGACATGCTGAAAAGCTCGAAGTGAGAACTGTCATGATTTCATGACATGCAACAAAAGGGAAGAGTCTGAAAGGAGAAGCGTCACGATTTCATGATAGGTTGCAAGGAAAGCTTTCGAAAGCTGAAAGCGTCACGATTTCATGATAGGCTACAAAGAAGTTGTACGGATGCAGAAAGTGTCATGATTTCATGACAAAAATAGTTAGCAAGTCTTAAACAGAAGAAGCGTCATGATTTCACGATGAATTGAAGAAGGAAGAGCTCGAAGGTGAAAGCGTCACGATTTCATGACATGTTCCAGTTTCACGGGCATATGGCAGAAAAGAGCTTAAGGCAATGAAAGCGTCACGATTTCATGACAGAGTTGCAGATGACGTCGAGAAGCAGATGTGTCATGATTTCATGACAAAAGCAGAGAAGAAGGCATTGTAGACTAAAGCGTCATGATTTCGTGATAGAGTGAAGATGACGTCAGCAAAAATCATAAGTGTCACGATTTCATGACAAAAGCTGAGAGGAAGGCCATGAAGACTAAAGTGTCATGATTTCATGACAGAAGTGAGATGACGTCAGCAAGAGGCAAAGGTGTCACGATTTCATGACAGAAGCACAAAGGAAGTCGACAAAGGCCAAGGTGTCACGATTTCGCGACAGTGAGGCTATAGAAGGTGTATGGCTGTAAAAGTGTCACGATATCACGACATGTTGTAGTTTCACGGCAGAAGCTACAGGAAAGTGATAAAGGTAGCAGAGGCGGTTGAAGCCGACAGAGTTAACCTTGAGCCGACGAAGTGTAGGGTTGTGCAGCCGATGATCTTTAGGGATATACGACCGACTAAAGATCAAGAATCTTTGATCTTGAGATTGTTAGTATAAAAGGAGGGCTATTCAAAGAGTTTGATGATCGAATGTGTGTATCGAACTTGCGCAAGCGAAGTCCACGGTGCGCAAAGATCGAGTCGAGTCGATTCGAGTGAGGTGTGCGAGATGCAGCCATAACAGCGTAGATAGCGCAGAAGTGGCGAGTTGATGCGCTGAATGAGGAGTTCGATCGCAGAGTGTTGAAGTGCTGCTGTATTTACGAAGACAGTGCAAAGGTTGGATTTCAATCAAAGGGCGGCTGTGATTGCGGCTGTGTTTGCGTAGACAGATTTGTGTTTCATGTTCTTAAGAAAAGCATATTACATATATCTTATTCTTTTGAGATTTGAGATTGAGATTGGGAGTTAAGTATAGAACATATTGAGTCTCTAACAATTCTCTTTATGCTTCTATGATGTTAATGAATCACATTGGGTCTCTAACAATTCTCTTTGTGAGTTCATGCTAAGCAAGTTGTCTTTGTGAGCTTGCTGAGGTTTTGGACAGGTTTCGGTGGGGATGTATGAGCAGGTTTTGGACAAGTCATTGAGAGGGCTTGTTGGACAGCATTGAGCAAGCTTTTTGTTGAAGCTTGTGGAGCAGTTTGGGCAGGTTCTAAGTGAGAACTTGCAAAGCAGATCTGAAACAAGTCTTGAAGACTTGGGTGAAGATCAAGCCAGCATTAATGCAAGCTGGTGAACCATTTCTGTGAACCAGATTTGAGGACCATTTGAGGACAGAGATTGATGCAGAGTTGAGAACAGATTTGTGCCAGACCGAAGGACTGTGTTTGGTGCAGACCTGAGAAAGAGGAAGAGGACATTTGTGCCAGATCGAAGGACTATGTTTTGGTGCAAATTCGAGGACCAGCATTGAGGTGATAGAGTGAGGACAGAGGTCTCCAACCAGAGCAGGGAAGACAGGTGTCTTCTGTGGATAGAGTTCCACTTGCTAAGGGCTGAAGAGGCAGAGCAGAGTTAAGGGGAAGGTATCTCCTTTGAGCAGAGGCTCATAAACTTTGTAATTGGGAAGGTTTCCCAGAGAACTATGATATAACTTTTAGAGAAAAGTTTTATCCGTGGAGTAGCCCACTTTGGGTGAACCACGTAAATTGTTGTGTCACTTTGTGGATGGTGTTTTGTGCATTGCTTTGATTACTGTTGTTGTTACTGCTATCTTTATACTGCATAATATTGAATTGAAAGTTGTTTTGAAAGAAAAAGTTAAAAGTGGTCTTATACTGTTCACCCCCCCTCTCAGTATAAGCTTGTGTTCTTCAATTGGTATCAGAGCGGGTTCCTTCGAAAAGTTTAATAGCTTGAAGGAAAAGCTAGCAAAGAACACAATGGATCATTCATGTAGTAATACAACACCTATTATTGATGAGTCTTCTAGTGATGATGAGACTTATTACAGCAAGAAGGGCAAGTTCTCAAGAAAGCACAAAGGTATGAAATTTGTCAAATGTTTCAATTGTGGAATGGTTGGTCATTATGCTACTAACTGTACTGTTACCAAGGATGAAAGTGATAAAGACAAACAGGATTGTAAGAGCAAGGATTCTGAAAGGCATAGGCATCACAGGAAGAATAAAGATGAGCAAAGCAATCAAGGAAAGAGGTATTCTCACAAGCACAAGAAGAGCTTCTACCTAGACAAAGCAAGTAAGTGGTCTAGTAATGATATTGAAAGTTCTTCAAGTGATGTTGAAAATGAGATGTTGTTCATTTCAGAAAAAGAGGAAGAACCGAAACATAGATTCATTATCATGAAATGTTTTAGATGTGGAAATTTTGGGCACCTTGAGGATGAGTGCACAAATAATGAATTGTTTTTGAGTATGTATGAAGATGCTTCAGAAAACTGTAAGGAAGATGCTTGTATGGTTTTTGAAAAAGGTAGCACCTCTAGTGATAAGAAATCTGAAAAAGGGTTTGATGATTCAGAAAGCAAACAAATAAAGGATCTTGAAAGAGAACTTATTAATGCTCTTAGTGCTTTGAAAAAGGAAAGAAAGAAGAATGCTGAACTCAAGGATGAGTTAGAGTTTAAGGCTCTTGAATATAGTGAGTTAGAACAAAAAATGGCTTCTTTGAAAAAGGAAACTAAAGAGTACAAGGATAAGTTGTACAGGTTTCAAGATAACTCCAAAAGGGTTAAATCTCTCATCAAAGGTCAAAGAAAGACAACAGATAAAACAGGCCTCGGTTTTGTTAAGCCACACAAGGAACAGGTTGGGAAATCTGGTAAGAGATTTCAAAAAGGAGAGAGTTCTGATGAGGAGAGTATTTCTAAGAAAAAATCCATGGATGACAGATGCGCAGAAATAGAAAACAGAATTCAGAATGCGAAGAAGAAGTTTTTGGGACCCAAGAGGTCGAATAAAAGAAAATTTCACGATAGATGTTTTGCGTGTCACAGGTTTGGTCACATGGCTGTACATTGCATGGCTCAAGTGAAGAAAGTTAACGACAAATTCAGAAGTGCTAGTTTCTTTCGAGGGTATTGCTACTCATGTCAACAGTTTGGGCACAAGGCAATTTTTTGCAAGGAAAATAACAGGAACTGGGTTAGTCAAAATAGGCGGATTCAAAGAATAGACTTTATTACTTGTTATAAATGCAACAATGACGGTCACACAGCTAGACAGTGTAGAGCTGTACTTCCAAAATACAGGAACAGGAAAAGTTGTATGAACAGGTCCAAGGATCAAGACATGGTTAAGAACAGGAATGATAACAAGAACAGTAGTATGAACAGGTCTGAGGATCAAAACAGTAACAAGAATAGGAATTTGGACAAAGAGTTCAAGAGAAGGCCCGACAAGGAAGTTTTAGACCCTGATAATGATCAGTGCCTAATGGGAGTTTTACTCCCACCCCTGTTTTAACCACCTCATCAGGAGGTGGGGGAGGGACTAAGCTAAGAAGCTCATTCTTAGTCCCGAGCCCCAAAGGTGACCCTTTGCCATTGATGACAAAGGGGGAGAGATATGAGTAAGGGGGAGAGCTTCAAGTGAAGAAGAAAGCTTCAAGTCAGGGGGAGCAAAAACTTCAAAGGCAGATTCTCAGTTGTTGGATCAGTTGGTTTCAGTTTTGGCTCTTGAGTAGTGTTTTTCAGTTAAGGTTTGCCATCAATGACAAAGGGGGAGATTGTTGGCAATTTTGGGTACCTTGGGTACATTGCCTTTGCTCTAAGTGTAGATGTTGTCATTGATGTCAAGAAGGTCTTGAAGCATTTTGGTTTGATGTCAAAGAATGTGTTTTGATGAAGGTCTCAGTTTGGACAGTGAGTTTCCAAGTAGATCAGAGTAGCCCAGTTGCAAAAGATCAAGAAAAAGACAAGTAAGAAAAAGTATGCAGGCGGCTGGAAAAACTGTCATGATTTCGCGACATGTTTTAGGAGAGAGAAAGTGCTAGAAAAACTATCATGATTTCATGACATGTTTGAGGAGAGAGAAAGTTTGGGCAAAACTGTCACGATTTCGTGACATGTTGGAAGGCAGAGACGAAGCAGGCAAAACTGTCACGATTTCGCGACATGTTGGCAGAGAAGGAGAGCAAGATGGAAAGTGTCACGATTTCGTGACATGTCGCATTTTTGCGACTCGAAAAGTGCAGGAAGGCAGAGAAGGAAAAGTGTCACGATTTCGTGACATTCTGCAAAGTAAGTTGTACGGACGAAAAAGTGTCACGATTTCGTGACATGATGCTGAAGAGAGAGTCCGCAAAAAGAACTATCATGATTTCACGACAAGTTCGAAGAGAGAGAAAGTTACATGTAAAATGTCACGATTTCGCGACATGCTGTAGAGGTCAAGTTGAGGACTGTCACGATTTTGCGACATGCTAAAAAGCTCAAAGTGAGAACTATCATGATTTCATGACATGCAGCAAAAGGGAAGAGTCTGAAAGGAGAAGCGTCATGATTTCATGATAGGTTGCAAGGAAAGCTTTCGAAAGCTGAAAGCGTCACGATTTCGCGATAGGCTACAAAGAAGTTGTACGGATGCAGAAAGTGTCACGATTTCATGACAGGTTGAGATGGCAGCTTGCAGTTGGAGAAAGTGTCATGATTTCATGATAGAAATAGTTAGCAAGTCTTAAATAGAAGAAGCGTCATGATTTCGTGATGAATTGAAGAAGGAAGAGCTCGAAGGCGAAAGCGTCATGATTTCGTGACATGTTCCAGTTTCATGGGCATATGGCAAAAAAGAGCTTAAGGCAGCGAAAGCGTCACGATTTCATGATAGAGTTGCAGATGACGTCAGCAGAAGCAGATGTGTCATGATTTCATGACAAAAGTAGAGAAGAAGGCATTGTAGACTAAAGCGTCATGATTTCATGACAGAGTGAAGATGACATCAGCAAAAATCATAAGTGTCACGATTTCATGACAAAAGCTGAGAGGAAGGCCATGAAGACTAAAGTGTCACGATTTCATGACAGAAGTGAGATGACGTCAACAAGAGGCAAAGGTGTCACGATTTCATGACAGAAGCACAAAGGAAGTCGACAAAGGCCAAGGTGTCACGATTTCATGACAGCAGGCTATAGAAGGTGTACGACTATAAAAGTGTCATGATATCATGACATGTTGTAGTTTCATGAGAAAAGCTACAGGAAAGTGACAGAGGCGGTAGAGGTGGTTGAAGCCGACAAAGTTAACTTTGAGCCGACGAAGTGTAGGGTTGTGTAGCCGATGTTGTTTTAGGGTAATAACCGACTAAGATCAAGATTTTGATCTTGAGATTAATGCTATAAAAGGAGGGCTATTTTTGAGTTTTAAGAGATTGAATGTGTGTATCGAACTTGCGCAAGCGAAGTCCATGATGCGCAAAGACCGAGTCGAGTCGATTCGAGTGAGGTGTGCGAGATGCAGCCATAACAACGCAGATAGCGCAGAAGTGGCGAGTTGATGCGCTGAATGAGGAGTTCGATCGCAGAGTGTTGAAGTGCTGTTGTATTTACGAAGACAGTGCAAAGGTTGGATTTCAATCAAAGGGCGGCTATGATTGCGGCTGTGTTTGCGTAGACAGATTTGTGTTTCATGTTCTTAAGAAAAGCATATTACATATATCTTATTCTTTTGAGATTTGAGATTGAGATTGGGAGTTAAGTATAGAACATATTGAGTCTCTAACAATTCTCTTTATGCTTCTATGATGTTAATGAATCACATTGGGTCTCTAACAATTCTCTTTGTGAGTTCATGCTAAGCAAGTTGTCTTTGTGAGCTTGCTGAGGTTTTGGACAGGTTTCGGTGGGGATGTATGAGCGAGGTTTTGGACAAGTCATTGAGAGGGCTTGTTGGACAGCATTGAGCAAGCTTTTTGTTGAAGCTTGTGGAGTAGCTTGGGTAGGTTCTAAGTGAGAACTTGCAAAGCAGATCTGAAACAAGTCTTGAAGACTTGGGTGAAGATCAAGCCAGCATTAATGCAAGTTGGTGAACCATTTCTGTGAACCAGATTTGAGGACCATTTGAGGACAGAGATTGATGCAGAGTTGAGAACAGATTTGTGCCAGACCGAAGGACTGTGTTTGGTGCAGACCTGAGAAAGAGGAAGAGGACATTTGTGCCAGACCGAAGGACTGTGTTTTGGTGCAAATTCGAGGACCAGCGTTGAGGTGATAGAGTGAGGACAGAGGTCTCCAGCCAGAGCAGGGAAGACAGGTGTCTTCTGTGGATAGAGTTCCACTTGCTAAGGGCTGAAGAGGCAGAGGTCTTCTAGAGGATCACCAGCCGAGAAGCGAGTTAAGGGGAAGGTATCTCCTTTGAGCAGAGGCTCATAAACTTTGTAATTGGGAAGGTTTCCCAGAGAACTACGATATAACTTTTAGAGAAAAGTTTTATCCGTGGAGTAGCCCACTTTGGGTGAACCACGTAAATTGTTGTGTCACTTTGTGGATGGTGTTTTGTGCATTGCTTTGATTACTATTGTTGTTACTGCTATCTTTATACTGCATAATATTGAATTGAAAGTTGTTTTGAAAGAAAAATTTAAAAGTGGTCTTATACTGTTCACCCCCCCTCTCAGTATAAGCTTGTGTTCTTCAATTTTATCCGATTTGGATCTTCAACCTCCTCATATTCGAAATACTCCTCCATATCATTGATCCAGTCAATCAACTCTTCTAGATTTAAATTTCTAGAATATGTGGATACGTCTATCTTCGGCCTTTTCCCAATTTGAGAAATGGCTTTAATAATTCGAGCTTTCGTAGAACTCATCGCTTCTTCTTCTTCTAACAGGTCATCAACTCTATAAGCTTCATCATTGCTCTGGTCTTCTCCTCTTGGATCTACTCCTCTTCGCAATTCTTCCTGCAGGGCCTGCACTTGCCTCTGCAATGCTCGAAAGTCTCCTTCAAGAACCACGTTCCTTCCAGCACCACAATTTCTTCGTGATGACATTCTTCTTCACTTCTTCTCAGAACCCTTAACCCTAGATCCTGGTGCAAGCTGCCTCATATTCGGTGCTCTGCTTACACACTCAGAATCTTCTCACTCTGATACCACTTGATGGGGAGCCAAATTTAACAGCAAGAGAAAACTAAATTTTATTCAGAGAACATGGAAAGATTTACAAAGTACAAAAAGAAAATAAATTTGCAGTCTTAATCTTTGTCTTTCCAGCCTCCTCAATCCTTCGAATCACCTCTTTTTATAATGACAGGTTCTTGCTGCAATCGCCGTTCATAACTGTCCCTGTAACCGCTGCAACGGTCCCCTGGAACTGCCATAACGACTTTTGGTAACTGTCAAATGTTGTTATGTAACGGTTCGTAAAAAAGTAGCATGTTGCGATATCACGACATCTCTTCAACCCACCCTTCTCTCTCCTAGCTGGGTCACGAAAACACGACACTTTTTCCCTTTAGTCCATCTGTCGCGATATCATGACATTTTTCTAGCTTTGGTCGTTCTTTGCCAACATGTCACGATATCGCAACACTTTTTTGGATTTTGTCCTTGTTTTCCAATGTGTCAAGATATCGTGACACTTTCATTTGCTTTCACCTCTGCTCAAAGTTCATCGCGATATCACGACAACTTTTATGTCGCGATATCGTGACACTTGCGGTTTGCTCTTGCCCTTGTTCAAGTTCGTCATGATATCGCGACAACTTTTATGTCATGATATCGTGACACTTGCGATTTGCTATTGCCCTTGTCCAATTTCATCGCGATATTGCGACACTTGCATTTTTCTCTCGGCTTTGTTATGAGTTTGTCGCGATATTGCAACAAATTTTATGTTGCGATATCGCTACACTTGCGTTCTGTTCTCGACTTTGTTCTGAGTTTGTCGCGATATCACGACAACTTTTATGTCGCGATATCGTGACACTTGCATTTGGCTCTCGGCTTTGTTCTGAGTTTGTTGCGATATCGCGACAAATTTTATGTCACGATATCGCGACACTGGTGTTTGCTTGCGCCTTGGTTCAAAATGCATCGCGATATCGCGACAACTTTTATGTCATGATATCGTGACACATTTCAACACTTAGAGTATTTTGTGTTTTGTTTCACTCTTTTATTTCTTTTGTTGCAATATTGTGCTGCTACCATTGGATGCTCCTGCATCACATTTATCTTTACCTTTTTATTGCATCATGATCACATAGTGGTATTATAAGAGCTTAACAATTATGCATATATTATTTGGCAAGATTCAAACCTAGATCTCTTCCTTGAAATTTGAGCGAGCCAATGCTATTTGATAACCTATGAATATGTTATAGATAAAAAGTTTTTTTTGTTTCATAAAAAAATTAGTTACATTAAAACGTCAATTATTTCTAATTTATAAGTAATAATTATAATACATTTAAGTATTAGAACAATTTTGGGCTTAGTTTTTAAATCAAATTTTAATACGTTATTATTGTTCAAATATTAAATTTTAAATCAAATAATTAATTTTAAAAAACTAAGCATCATAATTGAATTCATAGATATTTTTATGTGATGTAAGGAGTGGAGGACAAGGATGCTATGACCAGAAAAACACTCTCTTTGGTTGATCATGAATGGCGGTTAGAGAACCTAGGGGGGAGGATCTTCATCATCTTATTCAAAAGTTAGGTCCTCAAAGGTGGGTTGGTCCATGGGAACTTCCACCAAATGTTAGGGTTAATAGCCAACTGATGAGCAACAACATGGGTTAGGTAGCATCTCTCAACCATGGGTTGGGAAGGAAATAAGGGTTTAATTAAATAATTTTAAAAATTTGATTAAAGAAAAAGAGAAGATGATTTAGCAACCTTATATCCTCTTCCCTCAATATACCAAATCTAACCTATATAACTCAAGTGCCTCCTTATATATCGAAGGTCCTTATATACCTAACTCCTCTCTATATACCTATTAGTAACTGAGAGAAAGTTAATACATTGGTTTCTAATGATATGTGAAAGTGACCTCTTGGATACATAGCTGATATGGTACATGAGGAGTAATAGTATACCTCCTTATGACTCCCACTAGTCCACTATAATAAACTCTTTACCATGCGTAAGTATGCACGAGATCCTATATGGGTGATTGATAACCTAGGCTCACTATATACCTAATATAGCCTAGTAGATCATACAAAAACTACTCAAAGGATCATGAAGACCCTTAGTAGGACTAACAATTGGTTATGTTCTTATTATTTAGATTTAATGTGATCTAATCTAAACAAATGAAATTAAGTGGTCTTGATTATGTTGGAGATATTACATTATCTGGTAAATGTTAAAGTACCCCCATGGTACATTTGTGAAAATTAGATTAGGGAGTGATTTATTAGATTAGGGACTGCGAGTTATATTTCTTTAATGTGTGTGAATGTATGAGAATAATCCAAGTGTCATATAATAAAGTGTGCAAGTGTGGAAAGTGTGAGAGTGTACAAAGTGTCATGTAAGTAAGTCAAGAGTCATAGAGTTAGGTGTCAAATATACAAGTGAAGAGTCACATGATATGTGGCAAGATGTAAAGTCAAGATTCATGAGAGTTTTTTTATATGTGAGGAATAGAACATCTCTCGGAGAGCAATAGTCAAGTATTGAAGAGTCATTTTCTAAGGTTATATTATGGAGACAAAGCTCCATGCATTGTATCATAAAGAATACAAGAGATTGTATATTTGATTTATGATTGATTATGTTGGAGATATTACATTATTTGGTAAATATTAAAGTACCCCCATGGTACATTTATGAATATTATGTTAGGGAGTGATTTATTAGATTAGGGATTGTGAGTTTTATTTCTCTAATGTATGTGTCAATATGTGAGAAGAGTCAGGGGGAAAGTAGGAGGTCTCCTGCTCTAGGTGGGAGGACCTCATCCTGAATTCCTGCTTTCCCCTACCTTCCTATGGATTTCAGTTGGGATGACCTTGTGTTACCCCTGCTACACTTCCAATATTTTATGGGATCCTCTTGGGGCTTTCTAGGTTGTATTTTTCCATCTGGCAGGTTTACTAGTGCTAAGTTGAATTGTCCTTGAGTTCTTTCCATAGTGGCCTTTAGTGGTGGTTGATTTTAGATGGCCTAAATTGGGAGTTGGAGTTTTGGAGACTGTACCGATAGATATTTCTAGCTTTGGGAGGGACCTATGCATTCTTTCTTTTCATCGATTTGTTTTCACTACTCCTTTCTTCGATTCGACATTCAAAATGAAGTTTCCGCTTTGTTTACCCATACCAAATCAGCTTGGGGTCTACTCTCTACTTTTCTTGGTCTTGGGGAAGGGACACAATTTTATCATATGCAGTTGAGTAGCTCTTAGTTGTGGTTGGTGTGGGTCTTTTGAAGCAAAGGTTCTTATCTATCCTAATATTTAGGTGGTTCCTTTCACTACAACATTTTTTTTGCCTCTAGGGAGTGCAATGGGTTTATCATGTTGCTATGGGTTTTGGAGTTTATAGATCTCTTTTATATGGACTACTTTTGGGGTTGGTTGGTGTCATTTCTTGGTGGACTAATTTATGGATTTTATTTTTATAATTTTTTTATTTGGGAGGGCCCTGTGTGTTCGTGTTTACTGCTAAAGTTGATCTTTTGTTGAAAATAATTGATGTGCTAATCCCTTCCAATCATGGAGTGCCATGGTGGATTGAATTTTTAGGATTTTCTTACCTTCATCCATGAATTGTCTCCTTCACAGGGATATCTTATGGCCTGTCAAGATCTGTAGTTTTTTTTTCCACTTTCCAAGTCTTGTTTCTCCTTTTGGTTCCACCCTGAGTTCTTCCTGTGTCTTCTAGGATAGGATTCTCTTTTTTTGGCCAATCTGTGTTCTCCTGGTGCCTTCCTAGATGGGTTTCTTTTTGTAGGGTTGGTTTGTGGTTTTCCTATGCCTTCCTAGATGGGATTATCTTTACTAGGCTAGTGTATGGGTTTCTAAGGTCTTCTTGGATGGGTTTTTTCCTTTGTTGTAGCTATTTCCAAATTTACCCATTGGTCTAATCTCTAGCAGGTTTCATTGTTCTTTGCAACATTTTCTCGGGCTACCATTAGACGTGTTTTTCATTTTTTGGTAGTTTCTAGGATTCTTGTAGGGTAGGTTTCTTGCTCGGGTTCTAGTTTCTAAGAATTTTCATCTATAGGTTGTTTTTAGTTTCTTGTTTCTCTTAAGCAAGAAATATTATTTCAAATGTGTAGAATATTTTTGGGTGGGATGCCCTGGTTCAAATTTGGGTGGGATTTTCTCTTGTTGTCTTGTCATCTCCCATACCCATCCCTATTGGGTCTATCCATTTATTTTTGTCCTGGGCTCCTGTTAGCTGGGTTTTTAGTTTAGATCTTCTTTTTGCTTTTTAATCTCTCTCGTACCTAGTCTTGGTGAGACTCCTTTGTTTTCCACTTTATCCCAAGCTCTCACAAGCTGGGTTTTTTATTTCTTGGTGTTGTAGCGTAGGATGATCCCTGTGCATTTATTCTAGTGGAGATATTCTCCCTGTGGAGATTTTATCCTTATCCCATTTGCAAAAGTTTTGGAGCCCCTTTCAAAACCCCATTATTGTAATCAAAAAAATATGTGAGAAGATTCCAAGTGTCATGTAATAAAGTGTGCAAAATGTCAGGTAAGTAAGTCAAGAGTCATAGAGTTAGGTGTTAAACATACAAGTGAAGAGTCACATAATATATGGTGAGATGTAAAGTCAAGAGTCATGAGAGTTTTATCATATGTGAGGAATAGGAAAGGATACATATCCCATATATGTGAAGAGAGTAATAGTCAAGTATTGAAGAGTAATATTCTAAGGTTATATTATGGAGATAAAACTCCATGCATTGTATCATTAAGAATACAAGAGATTGTATATTTTATTTATAAATAATATTGTGAGTTCTATTATTGAGAAATATTACTATCATTCTATGAATGTGATTTATTCATTTTTTTTTTGTAGGTAAAAAAAATTATTTACTGATCGGGTTGAAGGGACCCGTCCCTGTTACATAGGGCATAAACAGTGCCAATATTACAAAAATGAACCAGTTTTGAACACAAAGTCTAAGGGTCCAACCCTTCCATCCAAGGCAAAACAAAAAAGTAGTCAACCAGTACAGAGCTAAACAAACGCTATTACAATCAAAGGCAGTCCACCTACCTGAAACTACCTTCCCAGGGCTACTGGGATGCCTCTTTCCCATCCTGGTGATCAACCTCTTTCTGGTTAGGGCCGAGGAGGACCTCGAGCATGCCAGGGAGCTCCTAAACTTCGTTGATGGCGTTGGAAAGGCTGGAGCCAATCTCCCTGATGATATTGGCTGTTGACTTCAGGAGGTCCACGGTTCTATTGATGCGAATGAGGGTGGTCATGCACAACACATCTTCAGCATTTTTGAATGCCTCTTCATCCTCATCGATGATGACCTCAGGAATCTATCCCGAAGTGCTCGTGTTCTTTGTCTATAGTCATCAGGATTTCCTACTTTTCTGAGAGGGGCGGACTGATTTCCGCTTGCTTCTCAGGGATGGGCCAGGGGGCGGTGATCAGACGGAGCAGAGGTCTTGGGAGTGGGAGTCGAGGGTGAGTTCTTCTTGCCACTAGATTGAGTGGGGGTGGGAGAGATCGGGGGGAACCAGTGGGGGAAACAGACTGTAGAGGGGTTTTTGCAGAAGTGGGGGAGTGGGGGGGCTTTCCTTGTCCTTACGAAGGGATGCAGAGGAAGGCTCGAGGCTGGGAGAGCGATCGGGGATGCCACCAGAGACCTGGTGTGCAAGGGCATGTTTGTAAAGGACAAGGAACAGGCCCTGGTGGTGAGGGGGATTGGAGGACTTGCTTATTCTGAGATTGGTGATGGTGATGCGGATGGACCGAAAAAGGAAGTCGGGGATATTCATTGGTTTGACATCATGGAGATGGTTCACAAAAGCAAGGTGGTAAGCACGCAGGGGGCGATTGGGATTGTCGACAACGATGTATTGGATGACAGGGACGACGATAGTGTCCCAAGGCCTGGGGAGAGACGAGCGCAACACACTCCCCTTCTCCCACTCTAGGTCTTTCCCCTTATCGGGGAAGTGCTCTAATTCGTATTTGAAGTTGTGCCTGTCCCTTCGAACACTTTTGCCACCAGGAGATAAACCAGAAACTTCAGCGATGGAGTGGATACTTACCTCAAACCGAAGGCCACGAACCTGAACTTCGCCTTCCTTCCATGTGATGACAAAATTGTTGGTCACCTATTCATCCATGCCGGTGAAAAGCTTGAAGAAAGGGGTGAATTTCTTGGCTTCGAGTAAAGCTTCGGTCCCTACCTCAAGCTGGAGGTTTGTGGGCTCCATGATGGTCATCGCGATGGGGGAGCTGGGATCGGATGAACTGCTATGATGACTTCTACCAAGCAGAGTGAGGGTTCTCAAGCGAATGCACATAGAAAAAATAGGGCTCAGGCTAAAAAGCCTAAACTTAATGCAAGCATGATAGGCTATCACTCCAAATATTCTGAAGAGAAAATGGGAGCAACGGGCACGAAAAGTGGTGTTAACAGAGAACGAGGGGGGAGACAACCAGACCAGAAGGGAGAGGGGGTGAACGGAGAGGGTGGTGTAAGAAGCGGGTGTGGGAGGAAAAGGATGGGGGTGGCGAGTGGTCACCATGGGGAGGGGGAAAATGAGGAGGAGGGGATGGTGGCACGATGGGAGCGGAGGCGGTGGGTGGTGACTAGTCAAAATGACATGGGCTGAGCAATCCACATGAATGGTCGTACTAGCGAAACATCGGGAAGTGATGGAGAGTAGTGAGTTCTCGATGATCATGGTGTTAAGAGAACACCTTTTTGGCGTTGAAGGAATGCCTTTGTGGCTGCTAGAGCTACCGTTTGTGACATTCCTTAGATTTGTTCTGGTGTTGAAAAAAACACCTTAGGTGTTAATGAAACACCATTGTGGCAGCTAGTGTTGCTCCCTACGAATACACCTTGCATCATGATTGGCTGCCGTGCTGACTTCCTAGGGGAAGACATCTTCCCAAATGATCAGGCTGGCTTGATTGGTCGCTATGTTGGCCAAGAGATCTGCCACCTTATTCGCCTCTCTGAAAATGTGAAGGGTCACATTTTGAGGACGCTGTCGGAGGGAAGCCTGGCAGTCTTGGATTATGTTGTGGATGTTCCAACCCCCATTGTTGTTGTTGTTGATATGGTTAACCACAATGAGTGAATCACCCTCAAAGATGATTGGATTGGCCATGGGTTTGCTTACCTGAATACACCTCCAGAGAGCCCGAGCTTCCACGTAGTTGTTAGTTTGAATCCCAATATTTTTCATGAAGGCCAAAATGATGTTGCCCATATGGTCCCTGATGACTCCTCCGGCCCCTGCATCTCCCGGATTACCTTTGGAGGACCCATCAAAATTGGCCTTGAGCCAACCAGGGGGAGGGGGGAACCATTTGGCATTACTCCAAGAACTAGGGGGATTCTGAGGTCTGGAACACTCAGTGGATATCCCCAGGCTCTTGATCACTGAGGACTCCCTTCCGCAAGAAGGGGTGTCCATGCATGGGATGATGCTAGCATTTTCTAGAGCAAAAGTCAAGGCTTTGTTGGCAACAACTTCAGGGTTCCTGTGCTTGTCATTGAAGGTGCGGTTGTTCCACTCTAGCCAAATTTTCTAGAAGACATGGTGCAGCAGGGCTTTCTAGAGAAACCTGAGTCTTGGGTTTCTGAAGACGTTGGGCCACTGGGTGACCAAGTCAGGGATGGACTTGGGCCAGGCCCAACTGACTTGGAACCTACTAGTCAGGGAGGAAAAAACCTCAATGGTGAAGGGGCAATCGATGAATAAGTGTTGAGTGGACTCCCAAGCCTGGGTGCAGAGGTAGCATCTATTGGGGATGATGACGCCCCTCTTGATCAGGTTGTCTATGGTCAAAATTCTGTTGTGGACCATGAGCCAACAAAAGTGAGTGATTTTTGGGACAAGGTGCTTAAGCCAAATGGACCTGGCAATGGTGGGGCTGTTGATGGAGCTGGATCGCTTGGGAGGGGTGTCAACCAGTTGATAGGCTGACTTCATAGAGAACTACCCATCATTGGTGCCTTTCCAATAGAGCTTGTCAGCCATCTGGGTCTGAGGGATGAAATTTACCCTGAGAATAGACTGAAGGGTAGACTTGGCTCTATCTAAAACAACATTACTGACTCTGAACTGGATCAACTTCCACCTGTGGCTGTCTTGAGTGGTTGTTATGAAATCAGTGACTCTGTGACCAAATATACTATCGGTGAGGTGTTTAATTGCTGCAATGTCGGGGTCTCTGATGAGAGGCTCATCCCTAGCCCACGGGTCATGCCAAAAGTCGATGTCCATGCCATTCCCAAGCTGCCACCTTGTTCCCTATTGAATGAGGTGCTTTGTTTGGGATATGGATCGCCAGAAGTGGGACCCAATGCTAGGAGTCCCTTCATCCCTGAAAGAGTGTTGTTGGAGGTACTTCCTTTGGATGATAGAGACCCAGTCCAAATTGGCATTGGTGGCCACCTTCCATGCCTATTTGGCCAGGAGGGCCTGGTTCATGAGGCTGATTCTATGCAAGCCGAGCCCACCTTTGTCTTTCGGGGTGCAAACTTTATCCCAGGCCACCAGGTGAAACTTTCATTGATTATCCATCCTTGCCCAAAGAAAGTGCTTCTGGATATTTTCTATGCTTTCTCCCACAACATTTGGGATTTTGAAGATAGAAAGAAAAAACATCAGGATACTTTGGAGAATAGACTTAACTAAGGTGGCTTTACCTGCTTGTGAGAGGAGAGCCCCTTTCCACCCTGCCAACTTCTTATGGATTCTCTCAGTGACACTGTTCCACATGGTCTTGGCTGGCCTCCCTTGAAACATTGGGAGCCCAAGATAGGTGGTTGGGAGATCAACGATTGTGCAACCCAAAATACCTACAATTTTTACTTGCCGCCTTGTAGGGGTGTTGATGAAGTAGAGCTTGCTTTTGCTGTAATTAACCTTCTAGCCAACAACTTCCTCATACAGATTGAGGATAGACTTGATGACCTTGGCTTCAGAGATAGAGGTTGAAGTGGCCAGTAGGGTGTCATCCACAAACTGCTGATGGGTCGAGGGCTGAAGGTTGGAAGTAGCCTTGATACCAAAAATCAATCTTCTTGAGCAGGCAAATTTGATAGCTCTTCCTAGGCTTTCAGCCAAGATGATGAAGAGGATGGGGGAAAGGGGATCCCCTTGTCTCAGCCCTCTGGAACTGGGGAAGTACCCTACTACTGAACCATTGACCAGGATAGAGAACCAGGAAGAGGAGATGCAATTTGAGATCAGCTTGACCCAATTCTCATGGAACCCAAACTTGAGGAGGATTCTGGTCAGAAACTCTTGGTCCACTCTATCGAAGGCCTTGTTCATATCAAGCTTAAGAAAGAAGGCTGACTTGTTGGACTTTTGGACCGAATGGATGAGTTCGTGGATAGTGATGACTCCATCAATAATATTTTGACCTTTGATAGTACTACCTTGGCAGGGATCAATAATGGATGGGAGAATGTTGGTCAGTCTATTAGCCATGGCTTTGGACAAGATTTTGTAAATGACGTTGCATAGGCTGATGGGGTGGTAATCAAACAGGGACTGGGAATTGGGCCCCTTGGGAATGAGAGCGAGGAAAGTGGAGTTGACATCCCTGGGAATGAATCTGGTAGCTTGCATTTCAAAAATGGCTAGGCAGAGGTCGGGCCCAACGATGTCCCAGTAGGTTTGGAAGAACCTGGGAGAAAACCCATCAGGACTAGGAGCTTTGTCTGGCTGCATGGAGAAGAGGGCCTGGTGGATCTCTTTAGGGGTAAGAGGGTTGAGAAGGTGGGCATTCATGGCCTCAAGGATGGATCTAGGAATGTTCTCAAGGAGGGTGTCCATAGCCTGGTCGGGGGAGGAGGGGACACCGAGGAGGGTTTTGAAATGGTTAACAACTTCATCCCAGATTTGGTGGATATCAGAGGTGCAGGAACCATCTTGCTTGGTGAGGGTCTTTATCCTGTTGGCTCCTCTATGCCTAAGGGTGGAGATGTGGAAAAATTTGGAGTTGGAATCTCCTTCCTTAAGCCACAACTATCTTGATTTCTAGTGCCAGAACATTTCTTCCTTTCACAGAGTATTATGGTATTCTGAAAGCAAAATCCTCTCCTTTGCTCTGATATTGTCATCCCCCTACCCCTGTTGGAACCTATCCTCAATCTGATTGAGTCTATTTTTGATGATATTTTTATTTTCAAAGATATTCCCGAAAGTCTCTTTGTTCCAAACCCTCAACTTGCCCTTAATTGATCGGAGTTTCTGCATTACCTGGTTTATGATAGTCCTAGGGAACTTTTCCCCCACCACTCAACAATCTAATTTTTGAGATCTGGGTGTTGGGTCCACATAGATTCAAATTGGAAAGGGGTTTTGAACTGGGATCTGTTGGCAGTTTTGAACATCAGGGGACTGTGATCAGACCCAATTTTTGGAAGTGCCTATAGACTGGCATCCCCAAAGAGGGGGAGCGCTTCTTGGGATAGCAGGAAATGGTCTAGTCTCTCTTGAATAAGGTCTCCGCCCACCCTTCTATTGCTCCAAGTGAACTGGGACCCTTTCAGCTGGACATCCATAAGTTCGCTTGAGTCTACAAAGTGCGCAAAGTCATCTGTGGCTCTAGAAGTAATGGCATTCCCACCTCTCTTCTCAGAAGGATGCAAGGGAGTGTTGAAGTCCCCTACTAAGATCCAGGGGATGCCACTGAATGCTTGTCTCATCTGGGAAAGGTTGTTCCATAGGATTATTCTGTCCTGCGGGGTGTTAGGAGCATACACGTTGGTCAAGACCCAGGAGAGTTGGGTGTTAGAATCATGAAAGAGGATGTTGGCTAGGCACCCATCACCTGAGATAACTCATCCTTCAACTTTTGTTGGATCCCAGAGGTAAAGGAGTCCACCTGAGGTACCTTACGTTGGGGTGTAGACAAACTCACACTTCCTCCAGATGGTTTTGGCAACTCTTGGTGACTAGTGCTCACCTAATTTGGTTTCTTGGATAAGAAAAATAGTAGGATTCATATCCTTCCACATGGCAACAGCTAGTCTTTGTTTGGCTGCCCCATTTAGTCCTCTCACATTCTAGGAGAGGACTTTCATTTGGAACTTTTGGAGGGTTTTCTGCCCCCTTTGCCTTGTTGCGTGGGGGTTTTGGATCTCTTAGTTTCTTCCTTGTTTGTTATCCCTAGCTCCTGGAACAAAGTTTTTTGGGTGCCATTGGCTATATCTTCAGCTGCATCTTTGTTTCTCAGATCTACCCTCGAGGGCCTTCCCTTCTTTCTATCACCTCCCACATCAATCTGGGTCTTTCTGAAACTTTGGGTCTATTTTGGGCTCCATGGTTTCGGGGACTCTTGGGAAGAATCATCACTGTCAGCCTCGACTTTGGGGGATTTGGATAGGGAGTGGGGCATCCCAGTCTTGCTGGGTGGGGAAGACGATGGTGGGGGAATGGGGGGCTGGGGGGTCTAGGGGGATTTGGGGAATCATGACCATTGTCGGGAGTGGGGGAAGGGCATCGAGGTGGGGATGGGAGGGGGTTTTCTGAGGGATGGAATCAATAGCATCCGGTTGAATGATAGGGTTTGGATCAGGGGTTTCCTCACAAGGGATTTCCTCAAATTGGAATTTATCATTACGACCAGAATTGCTAAGTAAATTAAATTTGTTGGAGATGGTGAACAGATTACTTACCTTTTGCTTGTCACCGCTTGGAGGGGGTAAAGCCTGTTGCTTGCCTTTATGGTTCTGGTTCTATCCCGTTCTAGCCTTCATCTTCTGATTTTCCCCCTGGACTGGGTGGGCCACAGTCTGCGACTCTGTCTGCGTGTTTTTGCGGTTTAGGCACTAGGATGAAAGGTGCCCTTGCAGTTGACATTCAAAGCAAAAAGTGGGTTTGTTTTCATACTCCAATGGCTGGCTTCACTTGTAGGTTCCATAAATTAGGTTAACCTGGCTAGGGAGCTGTGTTTCCAGGTTGACATTGATGCATATGCATGCTTGCATCAGGTGAGTCCATGCACGAGTTGTTGGATCAATGGCTACCAATTCCCCTATTGCTCGGGCTATCGCTTGGAGTGCATCTTCGTAGAAGAAGTGTGGTGGCAAGTTCGGGAGCCACACCCAAATGGGAGCGTAATTTATGCTCTACGACTCTGGATCAAAGTCTTCTCCCCACTTTCAGAGGAAAAGACTTCTCCTCCCAAAAAACCAAGGGCCTCCTGATAAGATACGGTCAACGTCTTCCTGTGTGTTGAGGTGGACCATGAAGAACCCTCTGGACATGGCTGATAGCTCTAGGCACCCTCTGGTTTTCCACTTGATCGCCGCCCAACGCCGAAGTGAGTCCATGTCCGGTCTCCCTCCAACAAATTTCCCTACCAGGGAAAATGAGTCTCGGTTAGCGTATTCCATCATGACTTGCTCTGGACAGAGGACATTACAGCCTTGGGTTATGAAGGCGTTCGCTGTCGAGGACCTAGGTTTAGGTTTTCCTTGAAGCGCTTCTGCGAAAGAAGATTGGTTGGTCTTCTTGTCATCTATTTCATTTTTATCTGGTGGGTCTTTGCCTCTACGTCCTCCTTTCCCGTCTCCTCCCATGCCTGGATTAGTTTCGTTTGTTGGTTCATCCTCTGCCTGGTGGGGGTTGGGTTCATCTCACGATTGTGAGCCGGTCCCAAAGTTTTTATTCCCACCTCTCTGCTTCCCATTCGTTGACACGTCACCCCCCGAGTGTTCGCTTTTACTCCCGTCCCTCTGCCTCCCACTCGTCGATGACTCGATCGTCGCATGTTCGCTCACCTCTGCCTCCCTTTTGCTCGCCATCCTCCTTTTTTCATGATTTATTCATATTGGTTAGAGAGTTGTATGCTTGATTATTGTGATTAATATTTGATCCTAGTAAAAGGTCATATGAGATAATATAGGAGGATTCCCAATAATTGAATCAGAGCTACACTCTAACCATTTGAAATTGTTGATTTCAAAGGAGATATTAGAGCTGTACTCAAGTAATTTGAAGTTATTTGAAGGAGGTTGAATAATGTTTGGATAATCGAGTTGGTGGTTCAAATTAATTGAAATATCATTGATTATTGAAGAAAAAATTAGACATGTGGAAAAAATCGAATGTGAGAGTAATAAGCAAGCAAAGCGAAGATTAATATTTGTAAGATTGATAGATAGAATAAATTGTGAAGGATAATGTTGGAAGATATTGAAGTACTTGAGATTTATTGAGCCATATGTATTCTTCATTGAAATAATCTAAGAGAGGAGTCATTTTCTTTTGAAGTTCCTAATAGAGGATTCATTTCCATTTGAAGTGCCTAATAGTGGAGACATTTACATATTTTATTTGGTCAACACCTAAGAAAAACAACTTTATGAGCAATACCAAAGAATGCAAGCAAGCATGTCTAAGAAGCAACAAGGAAGCATATTCATGCAAGACATCCCTATAGAGAAGAAGAAGAAATAGAAGGTAGTCATGTTGGATACTTGTGAGCAAAGAAGGCATTTATTCAAGCTAGATAATTCTATGTGCTAAGATATTTTAGAGAAAGTGCAATGGGTTGGGGGAAAAGGGGGAGAAAGGAAAGAAGATAAAAAAAAGGTACCCAAAAAAAGGGGTTTTTTTTTGCGTATTTTTTTTTTTAGGCCGATTTATTAGACTTAGAATTAATTTTATAAGGTTTTGAATTTGATGAGAGAATGAACTGATGAATAGGATTTATAAGGGAATATATTATTTAAAATTTGAGTTGAAGCTAGAATTTATTAGAGTGAGGCTGAAATTAACATTTAAAGGAGAAATAGTGAAAGATAATTGAATTGGGGAGATGAGAATTAAATTAAAATTGAAATTAAAGGAATGAATGAATTGATAGATTGAATAAATTCAAAATATTGTGATTTTTAAAATTTGGGGGATATAAGGAAAATTGAAGAAATTTGATTATTGAAGACTGAATGATTGATTAAATATTGAAGTATTAAAATTGAAATTGTTTAATAAATTTGGGAGGCATAAGGTATTTTACATCAAATGAATTTGATTTGAATAATAAAGTTTTGTATAAATCATCATGGATAGAAGACAAAGAAGAATGAATACATCAAGACAATCATATGAATTCAAAGGGCCAAATAATATGAGAAGAAATTTTTAAAATCAAAGATATGTGATAAGATCACATGAAATTCATAAAAATTTGAAAAATGAAAAAGATACATGGTATATAGATTCAGGTGCCAATCACCACATGACTGGGAACTTACATTGGTTTGGTTTATTGCAATCAACACAAAACATTCCACTGAAAATAAGAGATGACAAAATTTATCATGTGCAAAGATCCAAAAATGTTATACCTAGCTTACCATTTTCAGATTTCATGCTAGATGATGTATTGTATGTTCTAGGATTATCAAATAACCTTATCTTAGTAGCTCAATTGGTTGAGAGAGGTAGGACAATGGAATTCAAATATGTCAATGAAAATAGAAAGTGTGTCATAAAAAAATAGAATAGAATTGAAGCCATGGGTTCCATCAAGAATGGAATATTTGCTCTAAATACATTGGGATTGTCATAGGAAATCTTAGATCGTATTTTCCACAAGAACAACATAATGTTCATTTTTTTGGTTTATCTAAAAGACAAGAAATAGGACATTGGACTAGGTACAATTCAATAATATCAAGCAGGATCAACAGGCAGAGTCCATGGGTTGATGCAAGGCAAAAACAAAAAATGAAGATTGAAGACTAAAAATATTCATATCAAATAATGTAATATGGGGGATGTTGGAGATATTCCATTATTTGGTAAATGTTAAAGTGTCCCCATGATACATTTGTACATTTGTAAATATTAGATTAAGGAGTGTGAATTATATTTCTCTAATGTATATGTCAATGTGTGAGAAGAGTCCAAGTGTCATGTAATAAAGTGTGCAAGTGTGTAAAGTGTGAGAGTGTTCAAAGTTTCATGTAAGTAAGTCAAGAGTCATTAATTTAGGTGTCAAATATACAAGTAAAGAGTCACGTGATATGTGGAAAGATGTAAAGTCAAGAGTCATGAGTTTTATCATATGTGAGGAATAGTAAAGGATGCATCTCCCGGATATGTGAGGAGAGCAATAGTCAAGTATTGAAGAGTCATATTCTAAGGCTATCTTATGTAGAAAAATCTCTATGCAATGTATCATAAAGAATACAAGAGATTGTGTATTTTATTTATGAATAACATTGTGTGTTCTGTTATTAAGAAATATTGTTATTATTCTATGAATGTGATTTATTCATATTGGTTAGAGAGTTGTATACTTGATTATTGTGATTAATATTTGATCCTAGAAAAAGGACCTATGAAATAATCTGCGAGGATTCCCAACATATTAAAGTTTGATAAATTTTATCTTCATTAAGGCTTATATTGGATAAAGAAGATCTTGAGACCCATTGTGGTATTCATGTTATATTCACAAAAATGTGACAAGGGGAAGGGAAAGAAGTGTCATGAGGGACCTCTTTGCAATGATTTTTCCACACTCCTCTACATCAATTTAAGCCAAGGGGAAATTTGTGTGCACTTTGTGTTTAATGTATTAGTTGAAGAACACCTATGTTTCTCCTAAGATACTTCTTTATCTAAGCTTAACCTTAATCTATACCTAATACAATATACAATTGCAAAAAACAAGACCTAAAGCTAAAAATAAATTTTTAATGGTTTATATGGGATTGAAATGTCCCCACCCATATTACATCATCACCACATAGTGGTATTACAACAAATATTGGATATTATCCATGTATCATTTGGCAAGATTTAAACCTTGGTCTCCTCCTTGAAATATTGAGGAATCTAACTGGTTGAGCTAATGTCACTTGATAAAGCTAAAATTCTCTTTGCTTTTTATGAGAAAGAAAGCAACAATTTTTCTTTTAAGAGGTAAGGGTACAAGAAGATGCAACAAGCAAGTCCTAAGACACATCTATATGCAATTTTGATTTAATGCTAAAGCTTAATAACTAAGTTGGTCCCCTATATGACTAAGATTAACTAGTTATTTTTCTTCAATTTTACTAATAAATAGAAAATAGAACCTATTTTAAATAGACAACAAACAAAAGTCTACTCCTAAATTCTTAAATGATAAGGATAGGGATTGGAGGCACAAAGACTTGTTTCTATCATAGATACCAAATCATCGTCAATCCATAGAAGCACCACTAATGCTATCACCTATTGATGGAACTATTGCTTGACCTACAAAAAAATAGAAAATATATAGTCAGTGATAGAGGGGCTTGTCTCAATTGGAAGAAGATGTTAGAATTTATTGAATAACAATCATACCCCTATTCATATGGACAAAAATAATAAAATTATAGAATGCTTGAAATAAATGCTTGGTGGTGACAGCACCACTAGGTCATGATAGTACCACCAATGCTTTCGCTTAGTGCCAACAATTTTTCTTTTTTAAAATGTTAGGAACCTGGTTCCTAGCAATGGAGAAAAATGGAGAATAGGTGAAATGAATGCAAAACAAATAATAAAATTAATCACTTTTGTTAAAGATCATTGTTTCAAATGGAGGTTTCCCTGCCAAATGCTCTCAATGAGATTAATAATTCTTATTCTTGGATGTCAATCTACACCCATATGAAAGCATATAAATACCTAAACCTAGAGTTGTGAGATGAAAGGACGTAATGGTCCATGATTAAAATAAGTGAATTAATATTAATGATAGTTAGGATTAGGATCCTAACAAGCCACCCTCCTTAAAAATAGCTTTGTCCTCAAAGCTCAAAGTGAGAAGCTTCGTTCTATATTTTCCAAGTAGTATTTTCTCATGTTCTTGTACTATATTAATGTCATATTCTTGTAAGCAAATATATTTTGAAGGTGGATGTTTTGATGAGGGATAGGTAGGAAGAATAGTAGGAGCAGAATGATGCCCTTTTTGTGCCTTTTTAGTGGCTTGGATAGAAAATAAGTGGGCAACCATTTCCTTACCTCTGTTATGAATAATTTTCTCCATGCAATGAGAGATTGCTATTGGAGAAGGATTTGATTTTAATCCTTTAAGAGTATACGTTTGATTCTTTATTGTGAATTTCATCCATAATTATGCAAAATCCCATTGGATTATCTCGAGTGTTCGTAACCATTGTACTCCTAAGACAATATCACATCCTCCTAAGGGAATTGCATACATGTCATGTTTCATGGTGTAATCACCCAAGGTGAGCTTAATATTATGGCATTTCTCCTTACAAGTGATCCTTCCCCCATTACCAATCATGACTTCAAAGTTATTTCAAGGATGGATAAAGCAGTCAACTTGTTTTACCACATGTGGGTCGATACAATTATGGGTACTGTCAGAGTCAATAAACACAATAAGGTTTTTTTTGAAGGATCTATGTACCTTCATAGTTTGGGGAGAATAATTACCGGTGAGGGCATTGAAGGAAATTTCTAGTGGACCTTGAGTTCTATCATTGGATGTATCCGTCATGACTTCTACATCGATCACCTCTTCATCGTTGGTTGATTGACAAGGAATAACTGCATTCAAAATATATAATTTGGGTGTAATGCATTTATGATTGGGTACAAATTTCTCATCATAATGAAAACAAAGGCATTTTTCTCTTCTTTCTTTCATTTCCTCGGGCTAATGCATTTAATTGGTAGGATTCGGTTAAGTTTTTTTTGGGGGTAAGTATTTTGTGATTTTGTTTTAGATGGGTTTCCCAGTCGATGTTGGTTATTGAATTTCTCTTTCACCATTTGGGCTAGTGTGATAGTTTGCATCATGTCAGTGGGGTTGAGCATTTATACTTCTAATCAAAAATATTCCTTTAAGCCATTGATAAAATAACTTTGGAAGAATGAGGCATTAGCCCTAATGTAAGATTTACCAAAGTTTCAAATTGAGTTTGGTGTTCTGACACTGTAGTGGTTTGGCAAAGTTTGGTAAGGGCTCCTATGAAATATTTGAATTTAGTAGGGCCAAATCATACCATTAGGTTTTTTGTAAATTCTAGCCATGTAGGGGGGCCATTTGTATTTTTGTACCATTGATACCATTGGGTGGCGATATTTTCCAGGTGGAAGGATGTGATGTGAACCTTCTATGCCTCAAGGACCTAGTAGAGAGAGAAGTATTGGTCAGCCTGATAGATCCAATTGGTGGGGCCACATCCTTCAAATTTTGGAAAACTCAATTTAGTAGTTCTAGGTAGGATGGATGTTTGTGGTCCCCCGAGTAATTCTTGTTGTGTTGGTGCTACGATAGGTTGGTCAGCTTGGATTACTGCCATATTTTGTTGTACCATATCCACGGAGTGGTTAGTGGCATCCATTTTTAAGTTTAATTCTGCCATCTTTGTCAGGATATTCATTTCAAAATCATCCTTCCATTTATTCATTTCCTGCATAAATTATTTCGTCGAGTCTTGTGATCATCTTCCATCAACCATTTAGGGCTAGTTTATAAATTGCAATTATTTTTAAGAGTAGAAAAATTTTACAAAATAAAAAATTATCCAAAAATTTAGGTTTTATTTCAATACTCTCTCTAAATTTCCTCTTTATATATATCAGTCGAATTTGAATTTTATCTATATATAACGGTCAAATTTTTGAAAATAATATTTAAGTCTAATAGGCAGATTTTTGAAATTAATATATATGTCTAATGGTTAGGCTTAACACTGTGTCTTGTCGACGGTCACAAGCTAATTATTCACCACATCGAATATCAATTTTAACTACAGGTTTGTTCATGGTTTGACCCGATGTTTAAAGGGTTTGGTTTTTATTGAAATGTAGACAAGGTACCAATCATGCGGGAGGACAATAGAAGGCATGTAGGCCTATGAGAGGTGGAGCGAGGAGGCACATGAGTGAGAGGCAGATCAGAGGACACATGAGTGAGAGGTAGAGCTGGGAGGCACACAAGTGTGAGAGGTGGAGCAGATAGGTGCACAAGTGTGAGGGGAGGAGTGGAGAGGCGCACAAAAGTGAGATGGAGGTGGCTTTGGTCACGTGAGGGAGGAGCTAGAGCATGACTAAAGTTACAAGTAATTATGTTCCTTTGATAGGTTTTAAACACCTCTTTGCCTTCTTCACCAAAAGGTGTAGATGTAACGCTACGACTTATTTTTGTCTATGAAATCGATTCATGTTTGAAATAATTATTGTTTTGGATGTAATAATGGATCGAAGGTGTCTTTGAAGGACTTTACATCAAATTTTTAATGTGTTTCTTTAGCTATGTTATCTTCTACCTCTATGTCCTTCCCTACGTCATTTTTTTTATGTTTTGTTGGCAGTTGTCACTATTAATACTTTGGTTTTCTCTTGATGATTCATGTTGAGAAGATATTTGTAATTTTGTAAGTCTATTATGGAAATGTGGATGGCAGAAATGGTGATAAACATTGATGACACTGGTGTAATATGGTAATGAGAGGCAATGGATTCTATGGGTGAAAAAAATTGTAAAAATGGTTATGAAATGGCCCTTAAGATCACTTGCTATGATACCAGTTGTTTTTTTTTTAATTTACATGGTGGAATCGATAGCCACCATGAATCCGGTAGGCTGTCTAGCTTTTTATGGCCACCACAGTATTCTATGTTGTCCGCCCCAGAAGCCACCACACAGATCTTCATGCAGTCCACCCCTATAACCACCATGCGACAATTATGCCACTGAAAGCACCAAGAAAGGGACAAGCGTTCAGTCTGGTGAGGCCCAAGATTTGAACCTTGGACACTCTAACACCAGTTGTTAGGAACCTAGTTCCTAAAAATTAATAACAATGGAGAACAGGTGAAATAAATGCAAAAAAAAAAAAATTAATCACTTTTGTTAAAGATCGTTGTTTCAAATGGAGGTTTCCCTGCCAAATGCTCTCAATGAGATTAATAATTCTTATTCTTGGATGTCAATATACACCCATATGAAAGCATATAAATACCTAAACCTAGAGTTGTGAGATGAAAGGATGCAACCATCCACGATTAAAATGATTGAGTTAATATTAATAGTTAGGATTAGGATCCTAACAAAAAACTAGAGTGATAGCACCACCAACCAACAACCTAGCAACACTTTCACTTTTAAGAGCACAATAGTAACATTAAATGTAAGATATGCTAATATTATGATGACTATGATGAGGGGATTTGACTTGGAAGGATAGAGACCTTGTTAAATAATAGGAAAACCAAGATTTAGTTTCTTAAATTAAAGAATAAATGATAAAAATGAGATAATAACTAAATTCAAGTGCAATATGAAAGATTAATTCTAAAATACAACAAGATAAAGCTTATGTCTAGAATGACAAGGAAGATCCAAAAGCAAGAAATAACACAACCCGATATACAAGGTTATTTTCCTTGTATTGGTGGAATCTTGGTGAAAGCTTTCTAGCTTGATTATTTATGGAACTTGAATGCTTGATCTTCTGGGCTTGATGATTGCTTGAGAGCTTAAAGACTTGATGATTTCTTGAGACCTTGAGATTACTTATAGAAATATTGAAGACTTGATTGTCTGGTTGCTTAGAGGCTTGCAAGATCAAGAGCTTGAGCATTTGCAAGGATGGATTTCATAATATTATGACAAGATTTTAGCATAATATTCCTATGCACAATTCTTGCTTCCTATGATTCTAGATAGATTTTGATAGAATTTTGATACTTTTAAAAGACCATGAATTGAAAATCTGGTAAAGTTTCTCTACTCTCAAAAGGTCACGGATTGGGATCTACCAAGTGCTAGCTTTATAGAAAGCCATGGATTATTGAAGGAAGAATTGCATTGAAAATCACAATATTGAAAATGGTAAGGATTTGAAAATACATTAAGAAGCCATAATGGAAGAAGATGAGAATAACAATTCTTGGATTTGGGATTTCTTGTAAGACCTATGGATTAGATTTTGGATATTTGGTTCATTAATGGTGAGTGGAATAAAAGGGATGGAAAGTTAAATTTCTTAGTTTTGATGCATGACATTCAAAAGTGTCAAGAGGCAATAGCACTAGTGGCACTTTTGTGATGATACTTTTTCCTCATAAATGTCAAAGGTAAAAACTAGGTAGGAAAGGTCAAAATTGAAATGTTTTACAAAAGAATTGCTAGGACATGATAGCATTGTTAGTGATATCATTTGTGACCTAGTGATTTCACTCTTGGAGCAATAAAGGCTTAAAATTTTGACACAATGAAGGTTGATTCAATTTGGTTGATTGAAAGACCAATTGATGAAGGGATTGGAAAACTTAAAGATTAACCCTATGCACAAAATTGGGTGTCTACATTTTTAATAATATGTCAAGGTCCTCTCTAGGTTGAAAGGTAAGGATCAAGGTATTAATTTAAGCATAGAGATATCAAATAATATAATTCTTGTATCTACTCTACCTAAAAATGAATCTATTGTTGAGTTCTTGTATGCTAGGAAGGAGTGGCTCCCATGCAAATATCATAAGAAAGGGTTTTTCAAAGAGCCTAAATCTAAGTGGGGCTATGATAAGTGGTTAGATTATGTTTATCAAGTTGAGTTTAATTTGGATATTGAGAAAATTTATCCTGCTTTTTACCATTTCAAAGATGACAATATCATGAATGATGAGCCTATTATCAATGTTGACATAGGTACCTCAAATCTTCTATATATAGGTATCAATAATTTCTTAGATATAGATATAAATTAGACAAGCAAAACAAATTTTGACATGGTTTTTTCTCTATATTAGAGCATCCATACAATATTGTTGAAACAAAAATAATATAATTTCCATAACACCTAATTCAATCTAAAATATATTCATTTCCAAATTTCTATATGGATGATTTAACTTGTTATACCCAACCCGAATCCAATTATATTACTACTTATATCTTTGATGGTTGTTTTCTCCTTGAAGTCATTGTTTGCTTAGAAAATTTATGGTTGTGTCCTAAAGTGCCAAAGTTACCACTAAAAGAAATTATTATGGCCAAATATGATTTACCTACTTTTTCCATTTTTTATCCATTTTACATTTGACAACAAATACCTATTCTTGGGCCTCTCTCTTACATCATATTCATCTAATAATTTTCAAATAATCATCATAATCCATGATGGCTATTTAAATATGTAACTCTAACATACACTAACCAATATAGTTTAGGATCTAATCAAAATGTCTTGCTAGTTTTATTCTATTATTTGTCCTTCCTATAAATGTTTTCCTATTCATATATTCAATCTAACGAGTGTTATAAGAAGTTGAATAATCCTACACACTCTTATCAAGCTAGACAACTTATTGAGATATATTTTTATTTAGAATTTAGAGCTACTATATTCATGCCTTCTTTGATCAAAGTTTATAAGCAATTAGATCCCTATTTTGGTCCTCATATTATTCTCTTTTATATTTTTAGAAAATATGTTAAAATCCTCTCTAGGTTTAAAGGTAAGGGGAAAGGTACTAATCCAAGCATAGAGATATAAAATAATATAAATCTTATATTTATCCTACCTAATAAATAAGCTATCCTTGAGTTATTAAATACTAGGGAGGAGTGGCTTCCATTCTAATATCATAAGAAAGGATTTTTCAAAGAGCCTAATCCTAAGTGGGACTATGATAAGTAGTTAGATTATGTTTACTAAGTTGAGGTAAATTTGTTTATTGAAAAACTCCCTCATAATCCCATTCATTTCAAATATGGCAATGTCATGAATGTTGACCCTATTATCGATGTTGATATAGGTACCCTTGAGATTCCACATATTATAAAACTTGGGACAATTGTATCCCAAGAGGAATAAGCTATCTTTACAAAAATTCTTCAAGAATACAAAGATATGTTTGCCTAAGAATATTGAAACATGTTTAATATGGATGAGGATCTTGAAGTTTCATAACATTGTAACATATAAGGATGTAGCTCTAATCTAGCAAAAGCATAAAAGCTTCTTCCCTTTTATACAAGGCTTGTGCAAGATATAAATTCAAAAATTCTTAGATGCCAAATTTACTAGACGTGGATTATTCAAGATGGTTTTCTAACATTTTTTCAATCAAGAAAAATGAAAATAATTTTAACCATATTTATCATGATTTTAGCAATATTAATCTAGCTTGCCTTAAGGATAACTTTTATCTACCTTCAATAGATATTATTGTTGATTACACTGTGGGGTATAATATGTTACCTCTTATGAATAATTATTGATGATATAATTAAATCCAGATCACTCATGAGGACCAAACTAAAATAATTTTCACTACACCTTGGGCCATATTTTGTTATGTTGTTATGTCTATTGAATTGAAAAATGCTCAAACAACTTATCAAAGTGCTATGACAACAATGTTTCACTAGGAGTATCATAATGTTGGTATTTCTAAATTCATTACCCTTGATGATAGGTATCCTCATGTTGTTGAGCATAATCAAGCCTATAAGAGTCATGTTGCTAATAAATATAATAAGAAATTCTATCAACATGACTTCAATGTTGGGAACCTTTCCCTCAAACTTGACAATGTGCATGAAAAGTGCAAAGGAAAATTTATCAAGACAAGAAAAAATACATACACCACCAAGTAAATATATGGAACCCAGGAAATAAAATCATAGACCAAGGATGTCATTGAGTTGGAGGGAACTACCAACTCTATGTATATTAAAAGTTTTTGTGCATAGTTTTCTTGTCTTTTCTTTCCTATTTGAGCTTGTTTGCTTATATGTAATTTGTTTGCATCACTTTGCTTGATTTTAGCATTTACTTATTCTTGTGTTCTATATGTTCTTAAATTTTAGTAATTTTATCTATATTTGTTGCATCATTTCCAAAAAAATTCTCTATCTTCTATGATTACCACTTTATGTGATGATCTCAACATTTTCAACAATTTTAGTTTAAGAAGCAACAAATTTGTTATTCTTTTTAATTGTTCTTCCTTTGATTACATAACTACGTTATTTTTTATTGCTTGGTTTTTATTTTCATTTTGTAGGTATTAATTATTTTCAAGTTTATTTTATGATTTTTCTACTCCTCGCTTTCATGATTGTTTCATTTCCCAACAAGGGGCATAGTAATTTATTTAAAATCTTTTATTTTTTGCTTTTCTTGACTTTTATGCCAATACAATTGCTTTAAGTGCCATAAAGTAAACTAACTTAGTTCATGTCCATGCTATATTCCATATGGAATGTGTCATGAGCACAAATCCAATATTTTAAAGTATTGTTTCATTAAAAATCTTCTAGTAGTTTTAAAATCAATCAATCAAGCTCATTGAATCAAAGTGAGTTTTTAATCAAGCATTATCTTCATAATATATTAAGTTTTATTTTCTTACACTATAGTAGGGATATGCTTGTTATATATTATGGTATTTTATGACCTCTCTACACTATAGTGCATGAGGTTTTCCATTTATAATTTGGGCATGCTTTTTCTCTCACCAAATTTCATGCCCCATGGCCACTATAAAGCTTGTTGTTTATTTTTCCCATTATAGTTGGGGGTATGCTTGTTCTCTTGCTTATAGGAACTTTATGTTTTGGGTACAATGCAATTTGTATTTTCTCCTCTTGATGTATTTGAATATATTTGCAAAAGTGTTTGCTTTTACCTCTATAGTGGGGGAATGTTTATTCTCTCTTATGGGATTTCATGCCCTTGGACACTACATAACATGTTTTTTAATTATCCCTTTAGTGGGGTTGTGCTTATTATATCTTATAGTATTTCATATCCTATGGATGTTGTAGTGTATTTTTTTCCTTTCCATCTATAGTGGTAGCATGCTTGTTCTCTTCTATTTGATTTCATGTCCTACAGACACTACAAACCATGTTGTTTATTTTTCCTTTGTATTGGGGGTATGCTTCTTCTATATTATGGTATTTTATGGCATGTGGATGCTATGGAGAATGTTTTTTGATCTTCCATATGTATTTGGTAATGCTTGTTCTCTATTATGAGATTTCATATCTCATGTGTGATACACAACATATTGTGAGCTTGGACCACTACAATAGAAGTGTGCTTATTCTTTCTTATGGGATTTCATCTCATGGGTGTGCTAAAGTGCAAATTTTGCTCCCTTGATGACATTGAATATCTATTGAAGCTGAATAAGAATTAGATTGTATTGAATAATTAGAGGGTAATATATACATCAGTGAGAACTTAGGATAAGCTCGAAATGAACAAGAAAATAATATCCCCCTAAGAAGTGCAACAATAACAAAGTGATAGCGCTTAACTTAATCAAATATCCCTAACTACTTTGTCATAAAAATAAAGTGGGTGGCAAAGGATATTTCTAATAGGTAATAAACCCTAGTAAAATAAACTTACTTATCCAAGAGAATTAACTAATTACCAAATAAGGTAATACTATTCTAACATCCCCCTTATTACATTATTTGGGTAATACATATATATCCCCCTATACAACAATATTTGGGTAAAGCATATAACTGCCCCAATACAATGAAGAAAAAGAGAAATGAAAGAATGTTGGCTCGTTTTTTATATTTGGATCTGTCTCTGGCTCTAAGCATACTTCTGGATGTGTACCTCTAGGTCTTATCTCTGGATCTACCTGTGAATCTACCTCTGGATCATTGCCTTTGGATCTGCCTGTAGATCTACCTCTGGAACTTTGTCTCTGGGTCTATCTTTAGGTCTATATCTGGGTCATTGCCTTTGGGACTACCACTCGGTCTATCACTAAATTTACCTTGGAATCTACCATAGGTTTTACCTTTTTGGTATAAGCCATACAACATTTCTTTCATCATGGTCCATTGTGTGTGATCTGTCCATCCATAATAGATATGAACCTTGTTGGCCATTTTCACTTTGTACCAACAAGTGGAAGAAGAGTGATTTGTACATCCACATGAGTCACAAGGATGTAATTTCCAACATCTAGCTGCAACATGTCCTGTCTTTCCACAATGACTGCAATAATTCTTTTTAGGAGTTGTAGGATATTTAGGTTTTACAAACATGGTATTACTGGTACTTGCATGTCCAATATAGCCAAGGCCTTCATTCTTTGCCCTGACATTTAGCATTATTGGAGTTTTAATGCCTTGTTCCTGTTTACCTAATCTCTCACAATTAAATCCCATTTTCTTCATTATTTTGGAACCAAATCCTTTGGTGTGTTGTTAAAAACACCCTATTTCGTCATCTTCATGAATGCTTTTAACAATATTGCATTTGTTGCTATAGATGAATTATGGGGTTATTTTTTAGAAGTTTTAGTTTTTAAGTCACTAGTGTCTCAAGTAAAATCTTCTACTGAGATGAGATCACCTATGCTACAACTGATATCTACCATTGAAGGTATGAGGTCGCCTGTATCACAACAAGCATTTGCCATAATGGTCTAAAGGTCACTTGTGTCACAATAAGAATTGACTATTAGGACATTTTTTTCCTCACTTATGTTCATTTTTACTTTATGTTGGGCAATGTCAAGTGCAACCAATGACATGTATATACCCCTTATAACACCAATAGTGAATCAAGCACCATTTATCTGAAGGTCTTTACAAGACTCATAATCTTCGAGTAGGGCTACTAAACCATTGTTTAGTGTGAGAAATGTGCCCTCCTCATAAAAATCCGGCCCATCCATCTCTGGTGGAAAGTAAGGATTTTTAACTGATGTAACAACATCATCAGTTTGTTTAGGGGCTTGCTTTTTCTTTGATCTGCCCATTTTTGAAGGTGTTGATCTCTTTCGAAAATGCACCTTTTACAAGGGAATTTTGCAAAATATTGGCTAAGGTGTCGGTCGTTGTCAAAAATGCACATTTACAAATGATTCCCCCATTTTTGCAAAATATATCCCCCTTGGTGGGTGAAAAAATGTTATCCCCCCTTAGTGCAAAAAATTGCAACTATGAAGCCTCAAAAAGGCTTTTACAAAGAGTGCCCTGAAGGCAATTGCAAATAATTTCACCACAAAAAACCCCTTTTAATTATAAGGACTTCAAACAAAAAATTGAGTTTGCTATTTATGAAGCCTAAAAAAAGTGTTATTAGGATGACTAATTCTTTTCTTGAATTTGCAAAATAAAGGATCTCTTTGTCTTTGTTTGCAAAATAAATTCTAGAAGAAAATTAATATAATCAAATAAATAAAATATTTCTTAAAAATCAAAGAAGTTGATTTTTTTTTAAATAATATTTAATTTATATGATAGAAAATATTAATTTAAAACTAAAATAATTGCAAAAAAAATGAAATTACCCCTGTTATCATCGCAGGGATTGAACCCATAACTTGGTGGGCAATGCTTTAGAAACTGCAAGTCGACCACTCTGGCTACTACTGCTGATGGTTAGGTATAGCACGACAAACTCTTTATTTCATCCACTTTCGTTGGGAGATTCCACAATGGCTTGCTTCCACAGAGCAAAAATGACTTCTCCTTTCATGTAAATCAAACTTCTCCCTCCTCACTCTGGAAAACTACGATGTCGTGGCTGTGCACAGAAACCTTGCTGCATCTGGGGTATTTTTCTTCTTGGATATTTTTGGCTTGCAAATCAAATTTATTTTGCTTCGGCTGCAAACTATGCGAATTGCACCATGTCAACAGATAAATCGTCGCTATGCTTGTGGATAAATGCTGCTATGATTCCCTGGTTACATTGACTGAAATCACAACCTGTAATTTCACGTCGGTTAGGAATGCCTTTGTTGATTTGAGCATTGCTAGAAATAAAATATTCTCAGACTATCTGGTACACTCTACAATGAAACTTGCCCAAGAAAATGGTAGTGATGATCAGTGAGCAGCATGATGGCTTCATGAAATAAAAAATCATCGTGAGTTGCAAATCCACACTCACTAAAGCTTCACAACCTATAATCATCCAATATACGTGGTCCTTGATGGTGTGACACTGTGATGGTGCTCACCAAAAATTAAGCTTTGATTGTCTCCTTATTGAGACCACAGTGTTGCATCGATTATTCACCTTCACGATGCTACTTTTATGTTGCTCCCCATGAAACACACTGCTACAAATCATGGAATCCAATCGACGTATGGGCTAAAGGTATTATCCTAAAAATGTCTAAGGCTGTTATGGCTCATGGTGCCTTCAAGGATTCAAAATGTCCACCTGTGAAATGTTGTGCAATATGGTCTTTGGGAGCTACAAATCGTTGTCCTATGTAAGCAATGATCCACCATAGATAAAAAAATATTACCAAACTCCCCTTCTACCTACGTTGAAGTGTAGTCGTTGTCCATATCTTGTAAAATTGGTAGCTACCTGTGTCTACAAATGGGATCTATGTTGATGTCCAGGGATATACGATCTTCTCCTGTAATGCATAGTGCGGGGGATCGATCGTCGGATGTCCTGTGTGTCTTGTAAGACTTTCCACATAGAATTTTTATGAGAGTTGCTGACTACAACTCTTAGCTATCATAGAGACATGTTGCACACCAAATATATTACATTTAGAAATTGTCTACAAAAAATTTGATCAACAATAGTTCATCTTTGCACCTGCTACTGGGTGGTGCTCCTTACCGATAAGGTTAACACTTGTGGTGAAGAACACAAGCTTATACTGAGAGGGGGGTGAATAGTATAAGACCACTTTTTACTTTTTCCTTCAATTCAACTTTAAATTCAATATTATGCAGTGTATAGATAGCAGTATCAAAAGTCGTAATCAAAACAATGCACAAAACACCATCCACAATAGAGACACAACAATTTACGTGGTTCACCCAATGTGGGCTACTCCACGGATAAAATATTTCACTAAATTTTATCAAATCAAATTTTGGGAATACCTTTCCCGATTACAATGTTTATGGGCACCAACCCAAAGGAGACACCAATCCCCTAGCTCTTGTTATGGCTGGTGATCCTCTAGAAGACCTCTGCCTTCGCTGCCCTTAGCAAATGGAACTCTATCCATAGAAGACACCTGTCTTCCCTACTCTGGCTGGAGACCTCTGTCCTCAACTCTATCACCTCAAGGCTGGTCCTCGAAATTGCACTAAACACAGTCCTTCGGTTTAACACAAATGTCCTTGTTCTTTTTCTCAGATCTACACCAAACATAGTCCTTCGGTCTGGCACAAATGTCCTCGAATATTTCTCTGGTTTGGGTACAAATCTATCCTCAAATCTGCACCAATTTTTGTCCTCAAGTTTGGTTCACAAAAATGGTTCACAAGCTTTCACTAAAGCTTGCTTAATCTTCACCCAAGTCTTCACCAAGACTTGTCTCAGATCTGCTTTGCCAGTTCTCAGAAAAGCTCACACAAATCTGTCCTTAAATTCTCTCTGCTCAGTCATAGCCGCACTTGGTCGAAACCAACCTTTGCACTGTCTACGCAAACACAACGACACTCAGCTCTCGATGATCGAACTTCTCACTTTGCGCACTATCTGCGAATGTCACACTTCGAACGCACACTCCAAAATTGATACTTTGACTCTTCAAATAGCCCTCCTTTTATACTAATACTTTCAAAACCTTGATCTTAGTCGGCTTCGCAACCCTAAACTATGTTGACTGCAAACCCTAAACTATGTTAGCCCAAATTTAACTTTGTCGGCCTCGCTCCCTCTGCAACTCTTTTGTAGCTTCTGCCGTGAAACTACAACATGTCGCGATATCGTGACACCTTTGCAACCGTACACTTCCTTTTGCCTTTTGTCATGATATCATGATATTTTAGCCTATGACGACTTCAACCATGTTCTTGTCGCGATATCGCGACACTTCTGACTTAGTCAGCATCAACTTTGCTTTTGTCGTGATATTGCGACACTTCTCCCTTTGTCGACCTCCTTTCTACTTTTGTCGTGAAATCGCAACACTTCTATCTTCATAGCCTTCCTCTCTGCTTTTGTCATGAAATCGTGACACTTCTCCTATAGAATACCTGCATTCTATTTCTGTCATGAAATTATGACACTTTCTCTAGTTGAACGCTGCCATCTCAAACTGTCACGAAATCATGACACATTCTCTTCCTTGCACTCTTGTCTGCTTGCACTAGAAAAAATGAAACATGTCACGAAATCGTGATGCTTTCACCTTTGAGCTCTTCCTCCTTAACTTTGTTGTGAAATCCTGACACTTCTAGCTTCCGTACGTTTTCTCTTCAACATGTCATGAAATCGTGACATTTCTTATTTCGAAACCTTTCCTTTGTTGCATGTCGCAAAATCGTGACAGTTCTTACTTGGAACAATTTCATCTGTAGCATGTCACAAAAATGCGACGGTTCTCACTTCGAACTCTAAAGCATGTCGCGAAAATGTGATGCTTCTCACTTCAAACTCTGTAGCATGTCGCAAAATCATGACAGTTCTCATTTTGAACTCTACAGCATGTCACAAAATCGTGACACTTTTTGAGTTTCTCTCTCTTCGAACTTGTCGCGAAATCGTGACAATTCTCACTACGGACTCTCTCTCCTACAACATGTCATGAAATCATGACACTTTTTCATCCGTTCAGCCTTCCTTGCAATATGTCACGAAATCGCTACATTTCTGACTCCGAACATTCTCTCTCCACTTTGAGTCATGAAATCGCGACATGTCGCGATATCGCGACATTTTTCTAAAAAGCTTTCTCTCGCCTACGTAAGTCATGAAAATGCGACATGTCGCGATATCGCGACACTTTTTTAAAAATCTTTCTCTCCTTTTTAAGTCGCGAAACTGCAACATGTCGCGATATCGCGACAATTTTCAACGTTACTTTCTTTCGATCCTTTCATGCCGAAACCTTCATCAAAACAAATTCTTTTACATCAAATCAAATTCCTTTAAAAGCTTTTTGACATCAATGACAACTTATACACTTGAGCAAAGGCAATATACCCAAGGTACCCAAAATTGCCAACATGTGGGCGGTGTCTACTGCTCCTTGAATCTTGCTTCTAGGAAGCTGGAGCTCTCCTAGTTTTTCTACCTACAAGAACAATAGATTGCTGGCTGGCTCACCTTCATCGATAGTTTTCTTCCACAACTTGAAGGCTCATGCTGTAACACATGCTAGTTCATCACTTGCTTATGATTTTGGCCGCTTTCTTTCAGATATGTTTCTATCTCCTATGCTTTGATGAGCATTATACCATCGTTGCAGGCTGCCTTAACTTGGGATAATATCCCATATTTGCTACAAATAAGCAATATGAACACTTTAAAAAATAAAACGACCCATAATAAACCTTGACTACCTTCGAGTAGTGACCATCTAAGCCAAGCCTTATATGTGCAAGGACTGATACCATAGAAGCTTAGATTTGGTCCACGTTAATTAACCTTATCCACGTGTCTCATGCATCAATGGTCCATCTAGTGTCCATGTAGGTATAGGTATTGTACTTCTTATCATGGTATTCTTCCAACTAGCATCCTTCTTAGGTAAATCTGTCCACCCGCTGTGAGAATGTAGGTCATCAGTCCACATAGTTTGCATCATGTACTTAGGTCTACGTCTAGCTTAACAGCCTCAACCGTTGTGTCCATGTAGGTGTAGGTCTTGTACTTCTTATCATGGTCTTCTTCCAGCTAGCATCCTGCTTAGGTAAGTTTATCCACCTGTTGTGAGAATGTAGGTCATCAGTCCACATAGTCTGCATCATGTCCTTAGGTCTACATTTAGCTAAGTAGTCTCAGCCGTTGTTTTGCATCATGTCCTTAGATCTACGTATATCTTAGTAGTATCAGTCATTGTTATACGTAGGTCATCAGTCCACATAATCTGTGTCATATCCTTAGGTATACGTCTAGCTTGACAGTCTCAGCTGTTGTGTCCAGGTAGGTGTAGGTCTTGTACTTCTTATCATGGTATTCTTCCAACTAGCATCCCACTTAGGTAAGTCTGTCCACCTACTATGAGAATGTAGGTCATCAGTCCACATAGTCTACGTCATGTCCTTAGGTCTACGTCTAGCTTAGCAGTCTCAACTATTATTTTGTGTCATGTCCTTAGGTCTACGTCTAGCTTAGCAGTCCCAATCGTTGTTTTACGTCAAGTCCAAATTGAAGGTGTTCAAATCCATCGTTAAATCAATGTTATATCCTATGGGGTTGCCTTTCAGGCATCGATAGTCCAGGTCGTCTGTTACGTACCAGTAGTCCACATTAGTCCAAGGGTTTAGGCCAGTACACCTTATGTGTCCAGATCCTTTGGTAGTCTACCTAGGCCACGTAGACAGTGGTGGAGTCCTAACAGTTGTGGATGCTTTATCCCTATGTCCAGATCCTTTGGTAGTCTACCTAGGCCACGTAGACAACGATGGAGTCCTAGCAATTATGGATGCTTTAGACTGGAGTCAGAGTCACGACTATTATGGTTGTCTGGGGCCACCATGTACACCTAAAGCAAGCTTCTATAGAGTCTAATTCAACCAATACCATGTCCACCCAAAGCAAGCTTCTACGGAGTCTAGTCCAACCAATATCGATAAGACCTCTTAGGCTACAATCGAGTCGATAGGAGCCTTGGGTGGATATCGACCTCAAAAATCATGCCCAGGGTCATGTCAACCAGGATGTCTAGAGCTACAAGATGAGCTCCAATAAAGGAGTTCTAATACCATATTGAAGCTGAATAATAATTATATTGTATTGAATAATTAGAGGGTAATATATACTTCAGTGAGAACTTATGATATGCTCACAATGAACAAGAAAATAATATCCCCCTAATAAGCGCAACAATAACAAAGTGATAGCGCTTAATCAAATATCCCTAACTACTTTGTCGTCAAAATAAAGTGGGTGGCAAAGGATATTGCTAATAGGTAATAAAACCTAGTAAAATAAACTTACTTATCTAGGAGAATTAACTAATTACCAAATAAGATAATACTATTCTAACAATATCTTCAAAATATTACTTGCAATGATAAAAATATTTTGAATAACAATTAATAATAAAATTTACATATGTTAGCTAGAATTTAGCATGGTGTTTTACAAAGTTTTGATTAAAAAGTAACATGTTACACATAATCAAAGTTGCATGTTAAATAAATTTAAAATCATGTATCTTGAGCAAGTAAAAGAAGAAATATATGCATAGAAATATAGGAGTAAATACAGGATCCAATGCATGGTCTTATGCATAATGTTTTTGGTCCTTTGGGTTATTTCATATGTAAATTCCAATTGAACCACATGGGATAAGAACTATTCAATTCCACCTATCAAAGATTTGAGGAGCATACCTAGGTAAGTATCAACTATTTCCTCTAATTTTGTATTGTTTGGATTATTTTTTGCATTTCTTTACTATCTATTAATAAAAAATCACCTTTTGCATAGACAATAAAATATAAATTGATAATTTTTTTTGCATTTTTAGATAGAATTTTACTTATGTTGCTTCAGTAATTTTATATTGCTATTTTTATTTCTAGTTGTAAGGACTCAAAATAGGCTATCCCATATGATTTGATCCATAGTACTTGGGAAGGGGTAACAACTAATTTATAAGTGGTACAAAGCTTTTTCCTCCTAATAATGGGATAAGGATGGACTAACACTACTAGTCCTTGGTAGGATGATGGCAATCCTTTTGAAATTATAATCTAATTCATGTTCAAGGCTGATATTATATGATGTAATATTGGATAGGACTAAGGATATTCATTGTATAATGTATTGAATTTATTGTAATATTTTCTTATGTAAGCCCTATGAGTCACGATTAACCTTGATATGATTAACACTTATTATAAACTTGTAATTAACCTAAGAGTCTTTCTTGTTATCTTGGCGTAAGGTTATGTTCCTTTATGTAGTTGGTATTTTTTGGTATTGGTATAAATACCCCTTCCACTCCTCATTTTGATTATTGGAGTGTTGTGAATTTTATCTATAGATAATACAATGATTATTTATGGTACCTATGGGTGACTCCAAATATTTTCCTCTTCCTTTATTTTGTCCTTTTTTGCTTTCTATATAAGTTTTGAGTGGATGGATTGCTTTTGTTTATTTCTACAAAATGTTATGAATTTTGACATGGTTCCAAAGTAGGTGGGGAGAAGAACAACTTGGTCACACATGAAGTATATACAGAGCCTCAAAATATTCTTTCGAGTCCTTGGAAAAATCTCTCTTCAAAGATTCATAAATATATTCTGCATAAGGAGCAAAGAAGACCACTTTTCCATAGACCTACTACGGTGTTTTAAGGGTATGGGAAAGACAACTTAGAAATTTTAAATTTGAATTTTGGTGCCAATTTTTTAGCACATGCTACCTCTTACACACATGCCTTGATAGTGATTGGCACTCTTGATATGTATGCCCTTCCTTATAGGAAATTCACATTGGTTGGTGAATATCACGAGGATGCCAATTTGGTTCTCTTGAAGAATGCTAAGGCGTTTGATAAGGAGGATTCAAGTATTGAATCCTTGTGTTGCCATTTTTTATATATTTCTTAATTGTGAATCCTTCACCACTATTCTCTAAGGTATGGTTCAATCTAATAGGAGGGCTAATTGGTTAGCCAAGCAAATGGATAGGCATCACATGTGTGAGGTTCAAGGTTTGAACCTCATCTTTGTTTGGATTAAAATTTGGGTTGAAAAGGAGATGGTATTCATGGAGGTGTCCCTCTTGTGGTCCATAAAAGCATGCATCCCAATTGGTTTTTCTCCCTCAGTCAAAGGTGTTGGCAACCTCATAGAATAGGGTTTGATTTTTAGTTGGACTATTATTTTGGTTCATATTTTTGTCTCCATGCTAGGTTTGAAGGCCTGTTCACAAGAGTAGGCACCTTCAATCACAAATATGTTTTGGGCATATTGGAAAGCCCAAAGAACCCAATATATGGGAGACCTATATTTGAATCCCACTTTTGGCAAACACAAATACTTATGGATGCTACAAATATTTGGCTGACATAGTGGTTGATGTGGCATTTCATGCACCAATATTTTTTATATTAATACACATCTAACCAATTATATGTAACAAACTATTGAAGTCACATAAGTATGGATATACTGATATAGCAAAAAATGTGGAAGACATCAGTGAATTGTGGAATGCCAAATACCAGCAGATAATTGGACATCAATTTTCTAAGGTTTGGAACTTTAATTTTTTATTTTTGGAGGTCCATTAGGGAAAAACTTTTAGAGGCCATAACTTTTGCATATAGAAGTTTTTTGAGGTCATTATTTAAATTGAATTATTTATCAATATCTATGCACTAGTAGCATCAGTTTATGGACCTGGTATAATCTTAGCGTTCAAATTGTGTAATATGGATTACAAAGCCCTAGTTACTCACCTTAATGGAAAAAATCATAGTATTTGGTCAACCCAAATTATTGGCCTCTTACATAATAATTATTTATGGTACATATTTCAAATAAATGTAGTAGAAACCCTTGATGAAGAAACTCACTACCTAAGATAAGAAGAGGCTCTTGGCCTAATTTCCTTACCGATTGAAATAGAGCCACTTTTCCATATAAAATATAAGTGTGAACTTGTCAAGGTATGGTCAAAATTGATTGAGTTATTTGAAAACATTAATACTACTAAAGTAATTTGATTGGAACTAGAGCTCTCTTCTCTTAAATTGGTTGAGTTTGATAATATTAAGAACTATATTGTAGGATTTAAGGCATTGAGAGTAGATATCACATATTTTGGAGCCAAAAATAAAGATGATGAAAAAGGAATAAAGATTATTCTTATTAATATCTACCATTATTTTTATATGTTGAACCTAATGTTTCATATGATTTATATATTGTTGAAATCTTAAAAAACTCTTACTCTTGCTTGATTTTTCTCTTTCCTAGTTCATTTTCAAGTGGCAATGAGTAATTATAGTGGCACTTCAAAAATTCAAGCTCATGCAAAAGAACTCAAATATAAGGAGATCAAATGTCCCAAATCCTAAGGGTTAGGCTAATTTATCAAAGAATTTGAAGACCATTTGTAAATATTGTAAGAGGGAAGGACATCGAACAAAGGATTGCTTACTAAAATAACAAATAATTGAAACTGATTTCTTAAATATAAGCGAACATCTTCTAGATTATGAGGGAGATTCTAAAGAATAAACCTCAATTGTAGAGTCCCATTAGAGCATCTATTATGGGTAAAAGCTATTATTATCACCAATGTATTCTCTCCTTGGCCCCTCAATTTAGATTATGAGGGTATTCAAATCATAATATGAATCATGAAAAATGCTAACATTATATGAGGTAATATTGGATAGGCTAAGGACATTCATTATACAATGTATATGATTTATTATAACATTTTATTATGTAAGCCCTATGGGCTACAATTAAACTTGCTATGGATAAAATATCCTTATAAAATTGTAATAAGCCCTAAATCCTTTAGTTATGTTGTGTTAAGGATAAGTTATTTTATATATTTGGGGTTTTTGGTATTGGTATAAATACCACCCTCCAACCCTCATTTTGATTATTGGAGTGTTGTGAATCTTATCTATGGAAAATAGAGTAAATATTTATGGTGTCTATGGGTGCCTCTAAATATTTGTGTGTATTTTCCTTTCTTTTCTCCCTTTTTTATTTTTGTAAACAAACTGAGTGTATGGATTTGTTCTATTTATTTTTGAAAAATATTATAAATTCTAACAAATCCATTCTACCAAAAATATTTGTTAGCTTCCAAGGTCCTTATTTGTCATTCTACCACCTTATTCTAGAAATTTTATACATGAAAAATATCTAGAACACTAAGTTAGGTACAATGGGTGCACATGATGACACATATCCCTTGGTGAATGGGTATAAAAAATTGATGGTGTCTAGATCTCAACTTTAAGTGTAATCTTGGTCATTGATATAAATTTAAGGTTTTTGGCATGTCATTAAAATTCTAGCATATCTACAAAATTGTGGTTAATATGATGCACCATCTTGATCGATACGACAATTTTACAACCTCAAAAATGTGTAAGCTAAATGTTAACCAAAAGTAAAAAATTTTGTCTCTTCACTATAAATATCCATTTTCATTCCTTATTTGATAATCCATTAATTAATATTTTCTCTTCATTTCAAAAGTCAAAATCGTCAATCAAACAACTTTTCTACACCTTCCAAGTAACTCTAAGCTTCTTGACTATTGATTTGGTACCCTCCATGGAGGAGAACAAGGTGCTCCACCAAATATTAATATCCAAAGGTCATGCTCACCATCAATACATTGGATTCCTCAACTTCTTAGCCCTTTACATGATCCCTAGTGTTTTTCTTCTTCTTTTTGGTGTTATATTATTTAATGCTTATTGATTAGGAGTTATTTATTTATGATATTTATATTGTTGTTGGCTTTTACATCTAACCCTTGATGCCCTAGTTCACCCTCAAAGACAAATTTGAGATGACTAGGATATACATATTTGCTTTCTACATTAGACTTATGATTTTAAATGTTTATTAAGCAAGTTGTGTAGAAATTATTTACTTTTGTAGTTATTTTATTTTAGTAAATGCTATAATAATATTTTATTTGAATTCTTTATTTATTTAACATATATAAATTACATTACATGTATTGGTTCTTGCTAGATACTTTAGGTGATGCCAAAATTCTATATTATAAATATCAATCATAATTTCAAAATACTTGAGAAATAGAATACTAAACTTATTCAAAAATAGAAATAGGAACCTATAAAAAAAGAAGTGTCAAGACTAGCAAGGTGTTGGAAATATTTTTAAGAAATTACATTATACATAGGTGATACAAGTTAGTTATGACAATCATGAGTAACAAACTCACATATATGAAAGTGAAATGCTATGACTCAATAAATTGATGCAATATTCCTAATGTTCCCCCTTATTAAATCAACTATTAATAGAGGCAATAATTTAAGTAGATTGGACTAGGATAACATCTTAGATATCATTTCATAGCGGGACTAACTTCACTATATTATAAATAATTATGGATTTTACACACAAGTGCATCAATAAAGTCAAATTAACTGATAAAAATATTGGATTAACCAATAAGTGAATAGTGACACATGTACTTATTATCAAACTAAAGTAGGGTATTAAGCCTTCACTTCACTCGTGATCATAAACACTAGTGACCATGAACACAATCATTGAACTAATAAGGCAACATCATCATCTTCTCCCATAACATGATCATAAAGTATTGAGTAAAGTGTCACATAAAATATCCACTTCAATAATCACAATGCAATCATCATCATGCATCTATTGGTGTACCCCATCAATCATGTGACCATCATAAAATATCACTTTAACATTTGGTATTTTCTCTTTGACAGATGCATCAACATTAGAAAGAGATTTTGATGATTGTACATAATCTTATATTTCACAAAAGTATTTAGGAAAAATAATTATCTTTTGCAAATATATCTTGGCCCATTATCTATATCTCAATTTGTACATCCAAAATTATAAAAAAATAAAAGGTACCATTGTTTTAAAATTTGGTTTTATCAATCAAGTACATTAAATCAAATTCTAAGCATAATGTTTATCTCTAAGTCAAATTCAACCAAAGTATCTCATGTATTAATAGGATCCACATGTCTTATTCCATGTGAGCACAAATTAAGCATTATATAAGTGCTAAAATAAACTATTTCTAAATGCATGTGTGATAAGCGACTAGATGGCATTCTAGCTAAAATATGTTCTATCTTTAGCTAGATAGAGATAAATAATTAAAATTTCTACTATTATTATCAAATAATTGATGGACCACATCATCCATGTATTAGGTTTATCTATAGTCTTTCTATAATCAAATTACATCATCGAACAAATAGCATACAAGTTTTTAGGATGCTCAACATAATGCCTTATAATTTTGTTATTCAAAATGATACAAATGTTATAGCCAACCAATCCTTGTGGAAAATATCTTGATGTCTTTAGAAATATGCACACAACATATCTCTTCATAATGAGAACTCATGTTTGTCATCGTTCCACCAAGTTTACCACATGCAAATAATTTTATAATCAAGACTACCATTGCACCTATTCTTGAACACATCTAGTATTTGCACATTCTCTCATTTGGTACCAATGCCTCACATCCAATAAATATCACATTACAAAATTATTTTAGGGTTAACCTAGCTAACCATATAGGACCAATTATTGAGCAAATCCTTCAACATCTCATAGACCTTGTATCTTATAAACTCACATCTAGCAAGCATTTTTCATCTCATGGCATTGAACCTTATGATATTATGGCTCTTACTGCATGCAATTTGTGAACATGTCTAATGCATCTACTATTCACCTTAGTATTTATGATACTTTAGCTACACTAACATCACTAACTCGTATTCCCTTTAATGCTACATTTCATCACAACAATTCTTATCCAACCACCTTGATAAATTTATATAAGAAAACAACTCTTATTAGAGGGTTTCATTAGTGTTTATGAATTCATTTAACCATACCTTGATACACATTTGTTTATTATAATATGCACATACAACATGCATTAAATCAACATTTAGAAAACAAGTGCTTTACGTGTTGGCAATTTTGGGTATTTTGGGTACATTGCCTTTGCTCAAGTATATAAGTTGTCATTGATGTCAAGAAGCTTTTGAAGGAATTTGATTTGATGTCAAATAATTTGTTTTGATGAAGGTTACGGCATGACAGTTTCAAAGGTCTTTTGCAAACCCCAAGCTGACAGGTTCGAAAGAAAGTAAGTTGGAAAAATGTCGCGATATCGCGACATGTCGCATTTTCGTGACTTAAGCAGGAGAGAGAAAGCTTTTTAGAAAAGTGTCACGATATCGCGACATGTCGTTTCCCGCTGGGGTTTGAAAAGTGTCGTGATATCGCGACATGTCGCATTTTCGTGACTTAAGCAGGAGAGAGAAAGCAAGTTAGAAAAGTGTCGCGATATCGCGACATGTCGCAGTTTCGCGACTCAAAGAGGAGAGAGAATGTACGGAGTCAAAAATGTCATGATTTCATGACATATTGCAAGGAAGGTTGTACGGACGAAAAAGTGTCATGATTTCGTGACATGTTGTAGGAGAGAGAGTCCAAAAGAAAAAGTGTCACGATTTCACGACATAATGCAGAAGAGAGAGTCCGTAGTGTGAATTGTCGCGATTTCATGACAAGTTCGAAGAGAGAGAAAGTAACACGAAAAGTGTCACGATTTTGTGACATGCTGCAGATGAAAATGTTCCAAGTAAGAACTGTCACGATTTCGTGACATGCAGCAAAGGAAAGGTTTCGAAGTAAGAAATGTCACGATTTCGTGACAGGTTGAAGAGAAAGCTTACGGATGTAGAAAGTGTCACGATTTCGTGACAGATTGAGATGGCAACATACGGTTGGAGAAAGTGTCACGATTTCGTGACAGAAACAGAAAGTAGGTCTTCAATAGGAGAAGAGTCACGATATTGTGACAAAAGCAAAGTTGATGCTGACAAAGACAAAAGTGTCGTGATATCACGACAAGAGCTTAGTTGAAGTCGACAAGGGCTGAAGTGTCGCGATATCATGACAAAAGCCAAGAAGAAAGTGTACGGTTGCAAAGGTGTCACGATATCGCGACATGTTGTAGTTTCACGGCAGAAGCTACAGAAGAGTTACAGAGGCAGTGAAGCCGACAAAGTCAAATTTTAGCCGACGAAGATTAGGGCTTGCAACCGACGAAGATTAGGGTTTGCATTTGTTATAACAGCCGACTAAGATTAAAGTTTTCATCATGAAAATTTTGTTATAAAAGGAGGGCTGTTTGGAGAGTTGAAGTGTTGATGAATGTGTTGTTGAAGTGCGACGTTCGTAGATAGTGCGTAGAGCAAGAAGTTCGATCATCGAGAGTAGAGTGCAAAATTCGATCGTAGTGTGCAGAGTGCATTTCGTCGAATCATTCTAAGTGTGAAAGATCGCAAAGGAAGCAGAGTGTGCAAAGACGATGCCGCTGTGATTGTGCAGAGGTGCAAAGGTTGAAGTTCGATCAAGTGCGGCTGTGATTGCACAAAGAGAGCAGAGGGCATAGAGAGCACAAAGGGCAAAGACGAATGTGGAGTGCTGCTGCTTGAGGACAGAGGTGCATTGGTTCTTTGAGAAGAACCTGAGAATAGATTTGGCAAGTCTTTGAGAAGGCTTGTGTGTAGAGGATTGATTTGTTCAAAGTTGGACAGATCTGATAGACAGAGGAAGACTTGTACTAGATCGACTGACTATGTTTGGTACAGGTTGTTGAGCTGCTATGGACGTGATCATAGAAGGCAGAGGTCTCTTAGGCTAAGCATTGAGGATAGGAGGTCTTCGGTGGAAAGGAGTTCCACGTGCTGGCAAGAGGTAGAGGCAGTTGATCTTCTGAGGGATCATTTCCAGAGCAGAGGGGAAGGTATCTCCTTTGAGCAGAGGCTCATAAATTATGATTGGGGGGGGGAAGGTATCTCCTTTGAGCCGAGGCTCATAAACATTGTAATTGGGAAGGATTCCCAAAGAACTTTGAGATAACTTTTAGAGAAAAGTTTTGTGGACGTAGCCCAACCATTCTGGGTGAACCACGTTAAAATTGATGTCACTTTGTGGATGATTTTGTGCATTGCTTTGATATTGCTTTGGGTATATTGCTTTACTATTTTGAAATATAAAGGAAAAAGTAAAAAGAGGTCTTATACTGTTCACCCCCCCTCTCAGTATAAGCTTGTGTTCTTCAATTGGTATCAGAGCCGGTGCCTTCGAAAAGTTTAACAGCTTGAAGGAAAAGCTAGTAAAGAACACAATGGATTATTCAAGTGGCAATGCAACACCTATTCTTGATGGGTCAGATTTTGGTCTTTGGAGTGCAAGGATGAAGGTTCATCTAATGGCACTTGGTAATGAGGTATGGGAAGTAATTGAAGATGAGTACACTATTCCTGTACATGGTCCAAATACTAAAGAAGAAAGGCTCCTACATCACAGCAATTCAAAAGCAATGAATGCAATCCTGAAAGGCTTACAGAAAGTAGATCTCACCAAAGTGATTCACTGCAAGACAGCTAGTGAAATGTGGAAACAATTGCAGGTGGTTCATACAGGTGATACAAATGTCAAAAAGGCCAAGTTGAGACACTTCAAAGGTATGTTTGAACAACTCAAGATGAATGATGATGAAAATATTAGTGACTACATGCTTCGTATGGATGAGGTTGTTAACTCCATGAAAGACTTAGGTCTTGAGCTTGCTGAAAATGATGTTTGTGATAAGATTTTAAGATCTCTTCCTAATAGATTTAGTGAAAATATTTTTGCTATTGAGGAAGCTAAAGATTTGGATAAGTTGAAAAAGGATGAGCTCCATAGTATACTTGCAGCATTTGAGTTGAGAACTCAAGTGAAGGTTGATGTCAAGAAAGAGGCAACTTTCAAGGCTACCAAGAAATCCAAGGGGAAACAACTTCAAGAGAGTGATGAGTCTTCTAGTGATGAAGAGGCATATTACAACAAGAAAGGCAAGTTCTCTAGAAAGCACAAAAGCATGAAAAATATAAGATGTTTCAATTGTGGAAAGTTTGGTCATTATGCTACCGACTGTACTGTTCCCAAGAATGAAAGTGATGAAGATAAACAGGATTCTAAGAGCAAGGATTCTGAAAAGCACAAGCATCACAGAAAGAACAAAGATGAGCACAACAATCAAGGAAAGAGGTATTCTCACAAGCACAAGAAGAGTTTCTACCTAGACAAAGCAAGTAAGTGTTCTAGTAGTGATAGTGAAAGTTCTTCAAGTGATGATGAAAATGAGATGTTGTTCATATCAAAAAAGAGGAAGAACCGAAACATAGATTCATTATCATGAAATGTCTTAGATGTGGAAATTTTGGTCACCTTGAGGATGATTGTACAAATAATGATTTGGTTTCTAGTATGTATGAGGATGCTTCAGAAAACTATAAGGAAGATGCATGTATGGTTTTTGAAAAAGGTAGCACCTCTAGTGATAAGAAATCTGAAAAAGGCTTTGATGATTCAGAAAGCAAACAAATAAAGGATCTTGAAAGTGAACTTACTAATGCTCTTAGTGCTTTGAAAAAGGAAAGAAAGAAGAATGCTAGACTCAAGGATAAGTTAGATGAATGTTGTATGGAGAGAGATGATCTTATAGAAAATCTTGATTTCTCTATAGCTAAGACACAAGAACTCAAGGATGAGTTAGAGTCTAAGGTTCTTGAGTATAGTGAGTTGGAACAGAAAATGGCTTCTTTGAAAGAGGAAACTAAAGAGTACAAGGATAAGCTTTACAGGTTTCAAGATAGCTCCAAAAAGGTTAAGTCACTCATCAAAGGTCAAAGAAAAACAACAGATAAAATAGGCCTTGGTTTTGTTAAGCCACACAAGGAACAAGTTGGAGAGTCTAGTAAGAGACTCCAAAAGGAAGAGAGTTCTGATGAGGAAAGTATTTCAGATCATGAGTCCTTGAATGATAGATGCGCAGAAATAGAAAATAGAATTCAGAATGAGAAGAAGAAGTTTTCAGGACCCAAGAGGTCAAATAAAGGAAAATTTCAAGGCAGATGTTTTACGTGTCACAAGTTTGGTCACATGGCTTCACATTGCATGGCTCAAGTGAAGAAGGTAAATGACAATTTCAGAAGTGCTAGTTTCTTTCAAGGGTATTGCTACTCTTGTCAATAGTTTGGGCACAAGGCAGTCTATTGCGAGGTAAATAATAGGAACAGGTTTGATCAAAATAGGTTCGGCCAAAACAGGTTTGGTCAGAACAGGTTTGGGCAGAACTGGTGGATTCAAAGATCAGGTTTACCTCAGAGAAACAACATCGTCAAGTGTTTCAAGTGCAACAATGAAGGTCATATAATCAGACAGTGTAGAGCTAAAATTCTAGAATACAGGTATAGGAACAGTGGCATGATCAGGTCCAAGGATCAAGGCATGAACAAGAACAGGGATGAGAATAAGAACAAGAACAGGAACAAGAATAGGAATATGGACAAAGAGTTCAAGAGAAGGCCCGAAAAGGAAGTTATAGATGCTGATGATGATCAGTGCCTAATGGGAGTTTTACTCCCACCCCAGAATTAATCACCTCATCAGGAGGTGGGGGAGGGACTGAGCTAAGAGGCTCATTCTTGGTCTCGAGCCCCAAAGGTGACCCTTTGCCATTGATGACAAAGGGGGAGAGATATGAGTAAGGGGGAGAGCTTCAAGTGAAGAGGAAAGCTTCAAGTCAGGGGGAGCAAAACTTCAAAGGAAGATTCTCAGTTGTGGGCACAGTTTGTCAATTGTCAGCACAATTGGTTTCAGTTTTGGCTCTTGAGAAGTGTTTTCAGTAAAGGTTTGCCATCAATGACAAAGGGGGAGATTGTTGGCAATTTTGGGTACTTTGGGTACATTGCCTTTGCTCAAGTATATAAGTTGTCATTGATGTCAAGAAGCTTTTGAAGGAATTTGATTTGATGTCAAATAATTTGTTTTGATGAAGGTTACGACATGACAGTTTCAAAGGTCTTTTGCAAACCCCAAGCTGACAGGTTCGAAAGAAAGTAAGTTGGAAAAATGTCGCGATATCGCGACATGTCGCATTTTCGTGACTTAAGAAGGAGAGAGAAAGCTTTTTAGAAAAGTTTCACGATATCGCGACATGTTCTGGCTGAGAGAGGAAAGTTTCGCGGGACATGTCGTTGCGCTTAGGAGAGAGAAAGCAAGTTAGAAAAGTGTCGCGATATCGCGACATGTCACAGTTTCGCGACTCAAAGAGGAGAGAGAATGTATGGAGTCAAAAATGTCACGATTTCGCGACATATTGCAAGGAAGGTTGTACGGATGAAAAAGTGTCACGATTTTGCGACATGTTGCAGGAGAGAGAGTCCGAAAGAAAAAGTGTCACGATTTCACGACATAATGCAGAAGAGAGAGTCCGTAGTGTGAATTGTCATGATTTCGTGACAAGTTCAAAGAGAGAGAAAGTAACACGAAAAGTGTCACGATTTCGTGACATGCTGTAGATGAAAATGTTCCAAGTAAGAACTGTCACGATTTCGTGACATGCAGCAAAGGAAAGGTTTCGAAGTAAGAAATGTCATGATTTCACGACAGGTTGAAGAGAAAGCTTACGGATGCAGAAAGTGTCATGATTTCATGACAGATTGAGATGGTAGCATACGGTTGGAGAAAGTGTCACGATTTCATGACAGAAATAGAAAGTAGGTCTTCAACAGGAGAAGAGTCACGATTTCACGATAAAAGCAAAGTTGATGCTGACAAAGTCAGAAGTGTCGCGATATCACGACAAGAGCTTAGTTGAAGTCGACAAGGGCTGAAGTGTCACGATATCACAACAAAAGCCAAAAGAAAGTGTACGGTTGCAAAGGTGTCACGATATCGCGACATGTTGTAGTTTCACGGTAGAAGCTACAGAAGAGTTACAGAGGCAGTGAAGCCGACAAAGTCAAATTTTAGCCGACGAAGATTAGGGCTTGCAGCCAATGAAGATTAGGGTTTGCATTTGTTATAACAACTGACTAAGATTAAAGTTTTCATCATGAAAATTTTGTTATAAAAGGAGGGCTGTTTGGAGAGTTGAAGAGATGATGAATGTGTTGTTGAAGTGCGACGTTCGCAGATAGTGCGCAGAGCAAGAAGTTCGATCGTCGAGAGCAGAGTGCAAAATTTGATCGTAGTGTGCAGAGTGCATTTCGTCGAATCATTCTAAGTGTGAAAGATCACAAAGGAAGCAGAGTGTGCGAAGACGGTGCCGCTGTGATTGCGCAGAGGTGCAAAGGTTGAAGTTCGATCAAGTGCGGCTATGATTGCACAAAGAGAGCAGAGGGCATAGAGAGCACAAAGGGCAAAGATGAATGCGGAGTGCTACTGCTTGAGGACAGAGGTGCATTGGTTCTTTGAGAAGAACCTAAGAACAGATTTGGCAAGTCTTTGAGAAGGCTTGTGTGCAGAGGATTGATTTGTTCAAAGTTGGACAGATCTGACAGACAGAGGAAGACTTGTACTAGACCGACTGACTGTGTTTGGTACAGGTTGCTGAGCTACTATGGACGTGATCATAGAAGGCAGAGGTCTCTTAGGCTAAGCATTGAGGACAGGAGGTCTTCGGTGGAAAGGAGTTCCACATGCTGGCAAGAGGTAGAGGCAGTTGATCTTCTGAGGGATCATTTCTAGAGCAGAGGGGAAGGTATCTCCTTTGAGCAGAGGCTCATAAATTTTGATTGGGGGAAGGTATCTCCTTTGGGGGGTATCTCCTTTGAGCCGAGGCTCATAAACATTGTAATTGGGAAGGATTCCCAAAGAACTTTGAGATAACTTTTAGAGAAAAGTTTTGTGGACGTAGCCCAGCCATTCTGGGTGAACCACGTTAAAATTGATGTCACTTTGTGGATGATTTTGTGCATTGCTTTGATATTGCTTTGGGTATATTGCTTTACTATTTTGAAATATAAAGGAAAAAGTAAAAAGAGGTCTTATACTGTTCACCCCCCCTCTCAGTATAAGCTTGTGTTCTTCAATATGTTTTTTGGATAGTTAGTTCATTCTTATTTTCATATAATTACCCATTAGAAAATATATCAAACACTATACAAACTAATCAAAAGATAATATGGATCTTGCATCTAACTCTTATATGGTTTATCTCTTTAGAATGCACATTCATTGGCAATACAATACCTTATGTACATCATAATACCTTTATCTAGATAACCTTTTTGTTGAATTTACATATCCCAATATAATGTTGTGATGGTCCTTACATGGCCTATACTTGATCATCTTAAATGTAACTTATAAATCCTAATACATGATCCACTACATTTTTTTGCTTGCATGAACATATCCAATTACCAAATGATATGAAATTTAGATACTTTTGCATTAGACTTTAGTTAACCCTACTTCATTTATGATGCCGGAAGCATTGTTAAATAACTCATGCATACATAAGGTGACCTTACATCTTATCTAAAAAACATGAATAGATCTCTAAGTGCACACATAGTAGCACCTTTTTTATATAGTAGTTGGTAGCTAAGCATATGGCCCACATGTATCAGTATAACAACATGCCACTTGACCAATTGCATCTTGAAATGGTGTTTAATATCTTGAACTCAATGACTTAGTATTATCACATTTAGCAATATCTCTTTTGAATGCATTTGCACAAGATATGAGAGTGTGGAGGTAGTTTACAATAGCATTTATTATAGATTTAAAATTATTTGATGGCAATGAAAATATGTTTCCTTTAAACTCATATTCACTAATGTTAGACAACCTATTCAAAATTTAGGATAGACCATTATGTGTCATCTAAATGGATTATTAGGATGGATATTTTATTTGGTCTTAGGATAGCTTATACATATTATAAAATAACACTTAGCCCTACCACATCTTACACAACACATATAAATTATTGATGGCCTATGCCTTTATGCCAGCATGCACAATGATGCTTAATTTCTTCTTCATTGGATGGTCCATGTTCACTTCACATGATAACCTTTTCATAGTCTTTAGATAATAATATAAGCTTATCTAGAAGGCCCATGAACAATGTACTACATGGATGATATTTCTCTATTATATCTTTTGAAGAAGATCACATATAATTTGGTTGTGATGGTTTTAATTCAATAATTTAATTTTTCACATTGGATGGACATTATTAGCAAGATCTTAGTTAAGATAACTTTGTTGATGGATCAATCATAGTGACATCACATTATCATATCTAGGATATCATATATTTTTTGAATACTTGTCTATGACAATTGTAATAATTTATATAACTCAATATTAAATTTTTATATGACATGTCCATGCTTCAACTCACCACACTTCAACTTACAATCAATGAAATATGGAGAAGATATCAAATATTTCTCTCATGCTTGAAAGTCTCTACAACTATGTGGCATCCCATGTTCAATCATGTAGAACAAATAATAACAAAAATGGGCTATAGACATCTTATTCACTATGGTAAGATAGATCAATTATGTACAATATTATTCAAATAACATTCCAATAAATTATTAGACTTACAAACAAGTATTTAGGACACTGAACATTCTCAAATATTCTCACATGTTACATTGCAATGGAATCTACTTCTATGTGTCATGTTTTTTCAACTTGATACACAAACTCTTCTAAACAATATATAAGGTTAGTTGAGAAAGGAATATTGACATCCTTAATTCCTTGTCAAAACACAATCAATTAACTCCTCACAATGGTCAAGGAGCAACAATAAACACTATATGTCGACTCAACATCTACAAAATAAACAAGCAATAAATAACATAAAACCTCCATTGATGGGGGGGGGGGGGGGGGGGGGGGGGGGGGGGGGGGGGGGGGGGGGGGGGGGGGGGGGGGGGGGGCGGGGGGGGGCGGGGGGCGCGGGGGGGCGGGGGGGGGGGGGGGGGGGGGGCGGCGGGGGCGGGGGGGGGGGGGGCGGGCGGGGGGGGGGGGGGGGGGGGGGCCGGGCGCCGGGGGGGGGGGGGGGGGGGCGGGCGGGGGGGGGGGGGGGGGGCGGGGCGGGCGGGGGGGGGGCGCGGGGGGGGGGGCGGGGGGGGGGGGGGGGGGGGGGGGGGGGGGGGGGGGGGGGGGGGGGGGGCGGGGGGGGGGGGGGGGGGGGGGGGGGGGGGGGGGGGGGGGGGGGGGGGGGGCGGGGGGGGGGGGGGGGGGGGGGGGGGGGGGGCCCGGGGGCTCTTTGTGTGGATGTGCTTATTTTCATAGGAATATTCCTAACAAGTGGTATCAGAGCATATTTAAAGATTGTGTTCTACTATAGTCACAATAGTTATCATCCTACCTTCCAATTATTATTAGGTATATTTTTCCTTTATTTTTCTCTTTTTGCTTAAATACCCTACAAGAAAATAACACAATTTTTATTTATTTTTAGTGGAATGGGTTAGAAAAACTATGTTGGTGGTTTTAGAATATCATGAAAGAGCTATCATTTTTTACTAAGCTAGATTACCCTTAAAGTGTTGAATGAAGTGAAGGGTGATCAAACTCTAATACCTAGGCCCTAGACAACAATTGCATACGGCAACTAGCTTCAACATACTCTCAAGTATATAGGGAACCCCTCCTAGTATTTAGGATAAACATTTAACCCTAGGAAGATATTTGTTGTTTAAGTTTCATGGTGCATTGGTAAACAATATATCAAGAAGTTACTCTCATATTACACTCAAAAAATGGATAGTATTTCTATAGGTATGATAAAACTATCTATAGTTAGAGCTCTTAGACAATGGGTTGGCCACTAATCACAATCACAAGAGTATATTAGAGATCCCAAGGAACCAAATACACACTAGATTAACTTATCCCTACTAACTTGTTTTAGTCACCTCCCAACCCTGCCTAACCCAAAACTCAGATTTGAGCATACTAAAAAAATAGTTTCAATAATATATTAACAATACATTAATAGTTAATGGCAGTCATTGGCACAATAGTTGGTTGGTATTATGACAGTGTAGTTTAAATAAAATTTGGGATCCAAAAATTATTAATTTATGGTACAGTCCTTTGCAATTGTCTCTTTGAGTTGATCATTTTGGTATATAGTACCCATAAGTTTTTTTCAAAAACCAAAAATTATCATTTTAGGTTATAGTCCATTTTGATCCTTTCAAGTTGATCTTCTTGGTAAATACCATCGATATATTATGCGAACCAACAATCGAGTTTGAATTGAGTTGCAAATAAATAATACAATGGAAGCCCAGATTAGTCCGTAACAACCGAAACTAACCAAGCCTACTTTAGGTGGCAGTTCAAACAATAAGATACGCCACCGCCTACCTAATAATGTAATAACAAAATACATACACAATATATGATACGCTAACATCCCCCCTTTATTACATTATTTTGCAATACATAGAGAGTTGCGAAACATCTCAAATTTGACACGTGCAAGTGCCTTGGTGAAAATATCTACAACTTGAGCATTGGTGGGAATGTACTGAAGCTGAATTCGGTGTCTTGGAACTTCATCTCGAATGAAGTGACATTGTGTGTCAATGTGTTTGGTTCTGTCATGATGCACTGGATTCTTAACAAGGTTCAAAACACCCTGGTTGTCATAGAACAAGTGGATTGGAGATTTGGATGGATGACCCATACTTGTCAAAATGCGATGCAACCATATCACTTCACACATGACTTCACGTGCGGCATGATATTCTGCCTCTGTAGATGAGATAGCAACCACCTGTTGCTTCTTGTTATGCCAAGAGACAGGACCGGATCCAAGATGAAATATATATCCTGAAGTTGACTTACGATCATCATATGACCCGGCATAGTCGGAGTCCGTGTATCCTTGCAAGAAGAATTTATCATTCTTCTTGTATTCTAGGCCATATTCCATAGTACCACGGACATAGTGAAGAACACGTTTTGCTACTTTCCAATGAGTAGTCTTAGGTTCCTGCATGAACCTCGAAAGATAGTTGACAACAAATACGATATCTGGCCTAGTATTCGTCAGATATATGAGACTCCCAATCAGCTATCGATAGAGAGTACCATCTACCTGAGGTGAATCATCATATCATGATAACTGAAGTCCTGATTCCATCGGAGTTGCCATTGGCTTGCAATCAGTCATGCGATATTTTTCTAACAATGTCTTGGCATACTTTTTCTGAGACACCTTGATGTAGTGCTCCTTCTGGCTCACTTCCAGGCCAAGACAATAGTGGAGAAGTCCGAGATCTGTCATCTCAAAATATTTACACAAGTCTCTTTTGATGATAGAGATCATTGTTTCTGAACTGCCTGTAATGATCAGATCATCAACATAGAGTACAAGCAACACTATTTCAGAACCTTATTTCTTGAAATAGAGGTTTGCATCTGATGGACATCTCTTAAACCCATGTTGCAGGAGGTGATTATCCATTTTTATATACCAAGCTCGAGGAGCTTGTTTCAAACCATACAAGGACTTGACCAATTTGCACACTTTCTGCTCTTGGCCTTCCACTTCAAATCCTTCAGGTTGTGTCATGTAGACTTCCTCTTGGAGATCACCATTCAGGAAAGCACTCTTGACATCCATCTGATGAAATTTCCACCCAAACTATGCTGCCATAGCACAAAGAACTCGAATGGTGGTCATCCGAGCAGTAGGTGCAAAAGTTTCCTCATAGTCAATGCCTTCCTTTTGCGCATAGCCCTTTGCAACAAGGTGGGCCTTATGCTTATCAATTGTCCCATATACCTTGTACTTGACTTTGTACACCCATTTGCAGCCAATGGGCTTCTTTCCTTGTGGCAGATCGACAAGCTCCCAAGTTTTGTTCTTTTTCAGAGACTTGTACTCAACATCCATAGCAACCTTCCATTGTGGCTCACTAAGGGCATCTTGTACAGAGGTAGGTTCATGCTCATCAAGTGAAGACATAAACACCCTATCATCATCCACGTCCATATCCTCTGTTTCTCTCTCTGGATCTACTGAAAGCTCCTCGAAATATTGACAAAGATCATCAACCTCAGTAGTCTCTGTTGTTGCTCTATCCTGTCGAGCCATACTGCGAGTACGAGGTCTATTCAAAGTCAAATCTGGTGGTGTGGATAACTTTGAGTCTTTGATAGTACTTGTATACCATTTAGGATTCTTCTTCTATGGTGAAGAAGAAGAAGAAGAAGAACCTCCAGTCTGAGGTGATGAAGGAGACTTCTCATTTTTAGATTCCACAAGATCTAGGTATACATCAGATGTGCTTTGTGATGTGAAAGCCTCATAAAAAAAAACATCTCTACTGATATGAATCTTCTTGGTCAAAGGATCAATCAAATGATAACCCTTAGAGTGCTCATCATAGCCAAGAAGAACACATTTCAATGTCTTCTCATCTAGCTTCTTCCTTTTCTCTTTCGGTATGTGCATAAAAGCTTTACATCCAAAAATGCGTAGATGAGAGATGGAGGGTTTTCGACCACTCCATGCTTCCTATGGAGTTATTCCTTTTAGGGCCTTTGTGGGTGCCCTATTCAATAGGTATACTATTGTGGTGACAACTTCTGCCCAAAATTGTTGCTCTAGATGGGCTCTTGTGAGCATACAATGAACCATTTCCATGATGGAACGGTTCCTCCTTTCAACAACTCCATTTTGTTGAGGAGTATAAGTAGTAGTGAATTGTCTCTTGATTCCATGTGTAGTCAAATATGCAGAAAATTCTTTAGAGGTGAACTCCCCCCTCGATCTGAGCGGAGGGTCTTTATAGAAGTCCCTGACTCCTTCTCAACAGATTTCTTGAATTGTTGGAAGAAACTAAAGGCTTCAGATTTTAGATGAAGAAAGAAAACCCACATCTTTCATGAGTAGTCATCTACAAACAACTGAAAGTACCTCTTCCCCCCACAACTGTTTGGTGTGAAAGGACCACATAGATCGGTGTGAATTAACTCCAGAGGTTTCTTTGCTCTTGTAGAGCTCTTCTCAAATGGTACTCTATGCTGCTTTCCTGCCAAGCAATCAGAGCACACTGGCAATGTAGAGGAAAGGGAGGGAAGACCCTTTACCATCTCATACTTACTTAGCTCAAGTAAGTAGCCAGAACTAAGATGCCCATATCTCTTGTGCCATAGGGAAGTTGCCTCCTTTGTAGAGACTGTCATGGCAACATGAGGAGTAGAGATAGCATCTAAGGCAAATAAGCCATGCTTGTATGAAGTTGTTGCGATGTTTTTACCCCTCCTGGTAATAAAGCAACACTTCTTGCCATCCTCAACATGAAAATCAACAACCATATCTTTATCTAGAATTTGTGTGACTGACAACAAATTGTTTGCCAATCCTGGAACATAGAGGACTTTTTCAATCTGACACTTGCCATCAGGAAGGTTTACTAAAACTGTACCCTCTCCCTGAACCTTGTAGGTTTTGTCATCAACAATAGTGACAGGTTTGCCCTCCTTGGCCTCATATGTTTCAAACCATGATTTATCGCCAGTCATATGCTTACTGGCGCTAGAATCAACATACCATACAGGATCCTTCTACTTGGAGGTTGTGGTAGTCATGAGCACCTTGTGTGCCCACTCAAAATCGGAGTCAGATTCTTCAACAACAACATTCACCTTGGGTTGCTTGTTTTTGTTTTGTGGTTTGTTATGGCCCTTGTTCTTAGGTTGCTTGTTCTTGTGCCAACACCTATTTGTGTCATGGGTGTCTTTGTCACAAATTTTGCAATATCATTTTGTTTGTTGAGGTTGTTTTCCCTTGGAATCCTTGTGAGAATTTCCTCCCTTCTAAAAATTACCCTTCTTCTTAGAACCCTTCCTGTTGGAATAGAGGGTTGTATTAGAAGATTCATCTCTTTGAAGTTGGTGAGCCTCCTCTTCCTGAAGCATATTGACCAACTCAACAAAGGTAACTTTTCTCTGTGACACTTGAAGAGAGGTTATCAACATTCTATAAGAATCAGGTAAAGCTCTCATTACTACTGAAGTAAGGAGCTTATCATCTACAGGCTCTCCCAAGGAATTCAATTTTGATTTCAACTCAGCCACTCTGCAAAGAAAGAGTTCAACTGTCTCACCATGCTTCATACTCAAACTGTGAAGTTGAGATTGAAGGTAAAGAATGGTGGACTCATTCTTTCCCTCATAAATGGTTTGAAGGGCATCCCATGCCTCTTTACCATGTTCTATGTCAGCTATGTGAGGTTGAACTTCATCTGAAACAACAAGCAAGATGAGCACTCTTGCCTTAGTGTCTTTCTTGTCAAATGCTATCTGATCTACAGTTGGGGGTGTAGCTTGAGTTGATCCAGCTGTTGGTGAAGGTCTTGTTGTTGTGCCAGAAACAACATCCCATAAATCTTCCATTTGGAGAATAGCCTTCATCTTCGTTTTCCATGGTGTGTAATTGGAACCTTTCAGTAACTGAGAATCTATCAGGTACTTGTGGATAGCAGCCATAATGAGGGTTCCTTATATCACCAAATGGTCCCCCTTTCTTTATACCTTTGCCAGGCCTTTATACCAAACTTTTCAAAAAAATACCCGCCCTTACGTGAGGGAGACTATAGGTATTTTAGAGATCAGAACGATAAGTGGAACATAGGCGGTACTAAAAGGGAATCATCTTGTTTATGACACCTACCATAGAAGGTCGTCAATCCTCATGCGTGGGGCGTAACTTCCCCTAAACACTTTGGATATCAGAACATTCATCAGGATTTACGTCTAACAACAAGAACGATTAGGGTAGTGGAATGGAGTAAAAAAATAGCAAAAATTGGCAAACTTATATCTCCCCGATGATTGATAGAGAACAAGCTCAGACGTCATTGTTGCAGCTATGTTAGGCGACAGATACAGTAGCCCAAAGCATGACAACATTACCTGTAAGTGTGGGCCAGAGGTATCGTAAATACCGAACACTACGGTGCAATTGAATTGCACGGATGGGTTTCAAATTTTGGAACTTAGGAGTGCTTTGTTTTTACTTAATGAGGTAGTGCAAATGTAAAGGAAAATGCAACATACATCAGAAAGCATCCAAAAAATGAAGCTAAGGTGTCGGTTTCCACCGAAAATGCACCTTTTACAAAATGCCAATTTGTCAAATATGCTGAAAAAATTTCTCACTCTCCCCCCTTTTTTCAGTTTGGAAAAACTTGCAATGAGGAAAAAAAATCCCCCCTCACTTATGCAACATGTAGGTGAAAAAAAAATGCCCCCCCTTTTTAATTTCAAGTTTGAAAAAATATTAATTTCTAATGTTATAAAAAAAAATTAAAGTTTAATTAAATAAAATTTTTTCCAAAAAGAAATATTTTTTTTAAAAAAAAAATTAATTTTTAAGAAAAATAATTAAAGTATTTAATTAAACTAATTTTTTTAAAAAACATTAAGAAAAAAATAATCAAACTAAAAAAATTTGTACCTTTGGGGGTCGGGTCGAAGGGGTTTGAACCCCCGATCGGATTGCTACCACAACACACTCTCGACCACATGAGTTGCTATGCTCAGTGAAACCAATAGAGGAGGATCCTCTATTTAGTTGATCAGCACATATGCCTTGAGGTGTTGCATCTTCCATCACCGTTCGGCTCCACGTGGTGGCTCTGTCCTGCTAGTAATGGCAACCAAAACTGCAACTTCCCTAATCTGCACAAAATCCTAGGGCTTTGGACATCATTATAGCAACTTCCATAATCTGATTTGTCCTAGTTACTTGGAGGCTTTAGGCTGTAACATATTGGTGGAGTGATCATAGGGCTTTGGACGTTGTCAGGAGCAGATATTGATCACTGAGCGGGAGCCAATCATTTGAGGAAGCAAATCATCTTCAGCAAATCGACAAATCAATCCTAAAACTAGGCGTTCACCACAGTGCTATCAACTCATGTTGTCTGCAAACACCGTGGTTATTTCTACCTCTACTGCAATCGAAATCGATGCATATCACACCTTCACATATTTTTTGCAATCAGGACAATCTTCTTAGAAAAAACCTACAATCATCTGTAATTTCCTTGGCGACAATTTGTGTCAAGGTTGGAGACAAATTGTCTAAAAAAAAACTTTTGCTAATCATCCAAATTTGTGAGGAATTTTGCATTTGGGACATTAATACCACATGGAGCATGCAGAGCCTTTACAAGCTATTTAAAAATAATTAAAGGCTTATACATAAATATCCATCGTAAGATGGATAAAACCACCCTTTTGGTCATTTTTAGCCTGTGCACGTAAGCTAATCTCATCGATTATCAAAACAGATCACTCGGATTATCTCCTTGCCACTTGTCACAATTAGGTCGAGTCTTAGATCCACCTAGTCAGTATAGTGGTTGTCCACATCATCAGGTTCCCAATCGATCCTGTGCCACATGTCCACATCCTGAGTCTAGGCTTCCAACACCAGCTGTCAGGTTCCCAGGTCTTCGTGTCCAGTAGAGTGTTAGGTTTCTAGGTCTACATGTCCAATAAGATCTATAGGATCTAGGTGTTGTCTCGAGTCTATGCTCCTAGTGTCGAGTCTATAGCCTTGCTTGAGTCCTTGAGAAATGTGTCCAAGATGCAGGTCCAACATTACATTGGTAAACGTACCCATTCTATCTGTGAGATCTAAATCTACTGCGTAAAAATAGTGAACCCCTCCCCATGATATGATACCATATTATGCGAACCAACAACAAATCTGAATTAAGGTTGCAAATAAATAATATAATGTAAGCTCGGATTAGTCCGTAACAACCAAAACTAATCAAATAGACTAAGCCTACTTTAGGTGGCAGTTCACAACAATAAGATACGTCGTCACCACCAAAAATAATGTAATAATAAATAGATACACAATCTATGATACGCTAACACGATAAGTGTTTTTGGGAATCCTAAATCACCTAAACATGATAGGATCTACTAGGGGTGCTCATATGGAGCAACTAGGTGAACAAATGAATCAAATACAAAGTGATATGAGTCAAATGAGGGCCCAAATATATGTTGACATAAAGACACTAAATGATAATGTGAATTTTGTATTACAAAAGAAAAACAAGTTAAAAGACACATTTAATAATAGATTAAATGTCTTTGAAAAGTGTTTAATAGAACCAATTTCATGCATACATCCAACTTGGCAAGAAGGAATTTGAGTATAATACATGAATTTCAAAAGGGAGCATGCAGTACATTTTTCAATAATAACATATATAAAATGCCCAAGTTAGAATTTCCAAATTTTTATGGAAAATACCCCAATGATTATTTATTTTAGATAGATTAAAATTTTACTCTTCATTAAGTTCCTCAAATTTTAAGGCTCACAATAGTATCCTTCAATTTTGAATCTGACGTGCTTCAATGGTACTAGTGGTTGAGGAATATGCATTCAAATATTTCTTGGGATGAATTTGAAAAACAATTACTCACCTATTTTAGACCTAGTGAGGATTAGAACATCATAGGATCCCTCACCAAACTGAAAAAAACCTCAATAGTCCATGAATATCAAAATTAGTTTGAAAAACTAGCCAACCACACAAGGGCTTTGAGTAAAGAATTTTTTTGAAGTTGTTTTACTAGTGGGTTGAAAGAAGATATTAAAACTTAGTTGAAAATATTCAAACCACAAACCATGATGTAATTAGTAGGTTTTTCTAGTTTAGTGAACGATAAATGTACTACTCAAACATGCACATCCAAGTTTCTACATGCTTGACCTCCACTTTCGTATCACCCAATAGTGAAACCTACCAATAAATCACCTACAATCAAACATCTGACTTGATAAAATATGGAAGTTCGTAGGGAATAAGGACTATGCTATAACTATGATGATAATTATTCTCCATGGTACAAGTGTGTGCATCAACAATTATATTTTATTGATGTGGGCAAATCCTCAAGTAGTGAGTCCTAATATTAAGAGAAGCATCAAGAAGAAGAGGAGTTGGAAGAACCCAAATAACCAAATAAACCACAACTTAATATTTTAATACATGCTCTAGCAAGAATATCCATCCCTTAAACCATGAAGGTGATGGGATATTTCAAGGACCAAAAAATCATAACACTCATTGATTCTGGTAATACACAAAATTTCATTGATCCTTGAGTGGCAAAACAAATAAATTTTTACATAAATTCATGCGATCATTTTGTGGTCATGATAGCCAATAGGGGAACCTTTACATGTAAAGAAAAATGCAAAAATATTAAGGTGTATATGGGAGAAATAATCTCAAGGTTAACATGTTTAACCTTCCTTTGGGAAGATATGATGTGTTGGGGATGTTGTGGCTTCAAAATTTGGGTCCGATAGATTAGGATGTTTTTAAACTTTAGATGTAATTCACTTGGCAAGGAACACAATATACTCTTTGAGAAATTGCTATAGGTACTACCCAGCTTATCTCTTCTCATTGGATGGAAAAGATCTTGAAGAAATCATCACACAAGGTATTGGTACAATTTCTTGCAATAGACATGCCAAATACCAATGATATATAATAGCTAGGTGAGTTACAATTCATCTTGGATAAATACACATCCATATTATAGAACCCAAAGGTATTCCACCATGGCATACACATGATCATGCAATATAGCTTGTATAAGTGTAGATTACCAACAAACATTTTCTCATATAAGTACCCTTATGTACAAAAGTCTAAGATTGAGAAAATGGTGTACGAATTACTAGCAGTAGGGCTAATTCAACCTAACGTTAGTCCTTATTCTTCTCCAATGTTATTGGTACACAAGAAGAATGGGTATTGGAAATTATGCATGAATTTCTAAAAGCTTAATAAAATTATCATCAAGGACAAATTCCCTATTCCAATTATTGATGAGTTGTTAGATGAGCTCCATGGTGCTTGATTTTTCTTCAAGTTGGATTTGTGCGTAGGGTATCATCAGATTAGAATAAAGAAGAAAACATTACCAAAATAATATTTTGAACTCATGAAGGTCATTATGAATTCTTAGTCATGCCCTTTAGCATTACAAATGCACCTTTTACCTTCTAGAGTTTTATGAATGTTATATTTCATCCTCTTTTTACACAAATTCATTTTATTCTTATTTTATGATTTCCTAATTTATAGTCACACTTGGGAGGAGCATCTACAAAATTTAAACCAGACCTTTCAACTCTTGACTAATAAGAAACTATGTACAAAGAAATCTAAATGTTCCTTTGGAATTCAAGAGGTAGAACACCTAGGCCACATATTTTCAAGGGAAGGGTTAAGGTAGACCTAAGAAAAACCATGGATATACAAGAATGGCCAAAGCCTTACTCTCAAGGTTCTTTGGGGTTTCCTAGGTCTCACTAGGTACTATCAAAAGTTTATGTAAAATTATGGGAATATTATAGCTCCTTTGATAGCTATGTTAAGGAAAATTTCATTCATATGGTAAAAACAAGTAGAACAATATTTCTTATACCTTAAACAATCTATATTATCTATGCATGTGCTAGCAATTCCCAATTTCTCCAAACCTTTTGTTATTGAAAGTGATGCTTTGGGAAATAGAATTGATGTGGTGCTAATGCAATAATGATGACCATTGTCCTTTACTAGAAAGGCACTATTAGGAAAAAATATGGAGAAGTCAACCAATGAGAAATAAATGATGGTAATTTTACATGCTATCAATCAGTAGTGACCCTACCTCATTAGATGTCATTTTTCAATCAAAATAGACTATCAAAATCTGAAATACTTTTAAGACCAGTAGGTATCTACACCTAAATAGTATATATGGGTCTCCAAATTATTGGGGTACAATTATGAAATTATTTACAAAAAGAGGAATGAGAATATAGTAGTTGATGATCTTTCTTACCAATATGATGATCATAATATGTCGTGTGCCATCTCAATACCACTTCCTAATGGATCCATTAGCTCCAAGATAAGGTAACCAAATAATCTACCTTACAAAACCTGATTCAAAAATTTCAAAATGATCTCATTTTTTGACCTAGATATTCATGGGATGGGAAGTATTTGAGATACTAAGGTCATCTTGTGGTTCCTAATTTTTTCTATTCTACAAATCCATGTTGCAATAAATGCATGCATCACCAACTACAATCCATTATGGGTTCTTTAAAATTTATAAGAGGATTAAGCACACATTCTTTTAGGTGGGAATGAAAATGGATATTCAAATTTTTATTGCCAAATGTGATGCTTGCTATTGGATGAAGGGATAAATTGTATGGACTTTAGGTACACTCTAGCCTCTTCTATTTCCAATGAAGGTGTGGATAAATATTTCCATGGACTTTATTGAAAGGATTCCAAATTTTGGAGGTAAAATATTCATTCTTGTAGTGGTGGTATATATTTTGAAGTATGCTCATTTATATTTCATATCCCATCCCTACAAGGCTTCCATAGTTGCTTAAACCTTCTTGGATTCCATATTTCACTTAAACGGTATGCCCCAATCCATTGTGTCTAATTAGGACCCCTTATTTTCTAGTCATTTTTAGTAGGAACTATTCAAACTATAGGATACAAAACAAAAAATAAGCTTAGTTTACCATCCTCAAACATAAATTACTAACAAGTACCTGGATATGTACCTCCATTTCTTTGCATATGAGAATCCTACTTAGTGGGCTATGTGGCTTTCCTTGGAAAATGGTGCTATAACACTTCTTACCATACCACTACCAAGAAGACACCATTTGAGGTGGTTTATGGACATATTCCTCCTTTACCTTATTCATATATTCTAGGTAGTTCAAAGATTCAAGTAGTATATTCCCTATTCGTGAGCATGCATTACTTGTCATGACCTGCCTTGGTAGGACTTTTCACGTGATAGACTGTATTAATGAATGATAAATTGATACCTAGTTTTGATGCATTTGGATGGTTATGCAATATTTATATTAATTTATATTTGAGGGATATGGTACGGCTAATGTATTTTTGATTTGCAAAACCAGGTACACTTATGGGTTAAGAGGTAGAATCGACCATCGATAACGGGATACTTGAAAAGGAAAATGATGATTATAGTGGCTCGAGATAACATGAATGACTACCCCTATATAGGCATGCATTATTGCTTTGAGGGTGATTTTCAACAATCCAACCATCCCTAGCTCAAATTTGGTAACCTAGAATTTGCCATAAGTCTTCGACTATGATAGGCAATTGGGTTCAGGTTCGAGGTGTAGACCAATTGGTTCAACCAAACCCGTAAGGGGGTGAAGGTCCAAGGTTGAAATCTTGGGCCTCGTTGTACTTAACACTTGCCCCTTTCTTGGTGCTTTTAGCAATGTAAAAGGTTTAAAATAATTGTGGCATGGTGGTTATAGGGGTGGACTGTATGAAGAACTGTGTGGTGGCTTCCTAGGTAGACATCGTAGAATACTGTGGCAGCCATAAAAGCTAGACAACCTGCTTTAATTTGTGGTGGTTACTAATTCCACCATGTAAATTCAAAAAAATATATATATAGGTGATTGGATTCATGATAAATCACCCACATTTTTTGATGCACTTGATTTCTCACTTTTGTTTACTTATATGTTGTTGCATAAGTGGATTTGTGATGCACCTTGTCAGAGCCATAACTTGTGAACCGTACGTCCATTTGCCTTGAAATTTAATAGGTGGTTCCACATGTATGTTCTGCATTAGGATGATCTTTGATCCTCTTGACCCTCCAAAAATCATGTTTTTGGGACCTAACTCCTCCATCTAGTGCCCCAAAATTAGCTTTTAGAATAGGTTCCCGAGTTTTTTGGATTTTTTGGTTGTTAGAAGTTTATTATCTTTTGTTATACCTTAATTTGAGACATAATATTTTAAATTAATGTTCGTTATTGTAATAGGGATGTGTGCACCGAATTTGGGCACAATCCGACTCATTTCTATTTTTAGCAGTTTTTAGAAAAAATATCTATTTTTAGCAGTTTTTAGAAAAAATATGTTTTAGGGTTTCTTTGGTTTTCGATTGCTATATGATGGATTATAATCTTTTGGAGAAGGGGTGTAAATTTAATAATGATAAGAATATCGATTTGTAGGTTTATTCCATTATATTGCATTTTTGTTATGTGATTGGAGTCCATTTTGTTGGTCTCTTGTAGCTAAGTTTACACCAATTTGGTAAAGAATCCCCCTTGAAAAGAATTAATATATATAGAGGTTCTATTAATTCTTAGGCAACTTATATACCATACTAATGTTTAATATTAGTATAGATATTTTATTTGAATTTAAATATCATACTAATACTTAATATTAGTATAGATATTTTAGTTTGAATTAATCAAATGAGAAAATGATTTAAGGCTTTTATGGTTTGAATTAAATTGAATTAAATATTATAAATATTAATGCTTTAAAGTTCTATTTAATTATCTCTTTTACCTTTTTAAATTGATAAAATAAATGAATGGCTTTATCTTTTGTAAATAAAGAAGTAAATAGTTTTTATTTGAAACAAGATATTTTAAAAAGGGAAGAATCATTTTAAATTCAAATATATCCCCCTCTTTCTACCTTGGGTAAGCATGAATTTACTTTAGTAGATGGCATTTATGTCCATGTTGGACTTTGGAACCTTGTGTAGATGGGTTCTCCATGTTATAAGGGCTGAGATATTTAGAAAATAGGATTCTTTTTGGAAAAATTAGAGGAAAAAAGGAGCAGTATGCAAAGGAAGGAGGAGGAGATTCAAATATTTGTTAGAGAAAATGAAGCTTTCATCTTTACTCAATTTCAAATTTAAACTAGGTTGGAGCTAGTAAACGATCTCCCTGTTTGAGTTTTTGATCTTTAATTTCTTTTAGAAATTGAAAGAGTATTTTTGAGAGAAAGAGTTATCTTTATTTTAGATGCTCTCGAATGGCCTAATATTTAGCCTCTCCTTGTGTTTTTAAATAGACCATTGGCTATTTTAAATGAGTCTTTCGTATAGTTCTTTTGCCCTTTTCTTTAACTAGATTTTATCACTACCTAAGATCACCCAATGATAGACCTTTCATAATTCTATGTTTGCTTTTATAGTACCCTATGTAAAGCTTTCCCTTGTCTTATCGCTTGTCAACTTAGGGTTAGTTTGGTGTATGTGATCATTGAACACTTGGAAGATGACTTGTTTGGATGACTGGTTTGAAACTTGAACCTATGCCATGATTACACTCCCCTCTGGTCAAATGTATTAGGAAATGCTCAGTCTCATTGCATGTTTATAATATTAGTAGCAATAACATTCTTTATTGCCATCGTAGGGTGAGTTCCCCCTAAGGTATAACCTTAGGGGAGGGCTTAATTTTCATTAAGTTGCCACTACCATTATTTTACAAGCAACAACTCATGGGTAGTTGAGCATGAGCAAGGGAAGGCCAAACATGCATTCCCTAGGCATTATTCCACATGGGATATATGCCAACATTCTAAGTGCCTTAAGGGAAGCTAGCCTCCCCTATTAAATCTACCACATCGATGTGTTTGAGGGGGCCATTCCACATGGTGGGCCACCCTACCCCAATTGAAGGGGCATGTGTGATGACCTTGAATTACTTTGTGATATATGGCTTGATTCCTATTTGATAACTATTAACTCTACTACTCATTGGGTTGTGTTATTTTCCATGTGGTTGTTTTTGATTCGTCGATGTCTATGGTTTTGGTGTCTTTGGTTTCGCCCAATTGTTGGGGGTTATAAAAATATTTTGTTTAAGAGGTAGGGGCTTAATCCCACATACCTAGTATAGGGACCTCCATGGTGCCTAAAAGTGGAAGAGCCTCCTCTTTATGGTGACCACCTCTAGGCAGTCACAAGGAGGCCAATTGATTTGCCTTGATAGTAGTACCAAAGGTTGGGAACAATCAGTGTTTGTTGTTGTTAAGCCTTATGCACTGTTTTTTGATCACTTGTGTGTTGTTTGACCATGTGGTCAGAGATTAAAAACACCCCTTCTTAATAGGACACTATTATTCTATTTAAACTCAAGGAATGTTATGTATATTCTAATTCTAAATGAAATGGTTTTTGATAAGTACTTTAATGGGTTTTAATGGGCTTTTAGCTGATTAAAGGAAATGGTTTTTGAAAAGTACTTTAATTGGTTAAAATTAAGGGCTTTTAATTGATTAAAGGAAATGATTTTTGATAAGTGGTTTAATTGGTTAAAAGTATGGGATTTTAGCTGATTAAAGTAAATGGTTTTTGATAAGTTCTTTAATTGGTTAAAAGTATGGGATTTTAACGGATTTAAGAAAATGGTTTTTGATAAGTACTTTAATTGGTTAAAAGTATGGGATTTTAATAGATTAAAGAAAACTATTTATGATAAGTAATTTAATTGTTTAAAAGTATGGACTTTTAACTGATTAAAGGATATGGATTTTGATAAGTACTTTAATTAGTTATAAGTATAGGCTTTTAACTGATTAAAGGAAATGGTTTTTGATAAGTACTTTAATTGGTTAAAAGTATGGACTTTTAATGGATTAAAGAAAATAGTTTTTGATAAGTACTTTAATTGGTTAAAAGTATGGTATTTTAACTGATTAAAGGAAATGGTTTTTGATAAGTACTTTAATTGGTTAAAAGTATGGGTTTTTAGTTGATTAAAGGAAATGATCTTCATGGATGTTTAATTAGTTAAAAATATGGGTTTTTAGTTGATTAAAGGGAATGGTCTTTATGGATATTTCAATTAGTTAAAGTATGGACTTTCTAATTATTAAAAGAATGATTATTGAATTATTCTATGCATTTAAAAATGATAAATGAATTTCATTCTTAAAGGATAAAATGACTCTCATTCTATGATGGAATGAATGATATATGACTCTCATCCTTGGATAATGAACACACTTTGTATGATTAATGAAATAAGTATACTAGTATAGAGAAAGGGAACATTAGGTGTGGGAAAATTATAGGGTTTCCTCTTGATGGTTTGATTGAATGATTTATGCATAATTACATTGTGTAGATTGTATAGTTGCAATTTGGCATCCAATTATAAGTGCACATGTTTCATAAGTCATTTGGTAAATGCATTTAGTTGAATGCTTCATAAAATCTATGAGTTGTAATGATCTCTTACTACCATCAATTGAGTTATGGAGAAGCAAGAAGGACCAAGGAGGACACTTGAAACCAAGACATTGACCCTTTTGACTTATATTGTAATAAATATCTTTATGAAAACTATTTGTGGAGTAGACTCTAGTATGAGTAATCTCCTAATTGGATAATGATGTAATGCTCTATTCACTTAGTGTGGTGATACTTTTACCCTACTTGGGTTATGTAATGATTTAATTTATGAATGGAAGAGGTATCTTTTACTTGTTAATTAAAGGACCTATGATGTTATAGATTCATAAATTATCATGCTTTGTTAATGTTTTAGACATAAATTGCATTTTCTTTATGTATCTTCCTTTGATGAAATCGTAGATATTATCTAGTGTTTGATTAAGTAGGTAGAGTTAATCACATCCTTTTTAAAGAAATATTAGAAGATCTTGATGGTTTAATGTAGTTTAAATAATTAGAGTTAGTATCTAAAAATGATTATGCTTATGTATTAGAAGTAGAAAAAAGAAGCTCTAAAGGATTATGGGGTCCCTTATGGTGAAAATTTGAGTAATCTTGTTCTCCAAGGAACCTTTCTAAGAACCTAAACTAGATAGTTATACAAGAACATCAATTAGATTTAAAATAATTTTGGTTATCACTAAGAATGATGGATGGATGGTATAAGTTAACGCATCATGGAGATGAGACCGATAACTTATCTACTATACACTTAGTGCACCTACATAGATGGACTTATGTATGGTGTAGTGATGGGTATACCCTTTTGACAGACAAAAAGGGATAAGTTAACTCATTCATGAGGAATGAGATGAATAACTTATTTACAAAATGGCTTAGTATACCTACATAGATAGACTTATGTAGAGTGCAAGTATGGGCATATCCTTGTGATAGAGTAAGAGAATAAGGTGGCTTATCATGGATATAGGACAGGAAACTTAAAAATATTAGATTAGGCCTTTGGCAACTTCATAGAATAACATACGCTGGATAGGGATATGGAAATACCTATCAAGTATTTGTAAAAAACAAATCCTTAGTTGTTATTTAGATTTATTTTTAGTTTGTTACATTTGGTATCAAAGCTCTAGGTACGATGGACTAAAGGATTCCATAAAATATGCTAAGTATTTATGTATCTTCTTATTTAGGCCCTTGCTTAGTTCTTAAGCTAAAGTTGAGAAGACCTAGAAATTTTTAATTTGCAAAAATTCTAGAGTTAACCCTAGGAAGGGTAACTTATTGATACAACATCTTACGTATAGTAAGCATGGACATTGGTAATGGAAATAGAATATATATCTTAAGAGTAACCCCCTTACGTAGAGTGAGGGAGGTCTTGGTATAAAACTATGTAGATAGCTTATATGGATGACGTATGTAGCTAAATTTAGTAGTACAATTCAAGGAAGGGACTATAACCTAACATATATTTTTTTATTTGTGACCAAGATAATGGTACCCAATACAATAAGAATGAATTATATTCCTTCAAATAGATAGCCTCAATGGGATAATGTCGAGGTAAGAGCCTAGGATGAAGGTTTAGGAAATTCTAGCAGAGAGGTAAAGAACCTCATGGCAATAGTCACCTTAATGCAAGAAAAAATGGAGTAGCATAGACAATTGCTGGAGACCATAGCGAACCAAGATTCGTAGGCTAGGAATTCAGATGTTAGACAATAAAAGGAACTGACCATTAAAGAATGAGAAGCTAGAGCTCTACTAGATATAGAACTAGCCAAAGATACAAATAATAATTACACCTCCAAATACAATGGAAAAGTATATGGTGATGCAATTGAAGCCTGGTTGAGGAAACTAGAAATCTACATTACTATGAAGAACTACTCTTTTAGGATGCAAAAATTTTGGGCTACACTTCATCTATAAGATACTAGGCTAGAATGGTGGGAGACCTTCCAAGAGGAGCCAAAAATTGAAGTAGTTGATTTAAAGTGGGAGGATTTTGTTATGGATTTCAAGAAAAGGTTCCTTATAGAACATTTATATGCAATAAAGTTTGAAGAATTTACCAACCTACAAGGAACCAAATCAGTTGAGGTGTACTATAAAAAGTTGGTTAAGTTGTTGAAATACATACCAGCCTATGATGAAAATATGAAGATTCACAAATTTATCTTAGGAGCAGAACCTAATATTAGGCATGAAGTAAATATGCACAAGCCAAAAACACTATAGAAAGCTTATGACTTGGCTAGAAAGGCAGAATATCATCTCTAGTTTAACTATGCAATTCTATCTGAGCAAGATCAACAAGCACTTAGAAAGATAAATAGTATTGGGTTCATCAAGTGGGAAGGAGAACAAAACCTAAAGAGTAAAATCTACCCAAAGTCCAAAAGAAGGAATTATGGGAAGTAGGGAAGTTTAAGAAAAAATTCCAAAATAGGAACAACAACAATAATAACAAACGTCAACCTCAAAAACAACCAAATTCGATACCAGTGGATAAAATGAGAGAACAAAAGAAAGGAGTACACCCAATACCCAAGGGTGGGTGCTATGATTGTGGAGGTCTGCACTATGCTAACTATTGTCCACATCAACTAGAACTGAGTATAATCAATATGAAAGGAAAGGAACCTACCCATAGAATTTATGTTACAATCAAAAGTAAAAAATTGGAAATGCAAGCCACTCCATTGCTCTTACGAGGTAAGTTTTTTTAAGAAAAAAGTAAATATTTTAATTGATAGTGGAGCCAATCACAACTTTATTTTTCTAGTATAACCATGGATATATCAAAAAGACCAATATATTTGGCACAAGGATGGAAGGTTGAGTATGGTTCTAGATAAACCTACTCAATGGATCAATGTTTTTCTATGGCTAAAATTATCCTAACCAATGGTTCTACCATAGGATGTCTTTATGTAGCACCACTACATGCGTTTGATATTATATTGGGAATGGATTGGTTACAATATTGCGGAGCCATAATCAATTTCCAGGATAGATGGATATTGTATTCAAAAAAAGGATAATGGAATATTAAGGATCCATAGTGAGCAAGGATCCTTTGAATCCCAGTTGTTATCCGCAATGCAACTAAAGAAAACCATCAAAGATGGAGGAATGGTTTATGTTGTGAAACTCAAAAAATTTGAGGAGGACAAGAAGGAAGAAGTATTTGGGAAGCAACCAATCTTGCAGGAATTAAAGAATGTGTATTCTTAAGATCTACATAACTTTCTCTTATGCATGAATTCGATTTCACAATTGATTTAATGCCAGAAGCAGAACCTATCCATAGAGATACCTATAGAATGAATCCTATAGATATGCAAGAATTAAAAGTACAATTGCAATGTTTGCTAGAGAAGAGACTAATAAAGCCTAATGTGTCACCATGGGGTGCACCAATACTTTTTATTAAGAATAAATATGGTTCTATATGGTTATGCATAGACTATAGAATGCTCAAAAAAGCAACCATTGATGAGCATCATAAATGCTCATATTATGTATATATTTTCTTGATTATTATGCGGCTGTAATAAGGATTGCACATGTTTATGAAGGATTATATAATTATTTGATGAAATTATATGTGTTATCTAATTCATGTGTTTTTAGTGTGTTTTTGTGGAATTGCAGTTGATTTAGTTAGATTTGGATCATTTGAGGTCTTTTCATGGACCTGGCACTTTGTTTCTTTCAGAATCAACGCAGATAAGGTAGGCACCTTCCTCTTCTAGGAAGGTTCCAAGTGTAAGTAGGCACCTTCCTCTTCCAGGAAGGTGCCAAGGAAAGACAAGCGCCTTCCTCTCCCAGGAAGGCGCCAATAAAAGGCCAATGCCTTCCTCTTCCAGGAAGGCGCCAAAGGAAAATAAGCACCTTCCTCTCACAGGAAGGCACCATTAGAAGGTAAGTGCCTTCCTCTCATAAGGAAGGCACCGATAGGAAGGTTCCACTAGAAGGCAAGCACCTTCCTCTCATAGGAATGCGCCAATAGAAGATAAGCACCTTCCTATTCTAGGAAGGCACCAATGACAGTAAGGCACCTTACGCATAGAGAAGGCACCCGAAATACTTAGGCACCTTCCTCATAGGGAAGGCATCCATGTTCTTTTCCCATTGACCAGACAAGAATGATGTGGATAACAGATACTGGTGCAGTTCCAACTCTACACCATGTAGAGTTAAATTGAGGATCGTATCGACATATGAGAATGTCCTACCAATGCCAGGTGAAGCACAAACCAATCAGTGAACACGTCATAGTTAGAAATGAATGCCAGTTTTAGCAGACATCGATCACATTTACCATACTGTCTTAGTTTAGTTTGGAATGAATCGACTATTATAACTTCTTTGTAATAGAAGATCTGCAGGTGTGCTATATAAACACATGCAGACCTCTTTGAGGATATATAGAATATTTTAGTAAATGTAGAGAGATATACAAAAGAAGCATTGTAATACTTTGATAATTATAATACAGTTCTAAGAGTTTCTAAGTGCATGTTCAACTGGGAGGAAGTTGTTGGAGCCTGGGCCCACTCCAAGCCAATATTTCTTCCCCTATTTTTCTTGTGTTTTCTAGATTAGTTTACCGCTTTTATAATATTGTTTACCGCATTGTTATTTCTCGTATTGTAGTAGGTTTATTTCCAGGAATGCGTGGATATTTTCTTTCTATAGATTTAATTATTTTTATGTAAATTATTGAGGAGTGTATGAATGATTGACGACCGTTGAAACACCCCCCAATAGTAGAACTAGCGGACTCATCTCAAGTGGTATTGTAAGCAATATTTTTCAAGACCCTTTGCAAGTTTATGAAGCTCCCTGGGTTGATAAATTAAATGCATGGGCATGTGATAAAAGTATAAAAGAATTTAACCTTGTTTGGCTCACAACATTTTGGCACCGTTGTCGGGGAAGCATCTCAACTAGATTATTTACAATACCTGGAAACCTTCCATATGACCTTGTAGGAGTTCTTTGAGAAGAAGAGGACCTGACGGTCAGTTTATAAAAACCAATCCACCAGAACCTGAGTCAGTAGAACATTCTAAATTTGAATTAGACTCGCCCGACCCACCTCCAACAATTCTTTGGAGTGAGGATCCACACTTTGTGTAAAATGCCTCCTCATCCCATCAACTTGGGGAAGAACGAATCATCATAAATCCCCTATTTAATAGGACACCCTTAGAGGAAGCCCTATTGTGGAAAGTTGTAGAAGATCAAATGATAACACCAGACAACCTTAGAGCCTTGAATTAGAAAGTATTAAATGATCATAAGGCCATAAATACTGCATTAGAGACCCCATTTCTTGAAAAAAATGGCTGACAACAAAGAAGTATCATCTAGATTTAGTTTCCCAATTGATGAAGGAGTAGAAGATACCAAAATGAAAAACATATCCCATGCTCATATTTTGACCTTTAGAGGATACCCAACTGAGGACCTTGATCTATTTTTATTTAAGTTTGATGTCTTATGCAGGTCTGTGGACTACAAATCTGATACACAGAAGATGAAACTCTTTCCTTCCACATTGGACGATGCAGCTCTATGGTGGTTCATCGGTCTGGGAGACAAACACATTGCCACTTGGGATCAAATGAAGAAGCTCTTTTTAGAGCAATACCAATATTTCAGGAGAGCAAGAGACTCCAAAGAAGAGGTCCTGAGCATGACGTAGAAAGAAGACGAGTCTCTCAAGGAATACTAGGAGATATTTAACTTCAATCTTCAACGATCTCCTCACATGAAACTATCTGATAAGTCCCTCAAAGGCATATTTTTGAGAGGACTTACCAATGAATCACTAGAATCTCTTAACATGATTTCTGGAGGTGATGTCTACCAGCACGCTATGGAAGACATCTGACAACTATGCCGAAACTACTCAAGAATGAGAGATAAGACCACTTCTAGAACCATGAAAGCAACTGCTTCAGTCATGAAGACAAAAATAGGTAACATGCTGGAATATTTAAAGAGCGAAATGCTCTCATCTCTAGCATTGCAGATGGATATGCTACTGTTAAATAAAAAGAAGCAAGAAAACGAAGCAGCATTGGCTTATTTATGTCAAAAATGTAGAGGGAAGCATGCAAAGAATGCATGCCCAAAGAACAAAGCTAGATTATGCGTAGTTTGCAGGCTGAACCATAAAACTTAGTTATGCCTGCAATTGCCCAGTAATTAGGAGGATGCTAAAAGCGTGGATGCCTATTTCATAGGCAATCGAAAGAGTTTACCACAACCCCTTATGGGGAATATGCCAACCAAAATTTTGTCATATGGGGGAGGACCATACATGCCCCAAGGCCCGCCTCAACCACCTAACATGGGGTGGTGGGGGCCATCACCCTGGTCCAACGCACCCCATCAACATTCCCGAACCATCAGCCATGGATGCCATATCCATATCCTGGGCAGTAGTGGAGAGGCCACACAATGTGGAATCAGGCTCCACAGAATGTAGCACAAGATCACCCCAAATATAATTTATCGGTGTTGCCAATAGTGAGACATGCACAGCTACCCGCACAACCGACGATAAATCCTAATAATAGGGTTAACTAGCTAGCATACAACGTGGAGGGTGAGATGTATCCAATGTGCCATATTTAGCTTAGGTCTGGTAGACATCTAGGAGTAGGAACACCTCCACTAGTAGAATATGAGGAAGAGGTAGGAGAAACACCTCTTGTAGAAGAGGTGATAGAAGAAACGCCTAAAAGAGAAAAGGCTCCATTTCCCAACTAGCTGTAAGAATAGAGGAAAGTAACACAGCCAGAGTTCGATATCTTATCTAGCTTGAAGAAACTCACCATGATAATTCTATTATTTCAAGCCATCCGAGATGTGCCGCTATATACCAAGGTGATAAGAGAGATGTGTCTAAGGAAGCCAGGATGAAAAGCAACCCAGACTATCAATGTCATGGGTAAACTAGCAGATTTGATGATGGGCAAAGCGTGCCATCCTAAGTATGCAGACCCGAGTAGCTCGATGCTGACTGTAAAAATTGAGGTACATTCCCTATCCAATACATTGGTTGATCTTAGAGCAGCCATCAACGTAATGCCTCAGGAGACCATGCATAGGCTACAGCTCATGAACCTAAAACCCACTACAATAGTTTTGCAGTTGGTTGATCGATCGACCGTGGCACTGAAAGGAATGTTGGAAGACGTAATAGTGATAGTTAGTGCATGGGAATACCCAACCAAATTTTTAGTATTACAATCTAAAACTAGGCTAGGCGGTTACCCGCTCATCTTGGGAAGGCCATGGCTGGCAATAACTAATGCTTACATTAGCTATCGGGATGGGCTGATGACCATCTTCGATGGATGAAATGTTAAAAGGTTGACTATTTCACCCCCAGCATAGTCCGTCGACTCATTAGGAGAACCCATGTTGACCGAGCATGAAAATACTAAGCTATCCATGATCCATCCAGTGATGACATTGGATGAGTTTATAGAAGAATATGAATATGGTGCTATTGTGGAGTTCCTTCGTAGGGAGTCCTCCATCTCCACACCTAGATCATCATTGGTTGGTGCCCAAGATCACCACATTCAATGGATACACATCAGGCTAGGAAGAACGTTGAATATTAGCAGTAGGTTGATTCCCACACAATTGACGAAAGTAGAATAGCTCATAGTTAGACACCAATAGGAGTTTGCATGGGATTACTTAGATATGAAGGGTATCATCTGAGAGATCTATACCCATCGTATATACCTATATGATCAAGCAACTCCAATAAGGAAACCACAAATAAGAATGAATTCGGCAATGAAAGACATTTTCAAGGAAGAATTACAAAAACTCTTGACTGCTAGATTCATCTATCCAATTTTTGATAGCAAGTGGGTATCACCATTAGTGGTAGTCCCTAAAAAGAATGATAAATGGAAAATTTGTGTGGACTATAGAGTGTTAAACAAAGTGACCAAGAAGGACCACTTCCCGCTCCCATTCATTGATCAAGTCTTGGATACACTCTTCGGGAGGAAGTATTTCTCCTCCCTGGATGGATTCAGTGGATACAACCAGATCTAGATAGGAGAAGAGGATCAGGATAAGACAATGTTCACCTGCCCATGGGGAATGTTTACCTATCAGGTATTATCTTTTAGATTATGCAACGCACCTGCCACCTTTCAAAGGGTGGTGCTTAGCATATTTTCAAACATGATGGGAGACGTGGTCGAAGTATTCATCGTCTATGGAGAAACCTTTAACAAAGCAATGACGAACTTGGAAAGAGTTCTCGAAAGAAGCGAGGAAAATAATTTTTCCTTGAGCAACGAGAAATGCTTTATGATGATGCAATAAGGCATCATACTGGGACACCACCTCTCTGCAAAAGGAATAAAGGTTGATAAAAGAAAAATTAAGGTCATCAAAGACCTACCCAACCCCAAAATGCAAAGAGAGGTGAGGATTTTTCTTGGATTAGTCGGGTACTATCGGCGATTTATCGCCAAATTCAACAAAATTGCAAAACCATTGCACACTCTATTATCTAAGGATGTGGAGTTCAATTGTATGGAAGACTACGAAGAAGCATTTCATTTCCTTAAATAGAAATTGATATCCACACCGGTTTTAAGAGGACCAAATTGGGTCATACCATTCCATATTTACTATGATGCATCCAATAATGCGATTGGAGTAGTCCTCGGACAGAAGGATGGTGAAGAATTTTACGCCATATACTATGTCAACAAAAACTTGGCAGGAGTCGAGCTCAACTACACGGTGACAGAGAAGGATTTCCTTGTAGTTGTGCATGCCATAAAAAAAAATTGCCATTATATCATCGAGTATAAGGTATTTGTCCACGTGGACCATGCAACCATCAGATACTTGATGAGCATGAAGAACACAAGCTTATACTGAGAGGGGGGTGAATAGTATAAGACCTCTTTTTACTTTTTTATTTATACTTCAAAACAGTAAAGCAATATACCCAAAGCAATATCAAAGCAATGCACAATATCATCCACAAAGTGACACCAAGTTTAACATGGTTCACCCAGAATGGCTGGGCTATGTCCACAAAAATTTTCTCTAAAAGTTATCTCAAAGTTCTTTGGGAATCCTTCCCAATTACAATGTTTATGAGCCTCAGCCCAAAGGAGATACCTTCCCCAAATTAGAATTTATGAGCCTCTGCTCAAAGGAGATACCTTCCCCTCTGCTTTGGAAATGATCCCTCAAAAGATCAACTGCCTCTACCTCTTGCTAGCATGTGGAACTCCTTTCCACCAAAGACCTCCTGTCCTCAATGCTTAGCCTAAGAGACCTCTACCTTCTATGATCATGTCCACAGTAGCTCAGCAACCTGTACCAAACACAGTCAGTCGATCTAGTACAAGTCTTCCTTTGTCTGTTAGATCTGTCCAACTCTTGAACAAATCAATCCTCTGCATACAAGCCTTCTCAAAGACTTGCCAACTGTCCTCAGGTTCTTCTCATAGAACCAATTCACCTCTGTCCTCAAGTTCTCTAATAGAACTATCAAACTCAACTCACAAGTCCTCTGCTAGGACCTGTCCAAATATGCTCACAAGTCCCCATCGAAACTTGTCCAAAAATTGCTCACAAGTCCCCACTGGAACCTATCCAAAAACTCAGCAAGCTCACCAAGAAAAACTTTCTTAGTAGGAAATCACAAAGTGAATTGTTAGAGACCCAATGTGATTTGTCAAACTCATAGAAACATAAAGAGAATTGTTAGAGACTCAATATGTTCTATACTCAAATCCCAATCTCAAAACTCAACTCAAATCAACTCAGATCAATCTCAATCTCAAATCTGAAAACTCAACTCAATATCTGAAATGGATAGTATAGAATGTTTTCTTTCAAGAACATGAAACCCCAACAATTGCCAACTATGCAAAGAATCACATAACAATGATACTCATGTTCTTTTCACCATCAATTAGGGTTTCAACAACAATGCTCATCAAACAAAGTTTAGTCAACCAACACAATTCAACTCAACATCACCTTGAAGCATTCAACCAATCATCACAAGAAAAGGAAACAAGTAGAAATCCTTTTCCCTCCAAAGATATTTGAACAAAACAGCCACCAATACAATATCACCAAATGCAAAGAATAACTTGCTCAAATCAACTCAATGGAGTAAGCCCAATATTATGAATCAAGTAAAGCAATAACTTGATCAAACAACCTCTTTGGAAGCAACTCAACCATCAAACTCAAAACAACCAACCAAGGGTTCCACCAACTCAATGCAAGTAGCTAGACTCACAAATATAAACCCTAGTGCACAAAGCTTCCACTATCTCAAACCAAAAATTATGCATTCACCAAAACTCTCCTTAAGGATAACAATGCATAAGTAGTCTTCAACAAACCAGAAAATAGGATTTACACCCAACCAAAGGAAACCTAGTTGAAAACCTTTTCACTCCAACCTTATTTCAGAAAAAACATACACCAATCATACTTATAAGAAAAATGTGCTCATACCCTTTTTGAATATGAATAAGCCCTTGAAAATCTACCACAATTAAAAATTTTGATCTTCCCTAAAAATTATTAACCCAACATTGGCATGTCAAAATAACTCAACCACCATGGCAATTATTTCCCCTTTAATTTTCAATCCGACTATAGCAAAAATATTAAGCTTGCATTCCTTATACCTCCCAAAGCTAACTTTATAAAACCTTAGCAAGCAAAATATTAAAATTTAATTGCCACTCTTTCTGCAATAATTGGAGCGCATACCTTTGGTAAACATCCCGTAAATTTTGGAGTGCATATACTACCCTCAAAAGGGTCTTCGGTGATTCGAACCGTCGATCACCATGCTACTAAGTCCTTTGACCACGCTGCGTGGTCTAGGAGAGCCCACGTGAGGGAGAAGGGAATTCTTCGTTCTTATCACCGCGTGTGCATCCTCCTTGGTGCCAAGACCAACCCGTCACACCTTTGACCATGCAACGCTTGTCTTCCTCCTTCGTTGACGTAGGGGCTTCGATGTCAAAATCAAAATTTTCAAGGATTAATGTCAAACTCTTGGCCAAACATAAATGAATTCATTTGCCTCATTTTATATGCACTTTGATGCATTTCCAAACACGTTGGCTGAATTCGAAAAGTAATTTCGAATTTAATCGAAATTGCTTTCTAAAGGGTTTAAAAACCCTTAAGATAAATTAAAAATAATTTCTCCCTTAATTAATTAAATAATTAAATAATTAAAACCTTGAAGGGTTTTAAATAATAATTAAATAAATAATAAAGGGAACCTCCATTGGTTTTAATAAAAACCATTTAACTTGGTTTTAATGAAAAACCCTTGCCAATGGAATCTCTCCGGATTCTCTTGGAATCTTCCACCTTTGAAGCCAACACATCCTCTTAACATTAATGCCATTTCCTTTTGACATCAATGACAACTCATAAACAAGAAGCTAGGATCTCAAACCCAAAATTGCCAACGAGCAAGTCGGCCATTGGTGGAAGAATTATCATATGGATCTTGTTACTGTAGGAATTTGACATCACAATAGTCGAAAAACCAGGCAAAGACAACATCGTAGCAGATTTTCTATCCGGATTGATACCGACATGCCATACAGCAATGGAAGACCAGTTTCTGGATGAACATTTGTTCACCATTAGTGAGCAAATCCTGTGGTACTTGTTGGTCACAAATCTGCCATAGGAAAGGATTTTTATATAAAATGCACCCTAGACCCGGCCAACATTGAAAGGCTAGGAGAAAGAAATGTCTCCCAGGCCAATCTCCAGAGTGGGTTGGTTCCCTTACTATTCTAAACTTGTTTTTAGATCAAAGTTACAGGAAAGAAATTGACAATGATGCAGAAAGAAATGGGAAATATGGCCATAGCCAAATTTATCTGATCGAGAAAGAGCAACAGCAAATAACTCTAAGTACAGAAACATCAAATAACAGAAGACAATGACATGATCCACTTGCAACCTTGTGCAGATGACCTCCAAAATAATATTCCAGAACTCACTCCCCTACTAGCAAATGTTAAAACTCAATACAGAATTAAAACTTGCAGCAAATAAGAAATGCGAGCACAAATTAGGAATGTAGAATACAGAAGGGAAATACATAGAAAATTGCTTGCAAAACTAGAGAGCCGAATGTCTAATATTCATGCAAAGCACTTGAAAAGTTTTTAGCAAAAGTATCTCTCACTCCCGACACTTGCTAATGAGATTTACATTGGTTTTTATAGAGGTCTTGCCTCTTGGCAGCATTTAAAACTTACAACGGACCTCCTCGAGATCTACAATTATGCAATGAAAACAAGGAAATGCTCCCCTTAAACAGCCTCGAAGAAACCAAAAATTAAATGCCATATAGAAGAGTCGGTCGCCTTCATTAAATGATGTTCTTGAAAATGTGCATGAAACCGTTAGAAAAATCATGAACAACAGCTTTGAATCCTGGAAATCTTCAATTCTGGTAGCTTGGGCGTGTTCTTCTACCTTGACCGCATCGAAAAGCAGTAACGCATTAAATTCTAGAGCATTTTGAATCATTGAAACTCACAAAATAGCATCAGGCCGTTTGAACTGCTTTTTAGAGCGAAACTGCAATAGGTCGCGAAAACGTGACAAGTCATGAAATCGTGACGTCTTCCTGCTCCATACACTTCTACCGCTTCTAAGCCGTGAAAACCAACCATGTCACAAAATCACTACACATTCGACTTCTTAATTTCCTTCGTTAGCTTGCATCGCAAAAACACAACGTTGTGCGATTTCGCTACGCTTTTTTGTATGCTGTACAGCCCTGTTACTAAGCCGCAAAAATGCGACACTTTTGCCTTAGTATCTCTTCAACTTCACCCTGTCGCAATTTCGCTATGTTTCTCCATCCTCTGTACGGTTCTCCCTTTCTATCGTGATTTCGCGACGTCTTTGTCTTGCTGGAACGTTTCCTCAAAAGTTGCGCGATATCGCTACGCCTTTGTGCCTTAGACTCTTTTCATTCAGGTGAACCACGATATCGAAACACAGTGATTTCGCTACGCTCTTTGCTTTGTTTGGCTTCATTTTCTAACTGTAGCGAAATTTCTATCATTTTTCCACTTAAGCCTTTTAATCCACCCACGTCGTGAAAACATGACGCGTCACGATTTCGTGATGCCTTTTGACTTATGCGCTTTGTGTCAGTTCTTGTCATGATTTCGCTACACTGCTAGGCCTTATCACCTTGGACTCGATTTTGTCATGATTTTGTGACCATTTTATGTCTTATGCCTTCTTCTCATTGCAAACAACAAAAATCTAACACGTCGCGATATCGCTATGGTTTTGCCCACCTGCTGCCGTTGACTGCGTTGATCGCAATTTTGCGACACGTCACGAAATCGTGCCAATTTTGCATTGATTTTCTCTCTCCTCGTTCGACCCGCGATTCTGCGACATGTCGCGATATCGCGACAATTTTCTGACTTGGCTCTCTATGCTATTTTTTGTCACGATTTCACGACAACTTTCGAACTTAGTCATTTTTTGCATCAAAACCTGTAGAGAAGTTAGAATTGCAACAGCTTAAGCATGAATAATTAGCAATCAAATCAATGTGGCAAAAATGCCAACATTCTTGGTGGCTCATGGGGTATACAATTCTACTGTATGCAAGAATCCTAGGCCTGAATCCATTGGGCAACAGATTCATGAAAACTTAGAACAGAAAGTTAGCTGCTGGAGTATATCTCAATGAACTGCTGCAACAACTTTTGCTGAAAAATTGAAACTTCAAGAACCTGCATTCGGCTCAACTGAGTATGGAATGATGGAATAATGGAATGAGATCCTGCGGTTGCGCAGGCGGTGAAATGCAAATGGAATAGTGATATGATGGAATGAATGGAATGAAAAAGAGTAATGCGGTAGACAGGAACAGAATGTTGTTGTACTACCAGCGGCTATGGAAGGAAATAAAAGTAAATGAACTAATGGAATGTAAGTGGAATGAAAATGACCTGAAATGTAAATAAACTATGATAAAATAACAAAGAACTTAGAAGAAAGGGATAAAAAGAAGTAGGAATAATAGGAAAGGGGAAAAAGAAACAATAACAGTGGCTTTTTCTGTACTGCAGAAGAAAAAGAAGTAGGAGGAAAATGAAGAAGGGAAAGGAAGAAAAAGGGGAGGGGAAAGAAGAAATTGCTAGAAAGCCACCAAATGCTGGGATAGGAGAAGAAAAAGAAAAACAAGGCACCTATGGCTCGCAGGCAAAAAGAGCTGAAGTGATAAAATAAAAACAATACTTCTTTTTTTTTGCTTTTCTCTTTTCTATTTTTTTTTTTGTTTTTTTTTTTTTTTTGCTATATACAATAATTTACGACATGATTGGCATGTCGCCACCACAAACCCAGTCTTAGAGGGTTATCCAATAAATCGACAGTTTCCTGACCAGATCCGATCATACTTGAGTCGATCCTTAAAATTCGACTGACCTCTTCTTAAAGTTCTCCATGTTGTAGACAGGGGCAAGTTATTTTGCATGCCAGTACCCATACAATCGACAAATAATGTAGCAAAGAAATTTTCCACATGGAACACTCCTATAGGTACCCATTGTAGTAATGACTGAAGCCAATCCCACCAACTTGAAGGGTTCTCTCATTGTGAACTGAGAACAGGTTCCTCCAACTCCTAGATCTGATCACAAAAATTGTCCAAGAACCGTACTTTCTCTAGGATCTCTTCAGACTCTTCCTCTTGATGAGGCATAGTCAACAGGTTCTAACTAAATGCTTGCATGTTGTGCACAGTCATGCCCTCCTCAGGTTGTTCTTCTTCTCCTTCACTCAGCTCCTCTTGCTCTCTCTTTTGAAAGAAATTACAAGCAACCATATTATGCATAGCTGGGACAAATTGGTGGCCTTGGATGAAATCTGCCTCTTGGGATCCACACAGCTGCATCTCTTCTGGCATGATGAATGCTGCATAGGGTAGGCAGGGGTGGTAACTATCGGATAAGGTAATGGAGCTTCTCTCCACTGCAACTTCCCTGATAAGAGCAAAAGTTGTTTCGCTTGCAATGCTTCCTCAAAGATTTGAGGAAATCTACATTCGCCTGATTGCAACAATAGGAGGCTTATGTCGGGATGAAAAGCTCGAACATAGAAGAAGTGGGCTTGGGCGGGTGTGGGTCGAATCATCTCTGGAATTCTCCTCCAACTTCTGCTGAAGCGAACATTGAAGTCAGTGATACTCTCCAGGGGTGCTCTCGTGATGTACATGAAGAACTGGAAGGGATCCTGAGAACTGTAAAAGAGATCCTCATCGAATCTTTTGATTAGCACTCCCACTAGATCATCCCATGAGCTGATGCTTTGATGCTTGAGCAGTCTGTACCACTATAACGCCCTTGCCATGATGTATCTTCTTTTAGCTTGAAAAATGCAAGCATCCACGATCAAGAAATTCAGATTTTCAACTTAGCAAAGTCGCCAGATGAACTTACAAATCTTCGCTTGTGAGGTCAAGACAGCTCATCAAAACTTGAGACCTCCAGGTATGAAACAATAAATCTCATCGATTATGGATCTTTTGAGACAAAAGAAGTCTGTCCCACCGGTGTGTCAAAAACTATTGGTCACGAATCTACCATAGGTACATAGATATAGCCAATTACTTGGCCACCGGAATAACCTCACCTACTCTCTCTTTTCGAGAAAAGTAGGCGATCATAGAGAAAAGTGCATCGTTCCTATGGATTGATGGCCTCCTATTCAAAATAGGATGTGACCAGATTATAAGGAGATGCATAGTAGAATAGGAGTTCTCAAAAGTACTCAAAGCATGTCATGATGAACCATGCGAAGGACACTTTGTAGGGAAATGAACTGCCTACAAAATCCTATAGGTTGGGTACTTTTGGCCCACTCTGTTCAAGGATGCGGCTGTGTATGCCAATAAGTGTGATGAATGCCAAAGAATGGGTAGACCAACCCATCGAGACGAAATGTCCCTCCAGCCTTAGGTACACCTGGAACCCTTCGATAAGTGGGGCATGGACTTCATGGGACCAATTAATCCACCTTAAATAGGGAGGAGGTTTATTTTGGTCTATACAGATTACGTCACCAAATGGGTTGAAGTTCAAGCGTTGAGAGATTCAAAAGAAATAACAGTCATCAATTTATTATTTGCCCATATTTTTACATGATTTGGGTTCCCTAGAGAGATAACAACAGACCAAGGGCCTCAATTTACCTCCAAGTTGATCAAGGAGCTAATGGATCAATACAAAGTTTGGCACAATAAAACTACACCCTACCATCCGCAGGTAAATGGGAAAGTGGAAGTGACAAACAGAGAAATAGAGAACATCCTAACGAATATCATGTAGCAACACAAAAAATATTGGGCTACATGGTTGTCAAAGGTAGTATGGGTGTATAATACCATGTGGAAATCCACCACAGGCTTCACACCCTTCCAACTGGTCTATGGGAAGAGTGCGATGATGCCCATTGAATTTGAAATCAAGACATTGAGGACAACTTCAAAATTGAACTTGAGCTTGGATGACGCTCAAAAAGAAAGGTGTTGAGTGGTGTTTTAACCCGATTGTGAAAACACACTCTCCTGTAGGATCCGAGTCCTAAATCCTCTGCTTGCAAAGAAAAACGATTTCTCCAAGGTTCTTATTATGCTGATTATTAATTATCAAGGATCTTGTTTAAAATGAAATGCTAAGAACACCTTAGGGTTTGCAAGTGGATGTTAACAAGGGGCACTGTGGTTTATTAATTTTGAACTTTCAATGGACTCAAAATGAATAAAATCTGCTTTAACCTTTAATTCTGATGGATTTTCAGTGATTTATTCAAACACAGTAATTAAACTGCTGAAAATAAAATATGGGTTTGAAAAGCAAAGACAAAAGTAAACAAAAGTAACAATAAAAATAGATTACAGTCAGAAAGCTGTCACTAATCTGATGAAACCGAAGATACTGAGGCTTTCTACATGCAACCTAACCTAATGAACCTGCACATCCACACAATCCAAATAGGCCAGGTGCGAGTCTCGAGGGTTTATGTGGTAATTCCAGAAAACGAGGCATTCGCATGAAGCAACCAAGAGATCTTGCATTAACTTCACCTAAAAACCTAAGAAATCTGGAAGGGAAATATAAACATTAAATCATGCATGCAAAAGTTACTCCTTCTTTCTCATCCAATAAGATGCCAACTCTCTGTATTTGTATTTAAATGATATCTCGATTACATTCAAAAATGTTCCAGGTGTGAAAGAAAATCCCAGAATAAAAAGAAGGAAATTGCCCAAGTACGGGCCCAGAATAGCACAAAGCCTTCGTCTCTGCAACTCCGTATTCGGCAATTTCCAACCCCTTCTTCGATTTGCAATTCTGGCTTTATAGCATTGTTATGGCTCTTCGATTTCCTCCGTCGCTTCATTTCCTCTTCCTGTGGGCGACCCTTCAAATTCTTGCTTTTTCTCGCTTTGATTCACGCTCAAATTTGGAAACGCCCCGAAATTCATCTCTGCATGTAACGCCCCTGCAAGTTTGACACCTGCACGCCACGTGTCATGCACTTTCTGCGCCTACCGTACCGCTTTTCTGTGAAAGAAATGACAAAACTGCAAGTCCGCCCGTTCATCTTCCCGACCGCGAAATCGCGACATGTCGCGAAATCGCGACATGTCGCGATATCGCGACGTCTTTCTCTGCCGTACGCGTCCAACGGCTTTTCGTAGCGATATCGCTACCGTTTCACCTCGAGCTTCGTTCCTCGAAGCGTAAGCGGGAAATCGCTACCGTTTCCCTGTCGGGCCTCCTTGGCAACTTTACGTCACGACATCGCGACCATTATCATCCTCTTGCCTTCCTTCGACAAACCGTCGCGATATCGCTACGTTTTTTTCTTCACGCCTTGGCAAAACTTGTCGATATCGCGATTTCCTCGGACCTTCATTTTTGACATTTTTCTCAAATAAAATTAAATTTCCATTTATCTCTCATTGAAATCGTGAGTTTTCAATGGACCTTCATCTTGTGAAATCGCGACCATTTTTGAAACCCACAACCTTTCAATCGGTCGCGAAATCGCGACGTCTTTCCTCATCGAGTCCTTTAGTCTTTCTGTCGCGATATCGCGACGTTTTCCTTTCGTACACCTTTCCAAAACACGTCGCGAAATCGTGACACTTTTCATCACCCGTACGCTTCGGCAAAACACGTCGCGATTTCGCGACATCATTTATTTTCTTCCCAACAGCATGTCGCGATTTCGCGACACCTTTTCTTTTCTCCTCAGCGACATGTCACGATTTCACTTTTCTCCTGATTGCGACATCCTTTTCATCCTGGTCACGACACGTCGCGATTTCGTGACACCTTTTTCTTCCTGGTCACCGACACGTCGCGATTTCGCGACACCTTTTCCTCCTGGTCACCGACACGTCGCGATTTCGCGACACCTTTTTCTTCCTGGTCACCGACACGTCGCGATTTCGCGACAGTTTTTCTGTTTCGTTGCCGTTGACCGCGCTGACCGCGATTTTCCGACATGTCACGATTTCGCGACAATTTTCCGGTTTCGGTCGCGATTTCGCGACATGTCGCGATTTCGCTACCTGTCGCGATTTCGCGACCCCTTTCTACACTTGTGCATTTTCTCTTTTTTTCAATTACGGCATCTGGGTCATTGAGATCCTTCCCTATGAGCCTGCAAAAGGTGGGTCCCCAATTTTGGGGTGTGTTGTGGATCAACCACAACAAATGGCGACTCTATTTGTCAAATGCTCTTGAGCATTTTAGTAAGAACCCAACTTTGAAACATATCACAAACTCGTAAATACATGTTAGCACATAAGCAAAATAACAAATGCCCAAAGATCAAAAGTACATGAATCATCGAGAATCATCAAGTATTAGCTGAGTGTGTGCAATGTGTTTTCATTCCCTATCGTTTGAAATTGATCAACATTCCATTATCAGTTTTGCATGAATGCATATATGGGATGGTGAATGATTTGTGACCCTAAATGAATGAGCTAGGAGATTTTGCTTTTCCTAATAAGCATGATCATTCTTCTACTATTATGTACAAGCATTCAAGATTGCCAAACCCTCTTAGGATCCACTAGTTCATTTCCTTATTGTATCCCAAAGTTGGTTATGAGTCCCTACTATTTAGAACCCATGTGCAAGTGAATGTGAAATCAGAACTTTGGGGAATCAGACTCCCACCCAACCGAGATGAGAGTTTAACCTTATCCTTACTATTCTGATTTAGAGTTCATTACCTCACTTTAAGCAAAATAATTAAACGAGTTATGGAAGAAATGGTCATGCTAGTCTAACCCTCTAGACAATCAGTGGTCTTGCTTTTTTAGGCAAGACATGATGCCATGCATGGGCATATCTAACCCCACAATCCAAAACTTATCTCCATTTCTTTGGACCTTGGGGATGACTACCCATCCCTTGTTAGAGGACAAGTAGTACGATCCTTACAATCCAAAATAAAGATGAGATGGGAAAAATTTATTTATTTATTTATTTCTTGGACCTTGGGGATGACTACCCATCCTGGTTAGGGACAAGTAGTACGATCCTTACAATCCAAACCTTAGATATAAATCATTAATTCTATTGCTTAAACCTTGGGGATGACTACCCATCCTTTGCGAGAGGACAAATAGTACGATCCTTACAATCCAAGACTTACTATGAAATGAGACATAAGAGCTTTGGGGAATCGGATTCTCAACCAACCAAGATGAGAATTTATGCCCTATCCTTACTACTCCATGTGGGTCAAATCAAAGCTTTGGGGAATTGGATCCTCAACCTAAGTTTGATGAGGATTTAACCCTATCCTTACTACTATGATTTTAAGCTTTAAGCTCTATGGAAGTGGTTAAAACCACTATTTTAAGGATCATGTTGCATAATAGGATAGACATGAAAACCACTTTCGCTCAACCTTTTCTTCCAAGCTAGGTTTTGATCATTTTACTCAAGATCCTTTTTAATTTATGAGACGTGCTTGGTTCTAGATATCTCAAGACTCAGTTTCCAACCTTAGGAGCTACTTACATATATGTTATAACACAACCCTAAGAGGATTTGACATACTTTCATGGCTTGTACATAAGATGCATATGCAACTAAAATGAAATGTATGTGAGGTGAGATGGAATATGAATGCATTACTTCTTGAATTGTGAATGAAATGATTTGTCATGCAAAACTGATTCTTTCATATATCACAAAGTCAAACAATATAACTTAAAAAATTTTATGCTATTTGTGGAGCTTTTACAAGACAATTCCAATATTTCATATTCTCCTAATCCTTAAGCATAAGTTGACATCTCAATTTTCTATTATTATTTATTTATTTTTTTTTAAATTAACACACATGTCAATTGAAATCAAATCCATAATCAAAATCCTAACTAAACTAACAATCCTAAACAATAAAAACAAAATCTGAAAATCCTTCACCAACACCAACAGAATAATATCAAAGTCTCACAACCTAAGGGCTAAAATAATGCTTTAGAATCTGCCCATTAACTGGCAGCATGAAATCTTTCCCTTCTAAGGTTTTTAGCCTGAAGGTGTTCTTCCCAAGAATTTCTGAAATCTGATATGGGCCTAACCGAGAGACAATCAAACTTTTGATGGTTTCCTTTTTCCTCATGTCTTTTGTCCCATAGTAACACCAAATCTGAAATTCTGAATGATTTAACTTTGGCCCTTCTATCAAACCATCTCTTGATGACTTCCTGGTGTTTGTTCATGTGATTCATGGCTTCTTCTCTCTTTTCATCCGGGTGCAATAACCGGCTCAATCTAGCTTCAACTTGATCATCTGTCCCCATGTACTCTTGTATGAAATGTAAGGTCTGCAGCTCCAAATTTGCTGGAAATATCGGGTCTTGCCCATAGACCAAATGATAGGGAGTATTCCCTATGGATTCTTTCACTCTGGTCCTATCTGCCCAAAGGGCAAACTTTAGTTGACTGTGCCAGTCCCGAGGATTCTTTTCCAGCAACTTCTTAATAGTATTCAACAAATTCTTATTTGAAGATTCGGCCAACCCATTTCCTTGAGGATAGTAATTGGATGCAAACTTTAAGCTCACTTTATTATCATATGCCCACTCTGCAAATTGTGTGGAAATGAAAGCTTTACCATTGTCATTGACAATAGAATCGGGCATTCCATATCTTGTGATAATTTGATCCTCAAGGAATTTAATCACAACGTACGTGGTGGCGTGTTTAGTGGGAATCAGCTTACGTCCACCTTGTACGATGAGTACTGTAGTTGTCAAAATAAATTTGTGAGAGTCGAGAAGAATTTGGGTTAATAACCCCGATAAAATCCAGTCCCCACTTGTGCAAACGGTCTCATTTCGACTACATGCTGCAACGGCATGGCTGCATTTCTTTCTCTATTTGCGGCCACTTGACAGATGTGACAAGATCGCACATGAGCATGTGCATCTTTGAATATATGAGGCCAGTAATATCCTGCTCGCAGGATTTGGTGTGCTGTAGGATTGGCTGCACCATGACCAGTTCCGTGCTTGCCATGAAATTCTTGCAACACCCTGGCGGCTTCGTCTTTGCTCAAGCATCTCAGGTAGATACCTTCGTGATTTTTCCTGTAAAGTACACCAGACTTTATCAGATAGTTAATAGATTTAAGCCTTAAAGCTCTCCTTTGTGTTGAATTCAAATTAGAAGGGCACTTACCGAGTCAATAAAAATTGCACAATATCAACATACCAGTCCTCCTTAGCCATGTATTATGTATTTGAGCATTGACTTGTTATTTGCGGATCATTTTCTGCGATCGCCTTTGCCAGTCCTTGTCCTCGAACTAGTTTCATTGGTTGGATTTCGAGATCAAATTCTTGGATGGTTGCAATCCACTTTCCTCTCTTTTCACCTAGTTCATCCTGTAAAAACATGGTCTTGACAGCGAGAATCGGGTACAATGGCAATAATTCTGCGTGTACGATGTAATGCCTAAATTTTTTCACGAGTTTTAAAAAGTGCGTACATTTGCTTATCAAGGATTGAATACCTTAATTGGGCATCTTTTAAGGGGGCACTTAAAAATGCAATGGGCTTTTCGGCATTATCTTCGCCTTTTTGGGTTAATACACTCGCCAAGGAGTGCTCCGATGCAAAAGCATAAATGTAAAAAGGCTTGGAATAGTCTGGGCTTATCAAGACCGGGGCTTTGGAAATGGCGTCTTTGATATTACGGAAAGCCACTCTACTTTCCTCGTTCCATCTTACGTCCACATCTTTCTTGAGCATCTGGTTTAGAGGTTTAGCTATCTCAGCAAAGCTAGAAATGAACTTCCTCACAAAATTGACTTGCCCAAAGAAAGACCTCAATTCTTTTTCTTGCTCGGGAGAGGTAGGTCTTGGATAGCTTGTATCCTTTATGGGTCGATGGATATTCCCTCCTTTGAAATAATGTGACCTAGCAGTTTCCCTTCTGTCACTCCAAAAATGCATTTCTTGGGATTTAATGAAATTCCATGTTCCCTGCACCTTTGAAGCACCTTCTTTAAGTCTTTAACATGATCCTCTCTCTTCTTCGAGAAAACTGGGATATCATCCACATACACGATGATGCATTTGCCTATTAGTCCTTTGAATGCGTAATCCATGGCGCGTTGAAAAGTTGCACCAGCATTTAATAGTCCGAATGGCATTCTCTTATATGCAAATGTCCCCCACTTGGTAGTGAAGGCTGTTTTCATCCTGTCATCTGGATGTATAAGAACTTGGTTGTACCCAGAATATCCATCGAGAAAGGACATCATTTCTGATCCATTTACCATTTGCAAGATTTCATCGATTGATGGCAATGGATAATTATCTTTATGGGAGGCTTTATTAAGATTTCGAAAATCTATGCACGACCTAATCTCTCCACTCTTTTTCTTCTTTGGAGCGAGGTTAGCCACCCAGGTTGAGTGCCTAACGGGAAAAATGATTTTCGCCTCCAACAGTCTTTTAACCTCCTTTTCGATCAAAGGCTCCAATAGCGGGTTAACAACTCGTTGTCTTTGCCTAAAAGGCTTGGAGTCTGGCTTCAAAGGTATGGTATGCGTGATAATGTTTTGGTTGTAAGTCTTTAGCTCATTGTAGTTCCAAGCAATACAATCTATGTAATGCTTCAAAGTCTGTATTATATTGCTCCTTTCTTCCTCTGTACATGCCTTTGCTATGTACACCTCCTTTGGATTGTCTGCACTCCCCAGATTAATTGAATCGCATGCATCTTTGGGGAGCGGGACTCTTTTTCTTTTCTTGTTCTTGCATTCCATGTCGAACATTTTTTCTAATGAAACCACGTCTTTAGGAATTTTGTTGGATTGATACGGAGTTTCACTTTCTTCTGTTTCATCCTGCCACCTTTGTTCCTCATCGATCACTTGATTTTCAAAAATACCCGAGTTTGTGACAAACTTGAAGATGTTCCTGTCACACTCAAAAACCTGGAAATTCTTCACATTATCAGGTATTGATGGACAAGGAACCAGCTCAATGGAAAACTTTTTACATCTTTTTATATCCACCGGGTTTAACATGCCCGCGGCGACTGCAAGAGAGTCTGCTATTCGATTCCCTCTCCTAGAAATAAGGGCTATGTTGAATGCATCAAACTCCTCCATGAGATCCATAACCCTAGTCCTATAAAGGCTCGAGTCTTTTGTCGCGGCATGTATCTTGTCCTTTGATTTGCTTGACAACCAACTCGAGAATCACCCAAAACCTTCAAGCATTTAACATGTTTGCTCAATGCTAGACGTAAACCGTAGATCAATGCTTCGTATTACGCCACATTGTTTGTGCAAGGAAATTGCAGTCCGTAGGCAGCCAATAATGGTTTACCTCCTGGACCAGTGAGCTCGACTCCAGCTCCTGCTCCCTGTCTAGATTTTGATCCATCAAACTTGAGCAACCACGTGTGATCTTTTTCCTCAGAAGAACCACCATGACACACTTCTTCTTTAAGTTCATCAACGACTTTCTCAACATCAAGAGCATAGACCCCTAGGTGCAGCTCAGAAAACTGAACCTCATTCGGCTTGTTAAAATCTGTTATAATCTCCTTAAGCCTCGGTTCGTTTTCCACTACGATTTGGTTAGCAATGCCCTTCCATGGCAGCCACATATGCGAGCGATCTGTTGCAAAATAGCCATTCAGCGTTTTCATCCAATCTCTCGCAAGTAACATTCCATACCTACTTGGGATGTTAACCACCAAAATGTCTACAACTCTGTTGGACCTTGGGTTCAGAATTTAATTGAATCTTGACATCATATAAGGTCCCTACTACATTTACCTATGAACGGTCCAATTGCAAGACCGTGCATTTGGATGAAACCGGTTGTAGACCCAGCATTTGACATATCTCCGTAGGCATGAGGTTGCTCGTGGCTCCTGTGTCTACCAAACGGTTATGCAAGTTCTTACCCGCAATTCTCGAGTTAATAAGAATGGCGGGACATCCCTTCTCTCCTTTCGCAAAATCAGGTGGGATTCGGCTCTTTTTTCCTTCCACATCGGATCGGGTGAGTTCAAAGCTCTTATCAACGCCTCCTTTTGACCGGGCAATTTAGTTGCGTCCGGGAATGAAAGGCTAGATTTGGACTTCTTCATATCCTCCACTACGTCATAATTTGGTTTTTGAATTTGACTGTCTTACGGACGTCATTAGACATTTCTCTTACGAGTGGAGGGGGAGGGTTGTTACTTGCCTTTGTATACGGAGGAAGAATAGAACTGTTTGGAGGTGTTGATGAGGTTTTAGGGGCTTTAGACTTACTCCTCAAATGGTACCCATGAGTCCCCTTTCTGAAATCTCGAAAAGCTTGCACCTCCTGTTCCAAAACTTCATCTTCTTCCTCCTCGCTCTCACCCTCTTGGTGATATACTGTTTCCATCACCATAATATTTTCATCTTGCTGATACGATGGATCCTCATTTGATACCAGTTCCAAATCATCAACTTGTGCTCGAAGACAATGAGTGTATCTAGCTATCTCAGGACAATTCCTTTCATTGTGTTCTTTTGTGTTATGTAACTTGCACCCTCTTTCCCATGCCAAATCTGAAAGATTCAAAAGAGAATTGGATTGACTAGGGCCTGCAGAAGCATCTAATTGATTAGCAATGGGAGCGAGGGAACTCCCCCATTGTTTGGCTTAGTGTTCCAGTGCCTCCCTCTATTGTTAAAATTCTGACTTGGGTGAGGGGCACGGGACTCATGCTTCTATTTGTTGAACTCTGTCATTACTTAGTTTATGCACTAGTTTCTTGAGCTCTTCGACTTTCGAAAGGACATCCTTCGGTGGAACCACATTGTTATTAACCCCCATTGGATTTGCATAATTGATGGGGTCTTGATTCCACATTTGGGTGGGGTTACGAGGAATTGGATTCCCAAATGGATTGATACCTTGAATTGGGATTGGATTCGGAACAGGGAACTATGGCTTGAGGATTGACTTGACTAGTTTCTGCGTAGTTGATTGACTGTTCTGCAAAAATGCGAGAACAGGTGGAATGGCTGCGATTGGTTGGATTGGAATGGGTGCATATGCGGGTGCTGATGGATACGACTACGGATATGGGAAGGCGTTCATACTTGGCATTTGTGGTGCCATGAGCTGATTTGCCTGGGGAACTTGACCATATGGAGCACCCTGTCCCAACATAGGCATTTGGGTAAACCCGTAGCCTTGCGGTGTCAATTCTTGCTCAATAGTCATGGCTTCATTATAGGCCAAAGAAAACGTGGTGACACGAGGATTACGCCTTGCAAACATGGCTGTCATGGGGTCTAATGCCCCAAAATATATCTGCAAAGCTACTTGCAGGATCGATGGCAAAATGTCTAATTGCTCTGTTATAGTTCTTTTGGAATCTCCGATTAAACATTCGGATTGGTTCCCCTTGGCCCCGTTTGCATGTAATGAAGCTGATTGTAAATAGTTGCGGGATCTAAGGGAGACCTAAATTGATTGACAAATGCATTTTCCATTTGTGTCCAAGAGGTGATTGAACCAGTTGGCAAGCATATATACCATTCATATGCTATTGGATCCAAGCTCATGGGGAAAAGTCTGCAGGCTACATCTTCATGCTTGAACTTGCGGTCTAATTAAAACATCTCTATAGGCTTGGATATGTTCTTCTGCTTGTTCTTAGGCCATCTGGCTTGTATTTAGGCAGAAATCTTTCAATGTTCTTGGGGATTTCATGGATATCCCCAGCAATATTCAAAGGAGTATTGTTAGCTCCATACCAAGGAGGCTGCTTGGAGCTTGAGCCATTTGACTCGAGAATTGATGTAGACAGGACCTACAATAGCGAGAAGAAATGTTACAAACTATAGGCACACTAGGGGCAACGAGATACTGCGGCGTAGGTCCACTCGACGTTCCTGGAGAAAACGAGGCCTTTTGCTCTCTGGAGTGCTTACGACTTGCTTGACTTTACCCTTGGGAGTACCGGTAAGGTCGTGAAAAATGGTTTCTCCGGTTGTTTGAGACACGGTCGCAATACGGCGTGGTGGGTCCGACTGCTGAGGAAACCCTCGGCTAGTTCGAAGAAAACCTGCAACAAACAAAAAAAATAGTGTTGCGGTTTAGCCGTAAATTATTTCGAGAATTAAATTAAAACAAAATATTCAGATATAAAAATTAAAATAAATAAACCGATCGCCCTCCTTCTAGCGCCAATCTGTTGAGTGGTGTTTTAACCCGATTGTGAAAACACACTCTCCTGTAGGATCCGAGTCCTAAATCCTCTGCTTGCAAAGAAAAATGATTTCTCCAAGGTTCTTATTATGCTGATTATTAATTATCAAGGATCTTGTTTAAAATGAAATGCTAAGAACACCTTAGGGTTTGCAAGTGGATGTTAACAAGGGGCACTTGTGGTTTATTAATTTTGAACTTTCAATGGACTCAAAATGAATAAAATCTGCTTTAACCTTTAATTCGATGGATTTTCGGTGATTTATTCAAACACGGTAATTAAAGCTGCTGAAAATAAAATATGGGTTTGAAAAGCAAAGACAAAAGTAAACAAAAGTAACAATAAAAATAGATTACGATCGAGAAAGCTGTCACTAATCTGATGAAACCGAAGATACATGAGGCTTTCTACATGCAACCTAACCTAATGAACCTGCACATCCACACAATCCAAATAGGCCAGGTGCGAGTCTCGAGGGTTTCTGTGGTAATTCCAGAAAATAGGCATTCGCATGAAGCAACCAAGAGATCTTGCATTAACTTCACCTAAAAACCTAAGAAATCTGGAAGGGAAATATAAACATTAAATCATGCATGCAAAAGTTACTCCTTCTTTCTCATCCAATAAGATGCCAACTCTCTGTATTTGTATTTAAATGATATCTCGATTACATTCAAAAATGTTCCAGGTGTGAAAGAAAATCCCAGAATAAAAAGAAGGAAATTGCCCAAGTACGGGCCCAGAATAGCACAAAGCCTTCGTCTCTGCAACTCCGTATTTGGCAATTTCCAACCCCTTCTTCGATTTGCAATTATGGCTTTATAGCATTGTTATGGCTCTTCGATTTCCTCCGTCGCTTCATTTCCTCTTCCTGTGGGCGACCCTTCAAATTCTTGCTTTTTCCCGCTTTGATTCACGCTCAAATTTGGAAACGCCCCGAAATTCATCTCTGCATGTAACGCCCCTGCAAGTTTGACACCTGCACGCCACGTGTCACGCACTTTCTGTGCCTGTCGTAACGCTTTTCTACGAAAGAACCGACAAAACTGCAAGTCCGCCCGTTCATCTTCCCGGCCGCGAAATCGCGACATGTCGCGAAATCGCGACATGTCGCGATATCGCGACATGCTTTCTCATCCGTACGCGTCCAACGGCTTTTCGTAGCGATATCGCTACCGTTTTGGCCTCGAGTCTTCTTTCAGTAAGGCGTAGCGAAATCGCTACCGTTTCCCTGTCGGGCCTCCTTGGCAACTTTACGTCGCGACATCGCGACCATTATCATCCTCTTGCCTTCCTTCGACAAACCGTCGCGATATCGCTACCGTTTTTATCTTCCGTACGCCTTGGCAAAACTTGTCGCGATATCGCGACGTTTTTCCTCGGACCTTCATGCAGCTTTGCCGAAATCTGACCTCTTCCTTCTCCTTGCTCGTATCGCGACCCTTTATTCTGTACGAGAAATCGTGACCATTTTTTCGTACGATCTGTCAAAACCGTCGCGAAATCGCGACCATTTTCCGTCCGTACACCTTTTGCCAATCGGTCGCGAAATCGCGACGTCTTTCCTCATCGAGTCCTTTAGTCTTTCTGTCGCGATATCGCGACGTTTTTCCTTCCGTACACCTTTCCAAAACACGTCGCGAAATCGCGACACTTTTCATCACCCGTACGCTTCGGCAAAACACGTCGCGATTTCGCGACATCATTTATTTTCTTCCCAACAGCATGTCGCGATTTCGCGACACCTTTTCTTTTCTCCTCAGCGACATGTCGCGATTTCGCGACATCCTTTTCTTCCTGGTCACCGACACGTCGCGATTTCGCGACACCTTTTCCTCCTGGTCACCGACACGTCGCGATTTCGCGACACCTTTTTCCTCCTGGTCACCGACACGTCGCGATTTCGCGACACTTTTTCTTCCTGGTCACGACACGTCCGGATTTCGCGACACCTTTTCTTCCTGGTCACGACACGTCGCGATTTCTGACGGTTTTTTTGTTTCGTTGCCGTTGACCGCTGCCGACCGTGATTTTCCGACATGTCGCGATTTCGCGACAACTTTTCGGTTTCGGTCGCGATTTCGCGACATGTCGCGATTTCGCTACCGTCGCGATTTCGCGACCCCTTTCTACACTTGTGCATTTTCTCTTTTTTTTCAATTCTGGCATCTGGGTCATTGAGATCCTTCCCTGTGAGCCTGCAAAAAGGTGGGTCCCCAATTTTGGGGTGTGTTGTGGATCAACCACAACAAAAGGATTCAATAGATAGATCAGCTGGATGAAATATGAATGGATGCTTTGCAAAGAACATAAATCATACAAAAGCAAAGAAAATGGTGGCATGATCGCCACATTAAACTGAAGCAGTTCCAAGAAGGAGAATGGGTGTTATTGTATGATTATCGATTCCAACAAAGAAAAGGTAAATTAATGCAAATATGGATGGGACCATATGAGGTGGTAGTGCTCATCAAGAATAGGATATTGCATGTTAAAATAATTGATGGTAGCAACATCATGTTAATGGTCAATGGCCACCGACTGCACCCCTATAACACATTTGAAACCTTACAGGTGGAATCCAGAATAGACGTGGGGGAGGCCCCATATTTTTAGATCTGGACCAAACTCTTAACAGGTGAAACTATGGGCATGGAGGTGCTCACCAAAATCTGTTAATTTAGTTTTTTCTTACATTGTGTTTTGCAGGGATGACACCCACATGCAAGCTATAGGCATCCTAATCCAGGGCCTAACAGGCATGAAATGCATCTAACTGCATTTATTTTTCTTTCTTTTTTTTTGCTTTTTATAGGTGGAGGACCTAACAGCATGAGGAATAGGTATATGGAAAACCAGGACTGATTCGGCTTAGCATTACAACACCAACACTCATAGGTAGAAGCTGAGGCAGCATGAAGCGAGACTAAGAAGGCTTGATCACCCTTTCCCAATTAATCGCAATATGATTGCCAAGAATAAAGCGCCTTCCACATCAAGAAGGTGCAAAAGAAGGCGCCTTCCTTATAAAGAAGGTGCCCAACCAGAAGAAGGTGCCTTCCTTATAAATAAGGTGCCCAGCTAGAAGAAGGTACCTTCCTTATGAAGAAGGTGCCCCGCCAGAAGAAGGTGCCTTCCTTACAAAGAAGGCACACACCAAAAAAAAAATAGGTGCCTTTTGTGGTGGGAAGGTGCCACAAAAAAAAAAAATAGCTCGAGGCACCTTCCACATCAGGAAGGCACATACAGACCGAGGCACCTTCCACCCCAGGAAGGTGTAGGTATACAGCGGCGCCTTCCACCCCAGGAAGGCGCAGGTATTTAGCAGCGCCTTCCACATCAAGAAGGTGCACCCATTCAGAAGCACCTTCCATAGCAGGAAGGTGCCATCATAAAAAATGTGCCTTCCACCACCGAAAGGCGCATCCAATCAAAGACGCCTTCCACCACCGAAAGGTGCATCCATTCAAAGAGCACCGACAACATCGGGAAGGCACCATATAAGTGCCTTCCACATCGGGAAGGCACCATATAAGTGCCTTCCACATCGGTAGCACCATATAAGCGCCTTCCACATAGGGAAGGTGCCACATAAGTGCCTTCCACATTGGGAAGGTACCAAAGAGCACCTTCCACGTACAACCAACACTTAAGTCTCACGGACACCTCGATCAAAATGAAATCCCCACATGAATGAGCGACATCATATTACCATACCCCTCCCTCATGTCACAAATCAATGAATCACCGCTCTTCATGATGCATGAAATACCAAATAAGGTACGCGCATACTAACTCAAATATTTATATAATTATTCATAAATTATGCAGTACCAAAAAAATATTACCATCATAAAAATCATATACCCCCATGGCCAAAACCATGTGCCAATGATATGGCTTGAAATGTGTACCCTAGAATTAAATGCTAGGTTTAGGCGCCTTCCCTATAAAAAGGTGCCTTCCTGAATAAGTAAGGATAGAAAAAAAAAAGACAAGCGCAGTAGTAAGGGAAGGCGCCATGGGAGGAAGGTCGAAGAATCATGGGATGAAAAAGAATGATTCGAGTGATACGAAAGGAATCAGGGGGATGGTAAAAACATAGTTCAAGGCTGAGGGATGGTTCAATATTGTACCCTAGTCAGTCAGGGCCAGGATATGGAGGAAGCTAAGGAATTCGATGCCTCCTTGAGGGGTGATGTAGCTCAGGTGCGAGGGGTAGAAATTTTTATCACCCCCAAATACATCTCGCAGGTGACTAGATTGCCCCTCACAGGTGAATGCATATACAAAGGTGTACTACTGAAGTCGTACGCTGAAGTGCTACTGCTAGGAGAAAATGTGCAGATAGATAAGGAAGGGCTACCCAAAAGTAGCCTTCCCATGAATCTACGAAAGATATTCAAGCAGGTTACTTGATTATTTACATGCAACAGGAAGTATACCCATTTGCACACTAACCATGTGCAGTTTCTGAATCACCTAGTGCATGGAAGTAAGTTGAGCATGCCCTTCTACTTGGAAAATTCCCTAAAGGAAGAAGCGGCTAGGTACTATAAGGGAGCACCATTCGCCTTGGTCCACCATGGGCTAATATTAGCACTGGTATGCCATGGACGGAGTGTCTTAGCTCGGGGATAGAAAGCGGAATATATTGCGGGGCGGGGGGTGGGGAGAATTCCTCTATTTTTGGGAGTGAAGGGGAAAGAAGTCCCACAAAACTCCCTGTTATCGACCTGAGTGATACAGAGCAGCAGACAAGACCGAGGGATAAGGAAGAACTCCCTGGACCTAAGGAATACAAAGAAGAACCTGAGGGGTCAACATAGGATAGATAGGGGGGCGAAGAAGCACCCCTAGGGATGGCAGCATAGGTCCCCCAGAGTGAATAAAATGCTCTAGGGACCGCAGAGTAGGCCCCTCAAAGTGAGAGAACATCCGCCAGGGAGAAAGGGAAAACCCCTATTCGAGCTACCACATTTTTTGTAGAGGCCAAAGGAAAAGGGCCTAGGACGGCTCGAAAGAAGGTGAAGGTGACCTTCATCAAGCCAGAAGAGGATGAGTGGGATATGCAGCCATTTGCAGAGAAGCGAAAATAGTTTGAACAACCACTCAAAGAGATGACAGCAATCAAGGAGACCAAGAAGGCAACCTCGAGGATGCATGGGGACTTTGGTATCTGCGTCAATCCAGTAGAAGACAACCATTTTTGGGAGATTTACGGGTCATCCCGGGGATGACCCTCCAAGATAAGAAGGTATTTTGAATGATGGGGGGTATATGGCCCCAAATTGGAAGTCACTGCCATTGCAAAGGAGAACACAGGGCTTACTCCTAAAGCAACTCGATTGTACAAAGCCCAAGTAGTTCATCTTAGGAGGGATAATTTAGATATCCCTCTTGCAATGATCAGACCTTCGAATTCTGACCTATGGCAAGTTGTAGAAGTTGCATTTTAGGTAGCAGAGATGATGCTGGTTAGATCACCTTCAATAGAGGCCAGGACAAGGAAAGCAAAGCTGACAATAGCATCCACAACCTCGCATAGAAAAATAGTGGCCACACCTCCAGATGCCAGTGCACACGGGCCGCAGGTATAGCCGAATCCACCAATAAACGACAACGATGAGGGGTCAATAGGGCTACCTACAGTTTTTATGCCATGAGGGCATGGCATATGTTAGGCGTGGGGGGATGATGAGCATCAAAAATGCTCATATTTTGTATACATTTTCTTGATTATTATGCGGATGTATAATAAGGATTACATATGTTTATGAATGATTATATAATTATTTGATGAAATTATGCGTGTTATCTAATTCGTGTGTTTTCAGTGTGTTTTTGTGGAATTGCAGTTGATTTAATCATATTTGGATCAGTCGAGGTCTTTTCATGGACCTGGCACTTTATTTCTTTTGTAATCAACACAGAGAAGGTAGGCACCTTCCTCTTCCAGGAAGGCACCAAGCATAAGTAGGCGCCTTCCTCTTCTAGGAAGGCGCCAAGGAAATACAAGTGCCTTCCTCTCCTAGGAAGGTACCAATAGAAGGCCAGTGCCTTCCTCTTCTAGGAAGGCACCAAAGGAAAATAAGCGCCTTCCTCTCATAGGAAGGCACCGACAGGAAGGCGTCACTAGAAGTCAAGCGCATTCCTTTCATAAGGAAGGCACCACTAGAAGGCAAGCGCCTTCCTCTCATAGGAAGGTGCCAACATAATATAAGCGCATTCCTCTTCTAGGAAGGCACCAATGGCAGTAAGGCACCTTTTGCATAGAGAAGGCACCCGACATACTTAGGCACCTTCCTCATAGGGAAGGCACCCCTGTTCTTCGCCCGTTGACCAGACAAGCATGACGTGGACAACAGAGACTAGTGCAATTCCAACTCTATGCCATGTAGAGTTAAATTGGGGATTGCATCAATGTATGAGAACATCCTACCAATGCTAGGCGAAGCACAAACCAATCAGTGAACATGCCACTGTTAGAAAGGAATGCCATTTTTAGCAGACGTTGATCACATTTACCAGAATGTCTTAGTTTAGTCTGGAATGAATCGACTGTTATAACTTATTTGTAAGAAAAGATCTGCAAGTGTGCTATATAAACACACGTAGACCTCTCTAAGGATATATAAAATATTTTAGTAAATGTAGAGATATACAGAAGAAGCATTGTAATACTTTGATAATTATAATACAGTTCTAAGAGTTTCTAAGTGCGTGTTCAGTTGGGAGGAAGCTGTTGGAGCCTAGGCCCACTCCAAGCCAGTATTTCTTCCCCTATTTTTCCTGTGTTTTCTAGATTAGTTTACTGCTTTTATAAGATTTTTTACCGCATTGTTATTTCTCATATTACAGTAGGTTTATTTTTAGGAATGCATGAATATTTCCTTTCTGTAGATTTAATTGTTTTTATGTAAATTATTGAGGATTGTATGAATGATTGATGACCGTTGAAACACCCCCCAATAGTAAAACTAGCGGACTCATATCAAATGGTATTGTAATCAATCATGTTCAAGACCCTTCGCAAGTTTACGAATATCCCTAGGTTGATAAATTAAATGCACGAGCATGTGACAAAAGTAGGAAAGAAGTTAACCTTGTTTGGCCCGCAACAACCATCAATAATAGGTATCTTTTACCCAAGATTGAAGACATGTTTGATAATTTAAAGGATACCATAATATTTACAAAGATTGATTTAAAATTTGGGTATCATTAGTTAATGATACGCGAGAAGGACACTTATAATATGATATTCAAAACCAGATTTATGAATTTAAAGTCCTACCCTTTGGACTAACTAATGCCCCAGTTGCATTGATAAATTTAATGAACAACGTATTTAGAAGGTATCTGGATCAGTTCATCCTCGTATTATTAGATGATATTTTGGTATATTCTCATGATAGGAAAGAGCATGATAAACATCTTAGAATCATGCTAGGTTTGTTAAGAAAAAATTAACTCTTTGGATATCTATCAAGAGTGATTTCTATGTCTCAAAAGTACGATATCTAGGACATATAATATATGAGAAAGGAATTGTAGTGGATGTAGAGAATATTGAGGTTATTCTAAATTGGACACCAATCACTAATTTGTCTAAGGTGAGAAGCTTTATAGGCTGAAATATTACTATAGGTGATATGTGAAGGATTACTCCAAAATACCTGTTGCAATAACCAATATTCAAAAGAAATGAAAGGAATTTAAATGGACGGCTAAGTGTGAAGTTGTTTTTGCATTGCTTAAGTAGAAACTCACCATGGCACCAATACTAAATATTCCAGATCCTTATAAAAACTTCTTATTGTGCACTAATGCATCACTAGAATGGTTAGGGAGAGTGCTTTCATAATATGAGTCAGTCATAGCATATGCATTGAGGAAACTCAAGAAGCATGAGGTTAACTATGGTAGGCATGTTCTAGAGCTGGAAGTAGTGGTTCACGCTCTTAATATATGGTATCATTACTTGGTTGGAAGAGTTTGAGGTACATATTTACTCAACCTATGCTCAATTCAAGGCAGAGAAGATAGATCAAGTTCTTATCTAAATGTGACTTTGATACTGAATATATCAAATGAAAAAAAAATAAGGTGGATGATGCCTTAAGCAAAATATATCATATAATAACTTTGACTCGAAGCCATGTATATTTATTAGACCAAGTTAGAAAAATGCAATATCAATATGAGTATTGTAAGAACATTTGGGCTAAAATGGGAATAAATGCCAAAGAAAATAAGAATTTCAGCATAAAATATGATCTTTTATTCTTCAAATAAAGGTTCATCATACCATAAATAGGTGATCTAAGGAGACTGGTCATGCAAGAAGCACACAAATATCCTTACTTTTCTCATTCTAGATGGATCAAGATGAGGGAGAATATGAAAAAGACCTTTTGGATAGAAATGAAGAATGATATCACCAATTTTATTACTCGATGCCTAGAATTCCATAAGGTGAAGGCTAAAATTAGACACCCTACAAGATAACTATATCCACATGATATACCTACACAAAAATGGTAGGTTATATCCATATATTTCATAGTAGGTTTACCCAAGACCATGTATCAACATGACGTAGTCTTGTAGTAGTTAGATTGACTAAAGTTTCACATTTTATACCAGGGAACATCAAATATGATGCTCAAGTTGTGTTTAATAGATTTTCCAAAGAGATATTTAGGTTACATGGATTTCCTGAAATGATCATTTTAGATAGGGATACCATATTCATTTTTGAATTTTGGAAGGCCCTACATCATGTAGTGGGTACAAAATTGAATATAATCTCTAATATCACCTTAAGACCAATGGTCAAACTGAGAGGGTAAACCAGGTCCTAGAAGACATATTTTGCATGTACTACATGGATCATAAGACTTGATGGGGAGACTATCTACATCTTGTAGAATTTGCTTATAATAATGGTCATCACTCTTCATTGGGTATGGCCCCATTTGATGCCTTGTATGGCAAGAGATGTAGAACACCATTGTCTTGGAATAATTTGGAGGATCAGGTTATGATCAAACCAGACATAGTCAAAGAAATGGAATTTCAGCTTAAGATATTCAGGAAAAGGCCTAAGGAAGCCATCAATCATCAAAAAAGTTATGTTGACCTAAAAATATCGCCAAGGGAATTCTCGATAGGAGACAGAGTGTTCTTAAGGATTAAGCCAATGAAAAGTGCCATCAAATCCATGAAGTTGGATCCTCAATTTGTTGGACCCTTTGATATTACTTAGAAGATTAGTTCATTTGCTTACAAAATTATTTTGCTACCCAACCTATCAAATATCCATGACACCTTTCACATATCCTTGTTGAGGAGGTATATTTCTAACCTTGATCATGTGTGGGATGTTTCTAAATTACAGATGACAAACCTCGAGGCAATTGAAGTGATGTCGATAAATATTCTAGAGTTTCACTCCAAATCAATGAGGAAATGGACTCCATAACAATGTAAGGTCCAATAGGACCAATATTCTGAAAGAAGTTCCACTTGGAAAAAAATGGATAATATGAGAAAACATTTTTCATTTTTTTTAAGTATATTGTAATGACATTTTATGGCAGGAAAAACACATGGGACTATGTTTAGTACAAGGGGTAGTATGTCATGACCCGCCTTGGAAGGACATTTTACATGATAGACTATGTATTGATAAATGATAAATTAATGCCTAGTTTTGATGCATTTGTATGGTTATGCAATATTTATATTGATTTCTCTTTGAGGGATATGGTATTGCTAATGTATTTTCAATTTTTAGGATCAGGTACACTTGTGGGTGGAAGAGGTAGAATCAAACATTGAGAATGGGGTACTTGAAAAGGGAAATTATGATTATAGTGTCTCAGGATAACATGAGTTACTACCCTCATATAAGCATGCATTCTTGCTTTTAGTATGATTGTCAACAATATAACCATCCTTAGCTCGAATTTGATAACCTAGAAGTTAACGTAAGTCTTAGGCTAGGATAGACAATTGGGTTCATGATAATTCACCTACCTTGTTTGATGCACTTGATTGATCACTTTTGTTTACTTATGTGTTGTTGCATAAGTGGATTTGGTAAAGAATCCCCCTTAGAAATAATTAATAGATATAGAGGTTCTATTAATTCTTGGGCAACTTAAATACCATACTAATTTTTAATATATATTTTTTTATTGGTGAAAAAGGATTTTGAAAGGGTCCCGTAACCTTTTACAATGCTTGGAAAAAAACAAAAGCTCCAAAAATACTATCAACCAACAAGCAGGTAATCCTGCCACTAACCTAGAGAAACCATTGATGAGAACAAAAATGGCCCCTGCATGGGAAACATCAAACTACCAAAAAATTCCACCCAAGGGCGAGGCTTGATAACAAAAATAGCCCACGTAGGGGCCACCCATAATACCAAACAAAAAAATAGCAGGAGAACAGTAAAGGACCATTAGTGGGGGATCCCCACAACCGAGAAACCACCACCAAACTCTAATAAGGCATTTTTATCTAGGCCATTACCTGTAGGGTTCTCCCTAACCAGGATCCTAAACTCCTCAAGGATTTTGAATTGGTCCTTGTATTCTTCAAGGAGGGAGGAGATGGTCCTGGCAACCTGACAAAGAGCCTTGAGGAGGTCTTAAATCTCTTGGATGTGCCTACTATCAGAGATATTTTGGAAGTTCGTAACACAGGAGACTAGGAGGGGAGCCTGTGCAGAGGTCCCTTCGTTGTGGAGCAATTTACTTATCGTCTTGGCTTTCCTAGCCTAAAAATAGAGGGAGTCATCTGAGACATCATCAATGATGAGTGGGGTCTTATGCTTACTTCTTCTTGCTGGGGTATATTTCACCCTAGTTGCAAGTCTTGGAGTGCAGTTGGGAGGAGGGGAAATCAGGGTATCTCCTCCAGCTTCATCTCCAATGTTGGTTGGTCCTCCGATAATGAAGGTAGGTCCAGTAGGCATCGCCACTCAGTGGTTCTACTTTACCACTATGAACCTAAATAGCACACAGTGGAGGCCTTGGTGGAGGGAGGAGGAAGAAACACCTCTCTTCACATTAAGCACAAATCTCTCCATAAATCAGAACATGTACTTTGGAATATTAATTAATTTCTTCCCTCTAAGGTGGTTCAAGAACACAAGATGAAAGCTCCGAAGAATAACATTCATATTGTTGAGTGTAAAATACTACAAAACCATTATTATCACTGTGTACCATAGTTTTAGTAGCATCTCCCTGACTATGCCACCTTTTTCTTTGCTAAGGGACTCTCCTTTGTCTCTAAACAGGGTCAATTCTCCTTGGAGAGATTGTTTCTCTTGGTTAATGATTTTATCGTCATTGGGGAGATCAATTACATCTTCCAGGAGGTCCGCTGTGACTGTGAAGCCCATCCCATGAACACCAATGTGCCTTCATTCCATGAACGGATAAAGTCCATGGACAGGTCTGGCTCAATCCTATTGAATTGTTGCAAGAAACTAAGTAGGTCATGGTTCTGAAAATATCTTCAACCAAAGGAGTCAGTTGGAGTGACACGGGTTCAATTTTGGCCATGGCGAGGATGCAACGACAATGCAAAAGATAGAAATTAAGGAGGTGGAAAAATTATGAGGAGGGATGGTATATATAAAAATAAAGTAAAGGTAGCTCTATAGAAGAGTCCCTTGCCCAAGATGGCTCGTGCTCCAAATCATCCAGATCAAGAAAAAATCAAGGAACGCAGGGATACGACACACCAACCAATGAGGGCTAGGTGGAGGGAAGCAAAGATGGTACCAATATCGACTAGAAGGGCAAAAAAGTATGGGTCATGATGAGTTGGATAGTCATCCATGATGGATAGGTGAACATGGTGGATACACACAATGGGGGTGACAATGACAACCGCCATGGGGATGAAAAGCCAAAAACAACCACCCAGTATGAGGTTGATAGTGCACCTTACTAAAAATAAACTGGAGAGGTTGTGGTAAGTTATCAAGGGTCGGCTAAAAATGAGGAAGTGAGAAAAATGGCTAAAGGACATAGGGATCACTGCACTGACTTTATTGAGGACACGGGCATGGGTTCCAAACATTCCCAATGGTCGGGCACCCTTTTCGATGCTTGAAAGGAATGTGGTGCTATTTCCAAGGTAGAATATTTTGATGTTGAAATTCTCTCAGTTCCATGTTAACCTAGACTTATGAAGCTTCCCCCAACTTTGATATGATAGCTGGCTAAAACTACAAAGACTCCTACTTGAGTGAAGATTAGGAATATCTATTTGGGGAAGGTTGATGTGACTAAGACCACATGTGATATGTGTTCAAAGTTAGTGCTGCACATTTTGAGCTCAGTTAGTTGTCATTGATGTCAAGGTGAAAAAGTCGTCATTGATGCCAAAGTGAACAAATGGAGCCATCATCAACACCATGGAGCACACCATTATTAACACCAGGAACAAAGCGAAGAGTTGAAGAATAAATTGGCAAAATAATATTTTATGAGGGTTTAATTAAACCCATGGTGGTAGAATATTTTAAATTAGATCAGTGGAGTACAAGTTGCAAGTTTAAATTTACCCCATGGAAGACTTTAATTTTATTAAAGTCAAAGGTTTTAAAATATAATTTATAAAATTTAAATTCTATTGGAATTTAAATAATTTATAAATTATATAAAGGTTTAGCTAGCGCCGACGTCATTAAAAATAAGGAGCGCCAAAATCTAAATTCGAATGGTGGTTTTGGGTATAAATTAATTCCCAAAGGGGCATTCGAAAATTATCCTCGATGAATTAATTCCCATGTGAAAAGTTTGAAGGTATTTCATGCATTGTGAAATTTGAGGAAGAAGACAAAGAGCTTTATCTTATTAGTGCCAGGGAAGAAGACAAAAATAGGACAACGTATGGTTTGAGCCACATAGGACATGGTGGTCCATTGGTAGCACATGCTTTGCGAAGGCATTGGGAAAGGAGGAGCCCACGTTCGATTCTCGTGGACGTGCCAAAGGAAGACTTTTTGTTTACATTCGATTTGAGTGCCAGGTGGTGAAGAAGGAGCATGAAGTGCTCGTTGGTTTTCAAACATGCATCTAGCACACGTGGTGGTCAAGCCCAGGCTAGAGCGCTCATGGAGGTAGAGATCATGGGGTCGAATCCCACTAGTGGCAAAGGTAATTTTTGATTAAAATTTATATTGCCTAAGGTTTTATTAAAGGGTCATTTGGAGTTATAAGGGTTTGTGAAGATTTATTGTTAATTAAATTGCATTTGGAGTTATAAGGGTTTGTGAAGGATTATTTTTATTGGAAATTGATTTGTGCTATTTGGAGTTAAAAGGTTTTTTGAAAGATTGTTTTGTTGAGAAGGGATTTATGTTATTAAGGTTTTAAAGAAAGAGGATTTGATTTTTTCCAAAGTTCTTCTTGCCATTGAAATTTATTAAAGAGGTTTTGAGTTATTGTGGTGGATGTTGAATTTATTATTAGTTGGGAGTTTATAAGGTGTGATTGAATAAATACTTTATGTATGTTGATGGTTGTTTTTGAAAGGTGGAGTGATAAGGTGTAATTGAGTATTTTACATTATATTGTGAGAAAATATTTACTCATCTAACCTCTTTGAGATTGGCATAGAATTTGTTGTGGTTGTGGAGATTTATGAGATCCCTTCATCATAAATAAAAAGGTATGAGCACATTATTCCATAGTTGAGTTGATTGATTGGTTTTCTAGAAAATAAGTTTGGAGTGAAAAGGACTTGATTAGGGTTTCCTTTTTGAGAGTGTTTGAGTTAATACTTCAAGGTTTTCTGGAATAAAGAATTGTTATTAAAACCTTGTTTTATAAGCATTGTTGTTGAAGCCATTGGTAGTGTGAAGAACCTGAGTTAGGGTTGTGCAAAATATCATGAGTATCATTGTTATGTGAAGATTGTTTTATAAGCATTGTTGTTGAAGTGAGTTGTTGTGCAAAGAACTTGAACTAGAGTTTGAAAAGAACATGAGTATCATTGTTATGTGAGTTTTGTTGTTGAGCATTGTTGGAAATATTTTGAGTTGATGTTTACATGCTTGGACTAGGGTTTGTGAGCAAGGGTTGTTTCTTGAATGATTGGTTGAGTAGAGTTGGTTGAGCCTAGTCAAGTGGGTGTGTGAAGTGATTGTTCAAGTTCCATAAAACAAACTATCCTATATTTTGATTTGAGTTGAGAAAGTGTTTGAGCATTGAGTTGAAACATATTGGGTCTCTAACAATTCTCTTTATGTTTTTATGAGATTGGTTAAGTTCTATGTGAGCTTGTTGAGCAGGTTTGGAAAAGTTATGTGTGGAGTTGTTGAGCAGATTTGAGCAAGTTCTGTGTGGACTTATTGAGCAGATTTGAGCAAGTTCTGTATGAACTTGTTGAATATATTTGAGCAAGTTCTTTGTGGACTTGTTGAGCATATTTGAGCAAGTTATGTGTGAACTTGTTGAGAATATTTGAGCAAGTTCTGTGTGGACTTGTTGAGCAAATTTGAGCAAGTTCTATGTGGACTTGTTGAGCATATTGAGCAAGTTCTGAGTGGATTTGTTGAGCATAATTGAGCAAGTTCTAAGTGGAATTGTTGAAGCAGATTGAGAAATTTCTAAGTGGACATGTTGAGCAGATTGAGCAAGTTCTAAGTGAACTTATTGAGTAGATTTGAGCAAGTTCTAAGTGGACTTGTTGAGCAGAATTGATCAAGTTCTGAGTGGCTTGTGGAGTAGAGTTTGGTGTATATTTGAGGATAAGTTTATGCCAAACCAAAGACAAATATTGAGCAGATTTATGCTAGAATAAAGGACTGTGTTTAGTGCATATTTGAGATAGAGCTTTGGAGGTGATAGAGCAGAGAGGATAGTAGTCTCCAGTGGATAGATATCCATCAGCCAGGGCAATGAGGATAGGTCTTCTGAGTGGGGACAAGAGTCTTTAGTGGAGAGAGATCCACAAGCCAATGTAGTGGAGGCAGTAGTCTTCTAGAGGATCACCAACCAGAGCAGAGGAGAAGGAGTTCTCCTATGGATAGAGATCCATGAACTTGATTTAGGGGATTGGTATCTCCTTTGGACAAAGGTCCATAAACATTGTAATAGGGAAGGATTCCCAAGAGATTGATTGAGAAAATTTTAGTGAAATATTTTCTCCGTGGAGTAGCCCACATTGGGTGAACCATGTAAATTGTGGTGTCTCTATTGTGTATGGTGTTTTGTGCATTGCTTGATTACTATTTTTGATATTGCTATCTATACATTGCATAATATTGATTGGGAAAGAAAAGTAAAAATTGGTCTTATACTGTTCACCTCCCCTCTTAGTATAAGCTTGTGTTCTTTTGTTAGAGCTAATGGTTCCATGGTGGAGGTATTCCATGTTGGATATGAGCTGAATATTCACACTACTTAGGTGGATGTGGGCTTGAAACCTATGGGGTTAGTTTCGTACCCTGGTCCAAATCAACTTACTGATTGGTGACATCAGTTACATTGGCATCGATGATCGCTTAAGGAAAAGAGTCTCTCCATACTCTAAGGCTGGACTCTAAAATACTGATGTTGGCTAACTGGTCGACCGCTCGATTCCCCTCCCTATAGGTGTGGGTCACCCTTGCACTTGAGAAGGAGTGCAAGAGATGATTGGCCTCAGTGATCATACTAGATGTGTTCCACGAGGTGGTGGAGGATCCAGAAGAGAGACTGGTGATTACATTTTTGGAGTCACCTTCCACCATGACATTGGGAACTTGCAAACTATGGATGAGGATAACTCCTTGATAGAGAGCTCTAGACTCTACAAAGTGACTAGAGTTGAATCCTAGGTTCTCGACATAGGCTAGGATGATGTTGCCCTTGTGATCCCATATGATGCCTCCTATACCTGCTGCACCTAGGTTTCCTTTGGCTACACCATAAAAATTTATCTTGAGGAAGCCTAGAGGGGGAGGAGACCATATTAAAAGGGAGAAATAAACCTTGGTGGGGACCTACTTACGGATGCCTTCCAAGATTTCAAGCCTGTAAGCCAGGAGAAGTTTAGGGTGAGGCTCAGGGTCACCTTTCCCCTGGGTGACCGACACATTTTTGGTAGCAGCAAAAAGGATCTTGTTGAGGATATGGTTCTCCTTGTGAGATGAATCCTTGAAGGCACGGGCATTGCACTCTCGCTAGATCTCCCACAGGAAGTGGGGGAGGCAAAAGGACTAGAAAGTATTTAAGTGGTGCCCTCTAAATGAATTCATCCATTGGACACAAATATCACTAAGCCAAAAGGGTGGGGCCCAGGAAATACCAACCAAGGAGAACAAGGAGGAGAGGATGGATTGGGAGAAGGGGCAGGAAGTGAAAATATGTTGGGTAGACTCATCATCTGAGAGGCACAAGTAACAATGGTTGGGGAGAGACAGGCCATGGCGATGGAGGTTAGGGATGGTGATAATATTATCTTGAATGGATAACCATAGGAAAAAGTTGACTTTAGGAATCAAATGGGGCTTCCAGATAATATTGTATGGAAACTAGGGAGGGCCAGGGTTCCTAGACAGGGCGTAGGTTGACTTGATCGAGAAAATGCCAAAGGGGGAGGGAGCCCAAAGTATGGAATCTCCAACCGAAGATGAGGGAATGATGCAGAGGTAGATAAGATTACAAAGGGCAAGGGAGGTAAGCTTCTACTCTTCTGAGAGGTCGACAATTGGGAAGGGCTTCCAAGAGAGGCTCTTTAGGTGGAAGAAATTACTTACCTTTTGTTTGAACAAGGTGTCTATCACTGGTCTAAGGCACACCAGGTCCTCTTGGTCCTAAAGTGGATAGTTGCCTAGCTAGAGGTCACTCCAGAAGCTGATCCTGGAACCATTTCCTAGCTTCCATATGATACCCTTTTGGACAATATTCTTAGTCTTGAGGATAGAGTTCCAAGCCATAGATCTCGATCATCTAGAAAATTCTGGTAATGCCACATAAATTTTACCTTAATGATGGATATCCATAGAGAGTTTTCATTGGTGAGGATTCACCAACCTTACTTGCCAATGAGTTCCAGGTTCATATTGTAGACTTTTTAAAGTTCAATACCACCATACTCCTTGGAGAAAATCTAGTTCCAAGCCACCAGATGAATCTGTTGTTTGTTTTCTGATATTGACCAGAGAAATTTCCTTTGGAGTTACTCGATGCGGTTGCAAACTTCGATGAGGATTAGGAAGACAGATAGGAAAAATATGGGAATGCTTTCAAGGGTGGCTTTCACCAGGGTGGCTTTGCCTTCTTGGCTAAGGAGGTTGCCCTTCCAGCTAGCCAATTTCTTCTAGATGCGCTCAATGATGGGACTCCATAGGAATTTCTTGGATTGACCTCCAAAGAGAGGGAACCTAAGGTAAGAGGTAGGGAGGGTGCTAATGGAGCATCCAATGGTGGTCACAATGCAGGCTTGGTGCCTCATTAGAGTGTTGAAGAAATAGATCTTATTCTTATAAAAATTTATCTTCTAGCCTACCACAGCCTCAAAGGACAGGAGGATGGATTTTATGCATTGAGCTTGGGGGACTGAGGCCTGAGTAGCTAGGATAGTATCATTAACAAACTATTGGTGGGACATCAGTTGGAGGGAGGAAGCAGGTTTAATTCCAGATATGGACCCTTCAAGGTAAGCCTGGGTGAGAGCCCTCTTGAGATCTTCCACAATAATGATGAAGAAGAAGGGGGAAATGGGGTCTCCTTGCCTGAGGCCTTTAAAATTATTGAAGTAACCTACTGGGGATCCATTGACCAAGATAGAGAATTTTGTCGAGGAAATGCAGCCTTTGATCAAGTCGATCCACTCTAGGTGGAAGCCAAATATTTGGAGGACTATCAATAGGAAATCCCAGGAGACTCTATCGAAGGCTTTGTTCATGTCGAGCTTCAGGAGGAAGCCCACTTGGCCACTCGAGGAGATGGAATGGATGAGCTCATGGATGGTGATAATACTATCAGTTATTTACCTATCGTGGACAGAGCTGCCTTGATTTGGGGAAATTATGCAAGGGAGGATGAGCTTGAGCCTGGTGGCCAGGGCTTTGGTGAGAATCTTGTACAAGATATTACACAGGTTGATGGGGTGGAAGTCAGAGAGGGAGTGGGCCTGGCTAACTTTGGGGATGAGAGCTAGGAAGGTGGAGTCGATGTCTCCTGGGATTACCCTATCTTTCTGCATCTATTGGATGGTCGAGACCACATCCGGGACCTAGAATATCCTAGAAGTGCTGGAAGAAAATGGGGGGAAGCCATCCGGGCCTGGAGCTTTCCCCCTTGCATAGAAAACACAATAATCCTAATTTCATCAGTAGAAAGGGTTTTAAGAAGCATTCAATTTTGGTCATCAGTGACTAACCTTGGGATGTTCTAAAGGAGGTCTTAGAGGTATGGTAGTCACAGCTTGGAGAGGGACCAAGAAGCTCCTCAAAGAAGAGAACTACCTTTGCTCTAATTTCCTGGATGTCGGATACTACCTGCCCATCCTGTTGAACTAATTCCCTGATCCTATTGCTTCCCCTGTGTCTTACTACTATAGCATGGAAAAACTTGGTATTTGAATCACCTTCTTTGAGCCATGTTACCCTAGAATTTTGTTTCCAAAATACTTCCTCGCTTTTGAGAATATTGTGATAGTTAGAGAGGAGGGCTCTTTTAGTGTTTTGGAGGGCAAGATCCGGATCACTGTTCTGAAGCGTGATTTCAATATCCTGGAGCTGGGATTGAATTTGCTACTTCTTATGGAAAATATTATCGAACACCTCTTTATTCCACCTTTTCAGGTTGCATTTTACATGCCGAATTTTGTTGCTTACCTAGGAAATTTTGGACCCATGGAAATGTCGGGCCCACCATTGGGCAATTAGAGATTTGATGTTTGGGTTGTGGAGCCACATTGCTTCAAATATGAAGGGGGATTTGAATGAAGAGGCATGTGGTTGACAATCCAGTAAGAGAGGATTGTGGTCAGATCCAATCCTAGGGATAGATTGCATGGTTGCATTGCCAAACATTGGGATGGCATTGATGAAAATGAGGACACAGTCAAGGTGCATCTGGATGAGTTGGTCACCATTTATGTGGTTGGTCCAGGTAAACTTTGGCCCTCTAAGACTGATATCCATTAGTTCATTATTGTCGAAGAAGCTTGCAAAGCACTCGTAGAATCTCTCAGTTATTGGAGTCCCTCCTCTCTTGTTAGAAGGGAAAAAGGGGGAATTGAAGTCCCCGACCAACATCTAGGATTCTATAGAAAAACATCTCTTAGTTGGCTAAGGTAATTACAAAATGAGCTCCTTTGGGAAGGATAATTTGGAGCATTACACATTTTATAGGACCCATTGGAACCCATCATTATTGTTGAAGAACAAGATGTTGATGTAGCTCTCAGCCATTGATAATACTAACCCATCGATCTTGGTTGGGTCCCATAAGCATAAAAGGCCTCCTGAAGCTCCATTGGTTGGACTAAAGCAGGAGGTAGAGTCCTTCTAGATGTATTTTGATATAGAAGAAACATCCTGAGAATCAAGCTTTGTTTCTTGGAGAAGAAGAATGGTGGGTATGTGTTCTTTCCTCATGGACTTAACTAGGCATTGCTTGTTTCATCCATTGAGGCCTCTCACATTCCATGAGAGGATCTTCATTTGGTAATTCTTGATGATGTGCGCTTCCCTCTCCTTGATGGGGAGAATATTATTTCTAAGTTTGATATTGGGTCTCCGAATATTGGGAGGATCCTTTGAGAGTGAGTTGGATCCCGTTTGTGACTTCATTTGAGGCTTCCCTATTTTTGATGTCCTGAAGCGAGGGACGACCCCTCTTCTTAACTGATCCCACATCTACCATAGGTTTCTTAAGGAAGTAGGAGGGGGGGATTAGGGGTAGGTGTACAGGAGGAGGGGGCCAGAGGGGATGCCAAGGTTTGAGGGGGGAGGGGGGAGGGAGGTGGGCGTAAGGGATAGTTAAAAGTTGGTTCAATGGGGTCAGAGGGAGGATCATCAAAGGATAGGGGGAGAAGTGGTTTGACATTGGGATAGATGGACTACAGGGGGTGAAGGGTCCAGCTGGGGGGGTTCCAATGGGTCCTTCTCATGGTAGGGGGCCATCAACAAGGATCTAGAAGGAATCGAGATGGAGTCGAGGCCCTAGGGATGACTGGTTTGGGAAGGATGGTGATTCCTACAAGAGGAGGAGGTAGGGGGTTTAGATGGGCACTAGGAATAAATATGATCTTGATTACAACAAAGACTACAAAAGGTGAGTCTATTTTTAGATTCAATAGTTTGAGTAAAGGTATAGACCTTGGAAATGAGGTTGATTGAGGATGGGAACTCTGCATCCAAATTGACATTGATGTACATGCAAGCTTGGGTCATTCGAGTCCTAGAGTGTGTTGGATGGTAGAAGGAGATCAGTTCACCAATGCATCTTGCTATGTCATGGAGAATGTACTAGGGTAAAAATTGGACTAGAAGGCTGGGGATGCAGACCCAAATTGGAGAAAAGTTGATGATGTGGATCATTGGGTTGAATTCTACCCCCCACTTGTAGAGTAAGAGCCCCCTACAATTGAAGAACCAAGGCTCACCAGTGAGAATCCATTGAGATTCTATAGGGTTGCTCAATCAAATTAGAAAGAAGCCTTTGATTAGGGCAATCAGTCTAAGGATCTGAATGGGCACCAGGAGGTGTTGGACCACTTGTATATGGATTCCATGTTGGGATAGGAAGTAAGAAATTTACCAATCAATGAGTTTGAGTTTTTCCCAAGCACGTTGGTCATAATTTTGCAGGGTATTTTGAGGTTGTTGTTGAAGTGAGCAACTCGATTTGGGGCCCTATCGATGGACTAGGGTTAGGGTTCACTATCTCTATGAAGGATCAAGAGGATTTTTCCAGTCCATCTACCACTCCCGAGACTCTCTCTTCCCAACCAAGGGGCTCAAGAGCCTGAGGTTTAGGAATAAATTTGGACCCCTGGTATTGGGACCCTTTAGTGGACATGATTGATGGTCTTGGGTCCTCTAGTTGGTCCATGTAAATATCATCCCAATTGATCTAGGAGGTTTGAGCAGGAAGGACTCCATTATCTGTATTATGGAGTTATCTTTCCTTATTCAAGCTAATTTATAGGCCCCTATTCTTACCCTGAATGTTATTGTCCCTACTGGTGTGGTCAGGGTTACCTTTTTTTACCTTGATGAGTTCACCCTTATTGGGATTCTGGTTTTCATCTTCTACTGCTACTATTTTCCCTCCATGCATCACTACTTCTATGATCTTCCCTTATGCTATATCTGCTTTCTTTTCATGCGCTTGCTTCTCTATCTCTAAACTACCTTCCTCTTCTCCTCAATTTTGATCCATACTAATATTTAATATTAGTATAGGAATTTTATTTGAATTTAAATATCATATTAATACTTAATATTAGTATATATATTTTAGTTTAAATTAATCAAATGAGAATATGATTTAAGAATTTTATGGATTGAATTAAACTAAATCAAATATTATAAATATTAATGCTTTAAAGTTTTATTTAATTCTCTCTTTTACTTTCTTGGTACTTTCAACAACATAAAAGGTTTAAAATTATTGTGGCATGGTGGTTATAGGGGTGGAATGCGTGAGTACTATGTGGTAGCTTTTGAGGAAGACAATGTTGAATACTATGGAAGCCATAAAATATGGACAACATGCTCGGATCATTGTGGCAGCTGCTGATTCCACCATGTAAAAAAAACAAATCTCTTTTAGCTTTTTAAATTGATAAAAGAAATGAATGGCTTTAGCTTTTATAAATAAAGAAGTAAGTGGTTTTTATTTGAAATAATAAATTTTAAAAAGGGAAGAATCATTTTAAATTTAAATATCTCCCCCTCTTGTCACCTTGGGTAAGCACAAATTTACTTTGGTAGATGGTATTTATGTCCAAGTTGGACTTTGGGACCTTTGGTAGATAGGTTTTCCATGTTAAGAGGACTGAGAGATTTAGAAAAGAGGATTCTTTTTGGAAAATGCAGAGGAAAAAAGGAGTAGTCTACAAAGGAAGGAGAAGATTTGAATATTTTTCAAATAAAATGAAGCTTTCATATTTCCTCAATTTCAACTTTAAACCAGGTTGGGGCTACTAAATGATCTCCTCTGTTTTAGTTTTTGATCTTTACATTCTTTTAGAAATCGAAAGAGCGTTTTCTATTTTTTTTAAAGATGATAGGTTTAGGTTGATCTTTTTGATAGAGAGAGAGAGAGAGTTCTCTTTATTTTAGATGCTCTTGAATGGCCTGATATTTGGTCTCTCGTGTTTTTAAATAGACCCTTAATTATTTTAAATGAGGATTTCATATAGTTATTTTACCCTTTTGTTTTAATGGAGTTTATCACTACCTAAGATCACCCAGTGATAGACATTGCAATGTTCTATGTTTACTTTTAGAGCATCCTGTGTAAATATTTCCTTTTTCTTGTCACCTATCAACTCAATTTTGGTTTGGTGTATGTGCTAGTTTGGTGTATACGATCGTCGAATGCTTAGAAGGTAACTTGTTTGGATGACTAGTTTGAAACTTGACCCTATGCCATGATTACACCCCCCTATGTTCGAACATATCGGGTGATGCTTGATATCGTTGACTTCTCATAATGCTAGTGGCGGTGGCATTCTTTATCACCATCATAGGGTGAGTTCCCCCCTAAGGTCTAACCTTAGGGAAGGATGACGAGGAAACAAAGAACAAAAACACATTGAATATTATTATTCACATCAAGGGCTTAAATAATACAATTTACAACCATAATATCCCAAAATAGGAGAATCTATGACTAAGCACTCAAACTCAAGTTGCTAACTCTCACTAAGCTAACAAATCTAATCCAAGACTATGTCATCCAAATATTACCGATATTTACAATTTGGAATTAGATATTATTGAATTATTCCTAGACTTAGGACTTAATACTTAATTAAATAAGTAAAGCTAACACCTAGTCTAGAACTCACACATTCTAACTTAGACTTAGGACTTTAGGCTTAAGTAAATGATAAAATAAACTAAGCCTAATAAACATTAGCCTAGATCTAAAGATGTCCACATCATCCCTCTCCACCATAGAAGCATTGGACTCCAATGCTTTTACAATAGGGGTGAAGGGGTGAGATACAACATGCTAAAAATAAAGCTGACTGAGATGCTGAACAAGATCATGTGGGCCATGAGTCGTAGTCGATGCTGGAGCTGAATGTCGTGGTACATCTCGATCACCAATCCATGTAGGATCTCGATGAGGTAATGAAGAAGCACCAATAGTCTACTGTGGAGCCGGTGAAGTCTGCTAAAAAATAGGAACCGATGAAGATGGTAATGATGGCCGCTCTAAAATAGGTGGAAGAAGAGTTGGAGCAATAGGAGGAGGTGCCAATGAAGAAATTGCCTTCGTAGGAGGAGGTAATGTAGTGGAAGATGATGATGATGCCACCTTAGAAGGAGGTGGTGCAGTAGAAGCAAGTGTGTCATGAGGCCTATTGAAGACAAGGGCTATCTTCTCTGGTAGATAACAATTAGGCATAAGTGTGGTCTAGGGCTGAGAATGAAGATAATATTACCTATGTTTATGATGCAAAGTGTAGGTCTGATGGTATGCATCATAAATAGCCCTCTTATCAAACTGATAGGGCTGCCCAAGAATAAGACCATAGTAGTCCATGGGAGTCACATCACAGGTGACTCGATCTACATAATGAGGCCCAAAAGCAAATGACATAGTGTAAGTCTTTGTGATGTAGGAGTTGGAATCTGTATCCTTCCATCCCAATGGATAAGGATGAGGATGTGGTTTCATAGGCAATTTGAGCCTATCGACAACAGATTGTGCAATCAGATTGGTTTGGGATCCATTATCGATAATACAATCCACAAAGAAGTCATGTGTGAGGTGGGCTTTGGTGACAAACAAATGGTCACACCCACCTTTTTGATGCAACAGTGTAACATTGTTCAGTTTTCCTCTCAATTCATCATATGCTCTCCCTTCTCCCATAACCACAATGGGGGCCTTTGGGGGCTCCTCCACTATAGGTTGTACAAGTAAGTTCTTCTATTTCCTAAAACACTCAGATTCTAAGTGTCCTTGTCTCTTACAATGATTACAATATTTCTTTGCATTATAAGACTTTGGAGAAGAAGAGGAAGAAGAAGAACTAGGAGAAGAAGGAGAAGAATTGGAAGGCATCTTGGCCTTCAAAGACTGTTGTTGATTTGAAGAGTGAGAAGTTTCTTGTGCTCGAGTGGTGAACTTCTCTTCGGCCAATTGTGCATGATTGAAGGCCACATCAATGGTTTCCAAGGGAGTATATTTGATCTCCCTATACAAGTGCTCTTAAAGGCCACTTGTAAATTTTACAATCAACTCTGCTGTAGGATCTTTTACACTCAACAAAATGCGTAACCTATTGAAAGAAGAGATATAATCCTGTACAAACATATTGTAACCTTGGCGTAATATAAACCATTTCACTTTTAATTCTTGTGCATAATTAGAAGGATAAAAATAATCCTTCAAATATTGAACCAATTCATCCCAAAAAGTAATGGGATTCTGTTCATCTTGTCGATCCAAGATGACTAGTTTTGCTAACCCACTCAATTTGAGTTTAGCAAAAGGAACTTTATCATTTAATGGAACTTCTGTATAAGCAAACCAGGTTTCCATGTCCATGATCCAGTTATTGAGCACATTAGGATTCCGGGAACCATCATAGATCTTGACATCACATTTGAGATGAGATTTACTATCTCTAGGGGCTTTTTCTTCAGGAGCATACTGAACTGAAATCTCATCTACTTTGTTGGCCAAATTACCAATAGTTTGGGCTAAAGCAAACATTTGGTCAGCCAAGTCTGATGCCATTTGTGATCTAGTGTAAGCCAGATCACTTACAAAGAATAGCCTCTCCTAGGCTATGACAAGAAAATTTCAACTTTTGCATTCTAAAAAAAGAGTTACAAAAATTTGCAAAATCTTAACCTCCCTTTCTGCAAAATAAATGCCTTATTTCCAAGCAAAAAGGTAATTTGCTTGTACAAATAAAAAAGACAATAATTTGGCACCAAAAATTAATTAATTTTAAAAATTTAATTAATTAATAAAAAATCTTAAAAAAATTGAACCAAAAAATTTGGTTTGGTGCCCAAGTCAACGGGGTAGCTCCAAAAGGTCGTGCATAGAAAAGTCAATGATCCAAAAGGCTGTGTACGGCAAAGTCAATGGTCGTGCACTAGGCAAATCAACCGGTCGTCAATGTAAGGTTAAGGAGCACACAAACCGTGCACTAGCCCTCCCAACGGGCTTGTAACTTCTTGATGGCACGATGCATCCTTTATACCATGCTCGTACCCCCACTCAGTGAATGTGGGATGATTCCTGCACAAGAAACAAAAATGGATGGCTTGTAACCTACCACCAGGCTCAAATGGAGGTTATCCACTATTCAACAAACCAATAAGTCGCCAATAACTAGAGTCATTCAGCCAACGGAAATTGCTATCTACACGTCAATAGAGCTGAGCGCTCACAACAGCCCCTATGGAGTGGCTATAGCATAATACGTGCCCTGCACCTTTTGAATACGAAGATATCCAATATCCCATCAATGTGGGACTATAGACTTAGAATGAATATTGCCTTCTCGATCATAAAAAAGTTAGAAACCTGTCAAAAAATGCATAACACGGCGTAACCAGCAAAACTCGTCAAAAAATACACTAATTTGCATCGAAAAAACCTGCATCCACTATCCACCAAAAAACTCATCGGGAAGCTTTACAGCGTCATTGGATTTATAGCGCGTTTTCGGGAGCAATGAGCAGGTCATCAGAGAAAAAGACTTCATGGAGGTTCATCATTGAGCTACCCATCGAAAATGCTTTTAGGGGAAACAGAATCCAACAGTTGTCTCTCACTTTAGAAGGATCATTGAGAAGACGATCGCAAGCAAAGTGGCGATGTCAAAAAGTCGCCAATGTCACTGGGAATCGTAGCACACCACTGGGAAATGCAGGGCGTACATCCACAAAAATGTAGAAGAGTGAGAAGTCGCATAGGGCAATACGCCAATTAGCGGAGGTCTCCATCAAAAATGCTTCTGTGGTTGCAATGTCAAAAGAGTGAGAGGATATTTGAGAGTAGTGCGGCGGTTATCTAATGGCTCGCTATGATTTACACTAGTCTAATGGCTCTGTTGTCAGAGTATACTGGAACAGCATCATCAAGAGCTAAGCTAGAGGGTATTCGGTAGTCGAAATACTGTCACCAACGATCGATAAATAGAACACCACCAAGATGATCTCTGACTAGAGTCTGGTCATACCAAAATCAACTGTTGGAGGAGAGACCGCAATATAATTGCATAGGTTGGAGCTTCATCGGGGTGGGTCACTATCAGAATACGTTCACCAAAGGTTGGTCATTGTCGATGATCTGGCCACTGGCAAATATCGAATCAGGTTGCTACTGACTGGTCCGATGTCAGTAGACAGTAGCCATCATCGGTAGTCGATAGTTGGTTAGTCGTAAGGATTGTCAGCAGTAGCCGAGGTCGATAAAATGTCGGGGTAGCCGATAAAAATTAGGCGACCATTGGTTAATCGGGCGATGAGCACCCAATTTTTCTAGAATTAAGGTTTTTAAACCTTATATAATTAAAATTAATATTAATATTTAAATAAATATTAATATTAAATTTAATTTCAACTTAAGTTAACCTTTGAAAGGTTATATTTGGACCAAAACTAAGAACATTTTGACCAAAATTGATGTAGGGAGTCTAAATGACTAAACAAAACTCTCAGTGGGTCAAATTGGAACCTATACTAAGAAATTTTGAGGAGAATTTGCAAAGGAATTTATGATTCTAATCCTATGCAAACTAGGAGTTCCTAGACAAACTAGGAGCAAACTAGCACAAGCCTGATCACAGGCTCTGATAACAGTGATGAGGAAACAAAGAACAAAAACACACTTAAGATTATTATTCACATCAAGGACTTAAATAATACAATTTGCAACCATAATATCCCAAAATAGGAGAATCTATGACTAAAAACTCAAACTCAAGTTGCTAAATCTCACTAAGCTAACAAATCTGAAGAACACAAGCTTATACTGAGAGGGGGGTGAACAGTATAGCGCCCACTTTTTACTTTCTTTCCAAACCAATATCAATTAGTGTCCTTAATTACAATAACCAAATATAGCAGTGTGCATTAATGACATAGATAGCAATAGTAAACAAGTGCACAAATCACCACACACAATTGAGACACAAGATTTAATATGGTTCCCCCAATGTGGGGTACTCCACAAGATAATATCCTTATAATATTTCACATATAAATAAGGATCCTTATCCCAATACAAATGATTACTTTGATCTGCTCAAAGCTAGGCAATACACTTATTTGCTCAGGTAGGCAATCCACTGATTTGCTTCAACAAGCTCACCAAGAACTTGCCCAAAACTGCTCTACCAAGCTCACTAAGAACTTGCCCAAAATATGCTCTAGCAAGCTCACTAAGAACTTTCCCAAAACTGCTTCAGCAAGCTCACCAAGAACTTGCCCAAAATCTTCTCTAGCAAGCTCACTAAGAACTTGCCCAAAACTACTTCAGCAAGCTCACCAAGAACTTGCCCAAAATTTGCTCTAGCAAGCTCACTAAGAACTTGCTCAAAATATGCTCAACAAGCTCACCAAGAACTTGCTCAAAACTGCTCAACAAGCTCACTAAGAACTTGCTCAAAATCTGCTCAACAAGCTCACCAAGAACTTGCTAAAATGTTGTCCCAAATATGTCCACAAATTTATCCCAAAAGTCTTCTCAAAGGCTCAATCAATCATCCACTGCCACAAATTTATCCCAAAAGTCTTCTCAAAGGCTCAATCAATCATCCACAAAAACTGCCACAAATTTGTCCATAAATCTGTCCCAAAAACCTTCTCAAAGGCTCAACCAATCATGCTCAAGTAGCACTCAAATCTCATCCACAAATCTATGAAGGCAAGGCTCAATGATGAATTCAACAATGAATGGCAATGCACTCTACAATGGATGACAACAATGATCCACAATGATCTCAACTCAAATCAATCTCAACTCAACTCAATTCAATATTAACTCAACTCAAATCTTATAGAAGCATAAAGAGAATTGTTAGAGACTCAATATGTTCTAATATCAAAGCTCAATATCAACCCAAATTAGAATTATAGAATTGTTTGTTTCATGGGACTTGAACAATCACCTCACACAATCACTTGACTAGGCTCAATCAACTCAACTCAACCAATCACCACAAGGGACAACTCTTTCTCACAAAACCCTAGTCCAAGCATGTATCAACCAACTCAAATGTTTCCAACAATGCTCAACCACAAATCTCACATAATAATGATACTCATGTTCTTTTCTAACTCAAATTCTTTGCATAACCAATGGGCTTCAACAACTATGCTTATAAAACAAGGTTTAAACACAAATCTCAAACCAAAAAACCTTGAAGCATTCAACCAACCACTTTTGAAAAGGAAACCACAATCAATCCTTTTCTCTCCAATGATATTTCAGAAATCACCCACCATAAACAAAGTCAATGGAGAATATTGCTCATACCTTTTTGATGCCTTATTGGTTGTCCACTAAATCTGCCACACTCAACAAACTTCTTTTTCAACTTTCAACAAGGGTTAGAGATCATGATTAATATCACAATAATAATATCCAAATAACACCTTATCACTCCTACTCAATAAAATACAACATGTCCCCTCATGAAAGAATTAATCACCTTTGAAAAAGAACAAAACAACCTTCACTTTTGAACCCTTTTAAAAAAAATATAAATATATCTTTACATACACCTTATTTCTCCCTCTAAGAAAGTTAATCAAATATCCCTCGAAATAAGCTTTCCAACGATATATAATATGATATACTTTCAAAAGGAGAAACACCATAAATCTCTCTTTTTCTAAACATGCATCACAACCCTTATTCCTCCTAGGGCAACTTTAGAAAAATAAAATATATTAAAAAATTATTAACTTGCCTCTATCCCTGATGGGATTCAATCTCGTGATGTCTCCTTGCTCAGTTCTTTAACCATAACCAGCCTGTCGTTGGGCCACACGCCCTCACGTGTCCAAAGGGACATGAACAAAAACTTATATCATAAACTTATGCACCCTTCGAAAAACTTAACAGCGCTTCGAGCACTTCAACAAAGCAAATAACCACGATGGGACTCGATCGTAGGACCTCTTGCATAACACACAGTGCATGAACCGCTAGGCCAAATATGCCTATGCGTCTTATTAAACTCCGCGAACGATTTTTCAATAGACCAAAGTCACACTTCTCTCTCTTTTCGCAATTCATTCCCCAATCGAAGGCATTCAAAAAATAAGCATTGGGGATCATTTGTCTAAGCTCTTGTTGGCATATATATATGCCTTTCCTATTTCTTTAGACGTCGGCACTATAAATTAATATAGCCTTTCCTCCTTTCTTTAGTTGGCGCTAAAATTAATATATTTAATTTTAAAATTTAAACTAAATATTTAAAAATAAATATCTCCATCACCGGGGCACCTTTTTCGACGAAACAAAAATCCAATCTAGGTTTTAAGAAAAACCCATTTCAAATTTGCCATCCATGGTTTTAAATAAAACCTTTTATTTTGCCTGCCTTGGTTTTCACAAAAACCCTGTATATATCCATGCTCTCCAAAATATCATAAATGCTTATTTATGAAATGCTTTGGCCACCAAAACTCAATGTGATCCATGTGACATCAATGACAACATAAAATAACTCAAATTGCCAAAAAAATCTAATCCAAGAATCTGCCTTCAAAAGATTGCCGACATTTACAATTTGGAATTAGATATTATTGAATTATTCCTAGACTTAGGACTTAATACTTAATTAAATAAGTAAAGCTAACACCTAGTCTAGAACTCACACATTCTAACTTAGACTTATACTTTAGGCTTAAGCAAATGGTAAATTAAACTAAGCCTAATAAACAATAGCCTAGATCTAAAGATGTCCACATAAAAGGAATTAATTTTTATTAAGCCACCATCACCGCGATGCTATAAGTGATGACTCAAGAGCAGTTGAGTACAGATGAGGGAAGGCCAAATAGGCCTTCCCTAGGCATTATACCACATGGGATATGCCTTAGCACACTAAGCATCTTAAAGGAAGCGAGACTCCACTAGTAAATCAACCACATAGATGTGGTCGAGGGGGTCATTCCATGTGGTGGACCATCCTACCCTAGTTGAGGGGGCACGTGCAATGACCTTGGCTTGATCCTTATTTGATAACTATTGACTCTACTATTAATTATATTGGGTTAGTTGTCATGTGGTTTTTTGTGATTCATCAATGTGGCTATATAAACCTTTTATTTTAGAGGTGAGGGCTTAATCCCACACATCTAGTGCGAGGGCCTCCGTGGCACCTAAAATGAAACTAACCTCTCCTTTAGGATGACCACCTTTGGGTGGTTATGAGGATCCCAATTAAGTTACCTCAATAGTAGCGCTAGAGGTTGGACACAATCAATGTTTGTTGTTGTTAAGCCAAATGAGTCATTTGTTGACCACTTGTGTGTTTTTTGACTACGTGCTGATTGCCTGCCTATGCATTGTTAGAAATATAGTCTATTCCATCATTTGGGTTAGGTATATGTATCTTCCAAGGTACATACTTAGATTACTTTAGGGGTAAGTTATCTAGTTACTTCATGCAATGTAATAAGTTCACAAGTGTTAATGTGCATGTTGTACATATGCAAGTTATCTTTTGCATAGTTATATAGAGTGTTGACCAAGTATCATATTTTACCTATATAAGGATGGCCTCATAGATAGATAGAGTAATAGAGTAATAGATTCATATAGAGAGTCGGGGGACATAGTGTAGCTTAGTGTGTGACACCATCCATTGGTGATGGGTGTAATGTAGTTCAGCAGCTTTATATTGGAGTGTTCATTTCCTCTATAACTACATTGTAATATTTTATATCATTTCTATTTATTGCATATTTTAGTCATCTAGTAGATTTACTTTATTTCATATTATTCTGTATCTTGTGATTGTTATCTCTCCATACTTGCTACATCAAAAGCTAATAGTGGTATCAGATCTATGGTAGATCTAGTTTGTGTAGGTCTATAGTAAATCCACCATTATCATTGAGTTTGAGCGTTTTGACCAACCACTATAAAAATATCTCAAAATAATCTAGGTGGTAGAATTAGGGAGAGTCACAAGTGACAACTGAAAGAAATATCAATTCCAAGAAAAACTTTGATTGCAACTGACTAGAGTCTTTCCACAGAGTTTCAAGAAAAAATTGTGAAGACCAGGATTCAACATTCAAGCCACTGGATTGACAAATAATTCAGTGAGGAATATCTAGGATATCTAGAATTTGCTAACTAGTGCCTAAAGTTTCTTTTATTTGCAAAAATATAATTCTCAAAGGATTGGTACCCCTCCTATGATAGAAAGCTAGGAGACTCCAACTTCATTTCTCAAAGTTTAGTGTGCCCTCATAGTGCATAGATTGGTTACTTGTGCAAGAGAGGAATACTGTGGAAGAAGACTTCTTGTGAAGAGTTGTGGTGAAGTCAAGATACTAAAGATCTCCATTTTTTAATCAAATAACTTCATAGGTTGAAGAATATGCTATACAAGCCTTGACATAGAAATACCATAGAAGTCTTGGAGAAAAGGTTACATTCCCTTGAAGGAGAAGCCAAATAAGTCTTGATACCAAAATGCCACAAGAGCCTTGGTATTGAAAAAGGCCATAGAAGCCTTGAAACTAAAAAATGCCAAAGAAACCTTGTACTAAAAAAGGTTATGGTAGCCTTGATCCTAAATTTGAAGAGATTCAGAAGTAGACTAAATATTTCAGTACTAATACTTTTTTATAGGGAAAGAAGATTCAGTGAGTTGGTAAACTTCCTACAAGAAAGTTAGAAAGGGTATTTTCTTCAAAATAAATTTAGCACCTGAAGCAAAATCAAAGATATCAAGAGAATATCTCATTGCAAAACTTCCAGTCAAGGAAGGAGAAGGTGAATAAGGACTAGGTGAGTCTTGCTTGAATATAGAAGTAGCAGAATAAGATATCCAAGGATAGATCTCATCACCAAAACTTCCAAGAGTAGAATGTTGAAGAAAAGATCTCAAGGAAGACCATAAAAATCTAGAAAATCATATACCTTGATAAGGTCTTATTGAGCATCTAGAAAAAATGCTAGGATAGCCTTACTGAAGATATTGAAGAACACAAACTTATACTGAGAGGGGGGTGAACAGTATAAGATCACTTTTTACTTTTATTTTCCAATTAATATTATCCAATATAATCAATGGCAATATCAACAACAGTAATCAAAGCAATGCACAAATCCTCACACACAATAGAGACACCAATTTAATATGGTTCACCCAATGTGGGCTACTCCATGAAGAAAATATTTCACTAAAATTTTCTCAATAAATCTCTTGTAAATCCTTCCCTATTACAATGTTTTGTCAAAGAACCAACCAAGATTTCATTAATTATATGCAAATATATAATACAACTAATGCTTGGATTAGTCTGTAACAAATGGAACTAATAAAACGGACCAAGCCCACTTTAGGAGGTAGTTCAAACAACTCAGATACGCCACCTCCCTAATAATGTAATAACCAAATACATACTAAAATATAAGATACGCTAACATCCCCCTTTATTACATTATTTTGCAATACATAGAGAGCTACGAAACATCTCAAATTTGACACGTGCAAGTGCCTTTGTAAAAATATCTGCAACCTAAGCATTGGTGGGAATGTATTGAAGCTGAATGTGGTGCCTTGGAACTTTGTCTTGAATGAAGTGACATTGTGTGTCAATGTGTTTGGTTCTGTCATGATGCACTGGATTCTTAACAAGGTTCAAAACACCCTGGTTGTCGCAGAACAAGTGGATTGGATATTTGGATGGATGACCCATACTTGTCAAAATGTGATGCAACCATATCACTTCACACATGGCTTCACGTGCGGCGTGATATTCTACCTTTGTAGATGAGATAGCAACCACCTGTTGCTTCTTGTTGTGCCAAGAGACAAGACCGGATCCAAGATGAAATATATATCCTGAAGTTGACTTTCGATCATCATATGATCCGGCATAGTCGGAGTTCGTGTATCCTTGCAAGAATAATTTATCATTCTTCTTGTATTCTAGGCCATATTCCATAGTACCACGGACATAGTGAAGAACATGTTTTGCTGCTTTCCAATGAGTAGTCTTAGGTTCCTGCATGAACCTCGAAAGATAGTTGATAGCAAATATGATATTTGGCCTAGTATTCATCAGATATATGAGACTCCCAATCAGTTGTTGATAGAGAGTACCATCTACCTAAGGTGAATCATCATATCATGATAATTGAAGTCCTGATTCCATCGAAGTTACCATTGGCTTACAATCAGTCATGCGATATTTTTCTAACAATGTCTTGGCATACTTTTTACGAGACACCTTGATGTAGTGCTCCTTTTGGTTCACTTCCAGGCCAAGACAATAGTGGAGAAGTCCAAGATCTGTCATCTCAAAATATTTGCACAAGTCTCTTTTGATGGTAGATATCATAGTTTCTGAGCTTCCTATGATAATCAGATCATCCACGTAGAGTACAAGTAACACTATTTCAGAACCTTATTTCTTGAAATAGAGGTTTGGATCTGATGGACTTCTCTTAAATCCATGTTGTAGGAGGTGATTATCCATATTTATATACCAAGCTCGAGGAGCTTGTTTCAAACCATACAAGGACTTGACCAATTTGCACACTTTTTGCTCTTGGCCTTCCACTTCAAATCCTTTAGGTTGTGTCATGTAGACTTCTTCTTGGAGATCACCATTCAAGAAGGCACTCTTGACATCCATCTGATGAACTTTCCACCCAAACTGTGTTGCCATAGCACAAAGAACTCGAATGGTTGTCATCCGAGCAGTAGGTGCAAAAGTTTCCTCATAGTCAATGCCTTCCTTTTGTGCATAGCCCTTTGCAACAAGATGGACCTTATGCTTATCAATTGTCCCATCTACCTTGTACTTGACTTTGTACACCCATTTGTAGCCAATGGGCTTCTTTCCTTATGGCAGATCGACAAGCTTCCAAGTTTTGTTCTTTTTTAGAGACATGTACTCAACATCCATAGCAACCTTCCATTGTGGCTCACTAAGGGCATCTTGTACAGTAGTAGGTTCATGCTCATCAAGTGAAGACATAAACACCCTGTCATCATCCACATCCATATCCTCTGTTTCTCTCTTTGGATCTATTGAAAGCTCCTCAAAATATTGACAAAGATCATCAACCTCAATAGTCTCTGTTGTTGCTCTATCCTATTGAGCCATACTACGAGTACGAGGTCTATTCAAATTCAAATATGGTGGTGTGGATAACTTTGAGTCTCTGATAGTACTTGTATACCATTTAGGAATTTTCTTCTATGGTGAATAAGAAGAAGAAGATCCTCCAGTCTGAGATGATGAAGGAGACTTCTCATTTTTAGATTCCTCAAAATCTAGGTATACATCAGATGTGCTTTGTGATGTGAAAGCCTCATCAAAAACAACATCTCTACTGATATGAATCTTCTTGGTCAAAGGATCAATCAAATGATAACCCTTAGAGTGCTCATCATAGCCAAGAAGAACACATTTCAATGTCTTCTCATCTAGCTTCTTCCTTTTCTCTTTCGGTATGTGCATAAAAGCTTTACATCCAAAAATGCATAGATGAGATATGGAGGGTTTTCGACCACTCCATGCTTCCTATGGAGTTATTCCTTTTAGGGCCTTTGTGGGTGCCCTATTCAAAAGGTATATTGTTGTGGTGATAGCTTCTACCCAAAATTGTTGCTCTAGGTGGGCTCCTGTGAGCATACAACGAACCATTTCCATGATGGAATGGTTCCTCCATTCAACAACTCCATTTTTTTGAGGAGTATAAGTAGTAGTGAACTATCTCTTGATCCCATGTGCAGTCAAATATGCAAAAAATTCTTTAGAGGTGAACTCCCCCCTCGATCTGAGTGGAGGGTCTTTATAGAAGTCCTTGACTCCTTCTCAATAGATTTCTTGAATTGTTGGAAGAAACTAAAGGCTTCAAATTTCAGATGAAGAAAGAAAACCCACATATTTCATGAGTAGTCATCTACAAACAACTGAAAGTACCTCTTCCCCCCACAACTGTTTGGTGTGAAAGGATCACATAGATCGGTGTGAATTAACTCTAGAGGTTTCTTTGCTCGTGTAGAGCTCTTCTCAAATGGTACTCTATGTTGCTTTCCTACCAAGAAATCAGAGCACACTGGCAATGTAGAGGAAAGGGAGGGAAGGCCCTTTACCATCTCATACTTACTTAGCTCAAGTAAGTAGCCAGAACTAAGATGCCCGTATCTCTTGTGCCACAATGAAGTTGCCTCCTTTGTAGAGATTGTCATGGCAACATGAGGAGTAGAGATAGCATCTAAGGCAAACAAGCCATGCTTGTATGAAGCTATTGTGATGTTTTTACCCCTCCTGGTGATAAAGCAACACTTCTTGCCATCCTCAACATGAAAATCAACAACCATATCTTTATCCAGAATTTGTGTGACTGACAACAAATTGTTTGCCAATCCTGGAACATAGAGGAATTTTTCAATCTGACACTTGCCATCAGGAAGGTTTACTAAAATTGTACCCTCTCCTTGAACCTTGTAGGTTTTATCATCAACAATAGTGATAGGTTTGCCCTCCTTGGCCTCATATGTCTCAAACCATGATTTATCGCCAGTCATATGCTTACTGGCACCATAATCAACATACCATACATGATCCTTCTACTTGGAGGTTGTGGTAGTCATGAGCACCTTGTGTGCCCACTCAGAATCAGAGTCAAATTATTTCAACAACAACATTCACCTTGGGTTGCTTGTTTTTGTTTTTGTGGTTTTTCATGGCCCTTGTTCTTAGGTTTCTTGTTTTTGTGCCAACACCTATTTGTGTCATGGGTATCCTTGTCATAAATCTTGCAATATCTCTTCGCTTGTTGAGGTTGTTTTCCCTTGGAATCCTTGTGAGAATTTCCTCCCTTTTGAAAATTACCCTTCTTCTTAGAACCCTTCTTGTTGGAATAGAGGGTTGTATTAGAAGATTCATCTCTTTGAAGTTGGTGAGCCTCCTCTTCCTGAAGCATATTGACCAACTCAACATAGGTAACTTTTCTCTGTGACACTTGAAGAGAGGTTATCAACATCCTATAAGAATCAGGTAAAGCTCTCATTACTACTGAAGTAAGGAGCTTATCATCTATAGGTTCTCCCAAAGAATTCAATTTTGATTTCAACTCAGACACTCTGCAAAGAAAGAGTTCAACTGTCTCACCATGCTTCATACTCAAACTATGAAGTTGATATTGAAGGTAAATAATGGTGGACTCATTCTTACCCTCATAAATGGTTTGAAGGGCATCCCATGCCTCTTTACCATGTTCTGTGTCAGCTATGTGAGGTTGAACTTCATCTGAAATAGCAAGCAAGATGAGCACTCTTGCCTTGTTGTCTTTCTTGTCAAATGCTATATGATCTACAGTTGGAGGTGTAGCTTGAGTTGATCCAGCTGCTGGTGAAGGTCTTGTTGTTGTGCCAGAAACAACATCCCATAAATATTCCATTAGAAGGATAACCTTCATCTTGTTTTTCCAAGGTGTGTAATTGGAACCTTTTAGTAACTGATGAGCATCAGTCAGGTACTTAGCAACCATAGTGAGGGTTCCTTATATCACCAATTGGTCCCCCTTTCTTTATACCTTTTCCAGGCCTTTATACCAAACTTTTCAAAAAAAATACCCGCCCTTACGTGAGGGAGACTATAGGTATTTTTGAGATCAAAATGATAAGTGGAACATAGGCGGTACTAAAAGGGAATCGTCTTGTTTATGACACCTACCATAGAAGGTCTTCTATCCTCATGTGTGGGGTGTAACTTCCCCTAAACACTTTGGATATTAGAACATTCGTCAGGATTTATGTCTAACAACAAGAACGATTAGGGTAGTGGAATGGAGTAAAAAAATAGCAAAAATGGTAAACTTATATCTCCCCGATGATTAATAGAGAACAAGCTCAGACATCATTGTTGCAGCTATGTTAGGTGACAGATACAGTAGCCCAAAGCACGACAACATTACCTATAAGTGTGGGCCAAAGGTATCATAAATACCGAACGTTGCGGTGCAAATGAATTGCACGGATGGGTTCAAATTTTGGGGACTTAGGAGTGCTTGATTTTACTTAATGAAGTAGTGCAAATGTAAAGAAAATAAATGCAACATACATCAGAAAGTGCCCTCAAAAAAATGAACCTAAGGTGTCGGTTTCCACCGAAAATGCACCTTTTACAAAATGCCAATTTGTCTTGAATGCTGAAAAAATTTCTCACTCTCCCCCCTTTTTCATCCACTTTTGAGAAATTTGCAATTTTTTAGCATAAAAATTTCCCCTCACTTATGCAACATGTAGTTGTCAAAGGTTTTTTTTTAATTTTCAATTTTGAAAAAAACAATAATTTCTAATGTAAAAAAAAATAAAGCTTAATTAAATAAAATCGTTTCCTTAAAAGTAATATTTTTCTTTTACCAAAAAAAAAAAATTTAAAGAAAATAATTAAAGTATTTAATTAAACTAATTTTTTTAAAACATAAAGAAAAAAATAATCAAACCTAAAAAAAATTAGTACCTTTGGGGGTCGGGTCAATGGGGTTTGAACCCACGACATTGTAGCAAAGTGCTCCAACCAGCCGAGCTGCGTGCCTCGATGAGATCTAAATGGAAGAACCCTTTACTCGATTGGTCGCGCCCAATTTGAGAAAAAAAATGTGCTGCCCTCCTAGTGGCAACACAACTCTGGACAGGGCTTCCTCCACACCTCCAACTCTTCTCCGTCAGGGTAGTGTTGCCTGTCACCATGCTGGTGGCAGTCTTTGAGCAACGAGAAATATATATATATATATATATATATATATATATATTTTTTTTTTTTCGAAGGGTCCTTCAAACTGTAATCGATGAACGTCGTATGCGCTTGCTCTACAGACTTGGCACCTGCATCTTTTTCAAACATTGATCGTAGTATGGAGAAAAAAATATATCCTCCATTGTACACCAAAAAATTATCCCCTCTTGAATCTACTCAGAATACTTCTACACTTGATCTATTTTCGAACCAAAGGCAGCACTGCTATCATCTCCGAATTCCAATCAAAACAAACAAATTCTAGCACAAAGCTAAAAAAATAAGAATTCCTCAAATTTTCTTAGAATCCCAACGACGATCCACGCCAGAGCAGCAAAGTGGTGCAAGTTTTTTTTTTTTAAATAGTTGGGATTAATATCCCACATGGAGAGCGTTAAAGATAAAAAAGTCTTTAAAACCACAAACTCACATAGGAATAGCCGACCACCTTACAATGGTCGGTCGTCTTTCAACTTACCTTTTACCCACCATGTTCATGTCTAATCCTGTGCCAAGTGTCCATCCGATCCTATGCCAAGTGTTCGCGTTCGAGGTCATAGGTCTATCCAATAGGCTTAGGTGTTGCTTAGGTGTACAGTAGGGTCCCAAGTAGCTTAGGTCCCATTTCCAGTCACAATGTCAGGTCCAAGTGTTAGGAGTCCGGTCTAGGTCTGTAGATCCTTGATCTGCATCTTCATCACCTAGTCGAAGTTTAGATATCCTTGTCGGAGTCCTCGAAAAACATGCCCAAGATGCAGGTCCAGTCCTGACTCGAGAAACATGCCTCTATTGTCTATTGTCTCAGATAAAGTGCTCGAGATCTAAACCAACTGTGAAAAATGAGTAAAAGTCCCCCATAGATCTGATACCATGTTAGAGAACCAACCAATATTTCATTAATTATATGTAAATATATAATACAACTAATGCTTGGATTAGTCTATAATAAACGAAACTAATCAATCGGATCAAGCCCAATTTAGGAGGCAGTTCAAACAACTCAGATACGCCACCTCCCTAATAATGTAATAACCAAATACATACTAAAATATATGATATGCTAACATTTTTATGAACCTTTGTCCAAAGGAGACACCAATCTCCTAATCAAGTTCATGGATCTCTATCCACAAGAGAACTCTTTCCTCTTGTTGGTTCATGAATCTCTCTCCATAGGAGAACTCCTTCTCCTTTGCTCTAACTGGTGATCTTCTAGAAGACCTTTGTCCTCACTGCCCTAGCTAATGGATCTCTATCCATTGGAGACTAATATCCTCTGCTCTATCACCTCCAAAGCTTACTCTCAGCCCTACTTAATATTTATCTCAAATCTACACTAAACACTATCCTTCGGTCTAGCACAAATCTGCTCATAATTTTGTCTCTGGTCTGGCAAAAATATTCCCTTAAATATGCATCAAACTCTATACTCAAATATATCCTCAAGCCTTAACACAAATATTGATACTATCACAAATCAACTCTGCTAGATCTACCCCAAGCCTTAACTCAAAGCTTGAACAACTCAATCAATCAACTCTGCTCTCAAGTCTTCTCAAAGACTTACCTCAAATTTATCCACAAGTCCTCTCAATAACTTACTCAATATGCTTAGAAGTCTTCACCAAGACATACCTCAAATCTATCTATAAGTCCTCTCAAGAACTTGCTCAATCTGATTCAACAAGTCTTCTCTAGACTTACCTCAAATATGCTCAACAAGTTCTCCCTAGAACTTGTCCAATCTGCTTAACAAGTCTTCTCTAGACTTACCTCAAATCTGCTCAACAAGTCTTCTCTAGACTTACCTCAAAGCTGCTCAACCAGTCCTCCCTAGAACTTGTCCAATATGCTCAACAAGTCTTCTCTAGATTTACCTCAAATCTACTCAAAAAATCCTCCCTAGAACTTGTCCAATCTGCTCCAGCAAGTCTTCACCAAGACTTATCTCAAATATGCTCTATAAGTCTTCACCAATACTTGTCTCAAACTGCTTGCAATATTTCACAAAAGATCACATAAATTTGTCCTTAAGCTTTCACAAAAGCTTACTCAATTCTATCCTTAAGTCCCCTCTAGGACTTACTCAAATCTGTCCTTAAGTCCCCTCTAGGACTTACTCAAATCTGCTCACAAGCTTTCACAAAAGCTTACTCAAACAACTGCAATACTTGCATACAAAACTCAACTTAATCTCTTTGAGAAAAACCTCTTCAAACAAGTTTCACTCAAAATCTTATTTAACCATAGAAGCATATAGAGAATGGTAAGAGACTCAATATGTTTCACACTCACAAATCACTCTATCACTTTCAAAATCACTTTCAAATCAATTCAAAAATAAAGAATAATTTGTTTCACAAATCTTGAACTATCACTCCAATACTTTCAATCAATAATGCTCATCCAACTTCACTCAAACATCCACTCAATGAAACACACCTTGTTTAAAAACCCTAACCAAGTGTTTCACTATACTTCCAATAACTCACACTATGGAACTCAAACCTTGACTCAAGATAATTCTAAATTCACATAACAATGATACTCATGTTCTTTCACAAACCCTAGTTCAAGATAGTTCTCAATTTCACATAACAATGATACTCATGATCTTTCACAAACCCTAGCTCAAGATAGTTCTCAATATCACATAACAATGATACTCATGATCTTTCAACAAACCCTAGTTCAAGATAGTTCTCAATCTCACATAACAATTATACTCATGATATTTCAACATCCACAAATCATGCACATGAAAACCTACTCAAACATTTCCAGCAATGCTTATCAAATAATCATTTCACTCCAACTTTGCATTTCACAACATTCAATCCAACAATATTCCACTCATAAGGAATATGTGCCCATACCTTTTGTTTTGATGGAGATATGTATTCAAAACCTGTCTTAATCACAATCAAATCCTCTTTGCCAATTTCAAGGTTAGGTAGCAACAATCTATCTCAAAATCTCCACTCAAAAATTCTCCTCAATATTTATTTCACTATACAAAAATAACAATTCTCAAGTACACCTTATAATCTCTAAACTTCTCAAAGTATGATTAACAAATATTTCAATTAATCACTTTCACTATAACCTCCTTCAAAAATTTAATGCATAGGATAATCAAATTGCTTACTTATATCTCCCTACTCAAAAATTGCATTTCAAAATAATTAACATCATTATCCAGAAATAATGCAATTCACTTTTTAAACCAAAATTAAATCATTCACAATATTTAACTAAGGTAAAAATAAAATATACCTTAATCACCTTATATCTCCCTACTCAAAAATTGCATTTCAAAATAATTAACATTATTATCCAAAAATAATGCAATTCACTTTTAAACCAAAATTAAATCCTCCACAATATTTAACTAAGGCAAAAATAAAATTTAACTTAATCACCTTATATCTCCCTAGGTGCTCAACATACAACCTTAGACCACGTGCACACTCTAACAAAAATTAAAGTACCTTTGCGCACTCCTCGATGGGATTCGATCCCTTGTCGAGCTGCCACTAGTGACCTAGTCGCGACCTAACCGTCACATGATCTAGGCACTCACTTGGGAAGTGAAAGCACCTCATGCACTTTTTCCTTCCTCTTGGCATCGAAAACCAAAACAAAAACTTTGCCCTTGCTGTTGTCGAGCCTCGAACGTGAAACCTCTACTTACCCTGTGCCTTACACACCGACGAATTGCCACTAGCCCAATCATTTGGTTGGTGACAAGCCTTTAGGCCTTCATCAATTTATCGCTGCATTTCCTACCACCTTTAAAAAATTAAAAATTCTTTGTCTTATGTGCTCACAAATTTCACATTCCACACACTTTCCAATATTTGCACATGCATGATATTCGAAGACTTGCTTTAATGTGGCAAGTCTTATGGTATTTATACCATATGCCACTTTCCTTCGAACATCGATGGGGGGAAGAAATATTAAATCGAATTTGCACCCAACCCTAACTTAGGGTTAAATAATTTTATTTTATAAATTAATTTATAATATAAATATTATAAATAATTTATTAATGACCTTAGGCTTTATTTTTAAACCTTTAATATTATAATAATAAATATTATAATATTTTTCCTTTGGGCCTAGGTATTTTTCTTTTTTCAATCTGACAACCTTTAATATTATAATAATAAATATTATAATATTATTTCCTTTAGGCCTGCTTTTATTTTTAAACCTTTAATATTATAATAATAAATATTATAATATTATTTCCTTTGGGCCTAGGTATTTTTCTTCCTTCAGGGTATTTAGCCATCCTTTTGACCAATCATGTGAAGCTTTTAAACCAAATCTCTTGGGCTTAAAATATAAATATTTTAACCCTCCTTTTACCAAATCCTTGCATTGATCACTGACACTGACTCTTGATATCAATGACAACACAACTACTCAAAATTTCCAATAGATATACTCAAAGGAGAACTCATTGGAGAAATACACTATCAAGGAGAAGCCTTTGATAGTGAAGGACTTGGGACAATTATTACCATCCGACAACAAGCCCAAGAGAAGAAGATTTTGGTAAGGAGTGCCAAATTCATGAAGAATAATTTGGCAAGGAGTACCAAATACGTGAAGAAGAATTTGGCAAAGAGTACCAAATATCAAAATATCCTGCTTGAAGTCATAAATTGACAAGACAACTTGAAGATAGAAGAAGCTCACCAAATCTTGAAGATTTGAATATTACTTGTCATAGAAAGCATCGCTTTAAAATACAAAGACTTCTCCAAATCTGCATTAGAAGGAGGATAATAGAAGAGGAGAACAAGCCATCAAATCCTAGGCTCGTAAAATAAAGATCGAGACCATAATTTGGTGAAGGATCTATTCAATATAGTCTATAAAGAGTTGCAAGGATATTCTCGTAGCAGCAACTTGGTGATTCTAGATACCAATATCTACATCCTCTGCAGAAGCGATAAAAGAGCTACTATAAAAAATGTATGCAACTTTCTGGTGTAATTAGGTTTATTAAGTCATCTACCTATTAGATTTGTTATAAGCACCTAAATTTGGATTAAAGCTGCAAATAGAAAATTGTATAACAGTCTTTGAAAGTATAAAAAGAAAATTTTATTTTTAAGGTTCATTTGCACTTTTATTAGGAGTTGATTAGATTTCAAAATAGCTTCTATCAACTACCTATTGTCTATTTTGGAAAAAGAAAAATAAGACTAAGCTCTACAATATTAGTTGTAGTCAAATTGTAAAATAAATCTTAAAGATTCATTTTAGGTTATTCTTGATTAGTTACAGTAAATTCTTAGTGCATTAAATTGAGAGTTGATTGGAGTGATAAGGTGTAATCTTTGTGCATTAAAAGTGAAAAACTTGTACTATTACACTACTATCAAAATAAATTATTTTTGTGTTCTTGAAAGGCACAAAATCTGATTTGTATCAAGTGTCTAAAGACACTATTGAAGCACAAAAATTGCAACTTGTAGTGGTATAAAGAAGCCACCCAAAAAGGTTAGAATCCTCCAAAAATTGGAGAAGAACACAACTAACCTAAAACAGAAATAGAAGTTATACAAATTGAGACTTGGTGAGTCTCAAATCCAAAAGCATTACAAGATTGAATGCAATAAAAAAAGTGTCTGGTCAAGCTAGTTTTTTGGAAATTAGAAAATAAAATTCCTAAGGGTTTCAAAAGGGGTTATTAAAATATTTTATCAAAATTTATATTCTTATCTCAAAAAAATTCTCTTTAGGGAAAAAATGAATCCAACATTAAAACTTCTTCAAAATTAAAAAGTGCTTAGTTCAATAGGAGTATGAAGAAGTTAAGAAGTTGATTTTTGATCCTTACAAAACTTGTACAAAATCAACCAAAAATTGAACTATATCTTACAAAAGCACTATATCATACTCCAAAAAACATTTGGGAGTCATAAGGAATTCTACAAAACTTGATAATAATATCCATCAAAAATTGTCAAGTTGTGAAGATATAAGCTTTCTTCAAAAACCTAAAATTAGGTATTCATACTCTCATTACTAGGGAGACATAAGGAAGCCTACAGGACTAATAAAGGTTTTATCAAATCAAAATTATATACTTCAATTAAGGAGCATACATCCTAAGACTAGGGAGCTATATAAGAATGTCTACTTCTACTAATAGGTGCTTCAGAAAGGAAAACACCAATGCCATAATCATGAATATTCTCATGAAATTAGGAGTAAGGTTAGATCTACTTTCAAAAATAATCCATAGTGAAGCTTTAGAAGATAATTTTGATACTATGGACTGGTATCTTCAAACTCATCTCAATGAAGCTATTGCCAATGAAAAAAGTGATATTTTACTTTCCTTAGACTTTGCAAGCATATTATACATGTTACTTCTCACATATAAACACTACAAGGAAAAAAATAAAGAACAAAAAGAATTGATAGAATTAATCAAAAATAAGTCAAAATTTGATGAATCATATTTAGAAAAGTTTTTCAATTCCATGTATCATCAACACTTCTTGTTCTACTAACTCAAAATCTTATCATAATACCTTAAGTAGTTGGTTAGAAGCTTCTATACAGACTAAAAATAGGAAAGGAGAATCATCTTCACAAGAACCTGGTAGCAGCTTGACCTCTTATGAGAACATAAAAATCAGAATTAAAGGCAAAGCCAAAGATAAAGAATAAAACTCAACAAATAAATGAGGAATTCAATGCAAAGTCAATTGAAATAAGAATGCCCAAATCCAGCTTACTCTGCATCATATGAAGACACAGATTACCTACTGAACATGAACACAAAGAATATAGAGAATGAAGACATATTTCAAGAAGAAGAAGAAAATCCATATTGAAGACTAAAGTCTTCAAGACCCAAATAATGTAATACAGGGGGGTGTTATAAATAGATTTTAGTCCATCATTTGGGTTATGTAAATGTATCTTCCAAGGTACATACTTAGATTACTTTAGGGGCAAGTTATCTAGTTACTTCATACAATGTAATAAGTACACAAGTGTCAATGTGCAAGTTGTCCCTTACAACACTAGATAAAGTGTTGGCCAAGTATCCTATTTTACCTATATAAGGATGGCCTCATATATAGATAGAGTAACAGAGTCATATAGAGAGTTGGGGTACATAGTGTAGCTTAGTGTGTGATACCATCCATTGGTGATGGGTGCAATGTAGTTCAGTAGCTTTATATTGGAGTGTTCATTTCCTCCATAGCCACATTGTAATATATTATATCATTTCTATTTATTGCATATTTTAGTCATCTAGAATATATAATGTATTTCATATTATTCTGCATCTTGTGATTGTATCTCTCCATGCTTGCTACATCAAAAGCTATCATGCATTAATTTGTTGGTCAATTAATTTGTGGTCAAATATTTAAAACCCCTCTTTTTAATTGGACATTATTATTCTATCTAAACTCAAGGAATTTTTAATATAATCTAATTCTAAAGGAATGACATGGGATTTTAGCTGATTAAATAAAATGGTTTTTGATAAGTACTTTAATTGGTTAAAGGTATGGGCTTTTAATTGATTAAAGGAAATGATTTTTGATAAGTACTTTAATTGGTTAAAATTATGGGCTTTTAGTTGATTAAAGGAAATGGTTTTTGATAAGTACTTTAATTGGTTAAAAGTATGGGCTTTTAATTGATTAAAGGAAATAGATTTTGATAAGTACTTTAATTGGTTAAATGTATGGGCTTTTAATTGATTAAAGGAAATGGTTTTTGATAAGTACTTTAATTGGTTAAAAGTATGGGTTTTTAACTGATTAAAGGAAATGATTTTTGATAAGTATTTTAATTAGTTAAAATTTTGGGCTTTTAATGGATTATAATAAATGGTTTTTGATAAGTACTTTAATTGGTTAAAAGTATGGGCTTTTAACGGATTAAAGGAAATAGTTTTTGATAAGTACTTTAATTGGTTAAAATCATGGGATTTTAACTGATTAAAGGAAATAGATTTTAATAAGTACTTTAATTAATTAAAAGTATGGGATTTTAATGAATTAAAGGAAATGATTTTTGATAAGTACTTTAATTGGTTAAAAGTATGGGCTTTTAACTGATTAAAGGAAATGATTTTTGATAAGTACTTTAATTGGTTAAAAGTATGGGCTTTTAGCTGATTAAAGGAAATGGTCTTCATGGATGTTTAATTAGTTAAAAGTATGGGCTTTTAGCTGATTAAAGGGAATGGTTTTCATGGATGTTTCAATTAGTTAAAGTATGGACTTTTGAATTATTAAAAGAATGATTATTGAATTATTCTATTTGTTTTGAAATGATAAATGACTTTCATTCTTGATAAAATGATTATCCTTCTATGATGGAATTAATGATACATGACTATCATCCTTGGATAATGAACACACTTTGTATGATTAATGAAATAAGTGTGCTAGTATAGATAAAGGAAACATTAGGTGTGGAGAAATTATGGGATTACCTCCTAATGGTTTAATTGAATGATTTATGCATAATTACATTGTGTAGATTGTATAGTTGTAATTTGGCATCCAACTATAAGTGCATATGTTTCATAAGTTATTTGGTAAATGTATTTAGTTGCATGCTTCATAAAATCTATGAGTTGTATTGATCTCTTAATACCATCAACTGAGTGATGGAGAAGCAAGAAGGATCAAGTAGTACACTTAGAACCAAGATATTGACCCTTTTAACTTATATTTTAATAAAGCTCTTTATGAAAACTATTTGTGGAGTAGACTCTAGCATGAGTAATATCCTAATTGGATAATGATGTAATGCTCTATTCACTTAGTGTGGTGATACTTTTACCCTACTTGGGTTATGTAATTATTTAATTTATGAATGGAAGATGTATCTTTTACTTGTTAATTAAAGGACCTATGATGTTATAGCTTCATAAATTATCATTCTTTGTTAATCTTTTAGATAGAAATTGCATATTATTTATGTATCTTCCTTTTATGAAATTATAGATGTTAGTTAATGTTTGATTAACTATGTAGACTTAATCACATCCTTTTTAAGGAAATAAAGATTAGACATTGATTGTTTAATGTAGTTTAAATAATTAGAGTTAGTATCTAAAAATGATTATGCTTATGTTAGGAGTAGAAAGAAGAAGGTCTAAGGGATTATGGTGTTTCTTATGGTGAAACTTCAAGTATTATTGTTATCCAAGGAACCTTTCTAAGAACCTAAACTAGATAGTTATACAAGAACAACAATTAGATTAAAAATGAATTTGGTTATCACTAGGAGTGGGGGATGGATAAGATAAGTTAGCTCATCATGTAGATGAGATTGATAACTTATCTTCACTACACTTAGTGCACCTACATAGATGGACTTATGTATGGTGTAGTGATGGGTGTACCCTTTTGACAGACAAAAAAGGATAAGTTAACTCATTCATGAGGAATGAGATGAATAGCTTATTTGTAAAAATGGTTAGTATACCTATACAGAAATATTTATGTATGGTGTAGGTATGGGTGTATCCTTGTGATAGAGTAAGGAAGAGAATAAGTTGGCTCATCGTGGATATGGGATAAATAACTTAAAAATATTAGATTAGGTCTTTGGCAACTTCGTAGAATAACATATGCCAGAAAGAGATATGGAAATTCCTATTGAGTATATGTTTGTAAATAAAAAATCCTTAGTTGTTAGTTATATTTCTTTTTGAGTTGTTACACTATAATAACTTAAGGATAATTTGGTGATGGCTCAGAATTGCATGCATCAACAAGTTGATCAACACTACTCAGAGTGTAGTTTTAATGTAGGGGGCATTATCTTCCTTTGTTTGCAACCATATATGTAGTCATTATTATAGCTTCATGGTTGTCAAAATATTGTAGTAAAATTATATGGACCATAGCAAGTGCTTTAATGAATTGGATCAGTGGCCTAAAAGCTCAAACTATCACCCTCTTTCAAGATCCATCCAATTTTTCATGTTTCCTCTTTGAAGAAGGTTCTTGGAAATAGAGTATAGGTCCAATTAACACTTCTAGAATTGAATGATTAAGGATTAATTATTTTAGAACCTAAGAGTATTTTGGATTGAAGGACACACATTTTGCAACCAAACCATCACTAATATTTTAGTATAATGTTGGGGATTACAATTGAATATGCCATGTGGAAATCACTCGATTAGCTCTAGCAATAGTTTCCTTATCTCAATATTTGGGGACAAATCTTCTTGATGGGGAAGGGCATGCTAGGACCCTATCCTAACAATATTATGAAATTATCTTATAACATATGTATGAAACTTTGGGTACCTAATGCATGTGGGCCCATATGATATAACCATTACTTATTGTGAGAAGGAGTTAATAAAGGTGTAACTATTTATTTAATATCTTAGGATTCCACTTGCATGTGGATGGATACCCTTGAGCATTAATATTAGCATTGATGACAACGTATTAAAATACTAGAGTACAAAGGGAATGTATACAATAATTTTCTAGATTTGTAATGGAGATTGGTTTTCAAGGAGATTTCCCCCTCGAAGAGGCCTACGATTTTGTATTGAAATTTATGCTCTTGAGGATTAAAGTTGTTATATTTCCATTCAATATTGTAATATTGTTATTTTAATTCTTTATTTTTTACTAATTATTGCAATATTTGTGTGGATGTGCTTATTTTTATGGGAATATTCCTAACACATTATAGATGATTGTGTTACATATTAGTGTTATGTAATACTCAAGAGTGAACTAGCACTAAATATCTACTCCTTTTCGAATATGAATCTAATAAAATCAAAGTAAATCACTTGTCTATCTTGATTTATAATGTTTTTTTTTTACTTCTAGTGTTAATAATGATGTGTAGGTTCTTATCTACCTCTTGAGTAAGACAACGTAGATGTCCCATGGAACCATGTCATAAGTGATTGTGACATACATCAATGTTATGCCATACTAAAGAGTGCATTGGTTTTAAACCTCTATTCCTTTATTTGTGTGTCAAAAATCAACTAATGAATAAAGGTTTTGGATGCATCAAAATCTAGTGTAGACACCTAAAAAGTGTCAATTTTATATTTGCCTAAGGTCACATTCTAATAATTTTTCAAATATCCCACATAATCCTCAAATTATCAATTTTATATTTGCCTAAGGTCTCATGCCTCATGTATGCTACACAACATGTTTTGATCTTGGACCATTTTAATAGAAGCATGCATATTTTTTCTTATGGGATTTCATGTCATGGGTGTGCTACCATGCAAAATTTTTCCCCTTGATATAGCTTGTAATGCATTTTTTTACTATACCAATAACATTTATGAGTGGACATCCATCAATAAATTGTAATAGAGCCTCTATTATTTGTAAGAACCAATATAGAGAAATAAAATTAATATGAAATTATCTAAAAGAATGATAAATATTCTCTTGTACCACTTTATCTACAGCCCAATTCCTAGGATGTGGTCACATGAAGCACAATTTCTTGAACCAAATTGTGGTACTAGATAAGTCATGCTTCAAAATTATGTATGAAAATATTTAAAGTATTACATTATTTGGTAACTTGCAATAATAATGCAAGTGCCATGTAAATAATTTAGTTTAGAGTGTGATTAATATTTGAGTATATAGTAGGTGTCATGTAAGTAAGTGTGGAGTTATGTAAGTGAGGATTTATGTAAGTGAGGTGTCATGTAAGTATGGAGTTATGTAAGAGTTTATCATTTAGTATGTGCAATAATTAGAGTCTTTGTCCTTATGTGGATATGTAGATTCAATAATAGATTTATTATTATGTGGTATTTCTCCCATGATAAATATGAAGTGTTAAATCTTTTGTGTGTTTGAACAGATGAACAATTTCAAGAGTCTTGTGAATGTGAAAGCATTGTAATAGTGATTGGAGTAGCTTTGCAATACAGTGTATTTGCATTGCTTAAGTAGGTATATATACATCAACAATATTTTCTGAGTTTGTTAATATCATGGATTCTTGATATATTATGAGATCCTATGAGGAAAGTATTGAGTTGTTAACAAAAAAATAGCACACAACAAGATTATTCTCAAAAAATATATATTGTATTCATAAATAATGAAAATATAAATATATTATATAATATAATACTTGTATAGCAAAAATTTTAATTATGTAAATATTTACTACATGAGGTTTGTGGTGTGCTAGGCACATCTACATTTTTTTCCTATGAGTGAAAGAAGTAGTACCATAAGATCTTAGTGGCTATAAGTATAGCAAGGATATAAAAAAGAAGAGAAAGATGTGCAAATAGATGAAGGAAGAACTAATTTATGGAATTCCTAAGCTATATCAAATATCCAATAATTAAAAGCACAAGGGAGATAAAATTATTTGGCTCCCAATAAACCAAGAACCAGTTTCATTGACAATTATTGAAATTCCCATCTACCTCTTCTAGATCTACCATCAGTTTGTAAGATGACAACTCGAAAGACTAGATAATTGGAGCTAGTCCTAGATACTTGGTACTAGATAGATGCCTTTTATGCATTCTCGATTTTGATGGTGACACAATATTTTGGTGCCACATGTTTTTATTTGTATGTGTGAGTTCCTTAGGCATAGCCATCGAGGTAATATTAGCACCATAGTGGTTATAATATCATAGGTTTTATTAGCACCATGAATGATTCTAACATTGTAAGTGTTTATGGCATTAACCTATTTGGTTAGAAGTCCATATGGATGCCAAGGATTTCAAGCCAAAAATATTGTGGCATCATTACTGTTGAGGGCTTGATAAACCCCTGCTCTACTCAAAGCATATAATGAAGATCAACCTCATGCTTGGATAAATTATGTACCATATTTTTTCTTTATTTATAGATATTTAGTATTTACAAATATTGTCCCCATCAATAATGGACATATAGAATAATGTTATTGTTGATCCAATTCCTTACATTCATTATTTTATAGTATTAATAATAATTTGTGAACCCCCCTATATTGAAATATTTTTCCATGGAGATCTTGATCCTATGAATTTATTTATCCTTTACATAATTTTTTGTTGAATTTCCATATAGTTTTGAATATATGAGGAGAATTTTGCCTTTATTATCTTGAGAAACACCACCTCTACCATATTTTCCAAGGTTTCCTTTGGATGCACAATCAAAATTAAGTTTGATATACCCAAATTTTGGATAATTCTATTTTACCATGAGTTGATATTGGTCCTTTGAATTAACTCCATTGTTGTAAGACCCTTACATGTATATTCATATCCTATAAACAAGCAACTAACACATATTTTTCTACACTAGAAACTTCCCATGATGAGCACCATGCCTATAGATATTTTACAAGAAAGAAAAATATGAATTCAAACTTGGGTGTGATATTTAAATTTATTTATTTTAAGTCTATTATTTCTTTAACGCCATAAATTCCAATGGATAATGAAAGGACCAATCCTTCATGAAATGCTTGATGTTTTAATTTAAGGTATTTAATATAAATTTTAATAAACTCTCTAGTTTAAATGGATTAATCTAATATATGTGTGTATGTATATGTGTGTGTCTTAAAATGGTGGAAGTAAATGAGCAATCAATAAGTAGATGATCTAAAGTTCCTCGCTCTTTGAGATCCTCGTTTTTATAAATTTTTACACAAGAAATTTATTTTCAACCTGAAGTGACCAAGCATTCTTCCAAGGCAAATCCTTGGAAGTAAGTAATATTGATTTCTCTAAATACCTATATCCCAACTTGATATAGTATCCGCCATATTCTAAAAAATTCTAAAGTAACTTATCCTTTTATGGAAAAGTGCACAAATAAAATTATTGAAGCAAATTTTGGAGTCCCTTTGCTACTTGTTTGAAGTTCTCTTTCTCAACACGATTACTAATAGAAATACCAGATCTAGAATTGATACTCATGTCAATATATTATTTTACTTTTGAACCTCTACAAATCAAATAGAATCGATTTAATGAATTACATTTTAGATTAAAAAATAAGAGCACAAGGCTTTGACCTTGCATCAAAACAAAAATTTGTAGAAAATCCTACATCAATTGACTATCTAATATGTTCTTTTGATTAATTATAAAAAATTTTGATATAGAGTTCCATGTTGTTGAACCCCTATAAGTTTTATTTCCTAATAGATTATATTGCATTAATAGAACCTATATATTTTTTAAGCTATATTTTAATTCTAATATTTAATTAATCATTGAATAATCTTATATCCAATTTTTGTATGTTTAAAAAACTCATAAATCTATAATTTTGGAAGCCTTATTCTTCAATATTCTTTACTTTCCATAACATGTCCCATTTTCAAAGAGGAAACCGATATAATCATGTCCAAATAAAATCTCTTTGATTTTGTTAAAATAAGATGTTATGCTTGTTGGTACTTTTAAAATTGGCATCATATATGTAGGGATAGATTTTAATGTACCATTTATAAGTTGAATTTTCTATGCATGGTTAGGAAGTTACCTTTCTTGCCAAGTATACAAGACTCCCTTCTATTCATATTAGGGTTTCAAAGATATTTTCTTGTGTCATACAAGATAAAATCTAGATATATGGTAGTTTTTCAATTTAAAACCCTAAAAATATTTGCAATAACTCATTGTAAATAAATTACAGTTTCAATAAAAGGATATTAGATTTCATCATATTAACCAACAATATAACAACCTTATCATAACCTGACAATATTGATTTAAATTACACAACCTTACTGATTAAATATTGACCTTAAAAATATATCATTAACAAATTGAACATGAGATATGAAGAGCATTCATCACAACCAAATACCTTTGATTTTGTCTTCTAGTTTTTTCATTGAGAGAGCTCTTCATAAAGCCTTGGAAAGAATAATGAAAATAAAGTCACCCTAATAGATATCATGAGATGATTCAAAGTAGCCAATGAGAGTTCCATTTATCAAAATAGAATATTTTGAAGTGTTGTAACAATATCTAATTCATTCACACCAAACTTGATTGAAACCAAATTTTCTAACAACATTATATAGAAAACTCCAACAAACCTTATAATATATTATGTACATACTTGGTTTTTCCATGGAACAAAGAGATTATATGGCTTCTTATCCAATTATTATACCATCAAGAAATTTATTTCCACTAATGAAAGCCCTTTGTTCCTATGAGATAACAAAATATAAATATTTTTCAATCTATTTTGATAAATTTTGAGGTTATTTTACAAAGGCTTATAGGAATAAAATTAACTAAATTACTTTTTCAAATCATTTTTTGAAATTAACATAATAAAGGTATCATTAACTTACTTATTATAGGTTAATTTTTCATATCCTTTTCAATCGCATTCATCATCTCAAAATTTTATCATATTTGCAAAAAAATCAAAGAAATTTGCAAGAAATCCATGGGACCAAGTGTCTTCTCAAGTTGGAAAGAGAAAATTACCTCCAATTGATCCTTCATTGAGATATTTCTCATTAAAGCTTTCATTTTTCCTTTATGTGATAATTGATGCAATATTTTACAAAAACTCACCTCAAACCTCCTTATCCTCTCCAACTTCTAATAGGATATCTTTGAAATAATTGATTGCTTCTTTATTGATAATTCTTGTATTTGGAGTTGGCATATTTTTTATCCAATAAAATAGCAAAATATTTTTGGTAATAGTATGAAAATTTAGTTATTTCTATCCTCTCTCCCTTGATTTTTGGGCTTAGTATAAATATTCCTTTTGTAGTAATTTGTGATAATTATAAGGTGGTTGTTTTTCTTACACACAAGAATATTACTCCTTTCAATTTATTTCCACTATCTATTTTTTTAATTGGTTATATGGGATTGAAATAGGTCTCACCCATATTACATCATGATAACATAGTGGTTTTATAACAATTTGGAAATTATGCACATCACTTGGAAAGATTCAAACCTAGGTCTTCTACTTGAAATTTAAATAATTTAATTGATTGAACTCTTGTCATTTGATTTAAATTCCACTATCTTTTATAAACTATTGATCTTGAATTTTATTTTCTCATTTATTTTAAATATGTTACCAAAGGATTTAATTTTCTAGATCTTCATCTACCCCTTTAGATATTTTATCATTTAAAAAATACCATATATATACTATCCTCCAAAATTTTATTCAACCCACAAAAATAAACATTTGAAAAAAATTATGGTCTTGGAGCGACATAGATTGAAAATGAAATGAAATTAGATGATCAACATTAAGTATAAAATTTTAAAATAGTGTGATCTAGGAGAGAATGCAAGCTAGGAGCAAGGAGGAAGTGTGAGAAGGGAAGCAAGAAGTAGAAAGCAAAGTGAAATCAAGAAATAAGTTTCCCTTTTTATTCCATATCTTAGGATAATTCAAAGGATTCATTTGAAGAAAATCTCGGTAACATGGAAAGAAACTCATTTGTGAAAGTCCTTACTGAAATTATGAATTGCCAAGTTAAAATTATGGATTCCTTAACTAGCAATAAGAGGAAGAGTGAATCTATGGAAAACCTTGTTTAGGTGGCAAATTCTACAGCAAAAGTGATTATCAAGGATGGGATGATGGAGTATGATATAATGGTTCTTAAAACCATAGGGTTAATATGTAAGTTTCATGGATATTGGCCAATTTTTTCTAATATTAAAAATTGGATCAAGTGGAAGTGAGGATTGAATTCAATTTACTCCATGACTTTTCTTCCAAAAATATTTTTCCTTATAATTTTCTCTAGTTCAAAAATTAGGGATAAAATAATGGATGGAGACCCATGGTTTAGGAACAAAGATGTATTATATTTAAGACCTTGGAGTGAGATTTTTTTTGTGGACATAGAAACTATTAAAAGGCTTTCGATATGGATTAGGGTTTTTGGACTTCCTTATCAACTCATCAATAAAGAGGTTTTGAAGAATATTGGTAATACTTTAGGTGAATTCATCTAGGAGGGACCGACTACTAAGGAGAGAAGGTATGTTGTATACACTCGAATATATGTTGCTGTGTATATTTCAAAATATTTACTACAATATATTAGGATTAAATCTGAACTAGGAGAATGGTATTAACAACTAGATTATGAAAATATAGCATTTTGATGTCACAAATATCATGAAACTAGGCACATGGTAAGAGATTACAAAGTAAAAATGATGGAGGAAGAAATGGATATTTTTGGGCATGAGGGTAGATTCAATTTGAAACAAGAAGATCATATCATAGGAGAAGCTAGGCCAAATCAAGTATTTTTCACTCCTAAGAAAGTGGTTAGAAAAATCCTTCTACATCATCAAATGACAAAGGCCATTATAGTTCACATGAATCAGCCATTAGAAGAAAATAATGTTATGAGGGATGAGGAAGTACAATGCACAAGTTCAAATATAGGAGTTAAAGGTGCAAAGAAAGAGGGGAAGGCAAATTTTAAAGCAAAGGAACATGGGGAGGTAAATTTTAAAGCAAATGAGGTGAAGGAGGTCAAGCTTAATCCAGGTAAATCATATTTATTATCCTCAAGTAGCATAGAATATTCTTATTATAATAAAAATAAAAGTAGTATGGAGTGTATTCCTTGCACTTTAGGGTTTCAAGATCAATATAGTAAAGAAAATATGATGGAGGTTATCCAAGGAGGTTTAGAGTTTCCAAGCTAATATAAGAAAGTAATGACTATGGAGGATCATCTATGTAGTTTAGAGTTTTTAGGAAAACTTAAAGAATAAAATTCTAATGAGGCTATTCCTTGCACTTTCAACTCTTTAGGGCAACATAAATCTTTAGAAGATAAGTCTCATTATGAACAATATGAAAAAAATAGAAAATATTGATGAAGATGAGAGTGTTGATAAGAATAAAATAAGGAGAGGAATGCTATCAAAGCAAGAACAAAGAGAAAAATAAACTCAAAAGGATATTGATCTGAGAAGCCAAATAAAAATACCATAGGTGTTAACTAGAAGTGGGGCTAAGCCCAGTAATAAAAAGAAAAAGTGTTGATGATGAAAATGATATCATGGAATATTAAGGGTATGAATAAAACCCCTAAAAAAAAGATTAAGAAAATAATAGATTGTTATAATCTTGAGTTTATTTTAATACAAGAAATAAAATTAAGTAGTGAGGAATGTAAGGATGCTTTTAAGAAGATTTGGAAGAGGGGCAATTATTTAGTAGTTTCTTCTATAGGAGCTTCAGGTGGTATTGCAATAATATAGGACAAATACAAATGGTATGGGCAATTATTAGAAGTAAAAAGTATTTGGGTTGCTAGATTATTTTGCAAGAAAGAGGAAAACATCAAAGTTGATATTATAAATGTATATGCTCCAACTATAGTTACTCCTCATAAAATATTTTGGAAGGACCTTAGCATATTTTTGTTAAATATAATGATGATTCATTTTGATCTATGGATTCTTGGGGGCAATTTTAATATTATTTTATCTCCTTTGGAAAATAAGGATGGTATTCCAGGATGGTCTAAATCAATGCAATATTTTGCTTCATTTTTCAATTCAAATGACCTTTGGGATGTTAGTCCCTCAACCTTTCAATATACATGAGATAATAGACTCATTGGAAAAAATCATATAGCAAAAAGAATATATAGATTATTGTTATCCAATAAATGGTCACAAACAAAGTATACAATCTCTTCAGATATTTTATAGCAAGTAGGATCATATCATAAACCCATTTTTTTTACTTGTGAGTTACCTAATAATGGTCATCCAAAGCCATTTTTATTCTAGTCTATGTGGCTCTAAGACCTTGAATTTTCTAGATGGTTATGTTATGGTGGTATGAATCAAAAATTGAAGGATCATTAATGTACAGGTTTGTTCAAAAGTTGAAATATTTAAAGGATAAAATGAAGATTTGGAATACCAAATCTTATGGTAACATTTTTAAAAAAAGAAATAAATTTAATCCAAGCTCAAACATTTACAAGAGATAGTATAAATTAATGGAATAGATTAGGATTCTTATGTGAAATAAAAAGAATTACTTTCTTATTATCATAATGCATTGAAAAAAGAGTTGTATTGGTTCCAAGAATCTAGAGAGAAATGGCTCAAGGAAGGAGATAGAAATACAAAAACAAATCATGCTACAACAAGAACAAAATTTTCTACTTTTCATATCAAAAATATTTTAACTCCAAATGGAAGAAACATTGATGACAAAGAAGGTATAAGGAAGGAAGCAATTAATTATTTTAAAATCAGATTCTAGGCAAGATAAGGGGGCACAAGAAAAACTTATACAATAAATTCTATCAATTACCACTCAAGGACAAAATGAAAGCTTGATAAAAAATATATCTATGGATGAGATCCATGAAGTAGTTTTCTCTTTCCATCCTAGCAAAGCACCTAGCCCCAATGGATTTCCAAAAATTTAATTAAAAAACAAAAAGGATTTTTTTGAAGAGTGATATGTTAGTTGCATTTGAAGAGGCCTAGAAAAGGAAGACTATTAAAAGTGAGATCAATGCAATTGTTATTACCTTGGTTCCCAAGAAAGGTGATACAAATTATTTTGATAATTTTTGCCCAATGAGCCTTTGCACTATGATTTATAAGATCATTTCAAAAATTATGAAAAATAGGTTGAAGGGCATTCTAGGGTGTATTACCTCAAATAAACAAGGTGGCTTTGTTCATGGTAAATAAATTCTTGATGGTACAATTATTGCACAAGAGGCCATACATTCTCTTCATTCCATGAAAAAACTAGGTATGCTTTTGAACTTAGATATGAACAAAGCATATGACAGGGTTTTCTATAATTTTCTACATGCTATTCTTAGAAATTTTGGCTTTGATTATAGTTGGTGTGAGTGGATTAAATGTTGTTATAACATTGTAAAATTTTATATTTCGATCAATGGTTCTCCTACAAGTCATCTTGTGGACTTCGTCAAGGTGATCCACTTTCTCCTTATCTATTCAATACTTTAGAAGAAGCATTATGGAGATCCTTTTCAAAGGTAAAAATGGAAGTAAAAATCCCTCAATTTGCACAAAATGGTCCCTTCGAATCTCATCTTCAATTTTTTGATGATACTTTTCTTTTGGGCCATCCCTTAGTTAGTGAGGCCATGGAGTTCAAATCAATATTATTATGCTATGATAAGGCTATTGGATAGTTGGTAAATACTACAAAATCCAATAATTTTTCATTAATATTGCCCTAGATTTACAATAAATTATTGTGAATATTTTAGGGTTTAAATTTGAAAAATCTCCATCAACCTATTTGTGTATTCCTCTATCTGATAAAGAAAATACAAAGAAGCTTTGGATCTCTTTTTTGGATATAATGAAAGCTTTCTTGGTAGGTGGAAAGGTAATTTCTTAACCATGGTATGAAGGCTACAACTCATAAATACTATATTGCAATCCATCCCTATTTATATGATGTCACTTTTAATATTACCAATAGGTATAACATAAAAATTTGATAAAATTCAAAGAGACTTTCTATGAAAATGTTGTGAGAAAAAAATTAGGTTTCCTCTTTGTAAGTGGGATAGGGTTTGAAAAAGAAAGAATATGGAGGAGCAGGCTTGCAAAATTGTAGATCTATGAATTTGGTATTAGGAGCAAAGTTTTTGAAAACAAGATCTAACAAATAACACAATAGAACACCAAAATAACAATGACCATTTACATAAATAGAATACTTAAACCCAATGCTATGGAGGAATGATCATTTTGATTATGATAATGATGATAAATTTGATGATTATACATTCAAGAATTTTGATACATTTTATAAGAGTACAAAATAGTTAGATGAGATTTCTATAACAAAATCTAACTGATTGCATGTCATTGAGCACCTAACTATTGCTTATCAAATCCTTAAGCATTACAATTAATTAATATTTTCTAACAATCTCCCCATTAATGCTTAAGGGTAATTTCTCAAAAAAACTTTCTCCATGCTTTCAAATTGCAACATCCATTCTATTTTTTTGGTCATGATGTGTCCTCAAACATTCCAAGTGCATCACATAAGGAAATGGTGTCTCTGACACCCCAAAATGAATTTTAACAAATTTATTTTCAACAAATTCATTTTACAACAAGTAAGGAAATGGTGTCTCTGGAAATGGTGTCTCTGCTGGTTGATACCCCAAAATGAATTTCAACAAATTCATTAACCAAACTAGAAACAACATAAACATGCATTTTCTAACAAATTCACTCACTTAGAATGAATATGAGACTTTGAACATGGTCTCACTACAAAAAGAGAACATTAAAAAATCCACAACCAGTTTTAACCACACAAACATGAAAGTATTCTTTCAATTTTTTTCATCACTCCTCCTTTTTCCTTTGGGTATACTCCTGTTGCTACTCTTTCTCTTCCATATTTTTCCTCTTCATCAAAATTATCTTCATTCTCTATACTTTATTAAGAAACCATACAACATGCCTTTTAGCTTATCCCAAGAATTCATACCAATCCATCCACAATTCATTTTTAATCTACATATTTTCCTTATTTTGTAGATAAAACATATGTGAATGGTTATGTCCTCCAAAAAATTGACAAGAATAGAAATTCTAACATTTCTCTATCCTCTAACCATGTTACCACAATGGTCACATCTATTTTCTTGCACCAACTTGTCATCACTATTACCTATTACAAATTTTGTGGATGCACATGTCCTTTGTACCCAAGACCTTCAAATTTGGGTCTTACTATTGGTACAAATGGTGCTTTCATGCCTTGTTCATGCTTTCCCAAGACTTTTCATTTATAGCCCATTTTTTGTAGCAATTTGAAACCAATTCCCTTAGTGTGTTTCTCAAAATGGCCAAAATCATCATCACGTTGTTCAACATAAATTCGAGCATCACTAAGTCTATCATAATTTGAGTTTATGTCTTGATCAATTATAATGGCATAGGCTCTCTCTAAACAATCACGAACCATGGTCAAGTCACTTTCATTTGGAAAGGGATCACAACCTGCATCTTTTTTATGCTCACAAAGATCATTAGTATCACAACATTCATCCATCATCATGGGTTTCAAAGCATTAGTGTCACAATATTTATCCACCATTATGGGCTTCAAATCACTAGTATCACAAACATCTTTCATCAATGGCTTGTTTCCTTGTGTTTTGAGTTTAAAAAAATTAAAAGTAATTATCCCGTTATATATTGCTTGCCGCAAATCAATATGTATAGTGATAAAATTTTCATTACCATCATTAGCATCATTAAGGATTCCTTGAATGCATTGTTGAAGTACCAAATATTCTCCTTTCTTGGCTTCTTTAACAATGGAATATAAATATTTCCATACTTTGTATGACACATATTTTTCATGTGCTTTAGCTTCTTGAACAAATGCTTTTAGAAAATTTTGTTTCTTGTCTTTTGTCATTTTTTTCTTTCTTTCCCCCCTTTGAATTAATTTTTTCTTTGAAGTAGAAAACCTTTTACCTCCCAAAAATTAAAGCAATTTAAGAAAAAGCTTAATTTGTTTTTTTTTAAATCAACCTTTGAAGTGGAAAACCATTTATCTCCCTACTAAAAAAATAAATCTAAAAAAGAACTTTTTTTTTTTTAACTTATACCTCCCGAAAAACAAAAAACAAATATCAATTTTTTTAATTTCTATTGTACCCTTATTATTGAAATGAAATGAAATAAAATATTTTAATAACGTCCGCGAGACCCAAACATGGCCTATGGGACATCCAAATATGGAAATACAGTTATTCAAATCATATGACCATTAATATTCTTGAGAAGGTCTTTCCTTCTCCTGCTGATTTGGATTAGCAACTCCCCAATGTTTTTATTTTACTATCTTCAAATAACTCTATTATAGACCCTTTTCCAAGCATTTCTTTGTATTTTCTACGGATGTCCGAAAAACTTGGGCATTCATAGATGAAATGTTTCGTTGTCTCTATTACCCTTGTGCTACATATAGTACATGTTATTTCTTCCCATTGTTCATTGGGCGTTGTCCATCTCCATGTTTCACATCTAAGCCTATGAGAGCTAGTTCTTATCTGAGCAATGAGGATGTTTTCCCTCCACTTGATTTCAGTACCTATATATACTTTTTCTTTGTGGTCATACATTGGATTAAACTTTGCAATATAGTATTGTCTTTTCTTGCTTGCATTTTTCCATATTCCACTTCTAAAAAAAAAAATCACAGTTTTTAATGTCTTTATTGAAATTTGGACATTCATTTATGTTTATTTCCCAACGTTTCATCCATTTCTAATTTTGTTTCATCCATGTGTTCTTCCACCTATGCAACTCTTCATCCCTAACTACCTTAAGCCATCTGTTATTTTTCATGTTTTCTATTTTTTCAAGTAACATAATAGCTTGGTCATAGCAATTGCCTCTAAAGGGAACATTCTAGTTTTAGCTAGAATAATTTCATAAGGGATTGTGGCCTTAATTCTAAGAAAATTTGTAATTAGACATTTTTGAATCCTTTCTATTTGCCTCCATTTTGTATTTTTCGTGCCACTGGCCCACACCTCACAACCATACAACACAATCGATGTGACAAGTAGACAAAATAAGACCTTGGTGGTCTTCCAGTCCCACAACTCAACATTCCTACACCAATTTTGAAGTGCATATAGCGCTCTCCAACCACTTAGAGTTATTTTCATCCTACATGTATTGCAATTGATCTTGTCATGAAAGCCTATGCCTAGGTATTTGTATTCTATCACTACCTCAAGAGGTTCTCCTACAAACTGAAATTCAAGATGTTGCTTCTTCTTTTTTGTTAAAAAAATCATGATTTTTGTTTTGCTTGTGTTCACCTGCATCCCAAATTCCTTACTAAAAATTTCTAGAGCCCGAAGGTGATCTTCTAGATCTTTAGCTTTTGGCCACAAGAATTACATCATCTGCATACATGAGGAGTTTTACCACATATTTGGCTAAGTGCACACCCTCTCCCCAAAATTTATTTATCCATTCTTCTAACTTGTCAATGTACAACCCAAATAATATTGAATATAGAGGACAACCTTGTTTGACACATATGTCACTCCTAAAATATTCAGATAACCCTTCCTATGTTTTGATTCTATACTTTACATGCTCATATAATTTGTGAACTTCTGCCCTATAGTGAATTGGAACCTCTAGCTCTTCCATTATGCTCCATAATTTTTTCCTTGGCACTGTGTCAAATTCCTTTTTGAAGTCTACAAAACAACAGAAAGCCTCCTCTTTTTTATCCCATATTTTTTCCACTATGTGTCTAAGCGTGATACAGTGATCAATAGTTGAGTGCTTGGGACTAAAACCTACTTGTCCCTTTGCTTTCTTTCCCTTTTATTTTGTCCATATGTTGATCCTACGCTCTATCATACTCCCAAATAGCTTTGCAAAGAGAGGGTTGATCATGATAGTTTGATAGTTTGAGGGATTATTTACATCTCCACTTTTAAACAAAGGAATCATCAAGCTAGTTTTCCATTCTGTAGGGAAGCCATTTTGTATGACCTCATTGAAAATCTCTTTGATCTGTGGTGCAAGAATATCTACCCCCAATTTTATATGCTCTACCTGAATATTATCTATGTCACAGGCTTTACCAGTTGCTAATTTTTTTATCCCTTTAATAATGTCTTCATTTGTGAAAATTTCTTTCTTTACAATGATTGTAGGGGTGCCTCTTGCTGGTTACTACGCTCCTACAATTGTTTTAAATACTTCAAACACTAACTAGTTGTTATGTTATTTTTAGTTTGCATCTTTTTCATGCTTAATTCCTTCCAAAAAAATGTTGGTTCATGCTTCCCTAAGTAAATTAGTTCTTTCCTTCTTGTTCTAGTGTATTCTTCTTTTTTTGCCCTTACCAATTTTTCATATGCTTTTTTGTTTGCTCTTGTTTTACATGTTGGTTCCTTTAGTAATATCTATGCTTCCTTGCAATATTCATCGAACCATAGGTTGGTTGGGAAGTTATTCCTTTCTTTCTTTCTAGGTTTATCTCTCTTGCATTTGTTTAGAGATTCTTGGATAACATGCATTAACCATTCACTTTTTATTGTAATCTCAGTTACTGTGAGGTAGTCCCTTTCTTTTCCTTTCCTATAACTTGTTATTCAAGGCTACCCTAAAACTCTGTCTATTTTCTTCTATTAAGAGAATGTTTCCCTTGTGAGGGAGTTTGTTTTGATTGCCTTGTGTGTTTTTCCCTTGGTTTGTCTCCTTGCATTTGAAGTTTCATAATAATTGGGTTGTGATCTAACTTAAGTTCCACTGGGGAATCTTTCACTTCTAGCTCCTCTATTTTTGGTATACAATTTTGTGAGCATATTACATAGTCTATTACACTTTGTCCCTTATATGTTTTGCATGTATACTTTCCTAAATTTTTCTAACTTTTCATCCCATTGAAAATAACCAAGTTGTATATGTTGCAAAGGCCTAAAAACTCTTCTCCATATTGTGTGATAGCCCCACGCTCATTTTTTGAAGTCCTGGTCCACTACTAATTTTCCTCTTCTGGCATCCAAAGAGGATTAATCTCAATATATTCATTACCTACTAGAATGTTAACTTGCTTATTTGTTGTCCTTGCATTTAAGTCTTAAATTAATATAATCTCCCCAAACTTATTGTATGTCAAAATGTCTCTTTTTAGGGAGGAATATGGGTCTTCTCTGTTAAGTTCATGTTTCTTATAGAATTTAAAATTCTTGGGAGAAAAATAACATGCTGCTATGCTAATAACTAACATATTTTCTAGGATATTTATCCAAATGTACTATTTATTTTCATATTGTTTTTCTATTTTAATGACCCTTAAATCATAATACCCCTGTCCCTTGCCATTTTCTACTGCTTTATTCCATATTGTTATTTTCTTGTATCCCACAAATTTTGGAGTCCTACATCCATCATGCTCATGTGTTTCTATCTGGATGATTATATCTCTGTCTCTAGAAATGGGCCCTAACTCGGGTCCTCTTCTCCAAGGGTAACCATTATAGTTCCAACTTACCATCGTAAGATGTTCCTAGGTGGGCCATACTCCCTATTTGTTTTGAGTTTGTTTAGATGGGATGTACGCCTTTCCATTTCTTAAATATACCCATCTCCCTTCATTCCTTGTTGCCCTCACCTTTTCCCATTCCTTATTTCTTTCTTCATGTTGTAGAAATTTTAGGTCATCATCTAAATAGAATTGTGACCCTCTCAACATACCTCTGTTTCCTAGTAACCTTATTTTATCCTCATAACTCATCAATGTGACCCGATGTAACAACCCCATTTGTTACCACAATTTTTTTTTACACATTCATATTTCATGAGGCAAGGGACATATTCAAGAACTTAGATAGAATCATTCCATTTGGATTGTAAGCTACCAAGGCAAATAACATCAAGATATATTAAGACTTGATCAGAGTCACTCTTGAGTAGAAGTGATCAGCTTCTATGAAACCCTCATACCACTCGGATATGAGAATGTTGGCCAAGCGTTAGGTTTCATCCCTCTTAAAATGGAAATCACCCTTAACCATACTGTCCACTAAGACTAGTATATAGGTGAATGCCTTGAATATGGAAACCCATCATAATGAAATAACCTCAACAATGGTTATTCATAGATCTTAGCTCCAACCCATCATCTTCTCGATAGGGTTACTAAGATAACAAAATCACTATATGTGATCAATTCATAGAATCCTTGGAATTTCATCTGAAGCGTGATTATATAACCTTATACTTCTTAAGGCTTATTTGTTCCCCTTTTATTTAGGTATCCCTTTTTTTATATACATGAATCAATTAAGTTCATTACAAAAAGGAGATTATTTATCCATCATGGGAGTACCTATTCCTCATGTACATTCATTTATCAACTCAGAATATAAAGTCTGACTTGGTTTACAACTCAAGTCCAATACCATCCATGAATGTTTATGAAGTAATCATAACCCAATTAATCCTTAAGGAATAGAATCCATTACTTTATGATTCTTGAGACTATAGCACACATGAGATATCTAATTAAGCAATATTTTCATTCCATTACATTCTACTTTTTGCATCCACACAACCATTGAATACATCAAGTGCTAGTTGTTGAAAGGTAAAGCTAGATAACTACATCATTCATAATTACCCAATACATTCCAAAAAATAATTGACATAATCATATATCATTAAATCATCAACATATTAAAGTTAAGCATACATTCCTTGCATCATAGTATACATTGACATAATCTAAGAATTGCAAAATTGTTTCATCAAGCATTTAACCATCTCATCCACTTAAATCATTTTCATTTTGAAGTAAAAGCAATATGCACAAGAAATAACACATCAAACCACAAATAGAGTGACACATTATTTATCATGGGAACCCTCATGGGGAATAAACCCAACCTCCAAAATATGTACTTTCCTCATATTCATAAACTTAGGATGTCAAATATTACAAATATATAGAAGGGCCACTATGGGTCCCTTTCAATCAATTATACATGGCAAGGAATACAACCGTTCCTTATCAAATTCATGATGCAATTAGGAAATTTTCCTAATTCCCTTCTCTAAGTCATCATTATATCATTAAGGTATTTCCCATACCAATAAGGAATTCATATTTTCCTTTAAACTCGTAATGAAATTAAGGAATCTATTGATTTTAAGCCATCCTAAGAATTTTCATATGTTTATGATAATCATCGAAATCTTATTTTGGAGAAGTCGTATCGATGTTAGAGAGAACCATATATATTCCCTCAAGAATGAATTCCAATTTAATTCTCACATAATTGACACAAAGTCAATCTATGAATTAAAGTCCCATACCTTTAATTCATTAATAAACCATTCTTCCTAAATTAATAACTTAAGCTAATAATTTAAATTATCTATCATTTCATGATTGTACCTTGTTGTAACAACCCATGTCAACCATATTTCTCCTTAATATTTGGTTAATATAAGTAAACCCTTAGAGGTTTAGCATGGATAATATAGAGCTCATTATTCTCTAGCTATTTCCTTTGGTTATATACAAACCAATTGGGGTCTAATTCTCCATTGAATACAACATATTAATCTATTCAATTGATTCTCAATTGCTATCAAATTTGCTTCCTAAATTTGATCCAAGATTCATCTCACTACTTTCCAAATCCTATCAATTCTCTTCCCAAATGTGAGCTAAATATGCATCAAATATCCTACACAATTTTTGTATTTCAATCCAAGGTTAGCTCTCAAGTCAATTCATTTCCATAACTGGATCCCAATATGCATTTAGTTATTTCATCCTCTATCATAAAGTTTGCAAGAATGCATTTGTATATCGTTATCCAATTTTTTCCCAAAATTTGATCCAACATAATCTCTAATTATCTTGCTAATTTGGTTATCAAAATTCAATCCAAATATTATTTCACTTATCTCCATACGATATCAAATTTACCTCCAATATTTGCTTTAATACTATTCAATTAATCTCTCAAAAGAGGGAAACCCCATAAATTCCCATAAATCATCTAGCATCAAGGTCCATCTCTAAATAATTTACTTTTCTAATCCCAATCAACATGAATGCCATTCCTTTGATTGTCAGGGACATTTGGAAGAGTCCCATACCTCTTCCTGGATGGACACCAAGATCATCCATGCTTCTAGTGGATTCCATTCATTGGAAATTTCATAAAACTCATAGTATGTATTTTACATACAAAATCTATAATTTCACTAAAATCATTACTTCCATTTACTTCTCACATTTAACATAGAAAATCACCAAGCATGAATAAACCATTCATTCATCATTAATATTTTCATAACAAGGATTAATTCATAATCCCATTCATCATTTGTTTGGATTAACACCAAACATAAGGAAGAGTCCCATACCTCTTTTGAAGGAATGGACACTAATCCATCCTTCTCATGACTAGAAGATATTTTTCATACTTCTAGTTAATTAACTTCAGTTACAATTTCCATTATAGCATATATAATGAAATACAAATGCAAAATATATATAATTTTACTTTGTTCATTCAATTATTCTCAATTCAAAATCCATAAGATTTCCATGTCTTATAGATCATGACAACAAACTAATATTTACAATATTAAAGAAATTAGATCTATAAAACAGATACAACTTATAAGATCTATAACTTCATTTAATATCATTTGATTTCTAAATTTAATAGGGAAACCCAATATCATTTGATAAAGTCATTTAAAACTAACATTTACAAAGACAAGTTATAAAGGAAGAATTAGATGAGACACTTTGTATCTAAAATTCATCCTTCTTATCTAAAATAAGTATCCAATAATATTTGGTTTCTATACTTTAGTAAACCAATCAACTCTACTTCAATTAAATCAAAATTGCTATTTACAAATAGGAATGAAATATTCCTATTCAATTGTAAAGTCGTTATCTATTCTAATTTCAATTGTAAAGTCGTTCTAATTTCATATATAACAAAGTTATTTAGTTATACTACAAATACAATTACATATAAATGAGATAAACTAATATATTCCCACAATATTCAATTCTCACTACATTCCTCATATGTTTTTAACATACTATAGGTCTTGTATCAAAAAGGGCTTGTTTCAAATCTTTCCTGAACTTAATATTATACTTTGTTTAAGATAATCAAAGGTGAATTAAATATTCCATTATATCTAAACTATCACCTATACCAATGACCTTTTTCACACTATCTTTGTGAGGTCTTTCTAACATAAGATAGCATAGTCCTACCAACCTATCCAAGGTTTCATTTACATACTATGCAAACAAAGAAAGATCTGTAGACCCATCGCATATTAGCACCTTACCATACATGTCATAAATTACTTAAGATCTATCATAGACCACAATCAACAAAATGCATTTATAAAGTCCATCATTACCCAAAAAATGGTAATATCATAACGACTAATCTACTCTCCGTAGGACGACGACACTATGGCTCTAGGGTCGAACAGGCGACAGACTTAATTTGGATAGATATGCAATACATAGGTGAGTGGCGATTTCGCGTGATACTATGGGTGCGATGACTATGATCTGCACAACTATTCCAGAGGTAAACATAAGGCCACGATACTACAAAAATATAGCTTGCAACACAAAATTTGGTTCTATAATCGCTACCCCATAAGGTTTATAATCTATGTGCAATATGAACCAACTAAAGAGGTGTCAAATATTAATCCATGAGAAGTCAGATGCTGTGCTAAAATATATTTGAAGAAGGTAGCCATCCTGAGCCAAACTAATCAGGGATTATATCCTCACTCAACTATGCACATCCACCAAAAGAGTTTGTGGTAACGAGGCCTCAAAATTTCATGGAAATGAGGTCTTGATCTGAACACCAAAACTAGAAATGATGGCATTGCGACTATAGCAACATCTGAAGCTAGGAACACAATAAACAGACCCCGTAGGTGATCGTAAGGGTTATAAATTTTTCCCCTTATACTGATACGATGATAATTTGATAGATATAAAGGTTTCAAATCTTCACCAAGTTTACAATAAAATCTTCTCTTCGGATATCATATAAGACAAGTAGAAAATTGATCTATGTAAGCAAGGAATTAAACATAAAATTATACAATAATATATGTCATGGTTGGTTCATTCTTCAATACTATGATATCATCCATTATCTAAAGGCTTTGGATGGACATGGAGAAGAATACATTCTAGTCGTACACCTCGAGGAGAGATAAATTGACTCCCTACTCTTTATTGGAATATTGAAGCAAAGACCAAGGGGAAATTACGTTCCAAAATTTAAAATGGCACAAATCAGTTTATAGTAGTCAATTTCTATAATAGACTACTCAAGCCCATATACTTTACTCCGAACATGCATTGAAAGAAGGTTAATGAGCTGAAAATAAACTATTCATGCAACATAGAATCAATTCATATTGAACAAACATTAAAGGAGATTATAGTGGATAGATCCAACCTGGAGTTCTCCAGTAGCTGAATACTTCCCTTGTGTTTCCCTCTTCTTTCTCCTCTAGCCTGATCTTCTCCTCCCAACTTCACATAGCCCCCTTTTTCCTCAATCTCAATGGTAATTTATAGCTCTCTTTCTTCTTAGGCAAGAAAGATGCTTCTATATTTTATTTATTATTTTGTTTTATTTTTCTTTCTTTCTTTCCAAAAAAATGCTTCTAAATATAAATTTTTTATATATTTCTTTTTGCTTTCTTTATTTCAGAAAATATGCTTATATATATATATATATATATATATATATATATATATATAATGGAAAGGGAATCCATAGAGATAAGAGCATAATCTTATCCACCATCTCCACCTTCCCAAAGTAGCCATGTGGAGGGAAAGATTTATATTTATTTATTTTTTCAAATCTACAAAGTATTTTTTATTACTATTTAATCCAATCAAAATTGGACTAGTTTATAAAGGAAAAAAACTACCTGATTTCCTTCTAAAATGAAGGTAATTAAATTAATTAAGCATATTTAAAAAGTAAATCTCTACTCTAGAAGTTGACCAATTTAATGCCCAATTTAACATTAATTGACTTCACAGAGTGATACCAACCTAGGAAATAAGTCCTATTCTCATATGTAGAAGGGTTTGCCAAAATGGGTCGTGACACCGAATATGCCTATCTCTACCTCCTCTCAACTTGCCAATTATACTTGCTTGTTTGATCTAACCTTTCCATTGTAACCGATATGACGAGAAGTCCCTGGTTAAACGGTTTGTGTCTTCCCTATCCCTATAATATTTTAACCCTTTGATGATTATGTTTGATAACTTCTCATGTCTTTCTTTCTCTTCTATTATTTGAATTTTTACTTGCTTCTCTATCAACTCTTTCTGCTGATTGACTGGTTTTTTTACTACTTGATACCATGACTTTGCCTTTGCTGATTCATTTTACAGCTCATTTTCTCTTGTTTCTAAATTTTGGAGTGTTCCCTATACCTCTTTTATTTGTCTTACATTTGTTTTTTCCACCTCTATTGTATCATTTATTTGGGAGTGGATGGCTTGTTTGAGGACATGTCATTCATGTTGATCCATGTTTGCAAAGTTTTGTAGCTTTGAAACTTGCTCCTTGAGTTGGTTGTTTTCCTTTTCCAACCTCTAATTGATGTTTATGACCTCATCTAATTTAGTATCTCTTATTTTCTCCCTCCTTTCCATGCTCTCAAGTTTCTCTTTCATCTTCATTAGCTCTTACACATAAATTCTTGGTGCCCACATGAGTGGGATGGTTGTGGGACTGTAAACTTCTTCCCTATTTTGAAACTCATTTTGGTGACCTACACTTTCCATGCTAAATGTCTTATTGCTTTCATTTTTATTTTTTAATCCTTGTTTGTTTTTCCTTCTGTGTTCTTGTGTGTTGTCGTTTTACATTCGTCTCTTTTTCTTCCTTCTTTTGTCCCCTATGTTAGTCTTATAAATCTTCATGTTTTATGATGGTTAATGTCTTTTATTGTTCCTTATTCTCCACATGTTTATGTGGAAAAAAATTCTTTATTGTTATTTTTTTATTAGTCCTCTTTATTGTTGTTGCCCTTGTTCGAGCTTATCGGTGCCTTATTATTCTTCAATATTGTTTTGCATTAACATATATAGGGTTTTCCATTTCTTATTTAGGTATCTCATATGGTAGTATTATTGTATGCCCTATTGCTTGTGGATATGTCAATCCCCGTGTTTCGTTAGCTTCACTGATTGGAATAGTATGTGAATTCATGGATATCAACTGTCCTATAGTTTCTACTTATTGTTGTTTCCCTTCTTCCATTATCAAACCACCCCTATACTACTAATCTATTCTTTCATGCTCCCTATCAAACTTTCCTAAAACCTAAATAATTTCAAGCACTAAATCAAAGATACCGAAACTTACCTCATTGTCATTGACTAGCTTCAAACCCTCTATAGTCACCATCGCCTAACTCAATTGTGGATTAAAAATAATTTAGGTCCATAATTTCTTGGCTTCAAACCCTCTATAGCCACCATCACTTGACTCAGTTGTGGATTAAAAACCCTCTACAGTCACCACTACTTTGATTCAAACTCTCTACAGTCGCCATCGCCTAACTCAGTTATGGATTAAAAAATCCTCCAAAATAAATGTTTCCTAGCTTTAAACCCTCTACAGCCACCACCACCTGACTCAACTGTGGATTAAAAATCCTCCAAAGTTGTCATTTCTTGGATTAAAACGCTCTCATCAATACTTGACTCAGCTATGGATTAAAAAACCTCTAGAGCCATTGCTGATTTTTTTCAAACCCTCTATAGCCATCACCACCTGACTCAACTATGGATTAAAAAACCCTTCAGAACCACCATTTCCTAGCTTCAAACCCTCTACAATCCTTATCGCTCCCCAAAGAATACTTTAAAAAATAAAAATAATTTACCTCACAACTAAGGCAATGCCTCTAATACGTGGGCCAACTTGTCATGATGCTTACATAGAGCAACTAAGGATCCAACCATGTGTGAGCAAATGAGTGGTTGGATTTCAACCTTAGATAGTCTTATTACTTGTTTACCTTCGTGTGTGAAAAACGAATGGTCCTTGTTATGTAATGTCTCCTTACTTTCGTAACACAGGTCGTAGTAATGCAAGTTGTAGTAGGTGCCTAAACTATAATGCCTTGTATGCACAAATCAGACTGTAGAAAGAATAGGTAGGGTTTGTCTGTGTGAAAATGATCTGAACACAACTGCATACGAGTGCACATCCCACAACTGTCACCACATATTGTAATGGCCCTGCACTTGTCCCTGGTGTAGTAGGCTTTTATTTTAGCAACAACTTTCACACTATGTTCTAATACCATTTGTTGACAGGATCTAACAAATAACACAATAGAACACAAAAATAACAGTGGCCATTTACATAAAAAAAAAATACTCAAACCCAATTCTATGAAGGAATGATCATATTGATTGTTATCATGATGATATTGATGATAAATTTGATGATTATACATTCAATAATATTGATACATTTTATAAGAGTACAAAACAGTTAGATGTCATTTCTATAACAAAATATAACTGGTTGCATGTCGTTGAGCACCTAACTATTGCTTATCAAATCCTTAAGAATTACAATTAATTAATATCCTCCAACAAAAGCTTGGATGGAGATTATTTAGAGATCAATGAAAGAATTGGGAAAAAAATATTATTTCAAAAATATACAGGTTCTCTTGATGCAATGAAATTATGTAGGAAAATAACTCTACCAAAAGGATCGTCAACATGGAACTTCATATCAGAGAGTTTGCAATTGATAAAGAAATATATTAGATGGTTATTCAATGAGGGGTGTTATGCAAAATTTTGGTTTTATGCTTTGTTGAAGCCTTATCCTCTTATCTCTAATTGAAAATGGTAACCATTAGCTCAAGCATACCTAGCATGTAAAGTTCCACAGGTCAAAGACTATACTATTATGAGTAACAACTCCAAATCATGGATTTATTTTAGTAACCTGATTGAAAAAGAGGAACTCAAAAAAATTGTAGATGAACTTCAAAAGATGCTTGACGAGTTTTATTTATCGATTTTTACATGAAAGGATGATTTGGTTTGGGATTTATCAGAGGCTGGTGGATACTCAATCAAGCTATGATATGAGAATTTAGAACAATCAAATTTTACTTAGAAGAATATTTGGTAATTAGAGGCTCTCCCTAAGGCCTCAACATTCCTTTAGTTAGTAGTTCAAAGTAAGATTTTTATAGGAGAGAGTCTACAAAGAAGAGGATATTATGTACCCTTTAGATGTGCCTTGTATGAGAAGGATTTAGAAACATCAAACCATTTACTTCTTCATTGTCCATTTTCTCACACCATTTGGGGTTATTTTTTCAAAAATATGAAATTATATTGGGATTGTAGACACCAAAATCCAGCCACTTGTAAGTCATCTATACCTTCCTGTCAGCCATGTGTCAGTCATCCATCCTTCCCGCCATTATTTGGCCCAAATCCACACCTTCCTGCCATTATTTGGCCCAATTTCACCTTTTCCCGCCATTATTTGGCCCAATTTCACCTTTCTCGCCATTTTTCATTCCCAAATTTATTTAAATTAATATTTATATATATATATATATATATATATATATATTTTAATATATTTTAATATATATATAAAGATACTTTAAGTGATTTAATCTGAGTCGTCCATCCTTCATTTAATCTCATCCATCCATCCATCTTAATCTGTTTCACAACCTAGATTTATTCTCTACCCTTGGATCCACTTTAATCTTAGCCACACGTTCAAAGTGTCGTTAAAACCCTAAAGTGTGCCCTAAGAGTAGATTATAAATTGAGTCACCTTGATGGCTCAAACCCTATGTCTTTTGCTACTTCTATCTTGGCTATCTTTGCTATCTTTTGGACCTATCTCTTCTATTTCATCTATCTCTTCAGCCATCCATCGTCGCCCCTTTTCGTCGCATCCGTCGCCAACTTCGTCGCCATCTCTTCTGCAGTACTCTGCAGAATTCCCCATTCTTGTCACAAGTGCCCGCGGGCATTTACCCACAGTCTCAGACACAGACTGGCATCTGCAACCCCAATCCAGAAGCACGCGGGCGTTCAGCGAGTGCACCAGGGCGCCTTCGCGGCTCGATTTGATGACCACATTACTTCCAGATGTCGCCTGGTCTAGCCGCGTTAACAGAGGACAGGTATAAATCAGTTTAAAGCAAGTAACTTCTTTTCTTTTATTAATTTGTTGTTGAACTCCTACATTCTATTTTTCTAGGGTTTTAAATTGTTTCTGAGGGCTCACATAGTGGAGCCCTCTTATTAATTTCTAACTCCTTGATAGTGTTAATGTGTGCAGTATTTTAATGGCAGATCCGGTGTGTTGATAGCAGCTGTTTAAGTTGGAGTGGTCCGAGCTATAGGATACAACAAAGCCCACTCACTCTGTTGGGATTAAGGATACGTCTTCGGAAAACACCACCACTTTATGCCAGCTAGGGTTTCGGAGAACCCTAGCACAAACTGTAATTTGTGTATCACAAAAAGGGTTACAGGCCTTGTTGTACTCAAAAGGAGTTTTTAAACTCCACTGATTAATAAAAATTGTTTGTTTTGTGCAACTTTCCTGTATTCCATTATTGTGGTTTTATTTCTGTTTTGCGTTGTATTTTTAATCTACAAATGGCGATCACGGTGGGACCCCCTAGGGTTTCATGTTTTTAATACTTGCTTCACTAATTTATTCCTGTTTTCTGTTTAATTTTGCAGGTTCCAAAAATCGCAAAATTCGCTGTTCCAACGAACTAGGGTTTCTGAGGAGTTTGCAGAAACTGCAGCAGACGCAGAGCGGCATTTGGAAGTCCGATCCGAAACGTAGAGGTGCGTTTCAGCCTACGCAAACTCCCTTGGGCGTTTGAATGCAGTTTTACAGAAAAGCATAGGCTTCCGAGTAAGTGCGTTTTTATTTCTTTGTAAGTGCTGTACTTTTTACGTTTTTGGTTTTTCTGTCGTATTCTTCTTTTTTTTTTCAGATCATTGCTTTAAAATGAACGAAAACTAAGTAATCTGGAAAAGAACAGTTATTTTTTTTAGTTACATTTTTCTGCATTGCATTATTGGTTGTTGCTTGCATAAAAAAAAAAAATTGCATACCTAGCTGCATATTAGAATAGCTACGAATTATTTGTTTTAATTATCTAAGTAGGACTATTGATTGGATGTCAATAGTACTCTTGCCATTGGGTGATTCCAGGCAGAGAAGTGGACGAACCTTCCGGTTGCTCCTTTGATATCTGATATCATTGGTAGGCAAGGGGTTTTAAACGGTGTACTCCACTTCTTCAGAGGAAATGGTATGTTTTCAGTAGCCTCTTGCTTAGATCATTAGAACTTTTGATTTATAGCTTTGTATGTATACATTAGACAACTAAAACACTTAAAATAAAATTCATTGCATTTCATATTGCATTTAAAAGAGTAATATCTGGATTTCATCACCCGGTATTGCTTGAAGTTTAGTGACGGTGGAATTCATCTCCATCCATTAAACTTCTGCCTTAGACACCATAGGTCACCCCCGAGCAAACTTGCTTGGATTTCATCACCAGTAAGAATCTCGTTGTCCTTTCCTAGCCATATTTTTTACCTTTTTTGTGAATAATTCAAGATTAGATCACATGCAAAACTCATAAACTGGACACTTAAAATTTACTACAGATTAAGATCAAAAAATAATTAATTAACCGCAGGTAAGACACATTGGTTGAAACCTAGGTTGTGACTATTTTCTGATAATTTCTTTAGTGTAAATTTATCATTCCAGTTTTGCATTCTTCTTTTCTGAATTTGTTTAGATTTATTGCGTTATGGTCTTAACAAGGAATCAATCTAAAATGTTAAATCTAAATAATCAAATGGGTAATTCACGGAACATCCCCACCACCAACATGGCTACTTATCCTAGTGAATTTCATGCAAGTTCGCTGCAGGTCTTTCACGTCCTTCTATCGTCTATCGCATGGCCATGCCCATGGAGGAAGACAATTCCTGTCATATTACCCACATTGATATGGCCCAAGTGCAAACTCACTTAAGAGATGGCACTGGCTATGTCCTTGAGCCAATCCAAGATTCCCCTATGCAAGATTCTATTTTTCAATAGGATATTGCATCAACCATACCTACTGGTTTCACTCAGGTCTACACTAACCCTTTTTTTGAGGCTAATGTTGTATCTGCTCAGCCGGCTTCATCTCCAAAATCTTCCCAGATGCTCAATTGTCCTCCTTTGGAGACAAATGTAGTGTCTTCCCGACCACTTTCTCCTCCATTTACCCGGGTGTACACCAATTCTCTCTATGAGGCTGGTGGAACCTCATCTAGCCATGACCAATTTCAACCCTCTTCTTCCCAAACCATTTATGGTTTCACCCTACCTCGGGCACGAGTCTCTTGTTTCTTCCCGCGTACCGCCTACTTCAGCCACCTTCATTGCCCTCTGCTACGCAGTCTCCCGTGACTACCATGGCAGCCTGCCCTCCACCTTCATCTAATCATCCCACATCCCTTAGGTTAGAAATTAATAAGGTTAGGGAGTACCTCGACAAGTTGCTTCAGCAACAACAGCAACAAAATGCTCAACCACCTGTCATAGTAAATCCTACACCCCAACCAATTTCTACCCAGCCAGCTTTTCTTAGCTCAGGCCCCACCTGGGTCTCCCAATATTCGGTGGTGTCTATTCCTACCCCACCTTTCTCCCAACCCAGTCTAGTTCATCATCCAAACCAATCACCTTCTTTCCGATATCATCCATACCAACAACCTGTCCATTCCACACCGCCTAATCCAGGCAATTTCATCTCATCTCATCATTTTTCCACTCCTCCATTGCATCATCATAATCATCAAACGAATCAAAATTTTCATGAAGATTCTCGACTCCATGCTATGCAACAACAGATTGACAACCTTATGCTCAACATGCCTGGCTCATCTAGTCAGAAACCTACACTAAGGTCGTTGATCAATCAACCAATTCATCCTTCGGTACCTTCACCACCATATCCGACTGATTTCACATTACCGAAGTTTGACAAATTTTGAGGAACTGAAGATCCTCATGAACATGTGAGCTCATTCATGCATGCCTGCTTTAGAATCCAAAATAATGATGCTCTTATGCTCAGAACTTTTCCTCAGACATTAGGGGGAGATGTTGTACAATGGTATAATCATTTAGATCACCATAGCATTTATGCTTACGAACAATTGATTAATCTATTTTTAGAACGATTCTCCCTAAATGTCCAAAGGAAAATCTCATTGTCCGACTTATACAAGCTCAAGCAACATGACGATGAGACTGTTTATGACTTTGGAAACCGTTGGAGGGCTATCATTAATAAATTGCCATTCTCCCTACCAATGGAGGAGTTAACCAAAATGTTCACCCAGAGTTGTCTAAAACCTATCTCTTGGTTACTCCAATTACAACAATACAGGACTTTTGAAGAGGCTTTGGCCCAAGAAAGTATCATAGAAGACATTAAAGTCCAAGAAGGTGTTTTAAAACCCCGTAGAAAAGAATGGCAACAAAAGGGCGAACAACGAAATAATAATTATGGCCAAAACAAACAAGCACGAAGCTAGTACGACCTCAAATGTTAACCAAGTTAATCAAGTGGTGGCGAGCCAGCCCGTAATGGCTCAACAACAACAAGTAATGCAAAGTCAACCGCAATAAATTTCTTATCATGCGGTACCCGCCCCTCCTCAACCAGCTCACAATACTGAGCCAACCATGGAAACTCGACCTTGGCAAAACAATCGTCCCAAGCGACAGTTCACACCTTTAGATGAACCATATGCGGTCATATTCAATAAGTTATATAGCACTAATCAGTTAACTTTACCTGAGTTTAAACCTTTAGACCCATCTAGAAGGGGGAAGTATTACAAGGAGTACCTATTTTGTCCTTATCATAGGCAAAATGGGCACGATATCAATAATTGTACAGCTTTTAAACATGTGATCCAAGATCTTATTGAGATTGGAGCCATTAAATTGGATAGCCCCTTAGCCCAACAAAATCAAAATCTTGGTATATTTCAAACACCCCTCCCACATCGGGAGGAAGCTCCAACAACTTCAGGTGGAGTAACTCAGGTAACTCCTCCTAATCAAGTCAACCATGTACAACAATACCAAGGTTTTGTGGGTACTATTAACGTAGTAACCCGGGGTCAAAGGGCGAACCAACCAAATCGGGCTGAACCACGACCACCTGTACAAACCCCCGATCCACCTCAGGTAACAGTGACCCAACAACGTGCTAGTACTTCTCAACAACCGCTAAATCATTCTACTCAACGCCAACGACCAATCATGTCATTGAGTAGCCGGTTAACTACAAGTTTAAAAATGGCTTCTGCCAAGTTATCGATCTATGACCTCATTCAACAATCTCCCCCGCATAGAGAGGCATTAATGGAAATATTAAAGTCAATCGAGCTTCAAACTCAAGATACTAATGCCTTCAACAACTTTTTGGGAAGTATTCAAACATGCATGGAGCCCTCCATCACTTTCTATGATTTTGAAATCAAACCTATGTCAACAGAAAGTATAGATCCTCCACTGCATATCATGGCCAAGATCGATAACAAGCCATTCAAGAGAGTCTTAATTGACACCGGTTCCTTAATCAATATCATTACAACATCGGCGTTGAGTCATCTAAAGCTATCGCCATCCCTTATCACCAAGTCGACTTTTACTCTTAAAGCATTCAATGATGCTTTATCTTCCACGATTGGCACGGTTATCTTGCCCATTGAGGTAGGGGCCCAAACTTTGCATACCTTGTTTCACATCTTGGAAGGGTCCATGGAATACAATGTATTGCTTGGACGGCCTTGGCTTAGGGAGATGAGATGTCTCCCTTCTATACTGCATCAATGTCTGAAGTATGTATATGAGGGACAGGTTCATTGTGTACCTGCTGACATTAAACCCTTCAAACATTGCAACTATGTCTCAAATCCTTATGAGATTGTGTTGCCATCCACTCATCTTTTCTTGACCCCATCTACTTCTTCTATACCATCTTCTTCTAAAGCTCCCATTCCTGAGGAGCCACCCATCATATCGCAACCACCTTCATCTTCCGTTATTCCATCTCATTCACCACTTTCTTCATCTCCTAATCTTCCTTCTTCTTCATCAGTGAAGACCACATGCACATGTGGCCATGACCAATCATCTCTTTCCACGTCATTACCCCCTTCTTCTACACCTTCTTCAACATCACCTATTATTCCTCCATCTTCCCAACCATCACCAGGTGATGTTTCACAAGTTAGTGAAGCATCAACCCAACCAAATCCTTCCAATTCTTCTATCCCACATTCTTCTATTCCATCATCTAGTCTTTCTCCCTCCCAAGTCAAGGTCCATCTCACTGATGTAGGTATTGGTGAGTATGCCATTCAAGATGTCCACATCACACCGTTCAATGTGCAAACAGTTAAAGATTTTGGTCGTCCACATGACCAACATTTATCCATTGGATCGGTTTATAACATGGGTTCTATGCCAAATTCCATTAATTTTGTATATGGGGGAATAGAGTCATCTTCTAGTCCTACCACCATACTAGAACCTAAGCATCCAGTCCCTACCAATATGGAAAGGATGGAGAGTTTTCCCTCTCGCTATTTCCACAGACATAATTGGCAGCAATTTGGCCTAGGTCGCTACGAGCAAGGAGTAACTGAATGCATCGATATGCCATATCAGAGACCCACTGAGAGTTTTGGTCTGGGCTACCAACCACTTCCATCCCTTTCTTCTTTTGAACGAGCTTTTCAAAGCATTAATCTTAATTCAGAAGAAGAAATCCTCCACCCCGACGAATCCGAAGATGAAGCCTATGAAGAATTTGATGTCATGTCAAATGGTGATGAATCTGAAGAAGAGTCGGCGCCAATTGTTACCCTCATTGAACAAGACGAGTTTTATCTCCAATTGTTCCCTCTCCAAGAAGCCATATTTCGCTTGTTTCTTCCATAAGAACGAGGTGAACCACCCCCTCCGCCACATCCATAAGCCATAATCCAAACCTGTATTATATGTATATACTAAAATAGTGGTTTTCACCACTACAAAAAAAAAAAAAAAACTGAAAAACTATGTTGTTTTGCATCTCAGGTCTTCCGAGGTCTTCACCGGTTTTCCCTTCCATTCCGCCCATCCTTTCTTCCATAAGTCGACAATGAATTTCGAAGACTTATTCACCCCACTCCATAATCCATATGATCCGGATAAGCCTAAGAAATGTGTCTTTGGTGTTACCTCAGGCAAACTCCTAGGTTTTATTATCTCTAAACTAGGTATTGAGGTGGACCCAAACAAGGTCAAAGCCATTATGGAAATGTGTCCCCCAACTAATTTGAAGGAGTTGCGTAGTTTACAAGGAAAGATTAATTCAATTCGTCGCTTTATTGCACAACTTTCTGATAAATGTAGGCCATTTTGCCACCTACTACAAAAGGGGGTACAATTTTCATGGATAGATGAGTGTCAGAAAGCCTTTGATGACATCAAGCAGTACTTAGCGTCTCCGCCAGTCTTAGCTCCGCCTCGTCGAGATCCCTTCCTGAATTTCTTTGCAGGAATTTATCGATGATGATACTGCTAGACAAGCACGTCTTGATCAACTCACACTCATAGATGAAAAACGAATCAATGCTTTAGAGCATTTGTGAGTTTATCAAGACCGATTGAAACGTGCTTACAATGCCAAAGTTCATCTAAGAGAATTTCAAGTAGGGGATATTTTCCTTAAAGAGAATCAACAAAACACCAATGCATTGTCGCATCTTCGAGATAAATTCGCGGCTAATTGGTTAGGTCCATATATGGTCATTGAAAGAGTGGGTAATGGAACTTATAGACTTGCCAGTTTAGAGGGAGAGGAAGAACCCGAACCACTTAATGTTATACACTTGAGGGCATTCTACGCATAGTTTGAATTTTATATGTACATATATACATGGCTTTTACAACAAAAAAAAAAAAACAAATAAAATAAAAAAACAAATAAAATAAAAAGAATTTGCATTTCATTGGTAGTTGCATACATTTCATTCAAAAACATTGCATTTCATGTGCATACATCTCATTGAAAACCATAACATTTCATTTTCAGCCATAGTTGCATATCATGTTAGAGACCATTCTATCTTTTGGATATAAAATTTGGTCAAGGTCTCTTTTTGAGGAGAGACATGTCACCACGCTATGAGTATACTCCACTACCAGTCAAGCGTCTATAGCCCCGGTGAAGGTTAACTCCATAGTCCATGTTGTTTTTGACCTTTGTAAGCCTTGGGGATGACTACCTATCCGTCCGATTGGACAAGTAGTACGATCCTTACAACTTATTTGGGATCGGTGGTGTGTGAAAAATGTTCATTTCCTTAGAGCTTTGGGGAATCAGATTCTCAATCGAAGTATGATGAGAATTTTACCCTATCCTTATATTTATATTTTGTGATTGCTTGTGATAGTGGTAAGAACCACTATTTTATGGACTATGTTTGCATGATAGGACAAACGAGGATTACCCTTTTCACTTCAAGGCACAACCCAAGGATGGTGTTATCTCTCTTTGACACAAGATGTTTTTAAGATGTGAAAATGTGATAGGTTCAAGACCGCTTTTGAAATCATTTCCCAATACTCAAGATTTTATTTAGTGTAATTTGTGATATGGCCCTAGAGAACTTTGACATGCATTTCAAAGTTTGCTCAAAACACTAGGAATGGCTGAGTGACTGAAAACATTTTGGCAATGTAAATATGTGCAAATGGAAAATGGGTGTACGAATGACAATTCGGTTTGATGGATTTTATGAAGGTGCCCCTGATTAAGGCAATATGACTTTTGCATGCTCATACGGACAAACTAGCTTTGGGGTCTTCTCCATAACAGGGTTACCTAATTTATGCAAGATGAGGTTAATGAACACACTTGCACACACACAGGTTTTTGATTGCCTAGAGTCACTACCATGCTTCCGATTTGGTTAATGAACTCGCATGCACACACATTTGGTCCTAGTTGAATTAGGCAGTATTAGTAAGTTTGTTTGATACCACTAGCATGTTTGAGTCTTTGTAAAATAGTCTTCCTCCATATCTTCTTCCATATTCATGTCATTCCATACGTCATCCATTCACAAGCCACCAAGTTTGGTGCCCCTGATTAAACAATTATGATAACAGTTGGCTAAATCTAACTATCTAAAAGTATGAGTGCTTCTTAGTGCATATTTCATTTACTTAGTCTTTTATGTTTTGTTGTTTTCTGCGCATTAATCATCTATAAGTTTGCATTCCATTCCATCACATATGCATCAAAAACATTAAAACATATAAAAACATGCATCACAAAAACATAGGCATTCACACAAAAGAGAGTAAAACACCAAATAAATAAAAGCCATGTATATATATATGTATAAAGGTCAAAAATGTACAATGAATGCCAAAAGGCTACAATATACAATAGAGCACCAAGGCTCATAAAGAGTGCATCTAAGCACTAAGCTAACCATCAAAAGAGGACCCCTGAGACCTAGTAGGAGCCCTAGACCTAGTGGTGTGCCTAGAGGTACCCCTCATCCGCCCGAACTACCTCCAATCGGGCTGCCTCCGCTAGCCCCACTGCCTCCAATATCTCCCAGTCTGCCTGGGACAACGACCTCCTCATCCCCGAAATGATAGGGGAGAATCGGTGTCGTGCCTCTAACACCCTAAGCTGCAAAACAACAAAACAAAAATTTGTTACAAATTTTTTTCCAAAAAAAAAAAAAAAAAAAAAAACACATAATAAGTACTTGCTTAAATGAACAAATACCTCAGTCGGCTGCACCTGGCGCGTCCGCTCCCATCTCCGCCATAGCTCCCGCGTGCTTCACTCTCCCACCCAACCTTTCACTCCACTTCACTCCACTCCCTCAGACGCACTTCTCTCAAGCTCGAACGCACAAATGAGCGAAATTCTCGTTGAAACTGTTTAAATAGCTGGTTTTGGCGCCCTGAAACGTAGTGGGGCATTTCATGGCGCATTCAGACGCGATCTTGCGTTTGCAGAGCGCCTAAACACCGGCGGGCGTCTCTGCCAACCACAAATGCAGACCGGCGTTTGGTGTCAGTATTGAATAAAGGAACAAAACTTGCAAAATTGAAGCTTACCTCCTCCAAATTTCATCAAATTGCATTCATCCATTCTTCTTATCATAATAAAACATTTTGTGAAGGTTACAACAGTTTTGGACACAAATTTTGTCATTTCGCTCAAAAAGCGCATCATTCATCATTGTTTTACAAATTGGGTTAAAAATATTCAAAACCTTCACAAAATTAACCACATTCATCAATTCTTCTGATCTATCATCAATTTCATTCATTCTTCTTTCATCATGCATATTTTTGCCAAATCAAATTAAAGTAAACCTCGTATCTAGTGGTATATTCTATCACCTTGGCGATTGCAACGATTTGAATCCATGCAATTCGGTAAGAGGATTAAACCACCATAAGGACACTTACCATTTATCATCATCAATTATTTCACTGTTTGAAAATTGGAAATCAATTTTGGGTATTCTACTTTTCAAGTGACCTCATACCAAGATTAATTTGCTCAATAGTTGTCATTGATGGCCTAGTTCATGGGGCCTTAAACATGGACAATCTTTAATATCATCATTATTTTGAGTCTTGCTAGAGATTGAGGCTACCTAGGTTGATTGGTTCCGACCCGAGGAATTATCCATACAGTCACTAGGAGCATCTCCGAGTTCGGACTCTTTTCATGCATCTTTCATCTCTCGCATATCAATGGCGCCAACAAGGCAATTTCATCAACAGTATGGATTCACACACGGGAGTTGGGGCATCCGTTATCAATTTCTAATTTTCCTATAGTGGAATTCATCTTACATGATCATGGAATTTACACTTTGGCAAAAATCCCTTTATAACCGTTGGGGCAGAAAACGGTCCATCTTTCACATCACTCATATCGTCTTCAATCATATTCTTTTTTGGTTTGTACACCAACCCCTATTCTGTTGGGACATAAATAGATGGTTCATACACCAACCCCTTTTTTTCACCGTTGGGGCAAAAACGGTTCATTTTCTTCCAAATTTCTTCCAATTGGCTTGTGAGAACCATTCTCGCTCGCCAATTGAGGGGGTAAGCTGATAAAATTTTAAATATTCTTTTATTCTTTGGTCTTCAAAGTTGTGCTTTAGTCTTGAGAGAGAGTTGCGTCTGATCCGACTTTTCGGGTGTCTTAAGTTTTTGTGCTTGCATTGTGTCTTCACACAAAGCAGCTCAAAAAGAGGCATCTGTAGACACCAAAATCCAGCCACTTGTAAGTCATCTATACCTTCTTGTCAGCCACGTGTTAGTCATCCATCCTTCCCACCATTATTTGGCCCAAATCCACACCTTCCCGCCATTATTTGGCCCAATTTCACCTTTTCCGCCATTATTTGGCCCAATTTCACCTTTCTCGCCATTTTTCATTCCCAAATTTATTTAAATTAATATTTATATATATTTTAATATTTTAATATATTTTAATATATATATAAAGATACTTTAAGTGATTTAATCTGAGCCGTCCATCCTTCATTTAATCTCATCCGTCCATCCATCTTAATCCGTTTCACAACCTAGATTTATTCTCTACCCTTGGATCCACTTTAATCTTAGCCACACGTTCAAAGTGTCGTTAAAACCCTAAAGTGTGCCCTAAGAGTAGATTATAAATTGAGTCACCTTGATGGCTCAAACCCTATCTTTTCTACTTCTATCTTTGCTATCTTTGCTATCTTTTGGACCTATCTCTTCTATTTCATCTATCTCTTCAGCCATCCATCGCCGCCCCTTTTCGTCGCATCCATCGCCGCATCCGTCGCCAACTTCGTCGCCATCTCTTCTGCAATACTCTGCAGAATTCCCCATTCTTGTCGCAAGTGCCCGCGGGCGTTTACCCGTAGCCTCAGACGCAGACCGGCGTCTGCAACCCCGATCCAGAAGCATGCGGGCGTTCAGCGAGTGCACCGGGCGCCTTCCGCGACCGATTTGACGGCCACATTACTTCCGGGTGCCGCTCGGTCTAGCCGCGTTAACGAGAGAGACGGTATAAATCAGTTTAAAGCAAGTAACTTCTTTTCTTTTATTAATCTGTTGTTGAACTCCTGCATTCTATTTTTCTAGGGTTTTAAATTGTTTCTGAGGGCTCACACAGTGGAGCCCTCTTATTAATTTCTAACTCCTTGATAGTGTTAATGTGTGCGGGATTTTAATGGCGGATCCGGTTGTGTTGATGGCAGTTGTTTAATCTGGAGTGGTCCGAGCTAAAGGATACAACAAAGCCCACTCACTCTGTTGGGGTTAAGGATACATTCTTCGGAGATGCCACCACTATTGTGCCGGCTAGGGTTTCGGAGAACCCTAGCACAAACTGTAATTTTGTATCACGAAAAGGGTTACGAGCCCTGTTGTACTCAAAAGGAGTTTTTAAACTCCAATGATTAATAAAAATCATTTGTTTTGTACAACTGTGTTCTGCATTACTTTTTATCGTGATTTCTTTATCTTTTGTTTGGCGTTGTATCTTTAATCTACAAATGGCGATCACGGTGGGACCCCCTAGGGTTTCATGTTTTTAATACTTGCTTTACTGATCTATTCCTGTTTTTGTTTTATTTTGCAGGTTCCGAAAATCGTGAAATTCGCTGTTCCAGCGAACTAGGGTTTCTGAGGAGTTTGCAAAAATGCAGCAGACACAGAGCGGCGTCTGGAAGTCCGATCCGAAACGCAGAGGTGCGTTTCAGCCTGCATAGACTCCCTTGGGCGTTTGAAGGCAGTTTTACAGAAAAAGCGTAGGCTTCCGAGTAAGTGCTGTACTTTTTACGTTTTTGGTTTTTCTGTCGTATTCTGTTTCTTTTTTCAGATCATTGCTTTAAAATGAACAAAAACTAAGTAATCTGGAAAAGAACAGTTATTTTTAGTTACATTTTTTTGCATTGCATTATTGGTTGTTGCTTGCATAAAAAAAAAAATTGCATACCTAGCTGCATATTAGAATAGCTACGAATTATTTGTTTTAGTTATCTAAGTAGGACTATTGATTGGATGTCAATAGTACTCCTGCCATTGGGTGATTCCAGGTAGAGAAGTGGACGAACCTTTCGGTTGCTCCTTTGATATCTGATATCATTGGTAGGCAGGGGGTTTTAAACGGTGTACTCCACTTCTTCAGAGGAAATGGCATATTTTCAGTGGCCTCTTGCTTAGATCATTAGAACTTTTGATTTATAGCTTTGTATGTATACATTAGACAACTAAAACACTTAAAATAAAATTCACTGCATTTCATATTGCATTTAAAAGAGTAATATCTGGATTTCATCACCGGGTATTGCTTGAAGTTTAGTGACGGTGGAATTCATCTCCATCCATTAAACTTCTGCCTTAGACACCATAGGTCACCCCCGAGCAAACTTGCTTGGATTTCATCACCATTAAGAATCTCGTTGTCCTTTCCTAGCCATAGTTTTTACCTTTTTTGTGAATAATTCAAGATTAGATCACATGCAAAACTCATAAACCGGACACTTAAAATTTACTACAGATTAAGATCGAGAAAATAATTAATTAACCGCGAGGTAAGACACATTGGTTGAAACCTAGGTTGTGATTGTTTTCTGATAATTTCTTTAGTGTAAATTTATCATTCAAGTTTTGCATTCTTCTTTTCTGAATTTTTTTAGATTTATTGCGTTATGGTCTTAACAAGGAATCAATCTAAAATGTTAAATCTAAATAATCAAATGGGTAATTCACAGAACATCCCCACCACCAACATGACCACTTATCCTAGTGAATTTCAGGCAGGTTCGCTCGCGGGTCTTTCACGTCCTTCTACCGTCTATCGCATGGCCATGCCCATGGAGGAAGACAATTCCTGTCATATTACCCACATTGATATGGCCCAAGTGCAAACTCACTTAAGAGATGGCAGCTGGTTATGTCCTTGAGCCAATCCAAGATTCCCCTATGCAAGATTCTATTTTTCAGGAGGATATTGCATCAACCATACCCGTTGGTTTCACTCAGGTCTACACTAACCCTTTTTTTGAGGCTAATGTTGTATCTGCTCAGTCGGCTTCATCTCCAACATCTTCCCAGATGCTCAATTGTCCTCCTTTGGAGACAAATGTAGTGTCTTCCCGACCACTTTCTCCTCCATTTAACCGGGTGTACACCAATTCTCTCTATGAGGCTGGTGGAACCTCCTCTAGCCATGACCAATTTCAACCCTCTTCTTCCCAAACCATTTATGGTTTCACCCTACCTGGGGCACAGTCTACTATTTCTTCCCAGGTACCGCCTACTTCAGCCACCTTCATTGCCCCTGCTACGCAGTCTCCTGTGACTACCATGGCAGCCTGCCCTCCACCTTCATCCAATCATCCCACATCCCTTGGGTTAGAAATTAATAAGGTTAGGGAGTACCTCGACAAGTTGCTTCAGCAACAACAACAACAAAATGCTCAACCACCTGTCGTAGTAAATCCTACACCCCAACCAATTTCTACCCAGCCAGCTTTTCTTAGCTCAGGCCCCACCTGGGTACCCCAATCTTCGGTGGTGTCCATTCCTACCCCACCTTTCTCCCAACCCAATCCAGTTCATCATTCACCCCAATCACCTTCTTTTTGGTATCATCCATACCAACAATCTGTCCATTCCACACCGCCTAATCCAGGCAATTTCATCCCATCTCATCATTTTTCCACTCCTCCATTGCATCATCATAATCATCAAACGAATCAAAATTTTCATGAAGATTCTCGACTCCATGCTATGCAACAACAGATTGACAACCTTATGCTCAACATGCCTGGCTCATCTAGTCAGAAACCTACGCTAAGGTCGTTGATCAATCAACCAATTCATCCTTCGGTACCTTCACCGCCATATCCGACTGATTTCACATTATCGAAGTTTGACAAATTTCGAGGAACTGAGGATCCTCATGAACATGTGAGCTCATTCATGCATGCCTGCTTTAGAATCCAAAATAATGATGCTCTTATGCTCAGAACTTTTCCTCAGACATTAGGGGGAGATGTTGTACAATGGTACAATCATTTAGCTCACCATAGCATTTATGCTTACGAGCAATTGATTAATCTATTTTTAGAATGATTCTCCCTAAATGTACAAAGGAAAATCTCATTGTCCGACTTATACAAGCTCAAGCAACATGACGATGAGACTGTTTATGACTTTGGAAACCGTTGGAGGGCTATCATTAATAAATTGCCATTCTCCCTACCAATGGAGGAGTTAACCAAAATGTTCACCCAGAGTTGTCTAAAACCTATCTCTTGGTTACTCCAATTACAACAATACAGGACTTTTGAAGAGGCTTTGGCCCAAGCAAGTATCATAGAAGACATTAAAGTCCAAGAGGGTGTTTTAAAACCCCGTAGAAAAGAATGGCAACAAAAGGGCCAACAACGAAATAATAATTATGGCCAAAACAAACAAGCACAGGCTAGTACAGCCTCAAATGTTAACCAAGTTAATCAAGTGGTGGCGAGCCAGCCCGTAATGGCTCAACAACAACAAGTAATGCAAAGTCAACCGCAACCAATTGCTTATCATGCGGTACCCGCCCCTCCTCAACCAGCTCACAATACTGAGCCAACCATGGAAACTCGACCTTGGCAAAACAAACGTCCCAAGCGACAGTTCACACCTTTAGATGAACCATATGCGGTCATATTCAACAAGTTATATAGCACAAATCAGTTAAATTTACCTGAGTTTAAACCTTTAGAACCATCTAGAAGGGGGAAGTATTACAAGGAGTACCTATTTTGTCCTTATCATAGGCAAAATGGGCACGATATCAATAATTGTACGACTTTCAAACATGTGATCCAAGATCTTATTGAGATTGGAGCCATTAAATTGGATAGCCCCTTAGCCCAACAAAATCAAAATCTTGGTATATTTCAAACACCCCTTCCACATCGGGAGGAAGCTCCAACAACTTCCGGGGGAGTAACTCAGGTAACTCCTCCTAATCAAGTCAACCATGTACAACAATACCAAGGTTTTGTGGGTACTATTAACGTAGTAACCCGGGGTCAAAGGGCGAACCAACCAAATCGGGCTGAACCACAACCACCTGTACAAACCCCCAGTCCACCTCAGGTAACAGTGACCCAACGACGTGCTAGTACTTCTCAACAACCGCTAAATCATTCTACTCAACGCCAACGACCCATCATGTCATTGAGTAGCCGGTTAACTACCAGTTTAAAAATGGCTTCTGCCAAGTTATCGATCTATGACCTCATTCAACAATCTCCCCCGCATAGAGAGGCATTAATGGAAATATTAAAGTCAATCGAGCTTCAAACTCAAGATACTAATGCCTTCAACAACTTTGTGGGGAGTATTCAAACATGCATGGAGCCCTCCATCACTTTCTATGATTTTGAAATCAAACCTATGTCAACGAAAGTATAGATCCTCCACTTGCATATCATGGCCAAGATCGATAACAAGCCATTCAAGAGAGTCTTAATTGACACCGGTTCCTCAATCAATATCATTACAACATCGGCGTTGAGTCATCTAAAGTTGTCGCCATCCCTTATCACAAAGTCGACTTTTACTCTTAAAGCATTCAATGATGCTTTATCTTCCACGGTTGGCACGGTTATCTTGCCCATTGAGGTAGGGGCCCGAACTTTGCATACCTTGTTTCACATCTTGGAAGGGTCCATGGCATACAATGTATTGCTTGGACGGCCTTGGCTTAGGGAGATGAGATGTGTCCCTTCTATACTTGCATCAATGTCTGAAGTATGTATATGAGGGACGAGGTTCATTGTGTACCTGCTGACATTGAACCCTTCAAACATTGCAACTATGTCTCAAATCCTTATGAGATTGTGTTGCCATCCACTCATCTTTTCTTGACCCCATCTACTTCTTCTATACCATCTTCTTCTAAAGCTCCCATTCCTGAGGAGCCACCCATCATATCGCAACCACCTTCATCTTCCGTTATTCCATCTCATTCACCACTTTCTTCATCTCCTAATCTTCCTTCTTCTTCATCAGTAACCACATGCACATGTGGCCATGACCAATCATCTCTTTCCACGTCATTACCCCCTTCTTCTACACCTTCTTCAACATCACCTATTATTCCTCCATCTTCCCAACCATCACCAGTTGATGTTTCACAAGTTAGTGAAGCATCAACCCAACCAAATCCTTCCAATTCTTCTATCCCACATTCTTCTATTCCATCATCTAGTCTTTCTCCCTCCCAAGTCAAGGTCCATCTCACTGATGCAGGTATTGGTGAGTATGCCATTCAAGATGTCCACATCACACCGTTCAATGTGCAAACAGTTAAAGATTTTGGTCGTCCACATGACCAACATTTATCCATTGGATCGGTTTATAACATGGGTTCTATGCCAAATTCCATTATTTTTGTATATGGGGGAATGTTGTGACTATTTCACAACTAGCCCCTAAGCTTGGGGACCCACATTTTTTTGATAAATTTTTGGTGTGGTTTTTTTTGTCTATTAATGTGTTTGTAATTCAAACATTAACTTTTGGGTTAATTCATGTTTAAAAAAATAAATAAACTAAAAAAAAAAAAGGAATAAAAAAAAAATAATAATAAATAAATTAATAGAACAAAAGAAAGAAAAAAGAAAAAGGGAATAAGTAAAAATAATATATATATATATATATATATATATATATATATATATATATAAACAAATGAACATAAAATAAAAACAAAAAAAAACAAAAAAATAATAATAAAAATAAAATAGGATTATTTTTAGCTTTTTTGTTTTTTGTTAGTTTTTAATTTTTTCATGTTGGTTTAAGTAAAGTTTAGTTTTTTGTTTTTTTTGCAAGGTATTGCATATGGAAGAAAGGAAGAGAGAAACGAAAAGCCATGGAGGAAAATCTTTAAATACCCATTGAAATGCATGCACAGGAGAGGAACTTTTGGCATGGCCAAATGCGGCAAAATTTGATGTGTAAAAGAGGAATATAATTTGAATGGGAAAGCTTCTTTTCAGAAATTTCAGGCCTTGTTAGCAAGAAAGAATGAGAAATTTTCTGCATGCTCTATTTTAATTGTTTTATCTTTCCCCTTCCAAATTTCAGATTTGTATGTGAAATTTACGCCATGGGATGGGTTATTTCATGTGAATGTTTGCAATTTGGAAATTATTTAAAACCCTAGAAGTCAAGCACTTAGTTTACTTTGATTGTGTGTAGTATATATCAAATAGGCTAGGTTGCATGTATGAAACTCTCACGTATTCGGTTTTGCAGGACGGGGTGCTATCAAACTGAAGGAGCTTTTGCATTGCTGCATTTCCAAAAATTATCTTGATGCAAAATTTTAATTTTCTGTTCCGAAAAATTTTAATTTTCAAAATTTTTTCCTATTTTCGGGCATTAAAATAAACATTAAAAAAATTTCAAAATCCAAAAATAATTTCACCATTGCGTAGATTATAATTCAGACTTCCATTACGCACTTTGAAATTTCATTTTCAAAGTTTTTTAGTATTTTTTAAAATTCACCGAAGTTGCTGTTTTGTCACAGATTTCAAAAATCCGAAAATAGAAATTTTCCATTTTAAGGTCAAATTTCATTTTTTCAGTTTTGTTTTGCATTCATGAGCCTATGATGACATTCCCTTCATGGAAATTCCAATTTCATTGAATGAGTGATGTTTTATGGCATTTACATAAATTTCTATTTTTTGCCTAAAATTACCCTTTCTTCATAAAAACTCCAATTTTACGAAAGAGGGGTAATTTGAGCATCAAACTGAAGGAGCTTTTGCATTGCTGCATTTCCAGAAATTATTTTGATGCAAAATTTGAATTTTCTGTTTTTAGAAATTTTAATTTCAGAATTTTTTCCTATTTTCAGGCATTAAAATAAACATCAAAAAAATTTCAAAATCCAAAAATAATTTCACCATTGCGTAGATTATAATCCAGAATTCCATTACGCACTTTGAAATTTCATTTTCGGAGTTGTTTAGTATTTTTAAAAATTCACCGAAGTTGCTATTTTGTCACAGATTTTAAAAATCCGAAAATAGAAATTTTCCATTTTAAGGTCAAATTTCATTTTTCCAGTTTTTTTTTGCATTCATGAGCCTATGATGACATTCCCTTCATGAAAATTCCAATTTCATTGAAGGAGTTATGTTTTACGACATTTTCGCAAATTTCCATTTCGGGCCTAAAATTATCCTTTCTTCATAAAAATTCCAATTTTACGAAAGGGGGATAATTTGAGTATTATATTGAAGGTCTTTGCCTTAAAGCACTTAATTGTTCATCTTGATGAAAATTTGATTTCATTTAAGAGGGATAAGTTAAAGTGACATTTTGAAGATTCTATTCATCATTGAGGATTTAATGCAAGATAAAATCCATTTTAAAACCATCAAGATAAAAGGAATTAAAGCACTACATCGTGGTCATATGAGGGCCAACTCACATTTGATTTATTTTGGTTCAATGAACAATCACTAAAGTTTCATGGTAAAATAAACCAACATTGCCCCTTGTTTACACTTACTTGCAATCACTAAGGTGTTCCAAGCATTTAAATTGAATATCTTTATTTGAGATTACTAATGCACATATGCAAATGCTAATATAACGGAGACCTTGGAGAAGTTGTTTGTTTAACTTCTTTGCAAGAGGGGATTTGGAATCCAAATCCTAAGGGAGAGTGTACTTTCACAATTGGGTGAAAATACCACTCAACATTTTGGCGCTAGAAGGAGGGCCCGAATTGGTTTATTTTAGTATGATTTAAATGCTATAGGGATTTAAATTTTGAGTATTTCATGCCCTATTGATTATTATCTGTAGCCCTCTTTTAATATTACAACGTGGTACTGTTAAAAGGAGGACATGAATTGCTATGCATTGTTCTAACGCTTTGATTGTTCATACAGGAATAATGGGATTTGATTTGATGTTAAAAAAATAAAAAACAAAAAATAAAAATAAAAAATAAAAAGAAAATTTTTGGGTATTAAAGTTATATTCTTTAAGATTCACTAATGGCTATGTTTTCACCATGGATTATAGGTAGCCCATTGAACACACCAGGAGTTCAACATTATTTGCCCGTCGGTTGGGAGAGTTGTCTTCCTCGATTTTGGTCTAATGGGACAATTACTGCAGGAGAACACATTCGAGCATTCAAATTTGTTGTGAATCACTTAACAATTTGGCATGATGATGTTGTTTGTAAAATGTTCCCTTACACCTTGGACAAAGTGGCATTTGATTGGTTTACAAGTCTACCTTTAGGGTCTATCACTTCTTGGGCTCAACTAGAGGCGACATTTCTTAATCAATTCAACAAAAAGCAAGTTGACCCAATCCGCATATATGAGCAATTTTTCACCATCAGAAAAGGACCAAGTGAAAATGTGAAGTCATTTTCTGAAAGGTTCTTTGGATTATATGCTCAATTAGTGACATGTTATGTTTTGCAAGAAGAAGTGGCTCTCCAAATATATGTCAATGCTCTTGACCCACTTATTTCCACATATTTGCGAGGGATGCCCGGGATGCCCTTAATCACTTCTTTGTCTCAAGCCTATGCTCAAGCAATGGCAATTGAGCAACAATTGAGTTGTCAAAATTATGGTGTGGGTTTTGGATCATGTAATCTTCAATCATTTAATACTTCCTTTACCCACCCAATGATTTATCCACCTCAACCAAATTCGAATGTGAATCAATTTCAGAATCAACAATCATTCCCAAGCTTCAATCAATTTCAAAATCCTCAACTTACTATGCAAGATCAACCATCTTTCTTAAGTATGAATCAACTTCAAAGTACTCATCTTGATTCAAAAGATGGTTCTAAAATCGATTTTAATGATTTTCATAAGAAGATGATTTTAAGCAAGGGAGGAGTGCTAAATCCAACTAGTATTGAAACATGTGACAAATTGGAAACCCTTGACTCACCAAAAGATGAATTCTATGAGGATGAATTTGTTTCGGATGACATTGTTGAAAATGATGGCCAAGAAAATTCACACCTTCCAAATTGTGATAAAATTGAATCATGGGTTACAAATTTGGATTATGATAGCCTTATCAATTTGAATACAAGCAATAACCCAATTTTGGAAGTAATTGAACCATCTAAGGAAGGTGAAGATAAATTTGATGAGAAACATGTTGATGAATTAAAAGATGAAGAAGAAATAGTTGAGCATCACAATTTAATTTTGAAAGATGATCATTATGATTCTTGGGAAGAGTATGCTCACTCCAAAATTGCTAATGAAATTTGTATGCCTATTGATATGCAGGATGGATGCATGTTTGATTGGGTGCCTAACTTTGGTGTTTTTGAACAGGTGTTGGATGATGAAGAAGACAATGAGGAAGAAGAAAAAGCTACTAACACTCATCAAGTTGTGGTAAATTCTAACCATGATGGGTTGAGTATGGATGACAAGGTGAAATCTTTACCTTTGGTAGTAGCTATAAAAATTTCAAGTGATAGATTACATGATGTCCCTTTGGATGCTAATGTCATTAATTATGAAATGTCAAATCTTGGTGATGTTTTGATGGATTTTGATGGCTTTAAATTCTTGAAGAATTTGAATGCAAGACTTTTAGAAATAGGCTCTTGTTTGCAATATCTCACATTTGAAAAGGAAAGCCTACTTCTAAATTATGAATGGAATGATGAAATTTGCACTCTAAAGAATAGACATGATAAAATTGAAAATCAATCATTGTCTGATCAATTTAAAATTTTGAATCTCACCTATATGAATACTAATGAAACTAAATTTAATTGGTGGGGTGAGAGAGGGAAGTTGAAGTTTGTTGCATTGCTTGGTATGATCTTATTGTTGTTGGATTCCTACAACATTTGGCATGTGTATTGTGACATATGCCTTTTGAAATGTTCTAATCATGTTTGGGATCCAAGAAAGTGATAATCCAAGCTTTGCATCATCTTGTACTATATTGTATATAAATTTTGATTTTGGTTTGAGTTTGTGTTTTCAAGTTTCATTTTGGGATTGCTATTTGGATTAGGATTTAAGTCGTGTGTTTGATTTTATTGAACGTGTTTCGATAAATTTGAGATGTCAACTTATGCCTAAGATCGGGAGAATATGAAACATTGGAATTGTGTTGTAAAAGCTCCACATGTAATACAAACAGTTAATTTATATCATTTGAAACTTGTGATGCATGAAAGAGTCAGTTTTGCATGACAAATCATTTCATTTGCAATTCAAGAAGTAATACATTCATTTTCCATCTCACTTTTCATACATTTCATCTTAGTGGCATATGCATCTTAGGTGCAAATTATTTAAGTATGTCAAATCCTCTTAGGGTTATGTTATAACATAAATCTAAGTAAATCCTAAGGTTGGAAACTGAGTCTTGAAATGTCTAGAACCAAGCACGTCTCATACATTAAAAAGGATCTTGAGCAAAATGATCAAAACCTAACTTGGAGGAAAAGGTTGGGCGAAAGAAGTTTTTGTCTATCCTATTATGCAACATGATCCTTAAAACAATGGTTGTCACCACTTCCATAGAGCTTAAAGCCTAAAATCAAAGTAGTAAGGATAGGATTAAATCCTCATCAAACTTAGGTTGAGGATCCAATTCCCCAAAGCTTTGATTTGACCCACATAGAGTAGTAAGGATAGGGTATAAATTATCATCTCGGTTGGTTGAGAATCTGATTCCCCAAAGCTCTTGTGTCTCATTTCATAATAAGTCTTGGATTGTAAGGATCGTACTATTTGTCCTCTGCAAAGGATGGGTAGTCATCCCCAAGGTCTAAGTAACAAAATTAATATTTTCCATTTACATTTAAATCTTGGATTGTAAGGATCGTACTATTTGTCCCTAACCAGGATGGGTAGTCATCCCCAAGGTCCAAGAAGTAAAAATAATTTTTTTCCATCTCATATTTATATCGGATTGTAAGGATCGTACTACTTGTCCTCTACAAAGGATGGATAGTCATCCCCAAGGTCCAAAGAAATGAAGATAAGTTTTGGATTGTGGGGTTAGATATGCCCATGCATGGCATCATGTCTTGCCTAAAAACAAGACCACTGATTGTTTAGAGGGTTAGACTAGCATGACCATTTCTTCCATAATTGGTTTAATTATTTTGCTCAAAGTGAGGTAAAGAATTCTAAATCATAATAGTAAGGATAGGGTTAAACTCTCATCTCGGTTGGTTGGGAGTCTGATTCCCCAAAGTTCCGATTTCACATCCACTCGCACATGGGTTCAAGATAGTAGGGACTCACAACCAACTTTGGGATATAATGAACCATTCACTAGTGGATCCTAAGAGGGTTTGGCGAGTCTTGAATGTTTGTACATAATACTAGAAGAGTGACTATGCATTTTATAAAAGCAAAATCTCATGGCATATTCATTAGGGTACACAAATCATTCACAATCTCGCATATGCATTCATGCAAAACTGACAATGGAATGTTGATCAATTTCAAACGATGAGGAAAGAAATTCATTGCACACACTGAGCTAATGCTTAGCGATTCTGATGTTTCATGTATTTTTGATCTATTGGCATTCTTTGGATATTTGTTGATGCTTGTGTTAAATTTTTGAAGTGTGTTTTCAGGTGTTCTTTTTGGGTTCTCATCGAAATGCTCAGGAGCATTTCCCAATAGAGTCGCCATTTGTTGTGACTATTTCACAACTAGCCCCTAAGCTTGGGGACCCACATTTTTTTGATAAATTTTTGGTGTGGTTTTTTTTGTCTATTAATGTGTTTGTAATTCAAACATTAACTTTTGGGTTAATTCATGTTTAAAAAAATAAATAAACTAAAAAAAAAAAAGGAATAAAAAAAAATAATAATAAATAAATTAATAGAACAAAAGAAAGAAAAAAGAAAAAGGGAATAAGTAAAAATAATATATATATATATATATATATATATATATATATAATATATAAACAAATGAACATAAAAAAAAAACAAAAAAAAACAAAAAAATAATAATAAAAATAAAATAGGATTATTTTTAGCTTTTTTGTTTTTTGTTAGTTTTTAATTTTTTCATGTTGGTTTAAGTAAAGTTTAGTTTTTTGTTTTTTTTGCAAGGTATTGCATATGGAAGAAAGGAAGAGAGAAACGAAAAGCCATGGAGGAGAAAACGAAAAGCCATGGAGGAAAATCTTTAAATACCCATTGAAATGCATGCACAGGAGAGGAACTTTTGGCATGGCCAAATGCGGCAAAATTTGATGTGTAAAAGAGGAATATAATTTGAATGGGAAAGCTTCTTTTCAGAAATTTCAGGCCTTGTTAGCAAGAAAGAATGAGAAATTTTTTGCATGCTCTATTTTAATTGTTTTATCTTTCCCCTTCCAAATTTCAGATTTGTATGTGAAATTTACGCCATGGGATGGGTTATTTCATGTGAATTTTTGCAATTTGAAAATTATTTAAAACCCTAGAAGTCAAGCACTTAGTTTACTTTGATTGTGTGTAGTACAGATCAAATAGGCTAGGTTGCATGTATGAAACTCTCACGTATTCGTTTTTGCAGGACGGGGTGCTATCAAACTGAAGGAGCTTTTGCATTGCTACATTTCCAGCAATTATCTTGATGCAAAATTTTAATTTTCTGTTCTGAAAAATTTTAATTTTCAGAATTTTTTCCTATTTTCGGGCATTAAAATAAACATTAAAAAAATTTCAAAATCCAAAAATAATTTCACCATTGCGTAGATTATAATTCAGACTTCCATTACGCACTTTGAAATTTCATTTTCGGAGTTTTTTAGTATTTTTTAAAATTCACCGAAGTTGTTGTTTTGTCATAGATTTCAAAAATCCGAAAATAGAAATTTTCCATTTTAAGGTCAAATTTCATTTTTTCAGTTTTGTTTTGCATTCATGAGCCTATGATGACATTCCCTTCATGGAAATTCCAATTTCATTGAAGGAGTGATGTTTTATGGCATTTACATAAATTTCCTTTTTTGGCCTAAAATTACCCTTTCTTCATAAAAACTCCAATTTTACGAAAGAGGGGTAATTTGAGCATCAAACTGAAGGAGCTTTTGCATTGCTGCATTTCCAGAAATTATTTTGATGCAAAATTTGAATTTTCTGTTTTCAGAAATTTTAATTTCAGAATTTTTTCCTATTTTCAGGCATTAAAATAAACATCAAAAAAATTTCAAAATCCAAAAATAATTTCACCATTGCGTAGATTATAATCCAGAATTCCATTACGCACTTTGAAATTTCATTTTCGGAGTTGTTTAGTATTTTTAAAAATTCACCGAAGTTGCTGTTTTGTCACAGATTTTAAAAATCCGAAAATAGAAATTTTCCATTTTAAGGTCAAATTTCATTTTTCCAGTTTTGTTTTGCATTCGTGAGCCTATGATGACATTCCCTTCATGAAAATTCCAATTTCATTGAAGGAGTTATGTTTTACGGCATTTTCGCAAATTTTCATTTCGGGCATAAAATTATCCTTTCTTCATAAAAATTCCAATTTTACGAAAGGGGGATAATTTGAGTATTATATTGAAGGTCTTTGCCTTAAAGCACTTAATTGTTCATCTTGATGAAAATTTGATTTCATTTAAGAGGGATAAGTTAAAGTGACATTTTGAAGATTCTATTCATCATTGAGGATTTAATGCAAGATAGAATCCATTTTAAAACCATCAAGATAAAAGGAATTAAAGCACTACATCGTGGTCATATGAGAGCCAACTCACATTTGATTTATTTTGGTTCAATGAACAATCACTAAAGTTTCATGGTAAAATAAACCAACATTGCCCGTTGTTTACTGATTACTTGCAATCACTAAGGTGTTCCAAGCATTTAAATTGAATATCTTTATTTGAGATTACTAATGCACATATGCAAATGCTAATATAACGGAGACCTTGGAGAAGTTGTTTGTTTAACTTCTTTGCAAGAGGGGATTTGGAATCCAAATCCTAAGGGAGAGTGTACTTTCACAATTGGGTGAAAATACCACTCAACATTTTGGCGCTAGAAGGAGGGCCCGAATTGGTTTATTTTAGTATGATTTAAATGCTATAGGGATTTAAATTTTGAGTATTTCATGCCCTATTGATTATTATCTGTAGCCCTCTTTTAATATTACAACGTGGTACTGTTAAAAGGAGGACATGAATTGCTATGCATTGTTCTAACGCTTTGATTGTTCATACAGGAATAATGAGATTTGATTTGATGTTAAAAAAATAAAAAACAAAAAATAAAAATAAAAAATAAAAAGAAAATTTTTGGGTATTAAAGTTATATTCTTTAAGATTCACTAATGGCTATGTTTTCACCATGGATGACAGGTAGCCCATTGAACACACCAGGAGTTCAACATTATTTGCCCGTCGGTTGGGAGAGTTGTCTTCCTCGATTTTGGTCTAATGGGACAATTACTACAGGAGAACACATTCGAGCATTCAAATTTGTTGTGAATCACTTAACACTTTGGCATGATGATGTTGTTTGTAAAATGTTCCCTTACACCTTGGACAAAGTGGCATTTGATTGGTTTACAAGTCTACCTTTAGGATCTATCACTTCTTGGGCTCAACTAGAGGCAGCATTTCTTAATCAATTCAACAAAAAGCAAGTTGACCCAATCCGCATATATGAGCAATTTTTCACCATCAAAAAAGGACCAAGTGAAAATGTGAAGTCATTTTCTGAAAGGTTCTTTGGATTATATGCTCAATTAGTGACATGTTATGTTTTGCAAGAAGAAGTGGCTCTCCAAATATATGTCAATGCTCTTGACCCACTTATTTCCACATATTTGCGAGGGATGCCCGGGATGCCCTTAATCACTTCTTTGTCTCAAGCCTATGCTCAAGCAATGGCAATTGAGCAACAATTGAGTTGTCAAAATTATGGTGTGGGTTTTGGATCATGTAATCTTCAATCATTTAATACTTCCTTTACCCACCCAATGATTTATCCACCTCAACCAAATTCGAATGTGAATCAATTTCAGAATCAACAATCATTCCCAAGCTTCAATCAATTTCAAAATCCTCAACTTACTATGCAAGATCAACCATCTTTCTTAAGTATGAATCAACTTCAAAGTACTCATCTTGATTCAAAAGATGGTTCTAAAATCGATTTTAATGATTTTCATAAGAAGATGATTTTAAGCAAGGGAGGAGTGCTAGATCCAACTAGTATTGAAACATGTGACAAATTGGAAACCCTTGACTCACCAAAAGATGAATTCTATGAGGATGAATTTGTTTCGGATGACATTGTTGAAAATGATGGCCAAGAAAATTCACACCTTCCAAATTGTGATAAAATTGAATCATGGGTTACAAATTTGGATTATGATAGCCTTATCAATTTGAATACAAGCAATATCCCAATTTTGGAAGTAATTGAACCATCTAAGGAAGGTGAAGATAAATTTGATGAGAAACATGTTGATGAATTAAAAGATGAAGAAGAAATAGTTGAGCATCACAATTTAATTTTGAAAGATGATCATTATGATTCTTGGGAAGAGTATGCTCACTCCAAAATTGCTAATGAAATTTGTATGCCTATTGATATGCAGGATGGATGCATGTTTGATTGGGTGCCTAACTTTGGTGTTTTTGAACAGGTGTTGGATGATGAAGAAGACAATGAGGAAGAAGAAAAAGCTACTAACACTCATCAAGTTGTGGTAAATTCTAACCATGATGGGTTGAGTATGGATGACAAGGTGAAATCTTTACCTTTGGTAGTAGCTATAAAAATTTCAAGTGATAGATTACATGATGTCCCTTTGGATGCTAATGTCATTAATGATGAAATGTCAAATCTTGGTGATGTTTTGATGGATTTTGATGGCTTTAAATTCTTGAAGAATTTGAATGCAAGACTTTTAGAAATAGGCTCTTGTTTGCAATATCTCACATTTGAAAAGGAAAGCCTACTTCTAAATTATGAATGGAATGATGAAATTTGCACTTTAAAGAATAGACATGATAAAATTGAAAATCAATCATTGTCCGATCAATTTAAAATTTTGAATCTCACCTATATGAATACTAATGAAACTAAATTTAATTGGTGGGGTGAGAGAGGGAATTTGAAGTTTGTTGCATTGCTTGGTATGATCTTATTGTTGTTGGATTCCTACAACATTTGGCATGTGTATTGTGACATATGCCTTTTGAAATGTTCTAATCATGTTTGGGATCCAGGAAAGTGATAATCCAAGCTTTGCATCATCTTGTACTATATTGTATATAAATTTTGATTTTGGTTTGAGTTTGTGTTTTCAAGTTTCATTTTGGGATTGCTATTTGGATTAGGATTTAAGTCATGTGTTTGATTTTATTGAACGTGTTTCGATAAATTTGAGATGTCAACTTATGCCTAAGATCAGGAGAATATGAAACATTGGAATTGTGTTGTAAAGGCTCCACATGTAATACAAACAGTTAATTTATATCATTTGAAACTTGTGATGCATGAAAGAGTCAGTTTTGCATGACAAATCATTTCATTTGCAATTCAAGAAGTAATACATTCATTTTCCATCTCACTTTTCATACATTTCATCTTAGTGGCATATGCATCTTAGGTGCAAATTATTTAAGTATGTCAAATCCTCTTAGGGTTATGTTATAACATAAATCTAAGTAAATCCTAAGGTTGGAAATTGAGTCTTGAAATGTCTAGAACCAAGCACGTCTCATACATTAAAAAGGATCTTGAGCAAAATGATCAAAACCTAACTTAGAGGAAAAGGTTGGGCGAAAGAAGTTTTTGTCTATCCTATTATGCAACATGATCCTTAAAACAGTGGTTGTCACCACTTCCATAGAGCTTAAAGCCTAAAATCAAAGTAGTAAGGATAGGATTAAATCCTCATCAAACTTAGGTTGAGGATCCAATTCCCCAAAGCTTTGATTTGACCCACATAGAGTAGTAAGGATAGGGTATAAATTCTCATCTCGGTTGGTTGAGAATCTGATTCCCCAAAGCTCTTATGTCTCATTTCATAATAAGTCTTGGATTGTAAGGATCGTACTATTTGTCCTTTGCAAAGGATGGGTAGTCATCCCCAAGGTCTAAGTAACAAAATTAATATTTTCCATTTACATTTAAATCTTGGATTGTAAGGATCGTACTATTTGTCCCTAACCAGGATGGGTAGTCATCCCCAAGGTCCAAGAAGTAAAAATGTGTAGTCATCCCCAAGGTCCAAGAAGTAAAAATAAATTTTTTCCATCTCATATTTATATCGGATTGTAAGGATCGTACTACTTGTCCTCTACAAAGGATGGATAGTCATCCCCAAGGTCCAAAGAAATGAAGATAAGTTTTGGATTGTGGGGTTAGATATGCCCATGCATGGCATCATGTCTTGCCTAAAAACAAGACCACTGATTGTTTAGAGGGTTAGACTAGCATGACCATTTCTTCCATAATTGGTTTAATTATTTTGCTCAAAGTGAGGTAAAGAATTCTAAATCAGAATAGTAAGGATAGGGTTAAACTCTCATCTCGGTTGGTTGGGAGTCTGATTCCCCAAAGTTCTGATTTCACATCCACTCGCACATGGGTTCAAGATAGTAGGGACTCACAACCAACTTTGGGATATAATGAACCATTCACTAGTGGATCCTAAGAGGGTTTGGAAGTCTTGAATGTTTGTACATAATACTAGAAGAGTGACTATGCATTTTATAAAAGCAAAATCTCATGGCATATTCATTAGGGTACACAAATCATTCACAATCTCGCATATGCATTCATACAAAACTGACAATGGAATGTTGATCAATTTCAAACGATGAGGAAAGAAATTCATTGCACACACTGAGCTAATGCTTAGCGATTCTGATGTTTCATGTATTTTTGATCTATTGGCATTCTTTGGATATTTGTTGATGCTTGTGTTAAATTTTTGAAGTGTGTTTTCAGGTGTTCTTTTTGGGTTCTCATCGAAATGCTCAGGAGCATTTCCTAGCAAAGTCGCCATTTGTTGTGACTATTTCACAACTAGCCCCTAAGCTTGGGGACCCACATTTTTTTGATAAATTTTTGGTGTGGTTTTTTTTGTCTATTAATGTGTTTGTAATTCAAACATTAACTTTTGGGTTAATTCATGTTTAAAAAAAAAAATAAACTAAAAAAAAATAATAATAAAAAAATAATAATAATAAATAAATTAATAGAACAAAAGAAAGAAAAAAGAAAAAGGGAATAAGTAAAAATTATATATATATATATATATATATATATATATATATATATATATATATATATATATAAACAAATGAACATAAAAAAAAAACAAAAAAAAACAAAAAAATAATAATAAAAATAAAATAGGATTATTTTTAGCTTTTTTGTTTTTTGTTAGTTTTTAATTTTTTCATGTTGGTTTAAGTAAAGTTTAGTTTTTTGTTTTTTTTGCAAGGTATTGCATATGGAAGAAAGGAAGAGAGAAACGAAAAGCCATGGAGGAGAAACGAAAAAGTCATGGAGGAGAAAACGAAAAGCCATGGAGGAAAATCTTTAAATACCCATTGAAATGCATGCACAGGAGAGGAACTTTTGGCATGGCCAAATGCGGCAAAATTTGATGTGTAAAAGAGGAATATAATTTGAATGGGAAAGCTTCTTTTCAGAAATTTCAAGGCCTTGTTAGCAAGAAAGAATGAGAAATTTTCTGCATGCTCTATTTTAATTGTTTTATCTTTCCCCTTCCAAATTTCAGATTTGTATGTGAAATTTACGCCATGGGATGGGTTATTTCATGTGAATGTTTGCAATTTGGAAATTATTTAAAACCCTAGAAGTCAAGCACTTAGTTTACTTTGATTGTGTAGTACAGATCAAATAGGCTAGGTTGCATGTATGAAACTCTCACGTATTCGGTTTTGCAGGACGGGGTGCTATCAAACTGAAGGAGCTTTTGCATTGCTGCATTTCCAGCAATTATCTTGATGCAAAATTTTAATTTTCTGTTCTGAAAATTTTTAATTTTCAGAATTTTTTCCTATTTTCGGGCATTAAAATAAACATTAAAAAAATTTCAAAATCCAAAAATAATTTCACCATTGCGTAGATTATAATTCAGACTTCCATTACGCACTTTGAAATTTCATTTTCGGAGTTGTTTAGTATTTTTTAAAATTCACCGAAGTTGTTGTTTTGTCACGGATTTCAAAAATCCGAAAATAGAAATTTTCCATTTTAAGGTCAAATTTCATTTTTCCAGTTTTGTTTTGCATTCATGAGCCTATGATGACATTCCCTTCATGGAAATTCCAATTTCATTGAAGGAGTGATGTTTTATGGCATTTACATAAATTTCCATTTTTGGCCTAAAATTACCCTTTCTTCATAAAAACTCCAATTTTACGAAAGAGGGGTAATTTGAGCATCAAACTGAAGGAGCTTTTGCATTGCTGCATTTCCAGAAATTATTTTGATGCAAAATTTGAATTTTCTGTTTTCAGAAATTTTAATTTCAGAATTTTTTCCTATTTTCAGGCATTAAAATAAACATCAAAAAAATTTCAAAATCCAAAAATAATTTCACCATTGCGTATATTATAATCCAGACTTCCATTACGCACTTTGAAATTTCATTTTCGGAGTTGTGTAGTATTTTTAAAAATTCACCGAAGTTGCTGTTTTGTCACAGATTTTAAAAATCCGAAAATAGAAATTTTCCATTTTAAAGTCAAATTTCATTTTTCCAGTTTTGTTTTGCATTCATGAGCCTATGATGACATTCCCTTCATGAAAATTCCAATTTCATTGAAGGAGTTATGTTTTACGGCATTTTCGCAAATTTCCATTTCGGGCCTAAAATTATCCTTTCTTCATAAAAATTCCAATTTTACGAAAGGGGGATAATTTGAGTATTATATTGAAGGTCTTTGCCTTAAAGCACTTAATTGTTCATCTTGATGAAAATTTGATTTCATTTAAGAGGGATAAGTTAAAGTGACATTTTGAAGATTCTATTCATCATTGAGGATTTAATGCAAGATAAAATCCATTTTAAAACCATCAAGATAAAAGGAATTAAAGCACTACATCGTGGTCGTATGAGGGCCAACTCACATTTGATTTATTTTGGTTCAATGAACAATCACTAAAGTTTCATGGTAAAATAAACCAACATTGCCCCTTGTTTACAATTACTTGCAATCACTAAGGTGTTCCAAGCATTTAAATTGAATATCTTTATTTGAGATTACTAATGCACATATGCAAATGCTAATATAACGGAGACCTTGGAGAAGTTGTTTGTTTAACTTCTTTGCAAGAGGGGATTTGGAATCCAAATCCTAAGGGAGAGTGTACTTTCACAATTGGGTGAAAATACCACTCAACAAGGAATAGAGTCATCTTCTAGTCCTACCACCATACTAGAACCTAAGCATCCAGTCCCTACCAATATCGAAAGGATGGAGGGTTTTCCCTCTCGCTATTTCCACAGACATAATTGGCAGCAATTTGGCCTAGGTCGCTACGAGCAAGGAGTAACTGAACGCATCGATATGCCATATCAGAGACCCACTGAGCGTTTTGGTCTGGGCTACCAACCACTTCCATCCCTTTCTTCTTTTGAACAAGCTTTTCAAAGCATTAATCTTAATTCAGAAGAAGAAATCCTCCACCCCGACGAATCTGAAGATGAAGCCTATGAAGAATTTGACGTCATGTCAAATGGTGATGAATCTGAAGAAGAGTCGGCGCCAATTGTTACCCTCATTGAACAAGACAAGTTTTATCTCCAATTGTTCCCTCTCCAAGAAGCCATCTTTCGCTTGTTTCTTCCACAAGAACGAGGTGAACCACCCCCTCCGCCACATCCATAAGCCATAATCCAAACTTGTATTATATGTATATACTAAAATAGTGGTTTTCACCACTACAAAAAAAAAAAAAAAAAAAAAACTCAAAAAAAAAAAAAAAACTGAAAAACTATGTTGTTTTGCATCTCAGGTCTTCCGAGGTCTTCACCGGTTTTCCCTTCCATTCCGCCCATCCTTTCTTCCATAAGTCGACAATGAATTTCGAAGACTTATTCACCCCGCTCCATAATCCATATGATCCGGATAAGCCTAAGAAATGTGTCTTTGGTGTTACCTCAGGCAAACTCCTAGGTTTTATTATCTCTAAACGAGGTATTGAGGTGGACCCAAACAAGGTCAAAGCCATTATGGAAATGTGTCCCCCAACTAATTTGAAGGAGTTGCGTAGTTTACAAGGAAAGATTAATTCAATCCGTCGCTTTATTGCACAACTTTCCGATAAATGTAGGCCATTTTGCCACCTACTACAAAAGGGGGTACAATTTTCATGGACAGATGAGTGTCGAGAAAGCCTTTGATGACATCAAGCGATACTTAGCGTCTCTGCCATTCTTAGCTCCGCCTCGTCGAGATCCCTTCCTTGCGAATTTCTTTGCAGGAATTTATCGATGATGATACTTGCTAGACAAGCACGTCTTGATCAACTCACACTCATAGATGAAAAATGAATCAATGCTTTAGAGCATTTGCGAGTTTATCAAGACCGATTGAAACGTGCTTACAATGCCAAAGTTCATCTAAGAGAATTTCAAGTAGGGGATCTTGTCCTTAAAGAGAATCAACAAAACACCAATGCATTGCCGCATCTTCGAGATAAATTCGCGGCTAATTGGTTAGGTCCATATATGGTCACCTGAAAGAGTGGGTAATGGAACTTATAGACTTGCCAGTTTAGAGGGAGAGGAAGAACCCGAACCACTTAATGTTATACACTTGAGGGCATTCTACGCATAGTTTGAATTTTATATGTACATATATACATGGCTTGTACAACAAAAAAAAAAAAAACAAATAAAATAAAAAGAATTTGCATTTCATTGTTAGTTGCATACATCTCATTCAAAAACATTGCATTTCATGTGCATACATCTCATTGAAAACCATAACATTTCATTTTCAGCCATAGTTGCATATCATGTTAGAGACCATTCTATCTTTTGGATATAAAATTTGGTCAAGCAAAAGTCATGTTGCCTTAATCGGGGGCACCTTCATAAAATCCATCAAACCGAATTGTCATTCGTACACCCATTTTCCATTTGCACATATTTACATTGCCAAAATGTTTTGAGTCACTCAGCCATTCCTAGTGTTTTAAGCAAACTTTGAAATGCATGTCAAAGTTCTCTAGGGCCATATCACAAATTACACTAAATAAAATCTTGAGTATTGGGAAATGATTTCAAAAGCGGTCTTGAACCTATCACATTTTCACATCTTAAAAACATCTTGTGTCAAAGAGAGATAACACCATCCTTGGGTTGTGCCTTGAAGTGAAAAGGGTAATCCTCGTTTGTCCTATCATGCAAACATAGTCCATAAAACAGTGGTTCTTACCACTATCACAAGCAATCACAAAATATAAATATAAACAGAGTAGTAAGGATAGGGTAAAATTCTCATCATACTTCGGTTGAGAATCCGATTCCCCAAAGCTCTAAGGAAATGAACATTTTTCACACACCACCGATCCCAAATAAGTTGTAAGGATCGTACTACTTGTCCGATCGGACGGATAGGTAGTCATCCCCAAGGCTTACAAAGGTCAAAAACAACATGGACTATGGAGTTAACCTTCACCGGGGCTATAGACGCTTGATCGGCGATGGAGTATACTCATTGCGTGGCGACATGTCTCTCCTCAAAAAGAGACCTCCGAATGCTCATACGGACAAACTAGCTTCGGGGTCTTCTCCATAACAGGGTTACCTAATTTATGCAAGATGAGGTTAATGAACACACTTGCACACACACAGGTTTTTGATTGCCTAGAGTCACTACCATGCTTCTGATTTGGTTAATGAACTCGCATGCACACACATTTGGTCCTAGTTGAATTAGGCAGTATTAGTAAGTTTGTTTGATACCACTAGCATGTTTGAGTCTTTGTAAAATAGTCTTCCATATCAACCTCCATATCACCCTCCATATCTTCTTCCATATTCATGTCATTCCATACGTCATCCATTCACAAGCCACCAAGTTCGGTGCCCCTGATTAAACAATTATGATAACAGTTGGCTAAATCTAACTATCTAAAAGTATGAGTGCTTCTTAGTGCATATTTCATTTACTTAGTCTCGCATTAATCATCTATAAGTTTGCATTCCATTCCATCACATATGCATCAAAAACATTAAAACATATAAAAACATGCATCACAAAAACATAGGCATTCACACAAAAGAGAGTAAAACACCAAATAAATAAAAGCCATGTATATATATATATGTATAAAGGTCAAAACTGTACAATGAATGCCAAAAGGCTACAATATACAATAGAGCACCAAGGCTCATAAAGAGTGCATCTAAGCACTAAGCTAACCATCAAAAGAGGACCCCTGAGACCTAGTAGGAGCCCTAGACCTAGTGGTGTGCCTAGAGGTACCCCTCATCCGCCCGAACTACCTCCAACCGGGCTGCCTCCGCTAGCCCCATTGCCTCCAATATCTCCCAGTCTTCCGGGACAACGACCTCCTCATCCCCGGAATGATAGGGGAGAATCGGTGTCGTGCCTCTAACACCCTAAGCTGCAAAACAACAAAACAAAAATTTGTTACAAATTTTTTTTCCAAAAAAAAAAAAAAAAAAAAAAACACATAATAAGTACTTGCTTAAATGAACAAATACCTCAGCTGGCTGCACTGGCGCGTCCGCTCCCATCTCCGCCATAGCTCCCGCGTGCTTCACCCACACTACTCACTCCACTTCACTCCATTCCCCCAGACGCACTTCTCTCAAGCTCGAACGCACAAATGAGCGAAATTCTCTCTGAAATTGTTTAAATAGCTGGTTTTGGCGCCCTGAAACGTAGTGGGGCGTTTCATGGCGCATTCAGACGCAGTGCTGCGTTTGCAGAGCGCCTAAACACCGACGGGCGTCTCTGCCACCCCGAAATGCACACCGGCGTTTGGTGTCAGTATTGAATAAAGGAACAAAACTTGCAAAATTGAAGCTTACCTCCTCCAAATTTCATCAAATTGCATTCATCCATTCTTCTTATCATAATAAAACATTTTGTGAAGGTTACAACAGTTTTGGACACAAATTTTGTCATTTCGCTCAAAAAGCGCATCATTAATCATTGTTTTACAAATTGGGCTAAAAACATTCAAAACCTTCACAAAATTAACCACATTCATCAATTCTTCTGATCTATCGTCAACTTCATTCATTCTTCTTTCATCATGCATATTTTTGCCAAATCAAATTAAAGTAAACCTCGTATCTAGTGGTATATTCTATCACCTTGGCGATTGCAACGATTTGAATCCATGCAATTCGGTAAGAGGATTAAACCACCATAAGGACACTTACCATTTATCATCATCAATTATTTCACTGTTCGAAAATTTGAAATCAATTTTGGGTATTCTACTTTTCAAGTGACCTCATACCAAGATTAATTTGCTCAACAGTTGTCATTGATGGCCTAGTTCATGGGGCCTTAAACATGGACAATCTTTAATATCATCATTATTTTGAGTCTTGCTAGAGATTGAGGCTACCTAGGTTGATTGGTTCCGACCCGAGGAATTATCCATACGAGTCACTAGGAGCATCTCCGAGTTCGGACTCTTTTCATGCATCTTTCATCTCTGCATATCAATGGCGCCAACAAGGCAATTTCATCAACGGTATGGATTCACACACAGGAGTTGGGGCATCCGTTATCAATTTCTAATTTTCCTATAGTGGAAATTCATCTTACATGATCATGGAATTTACACTTTGGCAAAAATCCCTTTATAACCGTTGGGGCAGAAAACGGTCCATCTTTCACATCACTCATATCGTCTTCAATCATATTCTTTTTGGTTTGTACACCAACCCCTTTCCTGTTGGGACATAAACGAGATGGTTCATACACCAACCCCTTTTTTTCACCGTTGGGGCAAAAACGGTTCATTTTCTTCCAAATTTCTTCCAATTGGCTTGTGAGAACCATTCTCGCTCGCCAATTAAGGGGGTAAGTCGATAAAATTTTAAATATTCTTTTATTCTTTGGTCTTCAAAGTTGTGCTTTAGTCTTGAGAGAGAGTTGCGTCCGATCCAACTTTTCAGGTGTCTTAAGTTTTTGTGTTGCATTGTGTCTTCACACAAAGCAGCTCAAAAAGGGCATCTGTAGACACCAAAATCCAGCCACTTGTAAGTCATCTATACCTTCCTGTCAGCCACGTGTCAGTCATCCACCTTCCCGCCATTATTTGGCCCAAATCCACACCTTCCCGCCATTATTTGGCCCAATTTCACCTTTTCCCGCCATTATTTGGCCCAATTTCACCTTTCCCGCCATTTTTCATTCCCAAATTTATTTAAATTAATATTTATATATATTTTTTAATATTTTAATATATTTTAATATATATATAAAGATACTTTAAGTGATTTAATCTAAGCCGTCCATCCTTCATTTAATCTCATCCGTCCATCCATCTTAATCCGTTTCACAACCTAGATTTATTCTCTACCCTTGGATCCACTTTAATCTTAGCCACACGTTCAAAGTGTCGTTAAAACCCTAAAGTGTGCCCTAAGAGTAGATTATAAATTGAGTCACCTTGATGGCTCAAACCCTATGTCTTTTGCTACTTCGATCTTGGCTATCTTTGCTATCTTTGCTATCTTTTGGACCTATCTCTTCTATTTCATCTATCTCTTCAGCCATCCATCGCCGCCCCTTTTCGCATCCATCGCCGCATCCGTCGCCAACTTCACCGCCATCTCTTCTGCAGTACTCTGCAGAATTCCCCATTCTTGTCACAAGTGCCCACGGGCGTTTACCCGCAGCCACAGACTCAGACCGGCGTCTGAAACCTTGATCCAGAAGCACGCGGGCGTTCAGCGAGTGCACCAGGGCGCCTTCTGCATCCGATTTGACAGCCACATTACTTCCAGGTGCCGCCTGGTCTAGCCGCGTTAACAGAGAACAGTATAAATCGGTTTAAAGCAAGTAACTTCTTTTCTTTTATTAATCTGTTGTTGAACTCCTGCATTCTATTTTTCTAGGGTTTTAAATTGTTTCTGAGGGCTCACACAGTGGAGCCCTCTTATTAATTTCTAACTCCTTGATAGTGTTAATGTGTGCAGGATTTTAATGGCAGATCTGGTGTGTTGATAGCAACTGTTTAAGCTGGAGTGGTCCGAGCCAAAGGATACAACAAAACCCACTCACTTTGTTGGGATTAAGGATACGTCTTCGAAAAATGCCACCACTTTATGCCAGCTAGGGTTTCGGAGAACCCTAGCACAAACTGTAATTTGTGTATCACAAAAAGGGTTACAGGCCTTGTTGTACTCAAAAGGAGTTTTTAAACTCCACTGATTAATAAAAATTGTTTGTTTTGTGCAACTTTCCTGTATTCCATTATTGTGGTTTTATTTCTGTTTGGCGTTGTATTTTTAATCTACAAAAATATACTTCAATTGAGGGGACTCATAAATTATCATCAATGTTATTAACAAAAATGGATGTGGAGATTGGATAAAAAATAATATTATTGTTGATGTTCATCATATATTACTAGAGGTAATCTCTTGGAAGTGTGAGCATATTTATAGAGAAGAAAATTGGACAGTAGATAAATTAGTGAATTGCGGTGTTCATATTTGTCTTGGTGAAATTCAAATTTTAGAAGGCAACTAGCCAAGTGAGATTTTATCTCTTAATCAAAATGATGTCAAGGAGCTGATTGTGGAAACATAGCACTTCAAGAAAATTGAAGAATATATTTAAGCAAAAAAAAAATGAAAAACTTTTGATTAAAATGTATGTTGCAACAAATGTAATATTTTGGTATTTTTATGGGAGTGGCCCCCAATAGAAGCCACATATAACTTATTAAAAAAAAGCATTGAGTATATAATATCTAAAAATAAATAATTTATGATTTGATCCCACCCACAACAATGTTTTGAAAATATTGCATACTTTGCATGTAGCCAAGTATTATATATGAAAAATACAACCAATCCTTTTGTCATTGACATTGTCCACTATGCTTACAATGCCATCTAAATTAAAATCTAGAAGGAATATCATCCCAAATTTCATTCAAAATAACAAAAGAAGGAAAATCGTCTATTAATATAGACAAACCAAAAGTACTACACTTCTTTTTCAAAGAAGATAGAACTATGTTGAAGTCCTCTCCAAGAATTCAAATATTATAATTCATCAATTTGACATGAATAAAATGAGGTCCTTCTAACACCTATCATGAAGAGTGACTATATTTGAAGCATATATTTATAACTCCATTCTTTATATCTTCCTCTTTCTTGCCAAAAAGGTTAGCAACCCAATTAATTCTTACTTTCAAAAATTATACATCCCATTTGCACTTACTCATACCATTGCAATACCTATTAAAGATCCCATAGTAAAATTTTTGAGACAAGTCATAATATTTCAAATCTTTTTTAATGCATCCCTATATTCCTCATTGTCCATTTTTATATCGTGTATTAAAATAAATTTACTACTATAGAAATTTGTTAGTTCCTTAATAACTATTTTTTGGGTCCATATTAATACCTAAAATATTCCAAGATATCATATCCATGTCCAATTTTAATATTATTTGTGGGCTTACTCCACTTCTTGTTAGTACTTACGATATTTATTTTAGGTTTTTCAAATCAATATCGCTTTTGGTTTTTATATTTTTTGTTCCTACTTTAAGGGTCGTCCTCCTCTTTTTCCATCCCTTCCAGTGCATTCATCCTCATTATTATCTTCTATTTTCTATATTATTCATAATTTTAACTTATTGTTTTTATATTTATACTATCTTGGAGAACCTAAAGTGCAAGGAATAACGCTAGAGTTATCTTCCTTTTTATGTTACCCCTAAAAACCTTAAAGTGCAAGGTACTACCTTCATAGTACTACTTTATCATGCTACCCTAAAAATCCTAAAGTGCATTGCATATCTTTCATATGGCTTTCTGTATTGTTCTTCCTTGAAAATATTGAAGTGCAAGTGACAACCTTTACATTAATTTTATTCTTGTTGCAAGGAGAAGATATTCTACTATTAAGGATGTTGGAGATGATTTATCTAGATCAATAATAACCTCTTCCATGAAGTATTTGCTTTGCAAATGACTCTACATATTCCTTTTTCCTTGTATATTTGAAATAACACAATGTGCTTCCTCATATTGTGCATTCTTTTTAGTTTTTTTGTAAGTTTACTCCAAATAGACAATGATGGCTTTTTTCATCTCATGAAGTGGAGGGGCTTTCGTTACCATTTTTTTAGGACTAGAAAATTCTTGATATATGTCATTTACTACCATATGATTCCATTGCTTCATATTTGATTTGATTTTATAACCAACACTAGTCATCACTTTTGATCATTTTTAATTTGTAACCCCTTGCCATGTGTTTTGTTTTATAACATTTTAAAATTAAAATATAATATTTTCATAATCTATTTATTGGTCCATTTCTCCTAATTTAGATTTAAACTTAAGGAATTTTTTGTAAAAAGTTTGAAATATCTATGACCATACATTTTCAATATTTAGCATGCTCTTGATCATCAAAAGATGATGTTGAGGATATTATTGTACCTTAGGCTTAATTATAAGCCTAAGTTATTATTATTGGATATTTCTTATTTCTTGCATTGTAATACGTGAGGCATAGTATACCCACATTGGATTATGTTTGTTATTTGTTAGGATGCTTAGTTATACTGTTAGAGATGGATTTTATCTTCTAGAAGTTAGTTGGCATCCATGTTTAGCATATTGTTATCTGTTAGTTACAAGTGGTTGGCCTTGTTTGGAAAATTGTTACAACCATTGTAACCACGTGATTTCATTGTAGCTATATATATATTTTATTGCACTAATGAATAAACCAACTTCATGTTTGGTATTTCCATATCATTGGTAATCAGAGTGGAAGGATAATTTTTGCAAGGAGGGCAAGTTACCACTTCATTGCTAGGTGTCTAGTTGGGTTTTGCAACTAGTACATTAGATCCTAGGTAGGTGCTTGCATGAAATTGGCTTGAGGCTAGCCGCAACATCATTTTTGTGAAGCTTCAGAGGTGGTAGAGGGTATAATTTACCCCTACACTGAATGCCCCTGACAGAAAACCAAAGGGTAACCTGACTTACCTTGTGTGGGGCAAGAAAAATTTTCCTATTTGGAAATTATTTTTTTTTGCTTTTTTTTTTTAACATGGTGGAATCGGTAGCTACCACAAATCCGAGCAGGCTATCCATCTTTTATGGCCGCCACAGTATTCTGTGTTGTCCGCCCTGGAAGACACCACATAGATCTTCGTGCAGTCTGCCCCTATAATCGCCATGCCACAATCATTTTAAACCTTTTACATCGCTGAAAGCACCAAGAAAGGGACAAGCATTTAGTCCGACGAGGTCTAAGATTTATTTTTTTTTGCTTTGAAGATCAGAAGATCAGATATTTGAGAGGCATTTGCATAAATTTGAGACAAATTTTTGAAAAGGAGATAGTGACACTCCTTGCCAAGAAAGAAATTTATCAATCAGAAGGTGTGCAGGTGTGGTGGTGAAAAAGGATAGATAGATAATCCATCACCTTTTAGATTTGGCTTGATTTTTGCCATAATTTCCCATATCCCTGTGGTGGGAACCCTCCCTTTGGTTTTGAAACCACTTCATTAATTATGGTTGATCAATCGATTGTTGGTCGATCGACACCCGTCTGATCGGTTACCCATCGATCGATAGAGTAGGGTTTCTACATGTCTAACCATCCCCCCAGGTTTTTATGACATCCCCCCTCCCTTATACCTCCCTACCCCATCCCAATTTTTTAGAGCTATTTTTAGGTCGTTGTCGGTGGACCACAACCACGCCGCTAGACGAACGCAGTCGAACAACATAGTAGCAGAACGGGATCTCACCTTAGGTTTTTACATACTGAGAGATCACCCCTCCATTTTTTTTGTAGCCCCGACCTCAAGAAAATATCATAGAAATATCCGTAGTAACACCTCATCCGAGTTTTAGCGCAGGAGATCACGCACAAAAAAACCGATCGCATACAGGCAAAATTTAAAGAAAAATTAAAATTTTCTAAGGTATAAAATTAGACCAATTAAATTGCAAATATTACCAAACCCTAAAACGTGGATACATGGTGAGTCTTGGCATTGGACAAGCTCAAACATAATTTTTCAATGGACATTTTTGTTTTTTGAAGAGTAAACGGTTCCCCAGCTCGAATTTTTTAATCCCAACAAAATTTGGCATCTCTCGATATATTCCCTATGTTTCGATGAAGTCCTGAGGAATTGTGGTAGGATTGGTGAATTCCTAACATAGAAAACCATCCTCGTGTATTTTTTTGACTCCTGGTGCGATCTCCCTGACGTTGATGACTTCCTGTTCTCCATCAATAGTTTCCTGATGAAGCCTAATGACGTTTCATAGTTCCTAGCACAATTATGGTGAGAATTTAAAATTTTAGCACTGTTAACAGTCCTTGATAGAATTTTTGATGTTTTTTGACCTATTTTTGGCCTATTTCTGACATCTGCCAACGGTTCGCGATTCACTGGCAACTCGGATGACTAAACTAATTTTTGATGTGATTTCTTGATTCTCGACACCTTTTTGACATTTTTGACATACAGGTCAGTTTTTAATTTCTTCAACAGGATTGTCGATTCTCTGGCAGGAGGACAGAGTTTGCTTACAAGAGCTTCGGGATATTTATCCCATATAGACCATGTTGTGGGCTATTAAACCTTCATAAGCGAGGTGACCCTTAAGCATGCTCTAGTGCGTGCACCGGTTGGAGGTGCACATGGTGGACAATTGTCCACGTGCCAGTTGTTGGCACCTTCTTAGCAGTTGCTTTTCGTTGACTCTTGGCGGTTTCTTGCATTTGGGCCAGTGCTTGGTCGTTAACTCTTCCCTTAGTGGTTTCTTATGATTGGGTCGGTGGTTCGCCTATTGATTGGACTCTTACACGCGATTGACGTTCGAACCTACTATTGACTTCGGGTAGTTGCGCAGTTGACTGCGTAGCTTATACATTGACAAACCAAATTTTGTGCTAGTTCAAATATTTTTAGACCATTGGAGAATTTTTTTGCGTCAAATTCAAATTTTCAAAATTTGAATTTTACCGCCAAAATTATAGCATAGGTGAAATTTTAATTTTTTCTAATTTGTTTTTGCAAAAATTCATAATTTTACCTCAAATTGATCAAAATTTTCCCTCCAAAAGCAAGATATTTTGCACTTTTTGTTGGCAATTTGAGTTATTTTATGTTGTCATTGATGTCACATGAATCATTGATGTCATATGGATCACATTGAGTTTTGATGGGCAAATGATATTTTGGAAAGCATGGATAAAATCAGGGTTTTTGTGAAAACCAAGGCAGGAAAAATAAAAGGTTTTATTTAAAACCATGGATGGCAGATTTGAAATGGGTTTTTCTTAAAACCCAGGTTGGCCTTTCGTTTCATCGAAAAAGGTGCCCCGGTGATGGAGATATTTAATTTTAAATATTTAGTTTAAATTTTAATTATTTAAAATTTAAATTTTAATTTTAAAATTAAAATTAAAGTTAGCGCCGACGTCTAAAGAAAGAGGGAAAATCAATAATGCATCGACGTCATCGAAAATGAGGAGAAGACTATATAAAGGGGGATCCTAAGGTTCATTTGAAATTAATCCTTGCTCGTGTTAATCGTTGGCTAAGCATCCGAAGAGAGCTCATGCGAAAATCATTTTGAAAAGGGAGACAACGAATAAATCCAAGGTTGGTCGAAAGCCCAAGATATTGTGGGTAGAGTGGCGCATTGGCAATTGGCTTTTTGTTAAGGTGTGTGGCAGCGCTTTACGTCAAGGTTCGAATCTCCTTGACTGCATTCGAAGGCATTGGAAGGAAAGCGCTCGAAGCGCTTTTGGTTTGCGTGGAAGGGAGGAAGGACTTAAGGCACGTCATGCCTTTTCCTTTCGAATGAGCGGCTAGCTCATGTGGCAACCTTAGCCATGGCTAAGGCGCTCACGGTGTGTGCAAGTTGGGGGTTCGAATCCCCTTGAGGAGGTAATTACGTTTTGCTCTAATTAATTTCGTTGATGCCCTAGGATAGGAGTTATAAGGTGGTTAAGGAATAATTAAAGTTTTTAATTAAACTTTATTTTTATAAGGGTTGTGATTATTATTTCAGAGGTGGATGAGTTGTTGATTTATTTTGATATTCATGAAATTGAAAATTAAGATTTAGGAGAAATAAGGAGTTGTTATAAAATATTTTTGAGAGCCTTATTGATTATTATTTTTGATAAGGGTTTTTATTAAAAAGGACTTTGGTGGATGTGTTTATTAAGTTGGAGTAAAAAGGTGTAAATTGAGTTATGCTTATCTTGTGATTATTATTTGAAGTCCACTAACCCTTATTGAGATTGGAAAGGAAAGTTGTGTTTAGTGTGGCAGATTTTGTGGACAACTTCTTGGCATCAAAAAGGTATGGGCACATTCTCCTATTGATTGTTTATGGTGGTTGATTTCTGAAATATCATTGGAGTGAAAAGGATTGATTGTGGTTTCCTTTTCGAAAGTGGTTGGTTGAATGCTTCAAGGTTTTCTGGTTTGAGAGTTGTGTTTAAACCTTGTTTTATAAGCATAGTTGTTGAAGCCCATTGGTTGTGAAAGAACTTGAAAAGAACATGAGTATCATTGTTATGTGAGATTTGTGGTTGAGCATTGTTGGAAATATTTGAGTTGGTTGATACATGCTTGGACTAGGGTTTTTGTGAGAAAGAGTAGTCCCTTGTGGTGATTGGTTGAGTTGAGTTGATTGAGCCTAGTCAAGTGATTGTGTGAGGTGATTGGTCAAGTTCCATGAAACAAACTATTCCATAATTCTGATTTGAGTTGAGAGTGAGATTAGAACATATTGAGTCTCTAATAATTCTCTTTATGCTTCTATGAGTTGACTTGAGTTGAGTTGAGATTGATTTGAGTTGAGTTGAGTTGAGATTGAGATTAGAACATATTGAGTCTCTAACAATTCTCTTTATGCTTCTATGAGTTGATTTGAGTTGAGTTGAGTTGAGATCATTGTGGATCATTGTTGTCATCCATTGAAGAGTACATTGCCATTCATTGTTGAGTTCATATTTGAGCTTTGCCTTGATAGATTTGTGGATGAGATTTGAGTGCTACTTGAGCATGATTGATTGAGCCTTTGAGAAGGCCTTTGTGGATAGTTTTGGGACAGCTTTGTGGATAGTTTTGGGATAGCTTTGTGGATAGTTTTGGGATAGCTTTGTGGACAACTTTGTGGATAGTTTTGGGACAGATTTGTGGATAGATTTGAGCAAGTTCTTGGTGAGTTTGTGAGAAATTTGGGCAAGTTCTTGGTGAGCTTGCTAGAGTAGATTTAGACAAGTTCTTAGTGAGCTTGTTGGAGAGATTTGGGCAAGTTCTTGGTGAGCTTGCTAGAGTATATTTGGACAAGTTCTTGGTGAGCTTGTTGGAGATATTTGGACAAGTTCTTGGTGAGCTTGTTATTTGGACAAGTTGTGTGAGCTTGTTATATTTTGGACAAGTTCTGTGTGAGCTTGTTATTCATATTTGGACAAGTTCTGTGTGAACTTGTTATTCAATTTTGGACAAGTTCTATGTGAGCTTGTTATTCATATTTGGACAAGTTCTGTGTGAACTTGTTATTGCCTAGCTTTGAGCAGATCAAAGAAATCATTGTATTGGATAAGGATCCTTATTTCTATGTGAAATATTATAAGGATATTATCTGGTGGAGTACCCCACATTGGGGGAACCACGTTAAATCTTGTGTCTCAATTGTGTGTGGTGACTTGTGCTCTTGCTTACTACTGCTATCTGAGTTATTAATGCACACTTCTATATTTGGTTATTGCAATTAAGGACATTAATTGATATTGATTTGGAAAGAAAGTAAAAAGTGGTCTTATACTATTCACCCCCTCTCAGTATAAGCTTGTGTTCTTCAATTGGTATCAGAGTGGGTTCCTTCGAAAAAGCTAACAACTTGAGGGTAGATTCTATAAGAACATAGATGGCTTCATAGAATGGATCATCTACAAATAAGGCTCCATTGTTTGATGGTAACAATTATGCTTTTTGGAGCATGAGGATGAAGAACTACTTGATATCACAAGGATATGAGGTATGGAAAATGGTTGAAAAAGAGTATAGGGTTGAAGGTGATCCCGAGGTAGATAAGACTATCAAGAAATTGGTTGAGATCAATGCAAGAGCAATGAATTATATTTTGAGTGGGCTTCATGAGATAGATTTTGCAAAGGTCATGGTATGTAATTCAGCTAATGAGATGTGGACCAAGTTGTGGAATACTTATGAAGGAGATTCCAAGGTAAAGTTGGCAAAACTACAAACTCATAGAAAAATATTTGAGGAATTGAAAATGGAAGATTCTGAAGATATTGCAAAGTTTTTACTTCATGTTGATGAGATTACTAACACCATGAGAGGCCTAGGTTTTGAGATGAAAGAATCAAAAGTTACTCAAAAGGTTTTGAGATCACTTCCCATGAAATATGATTCTAAGGTTTCAGCAATAGAAGAGACAATGGATATCAACAAGCTAACAATGGAAGAATTGCAAGGTACTCTCACAACTTATGAGATGAGGGTAAGTAAGCATCGAGTTCCAATAAAAGAGATTGCATTCAAGGCTTCAGAGAAAGAGAAAGGGAAAGTTTCAGAAACAGATAGAGGTTCAGATAATGATGAGGAAGCTAACTTCATCAAAAGGAATAAGGACTCAAGGAATTTTAGGGATATAAGGAAATTCAGATGCTACAAGTGTGGTGATCTTGGTCACTATGCATACAAGTGTCCACATGAAGAAAATAATGATGATGAAAAATAGGGTCAAAGAAGAAAAGAAGATGGAAAGCATAAGCATGACAAAGATGACAGATACAAGCAAAACAGGTATGAGAAGAAGAAAATTTTTCATAAGGCAAAGAAATCTTACTACATTGTAGATGCAAGTGATAGTTCAGATTACAATGATAGAAACCAGTCAGATGAAGAAGAATGTACATTCTTTGGAATAAATGAAGAAAGGCAAGAACATCTATTCCTAGGTATTGAAGTTAAAGAAGAGGATATATCTATTGAAGAAAGACATGAAGAGCTTGCCATAGCCATTGAGCAAGAAAATAGGTACAAGAAATGTCTAAGGATATTAAAATGCTTCATATGTAGAGATTTTGGGCATATAGATGATGATTGCACGTACTACAACAATTGCAACAAGGAAAGTTTATTTGTTGAAAAAGAAAGCAACAGTTCTAGTGACAATTCTAGCAGCAATGATGATGAAGAAGAGGATTCCACAAAACAGGAAAAGAAAATCAAAATATTGGAAAAGAAAATCAAGAGGCTTGAAAATAAGGTTCATGAAAATGAAAAGGTCAATATGATGCTCAATCAACACATTCAAGATTTGGAAAAAGAGCTTCAAGAAACAAAAGAGCTTGGCATCACTATTTCTGAGAAATTGAAGGCAAGAAAAGAAAGATGTAATCAGTTAGAAGAAGAAGATCAGAAAATTTTGGGGACCTACATAAATGAGTTAGCACGATTTCAAAGAAATTCAAAAACTCTGGATAATTTTTTGGATTCACAACGAGATCCATTTATAAAAATAGGGCTTGGTTATGAAGAAGGGAAATAAAAAATAAGTACACAAGGACCTATATTTGTATCAGGAGGTTTTGTTTCAGAAATCTATAAGGAAGAACCGGTTTCCAAAGAAAAAGAAGCAGCATAAATGGATACTTGCATTTCAGAGGCTATAGAGATGTGTGCCAATTTGCTACTTGACACAAATAAAGAGAAAGAAGAGGAAAATTCCAAAGCACCAAAGGTCTCATATTTCAGGTTTGGGGAATCACACTCAAAAGGAAAGGAAGTTCTAAAATATGAAAGCAAGGAAGCACCTAAGATTTGTGAGGAAAGTTCCAAAGTTCCTATGGCTCCAAATATTCAGTTTGGTTCTTGTTTTGAGATAGGTGAATCAAGTTCAAAAGGAAAAGAAATACTTGAAGAGAAAAGCAAGGAAGAAACTAAGGAAGAGGATTTAGATACTACAAATAAGGTTCAAGGATGCAATGCACAAGTTGAAAATGATCATAAGGATAATGGTCAAGAAAGGTATGAAGAACCAAGGCATGAACAAAGGGCTTTTCAAGGACATTGTTTTTCTTGTAATGGATTTGGACACAGGGCTATACACTGCAGGGTCTATGGATCAAAGAAGTTTGATTTTTCTAGAAGAAACCTCAAAGGAAGAAGGTATGGTTTTCAGGGGCATTGCTTCTCATGTAACAGGATTGGTCATAGAGCTTTTCAGTGCAAAGGAAATGAGCAACATGGTTTTGGTTTTAGAGCTTCACAATTCAGAAGTCATGGTCATAATGGTCATGAAAATAGAGCTTCACAATACAGGGTTCAGGAAAGGAATGGATATGGAAATTATTTTAAGAATGAATTCAGGACATGGGCACCATCCAAAGGCTACAATATCAAGTGTTTTAATTGCAATAACTTTGGGCATATTGCAAAATGGTGTAGGACTCAATTCCAAATAGGTTCAAGGCAAGAAGGTCAAACAGGTTCAAGGCAAGAAGGTCAAACAAGTTCTAGACAAGAAGATCAAGTAATTCATCAAGAGAAGGATATCAAAAAAACATGGAAGGAAGTTGATAGAGGAAAGAAACAATGTGATATGGGAGTAAAAGTACTCCCACCCCAAAATTAATCACCTCAAGAGAGAAGGTGGTGAGGGGGCTAAGTTTAAGAGTCATATCTTTTAGCCCCATAGGTGTCCCTTTTGCCATTGATGTCAAAGGGGAGAGATTTGAGTAAGGGAGAGAGCATTGAGTTAGGGGGAGCAGCCTCCAAAGAGAGCATTGAGTTAGGGGGAGCAGCCTCCATAGAGATTATTGAGTCAGGGGGAGCAACTTTGATTCTCAGAGATGGTTTTTGCAGTGATTATGGTTTTTGCTTTAGAGGTGTTGCCATCAATGACAAAGGGGGATATTGTTGGCAATTTGAGTTATTTTATGTTTTCATTGATGTCACATGAATCATTGATGTCATATGGATCACATTGAGTTTTGATGGGCAAATGATATTTTGGAAAGCATGGATAAATTCAGGGTTTTTGTGAAAACCAAGGTAGGCAAAATAAAAGGTTTTATTTAAAACCATGGATGGCAGATTTGAAATGGGTTTTTCTTAAAACCTAGGTTGGCCTTTCGTTTCATCGAAAAATGTGCCCCAGTGATGGAGATATTTAATTTTAAATATTTAGTTTAAATTTTAATTATTTAAAATTTAAATTTTAATTTTAAAATTAAAATTAAAGTTAGCGTCGACGTCTAAAGAAAGAGGGAAAATCAATAATGCATCGACGTCATCGAAAATGAGGAGAAGACTATATAAAGGGGGATCCTAAGGTTCATTTGAAATTAATCCTTGCTCGTGTTAATCGTTGGCTAAGCATCCGAAGAGAGCTCATGCGAAAATCATTTTGAAAAGGGAGACAACGAATAAATCCAAGGTTGGTCGAAAGCCCAAGACATTGTGGGTAGAGTGGCGCATTGGCAATTGGCTTTTTGTTAAGGTGTGTGGCAGCGCTTTACGTCAAGGTTCGAATCTCCTTGACTGCATTCGAAGGCATTGGAAGGAAAGCGCTCGAAGCACTTTTGGTTTGCGTGGAAGGGAGGAAGGACTTAAGGCACGTCGTGCCTTTTCCTTTCGAATGAGCGGCTAGCTCATGTGGCAACCTTAGCCATGGCTAAGGCGCTCACGGTGTGTGCAAGTTGGGGGTTCGAATCCCCTTGAGGAGGTAATTACGTTTTGCTCTAATTAATTTCATTGATGCCCTAGGATAGGAGTTATAAGGTGGTTAAGGAATAATTAAAGTTTTTAATTAAAATTTATTTTTATAAGGGTTGTGATTATTATTTCAGAGGTGGATGAGTTGTTGATTTATTTTGATATTCATGAAATTGAAAAATTAAGATTTAGGAGAAATAAGGAGTTGTTATAAAATATTTTTGAGAGCCTTATTGATTATTATTTTTGATAAGGGTTTTTATTAAAAAGGACTTTGGTGGATGTGTTTATTAAGTTGGAGTAAAAAGGTGTAAATTGAGTTATGCTTATCTTGTGATTATTATTTGAAGTCCACTAACCCTTATTGAGATTGGAAAGGAAAGTTGTGTTTAGTGTGGCAGATTTTATGGACAACTTCTTGGCATCAAAAAGGTATGGGCACATTCTCCTATTGATTGTTTATGGTGGTTGATTTCTGAAATATCATTGGAGTGAAAAGGGTTGATTATGGTTTCCTCTTCGAAAGTGGTTGGTTGAATGCTTCAAGGTTTTCTGGTTTGAGAGTTGTGTTTAAACCTTGTTTTATAAGCATAGTTATTGAAGCCCATTGGTTGTGAAAGAACTTGAAAAGAACATGAGTATCATTGTTATGTGAGATTTATGGTTGAGCATTGTTGGAAACATTTGAGTTGGTTGATACATGCTTGGACTAGGGTTTTTGTGAGAAAGAGTAGTCCCTTGTGGTGATTGGTTGAGTTGAGTTGATTGAGCCTAGTCAAGTGATTGTGTGAGGTGATTGGTCAAGTTCCATGAAACAAACTATTCCATAATTCTGATTTGAGTTGAGATTGATATTAGAACATATTGAGTCTCTAACAATTCTCTTTATGCTTCTATGAGTTGACTTGAGTTGAGTTGAGATTGATTTGAGTTGAGTTGAGTTGAGATTGAGCTTAGAACATATTGAGTCTCTAAAAATTCTCTTTATGCTTCTATGAGTTGATTTGAGTTGAGATCATTGTGGATCATTGTTGTCATCCATTGAAGAGTACATTGCCATTCATTGTTGAGTTCATCTTTGAGCTTTGCCTTGATAGATTTGTGGATGATATTTGAGTGCTACTTGAGCATGATTGATTGAGCCTTTGAGAAGGCCTTTGTGGATAGTTTTGGGATAGCTTTGTGGACAGTTTTGGGACAGCTTTGTGGATAGTTTTGGGACAGCTTTGTGGATAGTTTTGGGATAGATTTGTGGATAATTTTGGGCAAGTTCTTGGTGAGCTTGCTAGAGCATATTTGGGCAAGTTCTTGGTGAGCTTGTTAGAGCATATTTGGACAAGTTCTTGGTGAGCTTGTTAGAGCATATTTGGACAAGTTCTGTGTGAGCTTGTTATTCAGTTTTGGACAAGTTCTGTGTGAGCTTGTTATTCATATTTGGACAAGTTCTGTGTGAACTTGTTATTCAATTTTGGACAAGTTCTGTGTGAGCTTGTTATTCAGATTTGGACAAGTTCTGTGTGAACTTGTTATTGCCTAGCTTTGAGCAGATCAAAGAAATCATTGTATTGGATAAGGATCCTTATTTCTGTGTGAAATATTATAAGGAGATTATCTGGTGGAGTACCCCACATTGGGGGAACCACGTTAAATCTTGTGTCTCAATTGTGTGTGGTGACTTGTGCTCTTGCTTACTACTGCTATCTGAGTTATTAATGCACACTGCTATATTTGGTTATTGCAATTAAGGACATTAATTGATATTGATTTGGAAAGAAAGTAAAAAGTGGTCTTATACTGTTCACCCCCCCTCTCAGTATAAGCTTGTGTTCTTCACTTTTAAGGGATTATTTTTTGAAATTTAATGCTAATTTTTGTAATTTGCAAATTGATGTAATTTGTAAAAGCACTAGAATAGCCCCATTTGTAAATTGGAAGGCAATTTTTTGTAATCTAGGTCAATTATTTATTAGAAAAACTTACAATTTGTTCCTAAAGCCTAGATAGTTCTTACAACCATTTTAGAATCCTCCTAGTCTAGCATATACACGTAATCAAATGGCTGTTGACCACAAAAAACACATGAAAAATCTTACTATTGTAGTAGATATTTTGGTAGATAAAGTGAAAATATTGTTGTTCAATTGACTCCTAGTGATATCAAAATTTATCACAACAATGCCAACAAAGCAAAATGTGAGGTCAAACTGTATGATGGATCAAGGGATCCTGATGTATTATTTACATGGATTTTAGATACACAAACTTGGTTTGTCTATGTTAAAATTCCTGAAGATGACCAAGTTGCGTTTGTCATAGTCAAACTCACAGGATTAGAAATAAATTTGATTGTAGAAATACAAAGCCATAATGCTATCATGACTTGGAAAGAATTGATCCAAATCTGAAAAACATATTTTTCCCACCAAATTACCAAAGTGACCTCACAATCAAGTGGTACAGATTGAGGTAAGCCTATAGTATGTCAGTTACTAACTATATTTTTCAATTAAATAGGCTAAGGATGCTTCTTGGTGTGAAAGATTCAAAATATGATTTGATTAACAAGTTCACTCGTGGATTACAAGATCATATTTTTAGGGAAATAAAGTTCAATGATTTCCTCACTTTGGATTTGGCATTCAAACATGTCATTCTTGCAAAGGAGAAAGTTGGTGCTTCTTACATATCTTAATAGGATAGCAGTTCCAAAGGCACGAATCGACATCAACAAAAGGTGAAGAACAAGTCTCATTCTTTCCCTCATTCTTCTTCTCCTCCAACTTCTCGTAAAGCACATTCTTCTTCTCACTCTAAATATCCTTCTTCTTCAATGTATTGTGATTTTTGTAAAATTCATGGTCACACAAAGTCTAAATGCTTTACTTTTAAAATAATGAATAAGAAGAATTTCCTAATTGTACAACCTACATATGAGGAACCACAAGATGTTCCCATTGTGACTACAGAGATAGAAGAAGAATATCCAGTTGTAAAGGGTAAACTAAACAAAGTTACCCTCATGTCAAATTTTTTGGCACAAGGGGGTCATGACCATTTGTTTGTCACTAGAGCCCACATTACGCATGATTTTTATGTGGATTGTATCATAGATAACGACTCAAAAGAATCTCATCACAAGGTCCATTGTCGAGAAGTTGAAGCTTCCCACAAAGCCACATCATCAACCCTATGCACTTGGGTGGAAGGATGTAGACTCCACATCTAACATCACACACACTTGCACCTTGACTTTTGCTTTTGGTGATAAGTTTGTGGATAACGTAAGATGTGATATCACAAAGATGGATTGTTGTGGACTATTGCTTTGTAAGCCCTATCATTTTGATAGGAATACAGTGTATCATTCTAAAAAGAACACATACACCTTGGACTTGCATGATAAAATATTTTTGATACAAAACACTACACGCACATCAAATTTGATGCTAAGTTGTAGGCAATTTCGTAATATATTAAGTCAGGCACTTATTTTGGCTCCTCGCATAAGTCCCATACAAGATAAAGAACAAAAACCATCAAAGACTCATGATAAATAAGAAGCTTCACTTCCACAAATTGAACAATCATAAGAGCTCGTGGTTAAGGAACCCATCACTCTCACTCATGAGAAATATACCAACCATTCCATTGGCATAATTTTGGGTACACCTATGAACACATAACCACTTGCTCCACAAAATTTGCCTTTGGATTTTCCCTCTTCCACCATTGCATAGACGAAGGATCAAGCTAAGGTCACTTCATTCAACACCGGCAAAGCCTTCAAGGTAAGATAACATAAGACTTGCAAGCTAAGGTCACTTCATTCAACATCAGCAGAGCCTTCAAGGTAAGATAACATAGGACTTGCAGAAGACTCAGTAGGAGTAGTAGAGAGCGATGCGCAAGCATCACAGTCCTCACTCATTTTAGGTTGAAAATAAAGTTTGGCTTCCTTTGGATAAGCAACATTTTTCAAAGACAGTATATCAGGATACTCCTTTGGTACCTGAACCTGTCATCAGCCCTAGAACAACAGTGGTACTCGACTGTCAACTTTTACTCACTACATATAGATTTTTCAAGATGAAGACTCATCATACTCGATAGGTTTCTTCCACTTCATCATTCACCGTGATCACTTTTCACATATAGTTTGCCGGATTCCTCACCATCATATATCCCATGACTTTCCATATTTTTAGAGCATTGGGGTTCAATGCTTGTATGGTTGGTAGGAGTGTTGAGGATATTATTGTTCCTTAGGCTTAATTATAAGCCTAAGTTATTATTATTGGATATTTATTATTTCTTGCATTGTAATACGTGAGGTATAGTATGCCCACATTGGATTGTGTTTGTTATTTTTTAGGGTGCTTAGTTAGATTGTTAGAGATGTCTTTTATCTTCTAGTAGTTAGTTGGCATCCTGTTTAACATATTGTTATCTGTTAGTTACAAGTGGTTGGTCTTGTTTGGAAAATTGTTACAACCACTATAACCACATGATTTCATTGTAGCTCTATATATTCTATTGCACTAATGAATAAACCAACTTCACATTTGGTATTTTTATATCAGATTACCTCTCCTAGACTACATTAGTAATTATTTTGGAGGTATAATCTGCTCCTCTATCTCCTTTCATCCTTTATTTTTCCCATGAGCTTAATGTACCAATTGGAATATCTTTTCTATTTTTTTTGGAAAGCACTTTAAAGGGCTTGGCTTCTGTTTGCATTTCTCCACTGTAGTAGAGAATTTTTTTGGGCCCTTATTTTTTTATCCTCTTTCATCCTTGATAAGAACTTGCTTTGGATGTTTCCTTTCATCCTTCCTTTGTCTCGAGTTATTGCTTGGAATTTCTTTCTTTTCACAAGTATTTATATTTAGTATTCAATGCAAGGTTTACATTTGAATAAAACACTTTCATGGTCGACCTATTATTGTCACAAGCAATCAAAACAATATAAGTGTGATAAATGCTTGTAGAACCTTTAAAGGAACAAAAAACGTACAAACATGAACAAGACTTAGTGTACTTGTTTGTATACATGAAGTCATTTGATACATCTACAAGAAATATTTATTTTACACAAAAAATAGACTCATGTTAAAAGAGGTAATCAAATTTCTTCATAGTAAATATATCACCCAATAAAACAAGTAACCTCATACTACTAGTCCATAGTCATGCCCAACACTCCATAGGTCCGTTTCATTTGTTAAAACCTTTGACAAGTCTCTAATGAACAATATTTCTATTTATGTTATTATTAAGTGTGGAAATAGTAAGGCTTTCTCAAATGTATAGGCCATAAGGAATTTAGACTTGCACTTGCACTTGCACATACCTCTACCTCACACTCATAAAATATCTTTATTAAGTCATTACTATTAAACTACCTACACTTTAAATGCATATGAATAATATAACTTCTGGGCACATTCTGATTCTAACAAGTTCATCTCTCTCAACTTTGTTTATATATAGTTACATAACTCGTTGGGTTATTTTCCTTAACAAGAATATCAGAAACAAAAATTACTTGCATTTAGTAAAAACATTATGATCATATTTTGAATTAAAAATTAGTTCAACAATTAAAAAACAAAATAAATTATATCACAAGCAATACAAATCAACTTCAAATTTTTCTATCTTACAAATAAATCTAACACAAACTTTTCTATCTTGCAAATGAACTTTTTTCTAACACAATTTTTTCTATCTTACAAATAAACTTGATGTTCTAATCACCACTACATGGTCTTATATATATATATATATATATATATATATATATATATATATATATATATATATATATATATATATATATATATATATATAATTTATTGTTTAATAAAAATATCAATTTAAATATCATTGTCCCATGGACAACATAACAGATCGGGATTTGGATCTTATTCGAAAGGTCCAAGGTTCAAATCATGGTGTGTGTGGCTTTATGTTAATCCCCTATTGATAAGTGTAATTGTTGACCTTATGAGGGTTCATAGTTGGGAGGGGACAACACAACGGATCGGGATTTGGATCTTCTTTGGAAGGTCCAAGGTTCAAATCATGATGTGTGTGGCTCTATGTTAATCCCCTATTGATAAGTGTAGTTGTTGACCTTACGAGGGTTCATAGTTGGGAGAGGATTGCTCAACCCTGTGTGTCAGTGGTAGGGGTTTATCACATTCAAACAAAAGGTCCAAGGTTCAAATCGTGGTGTGTGTGGCTCTATGTTAATCCCCTATTGATAAGTGTAGTTGTTGACCCTATGAGGGGTCATAGTTGGGAGAGGACTGCTCAACCATGTGTGTCAGTGGTAGGGGTTTATCACATTAAAACAAAAAAAAAATCATTTATTTATTTATATAAAAGATAAAAGGTAAATTAATTTTTAATATCCTTCGTAACCGTATAAGATAATCACCAAGGAGGATATTATCTAACCAATATAAGCATGATAGATTCTTGTAGAACCTTTAAAGAAATAAAAAAACATAAAAACATGAACAAGACTTAGTGTACTTATTTATATACATGAAGTTATTTGATACATCTACAAGAAATATTTATTTTACACAAAAATAAAAATAAACTTGTTAAAAGAGGTAGTCAAATTATAGTAAATGTATCACCCAATAAAACAAGTAACCTCATACTACTAGTCCATAGTCATACACAACACTCCATAGGTATGTTTCATGTGTTAAAACCTTTGACAAGTCTCTAATGAACAATATTTTTATTTATGTTATTACTAAGTGTGGAACTTGTAAGACTTTCTCAAATGTATAGGCTATAAGGAATTTAGACCTGTACTTATACATACCTCTACCTCACACTCTTAAAAGTGTCTTCATTAAGTCATTACTATTAAGCTACCTACACTTTAAATGCATATGAATAATATAACTTTTGGGCACATTCTAATTCTAACATCTCTCTCAACTTTGTTGACATATAATTACATAACTGGTTGGGTTATTTTTCTTAACAAGAAGATCAGAAACAAAAATTACTTGCATTTAGTAAAAAAATTATGATCATATTTTAAATTAAAAATTAATTCAACAATTAAAAAACATAACAAATTATATCACAAGCAATACAAATCAAATTCAAACTTTTCTATCTTACAAATAAACTCATTTCTATCTAACACAAACTTTTCTATATTACAAATAAATTTTTTTCTAACACAAATTTTTCTATCTTATAAATAAATTTTATGTTCTAATCACTACTACATGGTCTTTTATATATATATATATATATATAAATAATAAAATATATCAATTTAAATATCATTGTCCCACGGACAACACAACGGTTCAGGATTTGGTTCTTCAAGAGGTCCAAGGTTAAAATTGTGGTGTGTGGCTTTGTGTTAATCCCCTATTGATAAGTGTAGTTGTTGACCTTACGAGAGGTCATAGTTGGGAGGGTACTGCTCAACCCTGTGTGTCAGTGATATCAGTGATAGGAGTTTATCACATTAAAACAAAAAAACATCATATATTTATTTATCTAAAAGATAAAAGATAAATTAATTTTTAATATCCATAGTAGATCGTATAAAATAATCACCAAGAGGATATTATCTATCTAGCCAATACATGGTTATGAAACCATTGTGTACAACCCTATTCCTACAAGATTCAAACCTTGACATTTTATTTAAGGTTTTAAAGTCTTCATCATTAGGCCCACTCAAATTGTCACTTTAATTAAAACATAATATATTATTTTACTATCTCTCAATTATAAAATTTTGATCATTAACATCATCTAAGATACCCTCATATATACTTTGTAATATACTTGAAACTTATAATTATTACTAAAATTAAATAATATTTAAAAAGTCATATATATATATATATATATATATATATATATATATATATATATAACTCTCTTCTATTAAAACAATATGTAACGGCGGACAAACAATTGCCCTAGTGGCTAAAGATGTTGGTTGTTTCTTAAGTGGTCTTGTGTTCAAACCCCTTGAGGGTGGTTGTTTATGTAATTTGTAAACGTTCTCCTAAAAAACAATATGTAACGTATCAAATGACATTAGCTTTAGATTCTTCAATATTTAAGGAGACTAAGGTTTGAATCGTGGCAAGTGATACTTGGATAATATTCAAGTTTTGTTGTAATACGTTGTAATACCATTATGTGGTGATGGGGCCTGTGTAATTAATTGAATATATATATGAGAATTACTTAAACATTTAAGAATAGACCAAAGTTTAAATCTTGTCCAAGAATACATGGATAATATCTAAAACTTTGTTGTAATACCAATAGATGGAAATGACATAATACTGGTGAGTCTTATACAATTAATTGAAAAAAAAACAATATATGCACCTTATATAAAAACTAATAGATTCATATTGAGATTAAAACAACTAAATTATCTATACATATAATCACAATTTAAACTTCATCTCTTCTTTAAAAAATTATAAAATTAACCAATTAAACTCATATTATTTAATTTTTTATATTTAATATTATTAATTACATTTAAAAATACATTATAAAAATCACTTAACTCATACCTACTCTTATCCATACAACCCAAGTGTTTTGTTCCAACGTATCACTTATGGACAAGGAAAATGCGTTGTAATTAAACATATAATTTTTTAAAATAAAATAATTATATAAACAGTTGGCATCCACCCAACTTCGATTCATCCAACCCAACCTTTTTATTTTTATTTAATGTTATTAACTATATGACAACTACATATCGAACAAAACAATTATAAAAAATACAAAAATAATAATAATTAACATCACACGCACGATCTACACGCGTCCAAATTTTAAGCCGTCCAAATCGCTTTACATTTTAAATTAAAAATATTACGATATCAGCATTTATTTTTATTCTTATAAGACGCGTAAATAATAATTAAATAAATAAACCTAATCCCATGTTAACTTGTACAACACGTCTTATGGGGTGATGCAGAGTCAACCGACCACGGTGGATAATTCAAACCGAGTATTGCCTCGAACTTGGGCAAACATCAACATCCTGTCCACGTGTTAGATCCACGTGGACAGTTTAATCTTTCTGTTGCAAGTACAAAAACAGGTGGAATAGTATAAAGGATTAAATCGGTTGGTAGTTGTCAACTGCTTGGTAGTTGTTAATTATTTGATAGCTGTCAAATGTTTGTAAGTGAGTTATTTCGATTTGATTTATTGGACAGTAGAGGTTTTTAATCTCTACCTTCCAGCTCTTGTATTGGACAGTAGAAGTTTCCAATTTTAAATTGCTAGAGATTATAAAGGTTTCCTTACGTGGCAATGACATGTAGACATCAACGCGGCCTTGAGAAAAACGGCGTGGCATATCCGCAATGGTGGGACTTGGGAGGTCATTTCCCCGTCATTTCGTGGGTGCCGGGAAGTGTTGGAACACAGATAAGCATTAGCTTGCATTAGCAACAGAGCGTGACTGACGACCTCTTGGGATGTATAACCTGAGGCAAAAAGAGTAAACGCCTTGTAAGACTTAGGTTGGCATTCCTGTGGATTGATGGCGTAGCATTTAAGGTGAGAACAAGGAACAGCTGGATCCTAATTTGCTTCTCGTCATAGTCCCCGGCATTTAGCCTCCTTTACCTCCGACGAAAGGAGAGTAATTTTGACATCTGGAATCTGGACCTTGTCGATTCGATTCTGTTGAGCTTCAGCGAGAAAGAGGAGGAGAAGAGCGAGGGGGGCGGCACAAGCGCATGGACAGACGAGCGGGAGAGGGCGCCGGAGAAGGCGAGGTGAGGGTGAACGTGGCGGAGCTGAAAAGGGAATTGAGGCGTTTGGTGGGTTTGGTGACCGAGGAGGAGGACGGCGCCGCCGGCGACCGCAGCAACGTCGAGGTGTTTGACAGGATCTCTGCCGTCCTCGCCGCTCTCAGGGACATCAAATTCGGCCGGGCGGGGGCGGTAGCTGGCACCGAAGCGGCGGTTCCCATCCCCGAGCATTTCCTCTGCCCGATCTCTTCCGAAATCATGAGAGACCCCGTCATGCTAGCCACCGGACAGGTATACAAAAAAAACCCATCTCAAATTGTTTAATCCTTAATGCCCATAGAAACCAATTTTCAAATCTGGGCCTTAAAGCCCGCAGGAACCCATCTCAAATTCTGAAGCTTAGTGCCCATTTTCATATTCAGATAGCAATGTGCAGTCGTCATGAATTCAGACCTCAAACCGGAAAACAGATTTATAATGATAATTGTGCAGAATTAGTATCATAACCACCATTTGTTTTCATGTTATTGGTAGACGTGATTTATTAGAAGTTGAAGTTATAGGTCTGTATGGGGATGTTGTTCAGAGTGGTAGCTCGAACAATGCTTTCGTGGCGAGGGGGGAGGGGGGAAATTAAAAACTTGAGAAATCAGGTTTTTGACTCTGAATTGAAAAAAAAAAACAAAAAAAGGCCTAATTGAAAAAAATTGTCTCTTGATATAAGTCTTGTTATTAGTATATGGAAACCCATGTAAAATTTAATCCCTAATGCTCGCGGAGACCCATCGCAGATTCTAGACCTTAATCCCCACAGGAACCCATCTCAAATTCTGAGCTCTAAGAATGCCAGTCGTCAACCAGATGTGTGAATAATTGTGTACAATTATTCTGGCGTCATAACAGGCTTCAATTCATACATTTTGTCGATGTTATTCCCATCCGAATTTTAGTGGAAGTTGAAGTCATGGATGCTTTTCAAAGTGGGAGGTCCAACGATGCTTTTGTGGCGAGACAATAATGGCCGCGACACTGTAAGGAGAATTTTGTGTCTGTGTGGTTAAGGTTTCGGATTTTTTTATTAGGAGATTGTTAAAATTTTAGGTTTTTTATTGGGAGATTTAAATTTAAACTACCGTATGATGTATATTTTTGGTTTTCAAAAAAGAGAAATCAAAGCAAAAATTGATCAGATTTTGTTGGTTTTCAAAAAAGAGAAATCAAAGCAAAAATTGACCATATAAGGTGGTTTTAATAATGAGAAATTGACCATATGAGGTGGTTTTTATAATGAAAAATCATAAAGTTCAACCATTTTGTAAATGGTTTTAATGAGGAGTAAAAAGAAAACGAAATACTTAAAAAATTTAATTTATTTATTTTTAAAAGTGAGCACTGGATTGAAAAAGTTTGATTCTTGATATGGGTCTTTTCATTTATATAATGGGTTGTTGATGAAGAGCTTGATTCGAGAATCATTGGGTTCCAATTCGTTAGTCTGTGGGTAGAATGGAGTGGATTGTTTTTTTAAAAATAGCTTTATTTGAGCATGAATGTGTCCTATTTGGGTTGGGTTATTAGCTAAATGGGGTGGTTTGCGTTGTATGTTTATTTTTTTTTTTGCAGACTTATGATAGGCCATATATCCAGGCGTGGTTCGACGCGGACCACCGGACGTGCCCGAAGACGCAGCAGGTTCTGCCGAACCTGATCCTGACGCCGAATTATCTAGTGCGGAGCATGATAGAGCAATGGTGCGAGACGCACGGGGTGGAGTACCCGATTCGGGGCAGCAACGAGAAGCAGGGGGGCATAATGCCGCAAGAAGTGAAGTATCTGAGCATATTGCTCGATAAGTTACAAGGCCAGTTCCAATCGCAGCAAAGGGAGGCGGCGCGGGAGCTCCGGGTGCTGACAAAGAAGAAGCAGTCGCACCGCGTTTTTCTGGGCGAGGCGCGCACCGTAGCCGTGCTGAGGGCGCTCCTGCTGAGCGCCGACGCCGAGACTCAAGAGCACGTTGTGACCACGTTGTTCAACCTGTCCATCCACGAGGCCAACAAGACACTGATCGCGCAGGAGGGCGCCATCGAGCCCGTGGTGGAGGTGCTGCGCAACGGCGCCACGCCCGCGGCGCGCGAGAACGCTGCCGCCACGCTTTTCAGCCTCTCGGCCGTCGACGACAACAAGGCCCGCATCGGCGCCTCCGGCGCCATCCCTGCGCTCATCGACTTGCTGCGCGACGGCAAGACCGCTGGCGGCAAGAAGGACGCGGCGTCGGCGCTCTACAACCTGTGCCTCCGCAACGACAACAGGCCCACGGCCGTGCGCACTGGCGTGGTGCCGGTGCTCATGCGCCTCATCGCCAACGAGAGCGAGGGCATGCGCGACGCCGCGCTTGCGATCCTCTCCGTCCTCTCGGGTCACCCCGAGGGAGTCCAAGCCATTGCGGAGTCCCCCGGTTCCCTCGCGGTGCTCATGGAATTCATCAAGGGGAGCTCTAGACATAACATGGAGAACGCCATCGTCGTGGTCGTGGCCCTCTCCGCCAACGACCCCTCCATTCTGATGGAGCTCAAGAACAACGACAGATACCTGCAGTCGTTGGTCGCCCTCACCATCACGGGGAGCTCTCGAGCCCGCCGCAAGGCCACGGTTCTCGTAGAACGGATAAACAAGCAAATCCGATCGGTTACCATCTAAAACCATTCAAGGGGTGTATTTTGTTCTTCTCCGATCGGAGACATTTTTTCCACTGTACATAACACAAATTTTGAAATTCAAGCTGAAAACTGACTTCCAAGGGGTAACGAAAAAAAGACAATTGTATCCATAGACAGGTATTGTTCTCGAATTTGGAGTGTGATTTATGACGAAGTGGGTCAAGATGGGTTGCGTGTTCGGTTTGTGGATATGATTTTTTTTCAGAAATCTGTCTGTGATTTTTATTGCTGATAATATATTCACGGGTCATGAACGCAGCAGGGTATTCCACGTTTCCTCTGGGATGGGATCTGATATTATCTGTGGACGTGGTTGACGTAAATCATGATTTTATCGAGTTCCTCTTGAATACAACTCAACCGCAGGAGAATATGTGGAGTATTGAGCCTTAATGACGTGATTGACCTGCAATGTCTCCCCACGTTTTTTTTTTTTTTTTTCCGTTGATTTATTTTCTTTTGGACGCTATTTTTGTTTTTTTGTTTTAAAACATCTCATGTTAAAGAGATTGGTTTCTCTAATATCTGTGTGCTTGCCGTTTGTTTTTTTTGCTTTAATGTCGGATTTCTTTGGGACTCTAACCTTGCCTCCATCAGTTTCAGAGTCGTTCTATTTAAGAAAGTTTCGCATTGACAGACATTCGACGTCTATTTGGTTTCATAGCTTTATATCTTCTCGTGAAGGCCGCCCAAAGTAATGGCGTTGATTGCAAAAATACAAAGGAAATCTCTTCCAAATTATAATGACGGTAAAAAAATATGCCTATTATCATATAAGAACGTATCGAATACCCGTTATGCAACTTAATTATGGAGACGGTAACTGAGTCCTGATGCTATGCTAGATATGTCATTCCTCAAGATGAGCGTCTATCATCGGTTATTCCCGTTTAACTTGACTCTTATAAATTTGTGGTAAAGGTATAAATATTCATCAGAAAATTTCCTAGCATAAATTCATTTTAAGCAATATAATGGAGTTGTCAATGACTTAATCTGATAAGTCAAGTTGGTGGTATATAAACTCATTTAAAGCAATTTAATGGAGTTGTCAATGATCTAGTCTTTTATTTTACTGATGAGTCAAGTTGGTGATATAAATTAATTTTACGCAATTAAATGGAGTTGTCAATGATCTAGTCTTATATTCTAAGGATGAGTCAAGTTGGTCATATAAATTTCAAATTTGTCAATGATTTTAAGGATGAGTTAAGTTGTGAATTTGTTGGTTTTTTTTAATGTAGATATAACTTGTAATTTTAATTTTTTATTATTATATTAGAGGAAAGGTTATAACTTTTTATATTTTTGTGAGATCCATTACAGGAAAAATGGTTTTCATGGTAAGTAGTTTTGAAATATAATTTTGACGTAGATGACAGGAAAAATGGTTTTTATGGTAAGTAGTTTTAAAATATAATTTTGAGATTAGGTCCAAGGTTTTGTGGCGTGGGCGAGTGTGTGAGGGGGTGGGTGTGTGGTGGCTTTGTGTTAAATTCCTTATTGGTAAGTATAGCTCTCAAATTTAGGAGGGGTCATGGTTGAGAGGAGACTGCTCAGCCCTGTATATCGGTCAGAGGGGTTTCTCACAATAACCAAATCCAAAAAAAAGAATTGGAGATCGATGACAGGAAAAATAGTTTTTATGATAATCATAATAATTGATTTTGATGTTCTTTACACTAAAAGGATGGTTTTCACTGTAATCATGATGATAATTGATTTTGATACTAAAAGAATGTTTTCATGGTAATCATGATAATTGATTTTGAAGTTCTTTATACTAAAAGGATGATTTTCATGATAATAATGATAATTGATTTTGATGTTCTTAATACTAAAAGGATTAGGAATAGTTTCAAGGATGGTTATGCTTTCACTTTTCAAACTTTGACATGCAAAGAAACTTATACATGTCATGCCGTAAACAATTTTTTTTTTATTAAAAAAGTCGATATTAACAAAAACATTTAAAATATTTAAACTAAAACAACCTACTAACCAACCTTTGCAAACATTTAAAATGTTTAAACTAAAACAACTGATTAACCAACCGTTGCAACTGTTTACTAAACTAGTTTAGATATAAAAGATATATATCTAAAAACGTCGAGAGTTATCAATCCCAAGGCGCCTATCTTGGAGATCACACCCCCAAGAAGAAATGAGATAGGTGCCTCAAGATTGATAACTGTCGGTGTTTTTAGATATATATCCTTTATATCTAAGCTTGTCTTAACTATATTGATCTTTATCTTAATTATATTAAGACTATTAGAAATTTATAAGCTTGATCTTATATTATTTATATTAAAAATATTAGAAATTTATAAGCTTGACATACAAATAAACTTATCTTGTACATAAAACAAAAAGCTTTTAACTATATTTACCTTAAAGTTAATAATTTTTAAATTTAAAATTATAACCAATAAATATAAAGGATCTTATCTTGACTATTCAACCTAACTCAAATTGCAAGCTTTTTTTTTATATTAAGAGGATTAGAAATTTACAAGCTTGACATACAAATGAACTTATCTTGTACACAAAAAAGAAAAGCTTTTAATTATACTTACCTCATAATTTTTAAATTTAAAATTATAACCAATAAATACAAAAGATCTTATATTGATTATTCAACATAATTCAAATTGTAAGTTTATTATAGTGGTAACTGTTTTGGCCTCACTTTGAGAGGTGTAAGGTTCAAACCCCACTGAGTATGAGGGGACCAAGACCCCCATATGTAACTATTCAACATAGATGGATTGGTAAGTGCTTGTCTGGTCAAACAATTACCAAGAAAACACCCAGGTTCAAACCTTGGGGGCAACCTGTTTGCAAAGGTAGTAGTATGATCTAAATCCTCTAAATGTGTGCTAGATCGACGATGATGGTACACATCCCGAATGACCAATGGTCCCTTTAGGCTAGGTCAACAATAACGAGGTGGAATAAGTGGAAGCAGTCCATGTAGTTTGAGCCTTGTGCTTGTAGTAAATAGTGTAGTTTGGTTGTGATAACTCTACTATCTAATAAAAAAAAACTTTTATACATTAAAAAAAAGCCCCTCATTACACTTCTCTTAAAATATTATAATTTTTAAATTTAAAAAAATAACCAATAAAAAATCATTTCCCTTAAAATCCATAATTTTTAAATTTAAAAAATAATAAATAAACAAATATTTTTTAACATTTTAAATTAATAATATCATAAAATTTGGGAAAAAATTACCTTGCATATATAACCATAGTATTCTAATATTTATAATCACATCAAATAGTAATTAAAAATATTTAATAAACATTATATAAAACTTTGACATTTTTATTAAATAATGTTAATTTTTTACACTTAAACTATATTTACTATATATAAATAAAAAATATTAAGATTATATTATTTTTACTTTTAAAAATTATACAAAATTTATTATATATGTTTTTAATTTAAAATTATAAACTATTAAAATGTTAAAGATAATTTTTTTAATTGTTTATATGAAACTAAATAAAATTATATACAACTATTTCATTATCACATTTCAATGAATTATATAGTAATATTTGATACATATACATATACTATCTTCCAAATTCACCACTTAAAACCTATATCATTTGATAAATATAAACTATTTAAAATATTAAATATAAAAATATTTTTATCATAATATCAATTATATAATAATATTAAATTTTATTTTTTATTATTAAAATTTATTTTCATTTTAATTATTTAAAATATAATCATTTAAATTATTATTAGATTGCACAAAATATATTACTAACTTACTTTATACAAATTTTATACTATAAACCCAAGATTTAATTTATATTTTAACATTTTTTATTTTTAAATAAAAAATTTCACATTATAAACCAAAATTCAAATTTTATAATTCAAATTTTACTTAATTACATTTATTAAAATATTTATAATTACATATATTTAATATTGACCTAATAAAAACATCACATAAAAGTTTTCTCAATGGATATTAAACCATTTAAAAAAAACTTCCTTCTACTACAATAATTAAAATATAATTTTTATTAAAAAAAAAAATTCCTTCTACTATAATAATTAAAATATAATTTTTAATGTTTAAATGCAATGTGAATGAATATGCGAGATGTAGGTGTGGTGGCTGTGTTAAATTCCCTATTGATAAGCATAACTCTTGATTTTAAAAAGAATAAAAAAAGATTGCTCAACTCTATATGTTCTTAAAAATTGCTCGCACTAAATTTTTTATTATATTAAAAATAATATAATATAATTAAATAAAACTATCTATTAATTATATTCCTCACATTCAAAAAACTTGCCAACTCATACATACATAACCACATACATCGGAACCCACCTACGAGTTAAAGACGTTTTATTGCTTATGTCGTACCTCCTTTCCGTACAACTTTTAGTGGACGAAAATGAGTTGCCAAGACTTGGGTTGGGGACCCGAGTTGTTATTAGTAGACATTGGGTAGCGAATAACAAGTCTTTGTAAAGGGTCCCACTTGCATCCCCCTTTGTAAAGGGTCCCACGTTCATCCCCCTTGGATTTGGATTTGGTATCGATAAAGACCACCTTACAAATTCGATGATTTTGATTGACACTTCTCGCGCCCCACACCATCCACGTGAAGGAGGTATATTTTCGTAACATCTTGAATGGCCAACAACCTCCTTCCAAGGTCTCAAATTAATTAATTCTTCTCTATACATATCGTAAATGAGAACGTCACGTAGCAACGAAAATAGGTTAAATAATAATATGCATATTCTAAAATCTTAAATAAAATATGTATAATTCAATTTGTTTTTAACACCCTTATAATCATTATACAAAGTACATCTCAAAACTTAAATATAAATATTTAAAATAAAATTTAGCTAATAAACTTTGTAATGATATAGATAGTTATTTTTATTATTTTAAATAAGTTATGTGTGGTTTTTTATGAAGACCACTCTCATTACAAAAACAAAACATTACATCTTCTTACATTTTTATCAAGTTAATTAAATCACATAAAACTTTACCCTTTTGTTAAAGATTTTTTATCTTCCTCCTACTAAATTCCCACAATTAACTTTTTTATGTCATTTTATTAAGAGATACAATCTCACTCATACACATGCCTTTCAAAAGTTTTTATGTCATTTTTATTAAGAGATACAATCTCACTCATACACATGCCTTTTAAAAGTTAAAATTTGTCAAGATAAAATTCAACTGGTTAAAATATTTACTACCCAATTTCCATATCTATAAATATCTTGTGTATAACAATCTAACAATTTCTTAATACTTTTTTATGGTTCTTATTCATTCCTTTAATATTCTAAGATATTATATCTTCATTGTTATTTTTTTTTGTTATTTGTGGGTTTAACCCTACTTTTTGTTAACACTTGCAATGTTTGCTGTTATTTTCCTTTATCAACATCCCTTAAATTGTTGCAAATTTCCTCCATCCTCACTTTTTTATTATGTTGATCTTGAAACACTAAAGTGCAAGGTGTAGGCTCAAAAAACCACATGCCTTGAATTTTTTTTAAGAGGAGCTAAATGAGCAATTGAGTCCAAATTTTTTACAAGGTTTTGTTAAGTGTTAAAAGACTTTGCTCAATTTTGCCTATTTCCTCAAATCTAGTGATTTTTTCAAATCTACGGGTAAGTTTGTTCTTAGAAAAAAAGATCCAGTTTGCTCCATGGTTATCCATTCTTCTTTGATAAACACGCAAAAATAGAGCAAAAAGAGGGATCCAAATTCGCTCAAATTGCAATACCGTTGGAGAAAAGTGATAAGAGGCCAAGATCTCATTTTGGAGCGTGGCTACCAGGTTCCTTTGTTAACAATGTGGATAATTGAAAGTTGTTGGAGGAAGAAGTGCAGAGGTTAGAAAAATACGATTTTGCGAAAGAGTTTGTAAAAATGACTAAATCACGAAATGGAGCATGGTCGACATATCTCCTTTGTTAGCATAGCAGTCAGGAGGCTCAACCTAGAATTTGCGACTAGATTGAGCAAAATTGTCTAAAATTGAAAATATTGCATGGCTGACCATTTCTTTTAGTGATGGCATGAAAATGAGAAAGTTCTCCAAAGTGCATAGAAGATGCGTAATCGTGGGTCAATTTCAAGAACGAAGAAAGAACCCAAAATTACTGATAAGTGTGCTTTTAGGGAATCCACTAAAATTTAAAGGAGATCGAGTAATTCTAGCAACCGTGAGGTAAACACATGAGGTGGGTGGATTCTCGAAATTGCTATTTCCTTATTTTGGTGATTAGGTCTGTCAGAATCCCGAGAAGGCAAAATATAGAGTGGTTTCTAAAAACATAAAGGCGAAGAGCAGCCACAAGTTAGCTAATCATAGTCGCTCATTCTTAGATCAACGACTAAGGTTGAATCTTCCATGATTTCAAGTTCCCAAGGTAATTTTGTGTGATCGTGTGTTGCAGTAAGCAAAGGAGGTTGATTCAGATGCCATGAAAACCCAAAACACCAAGTTGCGGTCCAGAATTTTCTATAAGCCTTTGCTCAACGAATTCAGTTGTAAATCTATGGCCATGAAAGCCTATCAAGAACAGAGGATGGTAGAGGTGAATCTTGCTCAAATTCTGTTGTAACTATCCAAGAAGATGTAGTTGGATGCCACTATTAATGGTAATTTGTAAGAAGATAAACAAAAAAATATTTCTTGTAATGCTCAAAATGAAAATCATTGTAAAATTATAAATAGAGGTCGAACCCTCATTTCAAAGGATCAAATCTGTTGGGACCAAGTAAAAGGCACAAATGTATTGTTGAAATATATTACAATATATAGGCATCAAGCCTATGAGTGAGATTTGACAAGTGTCATAATATCCACTCCAAGTGTCATGCAGAAGACACATAACTCCAAATAACTCAAACTGGAAATAAGACAAGTGTCAAACTGAAGACATAGTGCACATTATGATATTCTAACATTCCACCTTAATGTGCACTATCCTAACTATAGAAAAAATAAGTCAACATTAGATAACATTGCCCCTTAATGTTGACTTTTATTACATACATAGAGCAATTTGCTAAACTGAGAAAACTTGTCTTTCCCAAGTGACTTGATGAAGATGTCAGCCACTTGATATTGAGTTGGTACATACTCCATGTGTATAATATCTTCTTAGACCATTTTTTTGATGAAGTGATGATGGATCTCAATGTGCTTTGTTCTAGCATGGAAGACTAGATTCTTGGTCATCTTAATGGTACTTTGATTGTCATAATATATATAAGTTGGACCATCTATGAATAGCCCAATGTCCTAAAGTAATTGCCTCAACCAAATTGCCTCCTTAGTTGCCTCAACTGCTGCTCTATATTTAGCCTCTGCTGAAGATAATGAAACTGTGTTATGCTTCTTGGTGCTCCATGAAATAGAGCCCTGACCCAACTGAAAATAAGAACCTGATGTGGATCTTCTAGTTTCAGGAAAACTAGCCCAATATGAATCTATGTACCCAATCAAAGAAAAATCATCACATGTCATTTCAATCTTGAAAAAAATGGTGAAAGGATCGTTGACGCCTCTTTAGGAACGGATCTGCAGTGAAAATAAAATAAAAAAATGCACAACAAATGATCCATCTCCTACAAAATGGTGTTTACCTTCTCCTATATGCTGCTTGTGAACAAGTTTTGGGTGTGTGTTTTGCATACGAGCATGACCCTCCTGATCCGTGGTCATAGTACTTGGAGGCCATTAACATCGATTTTATGATAGGTCCGTCTAGTAGCAGTGGGAAAAAACCTAGAAAATAGTTCACAAGATGGTTTCAACTTCACCAAGTCACTTGGGCAAGAGGGTAAAAAAATGAGGGGGGATTTCCATGAGGGAAATCCCCTCTCAAGGGTTTACACAGGGCAGGAGAGCAACTAAGCTCTAATACCAAATGTTGGGACCAAGTAAAAGGTATACATGTATTGTTGAAATATGTTACAATATATAGGCATCAAGTCTATGAGTGAGATTTGACAAGTGTCATAATCTCCACTCCAAGTGTCACGCAGAAGACACAACTCCAAATAAATCAAATTAGAAATAATACAAGTTTCAAATTGAAGGTATAGTGTACATTATAATATTCTAACAAGCTCTAGAGTGTTTGCTTGTGTTGTATATTTTCTACAATTAATGAAAAAAGCATTACTAGGGATGTTTACCTCAAATTGGCATTTGTGTTGATTGTTGTTATTAATCATGTGAAGTCATTTCTACTACTGCTACTATGGTTAGTTTATTATGTTAATTTGGATTTCTAACTTAGAGCAAATTGGAATGATTCATACTTATATGTATGCTTATGAGGATTCTATTTTTGTTAGTCAAGGTGTTAATCTAATTTTGTTAACTTGGATTATTAATGCTTTAGATGTTTGGAATAATTCTTTAAGTATACCCAAAGCTCTCAATATTGGATTGTTGCTAAGTTTTGAATGTTGTTAGTCCTGAATATTATTTTATAGAAATTGAATTGCTAGAGAATTCTATGTGGATGCCTATGCTGTTAGCTTCATCCGTCTATTTTAATTCATTCATTTCTTAACCCTTTCATCTCTATCTCTAAGCTTTTACTACTTAAGATAAAAAGAGTCAACATCCATTAAGTTGATAAGATATACCAGCATACTCTGGAGCTTGGGTTAAGGTATTTTAACCCTTCCAATGTTTGGTCTGGGCTATGACTAGCAGGTGCTCACCTTTAAAATATTTCAGATAATAGTCCAGTTCAGGGATCATCTTGATGTTAATCTAGACCATAATAATTTTTGGCATACCTAGTGGGACAAATTTATGATGTAATAACTCATCCACTAAATACTTTACTATTTTTTCTTGAAGGAACCAAGATTTAGTGAATTGTCTTGACCTCATTAAGCGATAAAACCAAATTCACTTAGTGACTCCATAAAAAAATGAACTTGGATGCCTCTCTTTTTCATCAATATCACCAGAAGATTGTGTTTGATTTATACTCTTTTGATGGCTCAGCTGGCCTTATGGCATGAATCTAAAATTGTAAAAGGCTACACACCCTAGGTTTTTCATGACCATAGGTTAGGTTTGATGGTTCATCAAAATTATCCCCCATGGTATGTCTCTGGACCTCTCAATATCCAAACTCTCTACAAAATTCCTAGGATTGCTTTAAAAAACTTGCCTAGTTATCAAGGGTTAGAAAAACCTACGCAAGAACATTATCAGGATATTGCTTCCTTATCATCAGTTTACAACATTATATTTGAAGATATCATGGTTAGGTTGTTGGTTTTGTATTTCAAAGGTAAGGTTCTAATTTGGTACAAATACTTGAGAGACAAAAGCATTACAAATTGGGTGGATTTAGCCAAAACTTTCATTAATGAGTTCGACGACCTCGGAGATCCTTTTTTATTGCTCACTCATTTCGCAGTCATAAAAAATATCCTCATGAGAGCCTTTCTGAGTTCAATTTCTATTTTAAGAGAGTATGAAGAAGAATTCCCTAAGAATACCAACCCTCCCACCCCCAAGCATATCTTTTCTACATTCATGCATTCCATCCTGATCTAAGTTTCCTTATTCAGCAGTCCAAAGAAAATATGTTCCCCCATATCTTCCAAGAGGCTATCCAAGCTAAAAATATGTTGTTTATAGAAGGTAAAATCCCCCCTAGAGAAATCGATCCTTCCTTCGATCCTCCTTTCAGGTCATGCTATAACCAATCTTTAGAAGTGAAGTCATGGTCCTAGAAGGAAGCCAAAAATGTTGTTTTCCTAGAAGATCAAACTAGACAAGCTCATAGGAAGCAATAATCAAGAATGATGATGTCGTATATTTATTGGAAAAATAAAAGGAGAGCACCACATTTTTTGAATGCCAAAATAGAGGGATACAATGGTGGAGAAGTTCAATGCTGAGAACCCTGTTATGGGCTGCAACTTACTAGAAATAGTGGTGGTGAAAGGAGAGAAGACAAGCAGGAGTTTAAATATATAAAAAAATAAAGTGATGAAATGTCGATGGTGCCTTCACTCTTATCAGTTAATTTTGTTCGAGTAGAACATCCAAGTCAAGATGATTTGAATGACGTAGGGGTATTCATCCTGACAATAAATGACCTGATAAGCATCTTGGGCAGTTACTCTTCGATTTTCAAGTGCAAATAAAAATGAAGATCATATATTGAAACGGGAACAACTTCCACCAGTGGAGCTCCTAAATAAAATAATGTTTGAAGCTTATAGGAATTTGCATTTTTTGGTTGTGAATCGAGAAGAAAGAAATGGAAAGATGGTCCAATTCCAAGAATTGTTTAAATTTTCTTCCCAACTGAATCAAGGTTTGAGGGAATACTTGATTTGATTTGATATATATCTCTTTGGAAAACTTGATTGAAGAGGGACTCTCAGCTCCAAGAATAAGAGCCTTAAATTTTAGGAAAATATAGTTTGGTTGTGTTATTTACCCATATTTGTGGAAAAGAGAATATTGCATAATTGTGTAGTTGATCCAAGAGCCAAAAGGATGATCATGCCTCTAAAAATTTGTGAGGGTCTAGATTTGACTATGGATCAAATAGAACCTAAATGGTTGCAAATAAAGGAGAAGACTATAAAAGTTGTGGGTATTCTGAGGTGCTTCATGATGATGTTGTATGGGCATCCTAATTTAGTGGCAATCCATGATATATTAGTAGTCGACATATCTCCATTATTTGGATTAAGTCTTTCCAAAGCTACCCTTAGTCACTCAGGAATCTATCTTGAACAAGAAGTGAACTAGATAAAATTCTTTGGTGGAAAGAATATGTTCAAAGTTTTTAAACAAAGCTCTCATCCTTTCATAATTGGAAATTATGGCCAGCATCATGACAGTCTATGGTAAGGTATTGGCGGTGGTGTTGAGGCAGATGTAGACATTTCTCCACAAAAAGGATTCTTTTTAAAACTATTTTTTCAATGAAGAATCACATGGAGGGATCGTGGTTAATTTTGTTTTTCCTAGAGGCATGGGTATATATTTTTTTTAAAGCGAAAAACCCCTTACGAGGCCGCCTTGGTCTGAGAGACCACGAACAGGGGGTTCTACACTGTCAAAGTCACCTAGGTGTCGCACCTAGCCCTGCCCACACCAACATTATCAATTGGATTTTGGGTACCCAATTCAACTTTTTGGTAGGGTAGAGATTCGAACATGGGACCTCCCTTGGAGGATTGCCCTCTCCTCTCCAACTCACCTACAACACTTGGGTTAAAAACTAATTTATAGTGGAAAACACCCCTTTCGAGGTGCCACTTTCAACAAGTTGGGCATAGGAGGAATGGAGCCTTGTCGGCCTCTACCAGCACATAAGAAATTCCTAACTATACCATATATCTGCAAGATGGAGACAAGGGGAATGGAACCTAGGTCAGCCTCTACCAGCACCTAGGGCATTTACCACTGCACCACAACAAGCAGATAGAGGCATGGGTATATTATTCATTGGATTCTTGTGTAAGTTAGCCATAAGAAGTAGAAGTTGAAACACCATTCCTATATAGGTACAAATATCTTCAAAGATATTCAACAACTAAGATGACCTACTAGGAAAAGCTTTTAAAAGTTGCAGAGGTTGCTAAGTTATCATTTGACCTACAATCTGAATATTTGAGCACGAGTGAAGAATCGAGATATTATCATAAAAGGGCTGAAAAGATTTATGAATTGTCAGATTGAGGATATGAGAAAAAGTATAGGTTTGGGACTATTTGATCAAGACATTGCATATTCATTGGATAGTTTCATATAATGGGTCTCAAAGCCAGGTGTGGGATTTTACACCAATTTTTTTTATTATAGATGACAAGTAAATAAAATGACTCACTACAATCATGATGAATAAGCAAGGATGGTATCACAGTAGAACATGTGCTTTGCATCATTTTGTACATATATTTCAGATAAATAAAAGGGAATGTGGGGAGAATATTGATAAAATTATACTTTAAGGGATTAGGACTTCAATAAAATCATATATGATATTATCTGAGCCTTCAAAAGGATTTAATGCAACTACCTTCTACTTTTTCTCCCTTATATTCCTCCTTCCCGATAATGTTGTTTTGACTCTATTACCTAATGAATAAAACTGAAGTGTATTTGATGATAGAGAGGATGATCTAAAATTTTAAAATTATGTGGAGAAACATCACACCCCGTGCAATATGAGGTTAGCTAAAAATAGAATGACACGAGTAAAAAACTTGGTTGATACATGAATGCCAGTTCATGCAAGCTGAGTATTTGCAAATATGAGAAATGTGACTCTACAATTATCACCTCATGAAATGCTCGCCTTCAACTCAACTCTATATAAGGAGAAGTATCACTTAGAAATCAAAAGGTTGAAGATGTCAAGAAGGGAGTGTTGTGACTATCTCACAACTAACCCAAATATTGGGGACCCACTTAAAATTTGTAGAAAATTAAACTAATGGGATATTATTGAGCAATTGGAATCTTTCTTTTTACCTAATTGTCCCATGATTTTTCTTGAATATAAAATCAATGGGGTAATTTTTGCTAGTAGTTTAGGTTAGATGTTACTACTTGATGTTTTGTTGCTATTTTGGCTAGCAAAATGTTTGTTATTTCTATTGGTCAAATATGTTGGTTATGTTGATCCTGTTGTTTTGTATTTTTTTTTTGTCAAATTTGTTGCTACAGTAATTTGTTGTATTATATTGTCATTGTGGTTGTTGTTTTTTGTGTCGTGTTTATTTAGTGTTTTGTTTCTTAGTTTATTTTATTTTATTTGATTGTTGTTATGTTATTTTTTGCTTTTATTTTTATTTACTATGTTGCTTCTCACCTTTAGGTTATGTTGATTTAATTGTTAATTTATTCTCTGTTTTATTTCTTCATTAGATTTTGATTTGTTTTTCCTTATCTTTCTTTATTCTTTCATAGGGCTCTAAAAGGGAGGATGATGAACCGAGGACGTGGCACCACAAGGTAGGACGAAAGACCAAGGATGTGGTAGCATGTCACAATACAGGGCTTCGATGGTGTATAGTAAAGGGGAGAGATTGCTCGAAGGCAGTCAACTAAGATAAGGTGAGATATACCTTATGAAGCACTCGAGGAAGGAAACACCATGAATGTGAGATAATGGACCTCCCCACACCAAAGAAAAAACTCTACCCATCGATTGCTCACACGTGACATACCAATGGCCCATATCTGTAGAGCAGATTCCACGATAAATGTTTACCATGATTGGGAACTACAAAGGTATCTAATTTAGGGTGTGCAAAGACCTATTGCTACAAAGATGTGAGATAAAACCCCACCTAACAGTGTCAAATGACAGCGAGTGGTAGGGGTGATAGATACGTTTTTGTTGCAAGTCCACAACATAGGAGGGTTCGGTTTGACAATAGGAACCATGATTAACCCTCACTTGTTGCTAGGAAATCCTAAACCCCATACGTGTTGATTATATTTTTGAATGCCAGAGAGGAAGAAAAGGTTGAAATATCAAGCATAGTGGAGTCATGGAGTGTCTTCGAGGGTCGAATGCAAGCTTGAACCAATCACAAAAAGGAGGAACGGATGAGGCACAACACTGGGAGTGACCAAATTATGGTCTCATTGTAAGTTACAAAGGATGAAGCCCTATGCGATGGGAGCTCACCACAGGAAGAGAAATAAATTTGGGGTCATTGAAGCTTGGTTTCAACCTAAGCCCTAGGCGTTGTGGTAGAGGCAAGCCAGATAAGGCTTGCACCTTATCGACCCTGGTTCGAGTCGCGTTGACACCACCCAAAGGAAGAAAAGGGGGATTTTTTTTAACATGTTATGATCTAGCGCCTAAAGTTTCATTTTTCATTATGTTTTTGTGGGTATTTTATGAATACCTAGGGTATCTTAGTGTTCTTTACTCATGTTTCCTATTGCTAGGGTTAATTAATATTTTTTCCTTCATAGGATCAATTGTTAACATTGAAATATGTGTGAATAGGGACAAAGGGGAGCTCAAATCAAGAAGGAGATATAAGGAGGAATAAAATAGTTTGTTTTAAATATTTAAATTCAGGAATTTTGTAAGAATCTGAAAGGTCATATTTATGTATTTTGTTCCACTTTTTTCTACCCTCTTTTTGGTAAAGGAAGTGGAAATGAAAAGGATTCCTGAAGGTTTTAAATACCCATGGAAGCCCATTGTTAAGGGGCTGGAATTTTTTGTAACCAAAGACAAATTATTTTTGACAGATTTAATGCATACGAATTTGAAAACTTGCACCTTGTGAGAAATATTGGAGGAGATTTATTTTTGAGGGTTTTATGTTTAATGCTTGATATTTTTACTGCATTTTGTGGACTTATATCTAGTGTTTAATGCTCTTAGGAGGTTACACTACATGAAGGTTTATTTGAATGCAAGATTTATTTTCCTTAGAGTCTAGCACTTGATTTGATCAAATTATGTTTATGTAGGTTTGTTTAGATTGAGTTACCTTTAGATTTTATCATAATATCTATTTTTGTAGGGTAGGGGAGCATGACACCGTATTGTGTTTGCACTTATATTCCAGCTTTATTTTAGTTTAGTTGTAGTTTCTTTTTTGCAAGTTTTCTTTTATTTTTGCAAACCCCACTTGTTTAAGTCTTTCAATCTGAAACTCAGAATCCCAAAAGATCCTATTTAAATCATAAATCTGATTTGGGAAATCTAGAGTGTACATAATCCAAATAATTAGTTTCACAAGCACTTACATTTACATTTATTTGGATCATCTTTCAGGATATTAAAAGGAACATTTCTGCACAACTTTTTATTTTGCATAAGCAAGATAAAATCAATCTAGGAGGGAGGGTTTCTAACCTACAATTTCACATTAAATCAAAGATAAGAAAATGGAGTGGATAATTCCACAACACTTACTGACTTCATGAGCATAATCAAAGATAAAAGGAATTGCTAACTCCACTAACCCTCAAACTCACAGATAAAGCAAATGAACACTAACTTTCTAACTTGCTAACCTTTTGACTTCTAACTTTGCAATTAGTAGAGCATTAAATCTGAAGATAAAATTGAACCTACTAACTACAAAGACTAACTCCAATCTCACATTAAAGGCACAAATTTAAAATGAAGTGGACAATTCCACAACACTCTAACTTTGCATTTTAATCTAAAGATAAAATGAACCCACTAATAGGGATTCAGGGTAAGATAAATTAAAGCAAAGATAAAGAAGGAATCAACACTCCCATTTTATCAATCCACACAAGCACACATTCATTGCAACTTAAGGAAATCAATCACAAAGCACAAATGAATTAAACCAACAGACCCCTTGTTAACAGTTACTTGCAAATCACTTGGGTTGTTTCTAGCACTTGTTTGTTATTCTTGATTATTTTATTTTCAAATACACATGTGCAATGCTTATATAGCGAAACCTTGGAGAAGTTTTTTTTAACTTTTTTGCAAGAGAGGGTTTTTAGTGTAGACACCAAAACAACACCAATCTGATTATGTGACTACAAGCACTGACCGAATTGGCATACATACCCCCTAGGGTAGCCTCTAGAGGTTAAATAGTGGTCCTAACCACTCCAAAATTAGTTTTGGAAGGTCAAAGGTCAATTTGGCACCTTTTAAGAACTTTGCTCCCTATTTGTCCCACCCTAGGATGATTAGGATCCTATTCGCCCCACCCTGGGATGATTAGGATCCTATTCGTCCCACCCTTTAGCAGGTTTGACTGGAAAAAAGTCAAACCTTGATAGGTACGCCACTTAACTGCGCCTTCAGGACATGCAATTGCAAGGAATGACTTCAAATAAAAGAGAGGGACTTCAGTCAAGCATGCCTTGATCATGGAGGCCTCATGCAAGGAGACTCTAAATTAGGGAGGAATATTCTCTCCCAAAAAAGGCATGGCAAGCCAAGTGGCGCCCTCGCATGCGCATTCAAAAAGAGAGACCGTAGGTCTATAAAAGGGTGAGCATCCTCACCCCCCAAAAAAAATAGATTTGGAGCATTTGGAGCAATGGAGTGCTGCAAAATTATACCCACATTCACCTTTGTGTTTTGTACATCCCTAATTTCTCTTTTGGAAGAGAGGTTATCGGGTGAACGCTAAGAACACAATCCAGACCCAAAACCCAAGTAATCGGCCACAATACCACACCAAAAATGTTTAAACAACCCCCTAGGAGGTTTTGGACCCATCCAAAGTGAATTGGTGTCAAAAACAGACCCCAAACGGTGGGCATCCTGCCCCCGAGCGGCCCCCCAAACTGTTGCAGTCCTAATCGTCCCACCTCGAAGTGATTAGAAATCCGTGAAGAATTTCTCTACTATTATTTTTGCATTATGTTATATTTGGTTTACTTATGCTTATTTTCAAGTTTCATTGCATTCTGACCTGTTTTGATCGTGTTTTGATCATTTTACGCATTTACTAACATACAAGGAGTGCTTTCGGATATGGGACAATTTGGATAGAATATGCAAAATATGACCTTTGGGTCATCCCAAAATGCCCCTTTTAGCCTAAACCCAAGTTTGCAAGAGTTTTGGAGGCCTATGGGCTGGACATTCGCAAGGTTGCTTTTGCATGTTTTGTGATAGTCCTAATCGTCCCACCTCAGAGCAATTAGAAATCCATGCATGATTTCCTAAATATTATTTTTGCAATGTGTCTCTGATGATGTTTCAATTTTTTTTTTCAAATTTTGAATTCATTATGACATGTTCTGACCATCGATTTTCCATTTTATGTATTCACTAGCCGGAGGCCTTGGGGATCGCATGTTTTTCCCTCTATCTGCATATGCTATTAACTATTTGCTATTTCTATGAGTGTAGGATCTCATCGACAAGAACACTAGAGGGGCATCAAGGAACACATGAACACACAGACACAAGCAACGACAACCTTTGGCCCACCCATTTCGAATGTGAGGCACGTGAAAGACACTAGAAGCGTACCATCCGTTGATGTAATGAACTGTATCAAAAATTCTGAGCCCTAAAGGGGGGATGTATTGTAACCGAATTGAAAGCAACATTAATAAAAGAGGCCCTGATTTGTCTTTGTTTGCTTACATCTCGTCTATGCATCATTTCCTTCGTGCATTGCTTTCTCGCATTCGTAGGACTTAGCATTGTTTTATATCAATTTCATTTGCACCATATGGTCTGGCATGCCGTCACCCTGCATTGGGATTTCAGTGGCGATCATGGTGGGATCCTATCCCCTACTATTAGGATCAAATTTTTGATCAAAATTTTGTGTTTTTTGTACAGGTGTGTTAATCCTTAGGGCGCTGGACTGCTACTCGTGCCACCTTGTGACAAATACAAACTTGGAATTTGTGCCACCCCGGGATGAATACAAATTCTTCTCACCCCAAGATGAATATAGACCTGCTATTCAGACCACCCTGGGACGATTAGCTCTCTATACGTTTTTTGAGCAGAAACTCAGAGGCATCTAGTTTGGGCAGAGAAGAGGTAGGTTTTCTAAACATCCTCTATGTTTTTATGTTTCTGTCTCTGTAATTTTTCTATTTTCTTTGCTTGCATTGGGAATTTTTCTACATTTTTTCTTTCCTTGCGCAAGTAAAAGGAACCACACACACCACAAATAATTTTAACATCAAGGAGTTTGTCTTAATACCCCAACACTTGATCAAGACCAACGATGGATTTCATCACCACCTTGGCTTGGATTTTGCATACATAACCGTGATCATGACTGTTGCTAGACATAAATCTTGATGAAAGCTGACCAAGTGTAGCGGGGGTGATTCCCAGTGCATGAGGATAAGTCTTCTATGGTAGGTGTCAAAAATAGAGCGATTCCCCTTCTGTATCGCCTATGTTCCACATACTATTATGCTCTCGCATACCAATAGTTTCCCTCACGTAAGGGCGGGTATATTGGGAGGTTCGGTATAACGGCCTGGAAGTGGTATATTGAAGGGGTAACCATTTTTGAGATATAAGAGCCCTCATCATGCATGAATAACAAAATTTTCTTTACACGGTTTGCACAACAAAAATCAAAACACACTGAACCAGATTTAGGACACACATTTAATCTGTAAATGAGATAATCATTTCTTTGTTTGTGTGGTCCCCTTTGTTTGGTGTAGCATAAAAAATCATAAATGAGATAAAAATATACATATCTTGTAGAGAACCACCACAATGGTGTATACCTGTTGCCAAGCCCAATCATGGGCAGAAGTTACGAAAAGTGTACAAGGAGGCACCAGTCACCTTTGTTATAGCCCCAAGGACTTGGTTATACCACCTTGGTAGCCTGACCCACAACATGGTCCACACTATGCCACTACAGAAAAGGACTATAGAGGTACCCCTTTGGGGGGCACTCCCGTTCAACATAGACCCTTTTAGGAGGAGTACATACATGGGAAGGCTCCCTTAGATGCTCATTATGAGTGGCCACTATGTGATGAAACACTAGAGCAGCATAGGGTTCAGAAGGAGGGACCACCTGATTATATCATCCCCACTCTACCCCTCATTACTGTTAGAACTAATAGACCAAACCTAGAGCGCAAGGCTCTTCAGACAGGGTGAGCCAACTCTACCCGTACCTTTCACATGTACGAAAGGGAGCACGAGGAAAACTAGTATATTCCTCAAGAGTAATACATAGCACGTGAGCAATGCACCTCTGCACCCACTAATTATCAAGATCACCTATTGAGGCCAGAGCCTTAGGTGAATGCTGCTAACCTTGATAGAGGAAAGCAACCCATAGAGATATCAGATCACCATGACTGAGATAGAAATGTAGGGGAGGCATCTAGGAATCCTAAACATAGGACGACGGAACAAATTGACTTGGAATTTTCCAAACATGCCACCTGCCAAGCGCAAATCACATTGCTTAGGCAAGATCAGCAGCAGTTATAGCAGCTATATCATCTTAACAAAGAGCGCATTCAGTGCCAGATAGATGAGTTGCTATAGAACACTATGCATGAGAGGATTCCAACCCCTCGCACACATAGGATAGAAATTCATGAGATGCACAACCCCTTAGTGCGAGACAGGTCCCCACGACATTATCAAGTGTTACCTACAAGACCTCCTAGACCTGAGCGAGAGGCCACCCCTAGAACCAATGATGGATGTCTTCCTCAGGAACTCATCCGTGTTTATAGGACACACCCATAAACTCCCCAAGAAGCCTATGAGGAATTTGAGCAAGAAGAAGAGCGGGTTGAAATGCCCTACCAAGGAAGGGGGGCACTACCCGACTACCCCTCCATAGGCCTCAAGTTCCTCGCAATGCACAATGGGAACAAACCAAATAAGAGGAAATCAAATCCTCTGATGCATACAAAGAACTGTTAGAACACTTAGAGTCTATGGAGACCAAGACTTCAGGGCCTCAAAATCTCACCTTATGCCAGCTTCATAGTCCCCCTGTGCATCCTTCAATTCTAGCACCCCCATACCCTGACCACTTCAAAATGCCTCAATTGATAATTTTTAGAGGGGATGAGGATGCCCAAGAACACGTGACAAGGTTCCTGAGTCAATGCTTTGGCATCCAGGATAATGATGCATTACTTCTAATAACATTTATAACCATGTTCGCAGGTCCTACCTCGGACTGGTTTACCCAGTTGCCGAAGCATAGCATCAACAACCTAGACTAGCTAGTGGATGCATTCGTTGAACGTTTTGACTTTAACACCAAGAAGAAGGCATCCTTAAGTGACCTAGCTGGCCTTAAGTAGTATGATGATGAGACCATAGCCGCTTATGAGAATCGGTGGAGGACATTGCTTTTAAAGCTACCTTACCTCCCTCCCATGGCCGACATGACTCAAATATTTTCAAAGAGTTACATAAGGTCAATCTCCGTGCTATTATAGCTACAGCAGTATGCCACCCTCGAAGAAGCCCTGGCACAAGCTAGGATAATCGAAGAGATAAAAATTCAAGACGACAATATTGCCAAGCCATGCAAGAAAGAGTGGACCAAAAATGCCAAAACTGGGCCCACGCAATCGAAACCCACCATGGTCAATCATGTTGCCATAACTGTACCATCGCCTGCACAAATGACACATCCCCCAAAGGCTAATTATCAGGCAGTTTCTCTTGCTAACTATGAAAAGCAAAACCACCAATAAGAGCAAAATCAAGAGCGTCGCCCTAAGCAACAATTCACATAATTCATAGAGTCTAGAGACTCCTTGTTTGACCGCCTGTTCACGATGAACCTGATAAACTTGCCAAAAAGTCTACCCATAGAACCCAATGTGCCAAAACCCAAAGGCTATAGGGAAGATTTATATTGTATATTTCACCGACAAAAAAGACATGACATCTTTAGTTGTTGGGAATTCAAAAACTTGGTACAAGACTTGATAGACAACAAAACGCTCGCAATGGATAATCCCGTAGCACTGAGCAACCAATAGATGGACGTCTTCAAAGACCCCTTACCTGCCCATGATGCGTAGGCAAATACTATACAAGTGAATGAGGTGACACAAAACTACCCCATGCAAGGGTACATAGGGATGATAAGCATTATGACTAGGAACAAAAGATACCCAAACACGGTTGCACCTGATGTAGCTATAGGAGATGTTCCATCAACGTCACAATCTCCATAATGCCCTATGCAACCTCCCTCGCCTAGACCAGTGGCCATGATTCGGACTAAGCTTACTCAAAGTTTAAGGACCATGTTGGCTAGGCTTTCCATTTATGAGCTCATCCAACAATCATCGCCCCTTCGAGAGGCTCTTATGGAAATACTCAAAGCCATTGAGCTACAGCCCCACAAACCTAATTCTTTCAACAAATTTTTGGGACATGTGAGACAATGCACAGAACCAGTCATAACCTTCAAGGAAGACGAACTAAAATTAGTGACTGGTGATATGGTGGATCCACCCCTGCACGTCATTGCATGGGTCAACGGGATTTCATTCAAGAGGGTGTTGGTGGACACTGACTCGTCCAGCAACATAATCACAATAGTGGCATTAAAAAATCTTAAGTTGCCAGCATCCCAAATTGTGGCGTCCACCTACACTCTTCGAGCATTCAATGACACGTTATGCTCGACGATTGGCACAATTTTCCTGCCCATCCAAGTAGGACAAAATACCATTCCTACGTTGTGTCACATCCTTGAGGGTGAGATGGCCTACAATATCTTGCTAGGTCGGCCTTGGATCAGGGACATGAAGTGTGTCCCTTTTATAGCCCATCAATGTCTCAAATACACATACGAAGGGCAAGTACATGTAGTCCCAATAGACTTAGAGCCCTTTAAGTTTTGCAATGTGGTGTAGCTAATGCCACAATCGACCCTCCCATCGACACATTTGGACTTTCAATTGAATCTGTCCACTCAAGGTCCAATTTTGCCTACATCCTCACTGTTGAGTCCCTCAAGTAATTGAACTGGCCCATCTTCGTCGTCTGTACCTTCATCAGCAATGCCACCTATGGTGGCCACACCAAAGGACAACATGAAGAATCCCCTAGAGGAGGCACCACCATTAGTCTCAACCATATCTACCAAGGAGGTGCCCAACCGAATGGAAGTCAAGACACCTGATTCACCCAACATGGAGTGGACACGGGAAGAACTCCCATTCCCTCCCCCTCAACCATCGATGATTACCATTGAAATGGCCAATACGGGCCTGGGGGAGTACCTAGTGTAGAAAATTATGGAAACACCCACACTCGAATCCATGAAAGACATAGGGAGACCTCGCCTCCCCATCGGTACTATCTTCCCTTTAGGTTACCCACCAAATCAGAAAAAATTTGTATATGGGGGCCTCGAGAACGGCCTAGAACCCTACCTACAAGAGGAAGAGGATGAAGAGCCATTTGCTGAGAATGTTGACTATCTATCCAACCCATACTTTGCCTTAAAATACCTTAACCAATGTAATTGGCATGGATATGGATTGAGCAGATATGAACAAGGAATGCACATTCTTTGTCAACCAAGATACCAGATGCCATATGATAAATCAGGAGTAGGGTTCAACCACCCTTTGCCCCTCAACATTTTGGTAGAAACCATGCAAGGCCTAGGTATAGGAAACAGGGATGGGTTGGCACAAGATCCATATGCCAAATCCAACACAACGTACACAATGGGGGACTATCTCCCATGGTTAACAAGGGATAACCTCCAAGAGGGTTATGAACAAGATCAAGGAGAGTCTTCTAAAGATGATTCAACTTATGAGGTAGCACCATGGGACCCTTTCGAATTTGATAGCAATCACTTGCAAGTGACACCCATTGACAACTATCAAGAGAACTTCGAGGTAATGTTCCCCTTGAATGCTCCAATCGAGCAATTGCCACCTCAAGAGAATCCAGCCCGCCCGTAGAGAGCGAAACAACCCGGATGGGACAAAATCAACTTGCTCAAACAAAATGAGCCTCCCATGCCGTCCATAAGGCCAAGCGATCAAGAAACACCTAGTGGGAGGCTATACCAACAAGAAGAGCACATAATTATCAAAGCCAATGAAGGCCTATGGATCTCTAATAGCGATTATGAGTATGAGACTGAGATGGCATATATCCACCATATGCGGCAACAATAACACCCTATGGACATTGACGATATGTTTGAATAGCTAAACATGGGGCTAAGGCATAGGTGGCTCTTAAACCAAGCATAGTTAAACCAAGTGCTTCATCCTCAACTTCGGGCATAGAGGGAGCACCTTCCACCTAGAGAACCTATTGAGCCATCAGTGCCAAGGATAGACCCTGTCCTTCTATCCATGCATAGGGCCGATCCTTTTGTGCCAGTACCCACAGATCCAGATCCAGGGCACAAGGATCACCAAGGATGTTCGAGTCAACACCTACATGGTAATGGAGACCAAATTCATTCCATCAACATGATCTCCATTGATTTAACCACCCCCATCCACAACCCAGCTGATACAACATGACCATTATATCTAGACCTAGATGCCATTGAATGGGATCGTGCTAACTCACCACCATCCCCATCAGAGTACTGGCCTTGCAGTGGGATGTTCCATTTCACCCCAGGACAACCTCAGGATATCTTCCATGCTAAAGAGGAACCCGACTTTACCAATGTAGATCTAAATTTGGTGAATGATATCCACCTAATCCCAACTCCACACCAGTTGGAGGATGAATCCCACATGTCAGTCGAAGAAATGATTGATGTAGACATCAGTTCTGATTCAATGAATTCACAAGTCATCAAGCTGGGGGTAAGTCTATCCCTCGAAGAGCAAGTCGATTACATTGCCCTTCTCAAAGAGAAGGAGGTTTTTGCATGGACCTACAAAGACATGCTGGGACTAGACCTGCAGCTAGTCACGCATAATTTAATGCTTGATCTAACAGTTAAGCCAGTTAAGCAAAAGCTACGTAAGATGCACCCAAAAATGGCCTTAATGGTCAAAGACGAGCTACAAAAGCTGTTGGATGCACAATTTGTCATCTACGTGGATTACCCACCATGGCTGTCCAACATGGTACCCGTCAAGAAGCCAAACGGGAGGATTCATATATGCATCGATTTTTAGGATTTAAACAAAGTGAGTCCCAAGGATGATTTCCCCTTTCCTAGCATTGACGCATTGGTAGATGCTATAGTAGGCCACGAAATGCTTTCCCTCATGGATGGTTTCTTAGGATACAACTAGATTCGTATCAATCTTGATGATCAACTCAAAACAACGTTCACGATGCCTTGGGGGACATTTTGTTATAAGGTCATGCCCTTTGTCCTTAAAAATGCTGGCGCCACCTACCAATGTGCTATGACATAAATCTTCCACGATCACATGTATAAAACTTTGGAATTTTATATGGATGATCTGTTGGCCAAATCTATTTTGTGCCAAAATCATTGCGATGAATTACGCAAGATCCTTGATCGCCTCATCAAACACAAAGTTAGACTAAACCCCAAGAAGTGCGTATTTTGCATCACATCTGGAAAACTCTTGGGTTTCATAGTCTCAAAACAAGGCATCGAGGTCAATCCAAACAAAGTCAAGGAAATCCTTGATATGCTTCCCCCAACCACCATCAGGAAACTAAGAAGCTTGCAGGGTAAGGTCACGTCGATCAAGCACTTCATAGCATAGTTATCTGACAAGTGCCGACCCATGAATAAATTATTACACAAGGGGGTAGCATTTCATTGGGATGATAAGTGCCAGTCAGCCTTTGACGACATCAAATAATAATTGGATTCTTCGTAAGTATTGGCACCACCTAGACCAGGAGTGTCATTCTACTTATACATCTCAGCTACTGAGGTGGCACTGGGTGCCATGCAGGCCCAAAAAAATGAATTACATAAAGAACAAGCTAATTACTATCTTAGCCGCACCTTGGTCAGTTACAAACTTAACTATGCATACATTGAGAAGTTATGCTTGGTAGTGGTATTTACCACCAAAAATCTATGCCATTACATGCTGAGAAATATGACGTATGTTGTGTCTAAGGAGAATCCATTGTGGTACATGATGAGTTGTACTTATCATAGTAGTCGCACGACGAAATGGATCATGTTGTTGACAGAGTTTGACATCGAATTCATTGGACAAAAGTCCATCAAAGGTCAAGTCATCATCGATCAACTAGCAGAGGCTCCTCTCGAAGACAACCAGCCTCTGACTGTAGAGCTACCCAATGATGGGGTCTTCCATGTCTCATAATCGCCAAATTCTAAAGAGCCTGAGTCACAGGCTAACATGACCTTATTTTTTGATGTTTCTAAATGTGATCAAGGGGGTGGCATGGGAATCATATTTTTCACACCGCAAGGGGCTCTAGTGCCTCTATCATTCAAACTTTATTTCTCGTGCACCAATAACAATGTTGAATACAAAGCCTTGCTCATAGGTCTTAAGACAACCATCACCATGAACATCAAACACTTGAATATATTTGGTGATTCATTGTTAAGTATTAGCCAAGTGAAAGGGGTATTCCAATGCAAATGTCCAGTTATGCAGGCCTACAAAGCCCTTGTGGACAAATTCTTGGAAAATCTTGAATGGTACGACATCGAGGCACTCCCTCGATCATCAAATTATTTTACAGATACTATGGCCTCCTTGGGGTCACTAATCCTGCAAGACTCTTCTGGTGAGATGACAACCATTCAAGTCAAAACATTATCATAATCCGCGATGGAGCGTGCAAGCTCTGACATAATGCTAGGAATCCATCTGATCCAGATTGAACTATCTCAGGGGCTCTCTCGAATCCATGATAGTCTAAATCATGCCAAATGGGGGTCTTTGTTCTCCACAAACCCTCTTAATAGCAACATAATGCTATTTCTACAAGTTCTTTCCCGCTCAGCTTTTGCTAGGGATGAACTTCAAGAGGGATTGGCCTTTCATACTATCGAGGTTTTTGATCATCAGGATTGGTACACACCCATAAGAGACTCTCAAGTTAGGTAGCCTCCCACTTGGATTGTCGCACGCCATGAAAATATCACTCAAATAGAAAGAGACAAAGCATGTCTTGCTAGGAGACATTTTGTACCATAAAAGTTATAAAGGGATCCTCCTCTGTTTCTTGGACTAGTAGGAGTCCACTTGGGTGATCACCCAAGCGCACGATGGCACATGTGATGGCCACTTCAGTGGTATGGCCATCGTAAAGCGCATTCTTCGCATGGGCTATTATTGGCCATCTTTAGAGCGAGATTGTTGTGCATATGTGCAAAAGTGAGTGAAGTGTCAACACCATGCTAACTTGACACACGTACCTTCTCATGCCTTGCAGCCAATCCAATCGGCTTGGCCTTTTTTTGTAGTGGGGCCTATATCTCATTGAAAAGATCTCCCCTACATTGTTAGGTCATCACACATTCATCATAACGGCCACAGAATACTTCACCAAGTGGGTGGAAGCAATTCTGCTTACCTCTATGATTGGGCCCCGCATTGCAGAGTTTATTTTACATAACATCATATGTCATTTTGGTATTCCATCCAAGATCATCTCGGATAATGGGACGTCATTTAAAAACAAAGATGTGCGTGCTTTGACAACAAAGTACAAAATTTAGCATAATTTTTTGACACCCTATTATCCGCAGGCAAATGGGCAAGCAGAGGCATCAAACAAAACTCTAGTCGCCATCCTTAAAAATATGGTCATAGATAATCATAAGGATTGGCACATCCAAATACCACTTGCCTTGTGGGCTTATCACACTAGCATTCGGACGCCCACTGGGGCCACTCCATTTTCACTGGTGTATGGCTCCGAGGCAATCATGCCTCTCGAGTTGGAAATGCCTTCCCTATGCATATCAATGCAAGAGTTCATCAATGATGACACTGTGTGGTAGACCTGATTATACTAGCTTATGTTGCTCGACGAACGATGCATCAATTCTCTCGAGCATTTACATATCTATCAAGAGTGACTTAAGAAATCATATAACATGAAAGTTCACCTGAGGGACTTTCAGGTTGGTGACCTGGTCTTAAAAGAGAACCAACAAAATTCTAACTTGTCACCCCATTTAAGGGACAAGTTCATGACAAATTGGTTAGGTCATTATGTAATCGATAGTAAAATAGGACCTAAAACATACCGACTCGTCTCTCTTGAAGGACTCAAGGAACTAGAACCCTTGAATATTAGTCATTTGAGGCCATTCAACATTTAGAGAGCCATCGCCCACCCAAAAAGCTCCAAGGGTTCCCATAATCGCTTGGTCAACCTAAAATGCCCCAAAGGTATCTATAATCCCTTTGGTCAAACCAAAAGCTCCAAGGGTTCTCACCATCGCTTGGTCACCCAAAAGCTCCAAGGATTCCCACAATTGCTTGGTCAACCTAAAACGTCCCAAAGGTATCTATAAATTCCTTTGGTCAAACCAAAAGCTCCAAGGGTTCTCGCCACCGCTTGGTCACCCAAAATTCCCCAAAGGTATCCATCATCCCTTTGGTCAAACCAAAAGCTCCAAGGGTTCCCACAATCGCTTGGTCAACCTAAAACGCCCCAAAGGTATCCATAAACCCTTTGGTCAAACAAAAAATCCAAGGGTTCCCACAATCGCTTGGTCAAAAACAAATATTCAAAAACAAACAAAAACAATAGATAATCAAAAATAACATAGAAATTGCATCTCACTTGCATGAATATTATTAACAATCAAAACACAAAAATGAAATGAAAAATGCATTAGGCATCGCATACATACATTGCATATTTGCTGGTCATACATGTCAAACGCACCATAGACTGTAATTACTCTGCAATTCCATCATTTTTCCAAATTCAGTCCATTTTGTAAAAAGATCCATAAAAAATAACACCTTTTGCATTTTTGCCATATCATAGTCAGTGTCTTCTAATGTCTTTAGGGTTTTTCGTTATTCAGTTGTCTTTAGATTTCTAGTCAAATGTTGTACAAAGTTAGACCGATTTTACAAGGTAGAGTTTTACTTGGATCACGCCTTGTTACATCACGTCCCAACACAAGCTTAAAACACATAAAAATTCCCAAGTTGTGTGAACGCAAGAGAAACCTACAAAGCATTCTAGGGTACCATAGGTGAAACATTATCCTGCTCATTCCCCTATGCGAATGGTTCAAAAATGCTGAGAATTGACAAAAGGACAAGCTCTTCCCCATCCAATTCCCCACAATACATAGTGGTTTTCACCACCATAAAAAATCCCAAAACACCTCCAAAGTCGTAAGGATTCGTACTACACGCCCCTAAGAAGGATGGGTAGTCATCTCCAAGTCCTAAAAGGATCAATGCCATTCACAAGCAAAACCCCAAAAGTCCACCATCAAAAATCCAAAACGCCTCTGATCCCCAAAATCATAAGGATTCGTACTAAACGCCCCTGAGAAGGATGGATAGTCATCCCCAAGGCCTAAAAGGATTAATGCCATTCACAAGAAAAATACCAAAAGTCCACCATCAAAAATACCAAACAACTTTGATCCCCAAAGTCATAAGGATTCGTACTACATGCCCCTGACAAGGATGGGTATGTTATAATCACAATGACACTAAGAGGGGGGGTGAATCAGTGTGTTCTTTAAAAACTTAAAAGCAATTTAGACTTTTAAATAAACTGCAGTAGATTAAAACAGAAATAATAAAAGTACTAACAACATCACACATAACACGGCATTTTAATGAGGTTCACCGATGTGGCTACTCCTCAAAAATACTGCTTGGACTACCATCCAAATCCAGTCAAATGCAAAGCTACAACTTTACATAATCATTCACCAGCACCAACCGGTAAGAGGCACCAACCTCTAAATTTTATCTGCTACAACAGAATGGAGCACCAACTCCAATTTTTCTAGCTCCAACTGGAAAGAGGCACCAACCCCTTTTACCAAGCTACAACTTGGAGATAGTAATAAAAATTGCAGAATTAAACTATCACCTCAATTTGCACGATCTACTATTTTTCTTGCGTTCTACTGCTTGTCGGCATTCGGCTGCTGCTGTGAAAAATGATTTGCACTTTTTCAACCACTCCTCTATATCTCTCTGCGTTCTCTACTGCAACTTCACGTAAATATTACTTCTACATCCAGCACACTACTGTCATTTCACACTCGAAACACGACTTCTGCATACCGCGTTCTTATCTTCTCTTTGCACCACTCACTCTGCTGCACCTTCCATGAAATCTCACTTCTACCATCTGCGTATTTTTGCCTCGAACTTTAAACACGCCGTCTGCATATCGCTCTCTTTGTTCTCAATCAGTCGATATGCACTCACTCACTATCTCATCGCTGTGATCTCTTTTCTTTAAATCCAAAGAACTATCACCGACTTACACTCTGCTACACACGAACTTCATTCGCATATATCGCATCACGCCCACACTACAACCTTGCAACAGTCCTGCATTTTTATAGAAGAGAATATCCCATCAAAACATTCTCAAACACGTCGACTGCAACCCTAATTAGGTCAACATGAACCCCTAGAATTTTTCGGTTGCTTAACCTTGCTTTGTCAACAGGAAACCCTAATTGATCCGTTGCAAAACCCTAGCAACGTCGGCTTTGAAAACAAGCCGGTGAACAACTTTAATTTAATTTTAAAATATTAATTTAAATTTTAAATAAATAAATAAAATTTAAACTGGATATTTAAAATTAAATATCTTCATCATCGGAGCACCTTTTTCAACAAAACGAAGAGCTAACTTGGGTTTTAAGAAAAACCCATTTCAAAACTATTGACCATGGATTTAAACAAAACCTATAATTTAGTCTGCCTTGGTTTTCACAAAAACCCTTCCGCTCTTTGACATCAATGACAACATCAACACTTGAGCAAGGGCAATGTACCCAAGGTACCCAAAATTGCCAACAATCTCCCCCTTTGTCATTGATGGCAACCCTTTACTAAAAACACATCTTCAAGAGCCAAAACTGAAATCAATCTCTTTGAAGTTTTGCTCCCCCTGACTTGAAGCTTTCCTCTTCACTTGAAGCTCTCTCCCTTACTCATATCTCTCCCCCTTTGTCATCAATGGCAAAGGGCCACCTTTGGGGCTCGAAAATAAGAATGAGCCTCTTAGCATAGTCCCTCCCCCACCTCCTGATGAGGTGATTAATTCTGGGGTGGGAGTAAAACTCCCATTAGGCATTGATCAACATCAACGTCTATAAATTCCTTGCCGGGTCTTCTCTTGAACTCTTTGACCATATTCTTGTTCCTGTCATTGTTTTGATCCTTGGACCTGATCATGCCACTGTTCCTGTTCCTATATCCTGGAATTTCAACTCTGCACTGTCTGACAATGTGACTTTTATTTTTGCACTTATAACAAGTAATAGTGTTGTTTCTTTTAGGCATACATGTTCTTTGAATCCACATGTTCTGACTAAACCTATTTTGACCAAGCCTGTTAGTGTGATGTTCTTTTGTTTTAAACGAAACTCTGGTCTGTTTACCCTTCTGACATGAAGCACACATACTATTTGCAGGTTTTTTAATGATTGGAATATCTCTCACTGCTTGTTTAGCGCTAATTCTCACCAGATTATCAAAACTTATGTGTCCAAGCCTCTTATGCCACAACCAGTTCTCTTCTTCTTGTCCCATGAAGCACATACCTTCTGAAAACTCTGAGAGTGTGTACAAATTGCCAGACGTCTTTGAGCCGGTTGCTATTAATTTCCTGTTGTTTATTTTTCTGACTTCACAACCATGCTTCTTGAAAACTACTTCATGTCCTTTGTCACAGATTTGACTCACACTCAATAGATTATGTTTCAAACCATCCACATATAAAACTTCCTCTGACTTGATCTTTCCTTCACTAATTTTGACCGTTCCTTTACCTATTATTTTGGCTCCATCATTGTTGCCGAATTTTATAGAACCACCTTCATGCTTTTGTAGATTTTCGAATTTCTGTTTGTCACCTGTCATATGACTTGAGCAACCACTATCAAGAATCCAAGGAACATGTTTATTCTGAGCTCTAAAAGCTGTCTGCACTATTAAAGAATCTTGTTCTTTCCTGAGCTGTTCTTTTTGTTTCCATTCTGTTTTAACTGTGGTATTGGGTTCTAGCTGTGACTTCCCCTTTTTAGAATTTTGCACATATCCTTCAGTATAAATTCTATTTTGTTTTGCTCTATACGGTTGAAATCTGCTTTCATGAGGTTGATATGAAACAGACATACTACGATAATTTCTGGCAATATGACCAAAGTTGTGACACTTAAAACACTCTACTGCATAACTCATTAAAGGAGCAAACACATTTCTACTAGTGAAACTTCTTGGACCTACGTTGTATTTGCAGTCAACAATTTTATGCCCATAAACATTACACTTGAAACAAAAACCATAGAAATAATGATTAAACCTGAAAGATGGTCTTGGCCAGGTTGTTGCTTGGAGCCTTGGATCTTCTATTCTTTTGATGTGTGACCTTAGTAAAGCCATCATTGTCAGATGCTATTTCAGGTCTGGCATTATATCTTTCTTTTGCCTGATTCTTGTCTTTGTTCTTTTCACTTTCAACATTGCTTGCTTTTGGTCCAGTTGATGATTCTCCTTCAGAAAAGCGAAGACCAAATTTGATACCTGTGGATCTTTGATCGCTCAGAATTTTGTCCAATTTCATTGAACTTTCTTCACGTTTTACATGACAGTTGATTTTTCGATCCAGCTCTTGTATCTGTATTCGAAGACTCACATTTTATTCTTCCAATTTGCTGCAGTGGTCTATCTTCATGGATACCTGTATTTCCAGATCTTCAGACATTTTCTTGTATTCTTCAGTCTGTATTTTTAAACTGGCAATAATGTTGTTTGCATCCTTAAGTTTCCTTGACAATTTTTCATTCTTCTTTTTCTTCGATTCCCATTCCGTAAGGGCAGACACTAGCTCACCCTCTAAATCAACTTCAACCTCAACTTCTTCAACTTCAGAGTTCATTCCTTCTACCATTTTTGGTTCAATTTTCTCAACCATAGGAACTGAAACTGGCTGGGATGCATTTTTGGATGAGGATCTATTCTTCTTAGCCATTGTGTACTAATCCAAGATCAACCCTGACTGATTTAGCCAAAATTGGGAACCTTGCTCTAATACCAATTGTTGTAATCACAATGACACTGAGAGGGGGGGTGAATCAGTGTGTTCTTTAAAAACTTAAAAGCAATTTAGACTTTTAAATAAACTGCAGCAGATTAAAATAGAAATAATAAAAGTACTAAGAGCATCACACATAACACGGCATTTTAACGAGGTTCACCGATGTGGCTACTCCTCAAAAAGACTGCTTGGACTACCATCCAAATCCAGTCAAATGCAAAGCTACAACTTTACATAATCATTCACCAACACCAACTGGTAAGAGGCACCAACCTCTAAATTTTATTTGCTACAACAGAATGGAGCACCAACTCCAATTTTTCTAGCTCCAACTGGAAAGAGGCACCAACCCCTTTTACCAAGCTACAACTTGGAGATAGTAATAAAAATTGCAGAATTAAACTATCACCTCAATATGCACAATCTACTATTTTTCTTGCATTCTGCTGCTTGTTGGCATTCGAATACTGCTGTGAAAAATGATTCACACTTTTTCAACCACTCCTCTATATCTCTCCATGTTCTCTGCTACAACTTCACAAAAATATTACTTCTACAGCCAGCACACTGTCATTTCACACTCGAAACACGACTTCTGCATACCGCGTTCTTATCTTCTCTTTTCACCACTCACTCTGCTGCACCTTCCATGAAATCTCACTTCTACCATCTGTGTATTTTTGCCTCGGACTTTAAACACGCCGTCTGCATATCGCTCTCTTTGTTCTTGATCAGTCGATACGCACTCACTCACTATCTCATCGCTGCGATCTCTTTTCTTTAACTCCAAAGAACTATCATCGACTTACACTCTGCTGCACACGAACTTCATTCGCATATATTGCATCACGCCCACACTTCAACCTTGCAACAGTCCCGCCTTTTTATAGAAGAGAATATCCCATCAAAACATTCTCAAACACATCGGCTGCAACCCTAATTAGGTCAACATGAAACCCTAGAATTTTTTGATTGCTTAACCTTGCTTTGTCGCTAGGAAACCCTAATTGATCTGTTGCAAAACCCTAGCAACGTCGGCTTTGAAAACAAGCCGGTGAATAACTTTAATTTAATTTTAAAATATTAATTTAAATTTTAAATAAATAAATAAAATTTAAACTGGATATTTAAAATTAAATATCTTCATCATCGGAGCACCTTTTTCAACAAAACGAAGAGCTAACTTGGGTTTTAAGAAAAACCCATTTCAAAACTGCTGACCATGGATTTAAACAAAACCTATAATTTAGTCTGCCTCGGTTTTCACCAAAACCCTTCCGCTCTTTGACATCAATGACAACATCAACACTTGAGCAAGGGCAATGTACCCAAGGTACCCAAAATTGCCAACAAGGTAGTCATCCCCAAGGCCTAAAAGATCAATGTCATTACATAATAAGATCTCCAATCACCTTTGGTCCCCAAAGTCATAAGGATTCATACTACACGTCCCTAAATAGGATGGGTAGTCCTCCCCAAGGCCAAAAGGATCAATGCCACTCACAAGCCAAAAACCCACGAGATCAACTTCGAAATCAAAATGCCAACTATAAATCCTCAAATGGCAACAATAAAAAAATAAATAAAAAATAACAGTGGTTATCACCTCTACTCAAACCCCTTGCTCAAGAAAAAAAACCAAAGGGAAAGATAAACAATGATTTTCATCACTATGTATGAGAGCAAGTATCCCAACAAGTTGAACAACCGACGACACCTGAGCTTGAATCCCAAGAATTCTCAGCATTTGAAGAACCATTTAGGTGATCCTCATTACGGGTTTGGTGGATAGCCTACCTAGCAATGGCGGTATCCTAAACGCATGACAATATGTCTATCACATTAGCTTTGTGTGAGTAGACCAATGTTTGCATGTGGATGAGCTAGCTTATGGTACCTTAGATTTTCCCATGGAATAATCTTACTAAATACAACAAAGGAGTTAGTGGAGCTAATTACTTGATCCTCAGTACAGGTTTGGTCGACAGCCTACCTGGCACTAGTGGTATCCTTACAAATACCACATAAACAAACTCAATTGCACACACAGGGCTATGAAATAACTTGGTCAAACTCAAGTCTGATTTGTACCTTGTTCAAAAGTCTTGTAAGATAATGTACAGTCTTGATTAGTTAGTTAAAGCAGCTGAGTCTCAGAAAAAACTTAACTACATTTTAAAACAATTGTCGTACATTTCATTATCACCATCAGACATAACAAAACAACAATTACAAAGACAAAGTTACTTCATAAACCAATCACATAGTATAGAAAGCCAGTTAATCCTGTATAGTCTATGGTGTCACCACCTGCATACTAACAAATCATTTCATCCATTCCATATGCATACATCCATATGATCCAAAACATCCATAATAACATATGCATACATAAACATAAATAAAGGTGCATAAAAATAACAATAAACCATAACAAAGTAAATAATCCAAAAAGAGGGTCATGTATATATTAAGTCAAAAATACCCTCAGGCTAAAATAAAACGGTCCTCTGACCTCACAAAAAAATCTAAAAACTCAAAATCCCCAAATCCTAGGGAGTCGACCACCATGATCATGCAGGATCGGTGTGACTGGAACTACCCCAAGTGGTGTGGGTCCTATGGGACCTCTCAAGGTGGTTGATGCCAGCCCTCGCATCATGCCCACTAACGCTACCCTCACCCACCTGCCTATGACGAGAGGATGCAGACTACTCGGTCTCACTACCTCTCGTACGACGTGACAATCCACCTCCAGTGAGCTCAAGTAACTGTCCACTAAGACAGATAATATCGACCTCCAACTCCACCCGACATCGACCCCACTCCACATCCCATCGATGGTACATAGCCAATGCATCATCCTGCTGTGCCAAATAATCCCATAAGATATCCCTATCGACTTTGTGCTCCTAATCCTATCTTCGTAGTAGATCCTCCAATCGCGCTATCTCAGCACGAAACCTAGCCTCCATATCCCTTGGGACTACCTGAGGCATGGGCATCTTCGAGATGACATGCTGCTCCAAAACCCACTACTTAAATATGTCCTATGTATTTGGCTACTCTGGAACCCCTACATCATCCCCAGTCAAGTCATCTACCTCCACCATATCCGCATCATCGACCAGAGCCCCCCAAAACTCCATCGGTGCCTCTGCACCCCCACCGCATGCTATTGCTGCATCCGAACCTCCTAGAGGCCCCTCACCCCGTCATTGCTGCATCGTCCACCACTAGTCATAATTTGTAGTCACCCTGACATTGTCCATGTTGGGGACATCAATCATTGCATCAGAACCCTCACCCAACAACTCAATAATCGGCCAGGCCAGAGTCCTCTCCTCGCCCTGACCTCGATAGATCAAGGGCTCACTAGGCAATCCCTGGCGCACCCCAAAATTTTGAGTCACTCGGATGTACGAGAAGTACTCCTGCTTTGTCCTATGTCACTCGATCAACCATATCCCCCTGCACACTTGTAGGAGCCACTCTCCAGCCTCAGGCCAGGTTGGACAGTCTCGGTATGGCCGCCAGAACACCTTCCCTAGAGCAAGACGAGAGAAGGCATCAGTATAGTGCCCTACGATACCTGCCCACTGCTGACTTTGTTCCTGCTCCTCTAACCTCCATCATAGAGCAACATACCCAATCTCCCTATCCATCCTATCACCCCGAGTGGTCCAAAGCAACCCCTACGGCCGCTCCACAGCTATGTGCTGCCACCCCCAACACTATGTGAGAGAGCTGCACCCGATCCCCTTTCACCTTTGACAGCGGACCTCATATAGCTAGTCATACAGTTGTGCCAGCAATGTCTATCCCCATATCATAATAAGTGGAGCTGAGGTAGGACACTCCACTAGTCTAAACACCAACTCCAATAGGTTCTAATGGAACCTCGCACCTGAGGAGTCGGGAAGCAACATATTAGAGATGAGGGTCATCATCAGAGCATGCCTCACCCCTAATACGCCCTTCTCAAACCACCATCGCACTAGAATCCTACCAATTAGGCAATCTGCCTCTACCCTCTCCATAACCCTATCCACTCCCATCTCTACCGCCTACCCAAAGCACCGCGTCAACATCGACGTCCACTGATAATGGGGAGTCATCCGAATGGGCAGTTCATCTATCAAAATTTGTAGAATCCGATACATGTCCTCTAAAGTAACCTTCATCTCCCCTGTTGGGATATGAAAGGTGTTGGTGCGAAGATCCCACAAATTGATCAAGGCAGTCAGATATGCCTGATCTCCCACCATAGGCTCCAACCGCGTCACCTGCTTGAGCCCAAGGGCATCGAGCCACTCCCAATCTACAATAGTCAGCACCTGTCGAGCATTAGAGAACACAGTCGGCTGGCAGTACTGACTCCTAACAACATGCAAAACACAAACACAATAAAACAAAAAAACAAATTTGGGTTTCAACCTTAATTTAAACAAAAACATTTCAATAAACTGTATAGACAAAAAACAAAGTACAAAAATACAAAGGATATCAAAAAAACGTACAAAAAAACAAAGTACAAAAAAATAAAGTACATCAAAACTGTACAACAAAAGTATAGAAACATTAAACTATACAACAAAAGTACAAATCATTCAACTAAAACTGTATAGAAAAACAAAGTACAGAAGAACTGTACAACAAATGTACATAAACATCAAACTGTACAACAAACGTACAAATTTTTAAATAAAATTGTACAAACACCACAAAAAAAAACAAAAAACAAAGAAAACAACAACACAACAAAATAAAAACAAAAACAATCCTAGGGTTTCAACCTTAGCGTGACAAAACACAATCAAACAAAATAAATCACCCTAGGGTTTGAACCCTAGTGTGAACAAAAACATACACTAAAACAAAAACAATCCTAGGGTTTCAACCTTAGCGTCACAAAACACAATAAAACAAAATAAATCACCCTAGGGTTTGAACCCTAGTGTGAACAAAAACAAACACTAAAACAAAAACATTCATACTAGGGTTTTTTTTTTTACCTTAAGTGTGAACAAAAAAAATACAATACAACAAATAATCGCCCTAGGGTTTTTACCTTAGTGTGAACAAAAAAATCAAATATGCAAACAAAAAATTCATACTAGGGTTTTTAACCTTAAGTGTGAATAATAAAAAAAAAAACAACAAATTAAAACAAACAAAATCAACCTAGGGTTTCGACCTTAAGGTGAACCAAAAATAAAAATAAAATAAAACATAAACAAAAACATCACACTAGGGTTTCGACCTTAAGGTGAATAAAAAAAAAACATAATACAAACACAAAAAGTAATACTAGGGTTTCGATCTTAATATTAAAAAAAAATAAAAACAAAATAACGCAAAATAAAAACAAATATGTGCAAGTTTTTTAACTTCATGTAAAGCAAAAACAAATAAAGCAGAGAGAAGGAGCACCTACCTGTCTCGCCTCGGCTCCACCACTCGAATATCTGGTCCTTGCTCTCATGGTGTCCATGCAATCTCGACAGTGCTCCGCTATGGAAACTCGCACTCCTCACTGCTCCAAATCGTTAGAAAAAAAAGGTTGCAAATGATCCCAAAACCTAGTTTTGGTCCTTTTATAAGCTTTTAGGCCTATAATCATTCCACCTTGGGATGATCCCTCTAGTTAGCACTCGTCCCACCCTGGTACGATTACCAAATTGGTATTTGTCCCACCCTGGTATGATTACAGAGCAAGAAAAACAACAAAAACAGAATCCAAAAAATGCACCAAAAAACAACAATAATTCTATCGAATAAAGGTTCCTTTGTACCTAACATTTTTGGCATAAAAAACCAACATCGGGACCACAAATTATCACTATCCTACTCCCTAAGAAGGCTACCATATCCGGACCGCTCCACGGGAAGGAGGATTTTCGCTAATTTCTACCCCAATAGGCGTCAACAAAAACGGTCAAAACCCACCAAAAATAGGTCCAATTGCTAGGAAACTACACGTTTTCAATGGAAAAAACATGAAGGCACCCTTAAAAACATCATATTGGGTCAAGCGACTCGTTGCTTTTCTCATTTTGGTCATTCCCTCATTGATTCGTCGCTTGAGGGGGTACACTTAGTCACCAAATCAACAAATACACACCCAATCAAGGAAATGTCATGCATTCAAAGAATCATTGACAAAGACAATCACGCTCCTGCTTGGGACAACAAACAAGCAATAATCACAAGCTGAACAAACACTTGGCATTCTGGAAGCATGAAGACAAGGTTCCTTAGACAAAAGGTTGCGCCCTTTGCCTATTCATGACTGAACAATGTCCAAGTTCAGGTACACCTCACAAAAAAGGTTACACTTGAGTTAAGCTCCTTAGCTTGTCAGAAGCAAGGATTCAAGAATGCGTGCCCTTTCCATACTTGGGGCATCAAAAGTTGGTTAGAATACTACGAAACCCTAATCATTAAGTGCTTTGGTCATCTATTTTTGCTCAGCACTACACCAAACATAGTGCATCCCAAAAAGGGGCATTTGTAGACATCAAAACAACACCAATCCGATTATGTGACTACAAGCACTGACCGAATTGGCATACATACCCCCTAGGGCAGCCTCCAGAGGTTAAATAGTGGTCCTAACCACTCCTAAATTAGTTTTGGAAGGTCGGAGGTCAATTTGGCACCTTTTAAGTACTTTGCTATCTATTTGTCCCACCCTGGGACGATTAGGATCCTATTCGCCCCACCCCGGGACGATTAGGAGCAATCATCCTAGGGTGGGATGATTAGCAGGTTTGACTAGAAAAAATTCAAACCTCGATAGGTCCGCCACTTAACTGTGCCTTCAAGGCATGCAATTGTGAGGAATGACTTAAAATCAGATAGAGGGACTTCAGTCAAGCATGCCCTGATCATGGAGGCCTCATGCAAGGAGACTCTAAATCAGGGAGGAATCTTCTCTCCCAAAAAAGGCATGGCAAGCCAAGTGGTGCCCTCGCATGCACATTCAAAAAGAGAGACCCTAGGTCTATAAAATGGTGAGCATCCTCACCCCAAAATAAAAATAGAGCTGGAGCATTTGTAGCAACGTAGTGCTGCCAAATTATACCCACATTCCCCTTTGTGCTTCTTACATCCCTAATTTCTCTTTTGGAAGAGAGGTTATCGGGTGAACGCTAAGAACACAATCTTGACCCAAAAACCAAGCAATCGGTCCCAATCCCACACCAAAATCATCTACACAGCCCCCTAGGAGGTTTTGGACCCATCCCAAGGGGATTGGTGTCAAAACCAAACTCCAAACGGCGGGCGTCCTGCCCTCGGGCGCCCCCAAAACTACTACAGTCCTAATCGTCCCACCCCGGAGCGATTAGAAATCCATGAATAATTTCTCTACTATTATTTTTGCATTATGTTCTATTTGGTTTACTTATGCTACTGTTCAAGTTTCATTGCATTTTGACCTATTTTGATCGTGTTTTTATCATTTTACGTGTTTACTAACATACAGGGAGCGCTTTCGGATACGGGACAATATGGGAAGAATCTGCCCAAATATGAAATTTTGGGTCATCCCAAAATGTACCTTTTAGCCTAACCCCAAGTTTGTAGGAGTTTTGGAGGCCTCTGGGCTGGACATTCGCAAGGTTGCTTTTGCATGTTTTGTGACAGTCCTAATCGTCCCACCCCGGAGCGATTAGAAATCCATGCATGATTTCCTAACTGTTATTTTTGCAATGTGTCTCTGATTATGTTTCTATTATTCTATCAAAGTTTGAATTCATTATGACATGTTATGACCATCGTTTTGCCATTTTATGTATTCACTAGCCGGAGGCCCTGGGGATCGCATGTTTTTCCCTCTATCTGCATATGCTATTAACTGTTTTTTGTTTCTATGAATGCAGGATCTCACTGACAGGAACACTGAAGGGGCAAAAAGGAATACATGAACACATGGATTCAAGCGACGATAACCTTTGGCCCGCCCATTTCGAATGTGAGGCATGCGAAAGACATTGGAAGCGTACCATCTATTGATGTAACGAACTGTATCAAACGTTTTGATCCCTAAAGTGGGGACGTATTGTAACCAAATCAAAAGCAACATTAATAAAATAGGCCCTAATTTGTCTTTGTTTGCTTACATCTCGTCTATGCATCGTTTCCTTCGTGCATTGCTTTCTCGCATTCGTAGGACTTAGCATTGTTTTATATCAATTTTGTTTGCACTATCTGGTCTGGCATGCCGTCACCCTGCATTCGGATTTCATTTATATTAATACCTTGACTGTGATGAATATTTTACAATTGGGTAAAATATCCACTCAACAGAAATGGTGCTAGAAGGAGGGCATGAATTGGTATTTATTGATTTAATGCTTTTGAATTGTTCATGCAATGAATAATGTGATTTGGTCTAACCTTGAGATCTTTGAATTGCTGAATGTTTCATGTCCTATTGACTATTATCTTTAGCCTCCTTTAGCACTCAACATAAATGGTGCTAGAAAGAGGGCCTGTGTTATCGCTTTGTGATTTGCTTACTAGAATTTATGTGCATCTAACATAGTTGTTATGTTGTAGAGATTTTATGTTTATGATATCTAATGTGTAGGTTTAATGGTTTATTGCATTGTTATTGAATCATTTTGATTGTTAAATATTTTATTCATAAGTAGCTGAAATTGGAACTTAATGCTTATCTTTAGCCTCCTTCACGCACAACAGAAATTTTCTGGAAGGAGGGCCTGAATTGGTCATTTGGATTGCTACTAATTGTGCTTTGTTGCAAAAATTCTTCGAAAATGGAATTTGATGTTTATCCTTTGATATTGTGAATATTGCTTTATGGTTTTGGATTTGATTTGATATGATTATTGTGCTAACATGGTTTGGTTGACAAGCAATCACATTCATGGATTTCTTTTGTCATGATGCATTGAGGCTAACCTTATGAGAAAGTTCTTGGTTCTCATGATTCAATTGCCTAACCATTTGAATTTTTTTAGTCATTTTACACATCTTTGCAAGATATCTTTATTTGACTAACAAAATTGGTTCTGAAGTTATTCTTTGAGTTTCACTAATGGTGACATTTGATCAAATAAGAGCAAGAATGGCATCTTTGTTAGGTGACCATTATAGTCATTTAAACATGCCTGGAATACCCCATCAAATTCCTGAAAGTGTATTGGAGTTTGCATCGCAGTTTAGGCAAGATGTGGCATTAGGACACATACAAAGATTGTCTATCTACAAGAGCATGTTAATTCACTTGCAAATTTTCCATGAGGATGTTGCTTGTAGGTTATTCTCATACACATTGGATGACATAGCATTGGGTTGGTATATCCAATTACCTATAGATGTTATCACTTCTTGGGTCCAACTAGAAACAACATTTCTTGACCATTTTGGAAATCAAGTTGACCTAGTTATGTTGCAAAATCAGTTTACCTCTATCTATAAACAACCTAATGAATCCATGAGATAATTCAATGATAGGTTCCATGGGTTGTACACTAAAGTGGTGAAACATTACATCATATCAGAAGAGGAAGCCTTTCAAATTTACATGGGAGCCTTAGACCCCTCAATATCCAAATTTCTAAGGAAGCTTCTTGAAGATTCATCCTTGCCTAAGGCCTACAATGAGGCAATTATGGTAGAACGATGGTGGAATTTGAGAAATGTTAATGGGGGTAAGCTATCATTGTGTAACCCTAAGGCTAAAAATCAAAAGTCACCCCTGAGTCGAGTTGAGGCACAACATTTTCCCATGAGAGATTGTTTTTCAGGAGTTATTGAAGCCAACCTACACCAACCATCTAATCTAGTACCCTCTAATTCAACGATGTCTAATGTAAACAATCAATGGGACAAAGATGAATGTCCAAATGTTATATCCACCCTAGACATCATACCAGAGGAGATGCAAGTTTCAAAGCCAATGTACACCGATGAGAATTATGGTGAACAAGCCCATCAAAATGTCGAGATTAATTCATTTTTCAAAATGTATGAACCTTCAAGTGATGGAAGAGTCCTAGAGTTAACTAGCATGGAGATATGTGATAGGACAGGACCTTCCATAGAATTGAATGAAGTGGTTGAAAGAAATGATCAAGAATACCAATACGTCCCAAATGATGACCCTTTTGTTTGGGAAAGAAAGGGTTTAGAATCATTATTCACAAAGGAGGATTGGGATGATCATAGAAAGAAGAATGTAAAAATTGATCCCATTATAGAAACCCCTAAGCCATCAAAAGTGGTTGAAAGTGAGGTTGAAAGAGAATCAATAAATGAATTCGAAGACATAACAGAATTTCACCACTTGTTCTCGGAAGACACTTTGGATGAGATTGTTGAAACTGATGGTCAAGAAAACCCACACCTTCCAAATTGTGATAAAATTGAATCATGGGTTACAAATGTGGATTGTGATCTTGCAAGCTTGAATACAAAGAGTAGCCCACTTTTGAAAATAATTGAACCATCTAAGGAAGGTGAAGGTGAATTTGATGAGAAACACGTTGATGAATTGGAATATGGTGAAGAAGTAGTTGAGCATCACAACTTGATTTTGGAAGATGATTACTATGATTCTTGGGAGAAATGGGAAGAATATGCTCACTCCAAACCTTCTAATGAACTTTTTGTGTCAATTGATATGCAGGATAATACAATTGCTTTCTCGCATGAGGATATTACAAGTCCTGTACAATCTGAGAATGTTTTGGAAGAAGGGTTGGAATCTCATCAAGTGTTGGAAAATGATAATGATTCTACTACCATGGATAAATAAGGAGAACCACTTGCTTTGGTCCCCTTTGAGGGGTAAGAAATTAAAAATATTGATCCACCTATTGGCTCTACAATGTCTATGCCATCTCAAAATGAGGAAATTCCAGAACTTGAGTGGTTTGGGTTTGATATTATTGATGATCCTAATGAAAATGTGGATTTTGAAACAACTCAAGCCATTGATCATGGAAAGGTGTTATGTGACACATATCTTGAGAAGCTAGGTTCTTATTTTGAAAAATATGGGCATATGTTTGATTGGGTGCCTAACTTTGGTATTTTTGAACAGGTGTTTGATGATGATGAAAGTCATGAAGAAAAAGGAAAGATTACAAATGCTCACAAAGGTTTGGCAAATGAAAATATGCAAAAGGTAAAATCTAAACCTTTATGTTCCATTATCCAAAATCCAGGTAAAATGTTGCATCATGAAATTTTAGATTCAAATGTGATTAATGATCAAGTGCCATGTGAGGTTAGCAAAGAGCTAGAATTGGTTTCTACTTACATTGCTAATAAGTTTGTCTTGTCAAACGAAACAAATGTGAATATGCTTGAATTGTTGAATCATGTCCATAGAATATTAAAAATTCAATCTAGGGTAAAAACTTATAATGATCCTTATTTAGTAAATATCCTAGATGCTTGCAAAGTGTTGCATGAGCATGATTGGCCTAAAAATTTAGAGGGTGACTTGATGTCAAAATTTTCAGAAATAGCTTCTTATTTGAAGGAAATCTTATATGCTTGCGAAAATGAGAAATGTTGTCAAAGTGATGAATTGAATGTTGGAATTTACACCTCATGTAATAAGCAAGAAATAATTGAAAATCATGCATTTGCTTGCCAATTTAATGTGCCAGAATCTCAAATTGAAATTGCTGAATACTGGAATAAAAAAGGTAAAATAAAGGATTTTGTATTTGTAGGCATAATTTTATTGTGGGTTGATGCTTGTATAATTCAGTGTGCCTATCATGTCAAAATTCTTTCTATTCATGAAAGAAATCAAATTTGGGATCCAGGAAAGTCATGGTTGAGTTTTGTGCCATTTGTACTATATTGTATATTTTGTAAATACTTTTTGGTTTTCATGTTTAGTCTTGGTTTTGTGTGTTGGTTTTCCTTTGAGTTGTTGTTTGTTTCTCTTGTCTCCTTAGAGTGTTTTAGGAGTTTTGTTTGTGTGTGTTAGAGTCATGTTCATGCTCCCATACATTTACATTTTGAGTCAGTCCCCTTTATTGTGGTTTTGGTTTTGTGATGGTTACTGACAAAATGGCATGTTTTCAGAATAGATAATACAACCCACGAATCAAACGGAACTAGGGGAAAGAAAATGAAGCTATATAGTAATTATCCTTGGTTAAGTGTACTAAGATGGTGGAATGTGAAACAATGGAATATTATGCCAAAGCTTCACTTTAATGAACATCACATGAAGAGGCATTCCTTGGAATTGTGAAGGATGAAATCATCTTGGTGAACCGATTAAGGTGAATATCTAACATGCTCCAATTCAAGTATCACATAAATATTGGCAAAGTTCTCTATGAAAGAAGAGTACAAGAAATGCAAATATTGATCAAATCAGTCACTAAGTTTGGATAAACTCCATCGGGGCTATGGACATCTAACTGGTAGTGGGGCTCTATCTAGACAAAGCTTGATATAAAAAAACAAGCATTGAAAAGCTTGATCAAATCAGTCACCTAGTTCAAAAAATCTCCATCGGGGCTATGGATGCCTGACTAGAAATGGGGCTCTGTTTGAAAAAATTATGCTCAAAAGAGACTTTGCAAAAATATTATTCAAAAATGAAATATTATGAGCAGCATTTCATAGCCTAAAGGTAAACCAGATGATGGAATTTTGATGGTCCCAAGGATGCAAATTGAACCACATTGCACACACCATGCAGAAGCAAATAATCCATTTGTTCTCATATGAAGCTATTGACCTTACTTTCCTTGGGTGTTGCTAAATGGTGTATACTTTTCTAACCTTTGGTTCATTAATTACAGAACTGGGTTCTTCATCAAAAATGCTCAAGAGCATTTCCTAGCAGAGTCACCATTTGTTGTGACTATCTCACAACTAACCCCAATATTGGGGACCCACTTGAAATTTGTAGAAAATTGAACTAATGGGATATTATTGAGCAATTGGGTTCTTCCTTTTTACCTAATTATCCCATGATTTTTCTTGAATATAAAACCAATGGGGTCATTTTTGCTAGCAGTTTAGGTTACATGTTATTGCTTGATGTTTTGTTGCTATTTTGGCTAGCAAAATGATTGTTATTTATATTGCTCAAATATGTTGGTTTTGTTGTTCCTGTTGTTTTATCTTTTTTTTGTCAAATTTGTTGTTACAACAATTTGTTGTATTTTATTGTCATTGTGGTTGTTATTTTTTTGTTGTGTTTAGTTAGTGTTTTGTTGCTTAGTTTATTTTATTTTATTTGATTGTTGTTATGTTATTTTTTGCTTTTATTTTTATTTACTATGTTGCTTCTCACCTTTAGGTTATGTTGATTTAATTGTTAATTTGTTCTCTATTTTATTTCTTTGTTAGGTTTTACTTTGTTTTTCCTTATCTTTCTTTATGCTTTCATAGGGCTCTAAAAGGGAGGACGATGGACCGAGGACGTGGCACCACAAGGCAGGACGATGGACCGAGGACGTGGTAGCATGTCATAGGACGGGGCTTTGATGGTGCATGGTAAAGGGGAGAAACTACATGAATGCAATCAACTAAGCTAAGGTGAGAGATACCTTATGAAGCACTCGAGGAATGAAACACCATGAATGTGGGATAATGGACCTCCCCACACCAAAGAAAAAACCTTCGTCCATCGATTGCTCACATGTGATATACCAACAACCTAGATCTATAGGGCATATTCCATAGTAAATGCTGACCATGATTAGAAACTATAGAGGTATTTAATTTGGGACATGCATAGAACTATTGCAAGATGTGGGATAACACCCCACCTAACAGTTTCAGATGATAGTGAGTGGTAGGGGTGATAGAGAGATTTTGGTTGTAGGTTCACAGCATAGGAGGGCTCGACGTGACAACAATAATCATGATTAACCCTCACTTTTTGATAGGAAAACCTAAACTCCATACGTGTTGATTATATTTTCAAATGCTAAAGAGGAAGAAAATGTTGAAATATCAAGCACAGTGGAGTCGTGGAGTGTCTTTGAGGACCGAACACAGGCTTGAACCAATCACAGAAAGGAGGAACAAATGAGGTGTGATGTTGAGAGTGACCAAATTATGGTCTCATTGAGGTTACAAAGGATGAAGCCATACACGATGGGAGCTCACCGTAGGAAGAGAAAAACAAATTTGGGGTCGTTGAAGCTTTGTTTAAGGAGTAAGGGTTTCAACCATGTGATAAATTAATTCTTAAGTGGAAACCATATACAAAAGAATTTGGACAAAGGAAAATAACAAGAAGCACATGGGTAGAGATTGAAAAATTTAATGGATAAAATTTTGAGTTATGAAAACTCAAGATGGAGGATATGTTGGTTGATAGAGATTAGTGGATTACGATCTTGAGAATAAAACCAACATCAATGACAAATGAGGATTGGTTGAGGATCAATATGAATATAAGGAGTTCTATCTGATTATGCTTATCTGATTCTATATTGTTGAATGTATCAACAAATACCACGACAAAGTCATTATGGGATAAGCTAGGAACTTTGTATCAGACAAAGTCATTGGTAAATAAACTCTTTCTCTGGAAGAAGTATTTACTTCAGATGAATGAAGGTGATTTTGTGGCTAAACATCTAAATGTTTTTAACACTGTGGTAAATTAGTTATACCAGGATTTCCTTTTATGATTTCCAAAATTTGTTTGATGGCGGATTTGAAGGTTGTCTAGGGTCTTCTGTTGCACCGTTTTGTCTTGGGGAGGACCTATGCTTAATGCCTACAACCTGTTAACCCTGGGGCTCCTTCTATTCAGGTTACCTAGGGTCCTCCTACCCTCCTTCCCATGGCCAAAATTTCTATCTCTGTTGCATCCTCTAGTTATTTTGGTTTCCTCATAGATCTACCTCTTGTGCAAGGGGATTTCATGGCCTGTAGAAATCCTTAGATTTGCTGCTCCACCTTTTAGGTCTTGTGTGGGATACTATTTTGGTCCTATTTTTCTGCATCCCTACATTCATCCTTGAGTGGAATGATCCTTCTTGGTTTTTCCTCTACTCCTCAAACCATCTCGGGGAGGATTTTTTGTTTGGCAGTTTCGGTATCCAATTTTTCCTTGGCTACATACCGGTTCCTAGTTTTCCTTGAGCGGGACTTTTCAAATTGTATTATTCCTATTTGAGTGGGAAATTCCTTGCTTAGGGTTGTTTTTCAATTTTCCCACTTTGGGTGGGTTTTTTTAAAAGTTTTCTAGTTTATTCCCACCTAGATGGGTTTATCTTTGTCCCTACCTTGGGTAGGTTTTTATTGTAATTTTCCTTTGGCCTATCCTTCAACATTTTATTTGGCCTTTCCTTTGGTCCATCCTCTGGCCTTTGTATGGTCTATTGTAATAAGATTTTGGGATCCCTTTCAAAACCCACTTTTAATGAAATTTTAACTTATAAAAAAATGGATGAAGAGGAAAAATGTATTATTTTACTTTGTTCATTACCTGATTCATGGGATAACCTAGTTATGGCTATCACCAATACTAATTCTATATTGAAAGTAGAGGATATAGTAGGAACATTTCTATCTAATAAAATGAGATAAAAATATTATGAGGATTATCATCAAAAGGATGCCTTGGTTGTGAGAGGTCATTCTCAAGAAAGAAGCAAAAAGAAATCAGGAGAAAGGAAATCAAGATCTAGGGGTAAATCTATTGCTCCAAAAAAGAGAAAATGTTAGAAGTGTGGTAAAATAGGGCATTAAAAAAGAGATTATAGATCTAAAAATATTGATAATAGTTGATCATCTAATGAAGGAACTTCTACAAAAATGAAGACCACAAATGAATATTCAGGGGACTTATTCTTAACTGCAACATTCTAAAGTGAATGCCATGACTCGTGGTTGATTGACTCAAGTGCTTCCTTTAATATAAATCCTCATAGGGAGGGATTCTATAAATATGAAAAGATAAATGGAGGTGAAGTCTTCTTGAGAAATAATTCAACATATAAAATAACATGTCGAGGAAGAGTCAAGTTGAGGTTAAAATATGGAAGAATTAAAACTCTCCCTAGTGTTGTAAATTTTGGGTTTGGCAAGGAATATGATATCTGTGAGTAAGATGAATGATGTGGGTGTGATTTTGGTATTCAATAAGAAATAGTTGCAAGATGATTCATGGAGTCTTGGTGTTGGCAAGGGTATTTCGTATAGGAACTCTGTTCATACTTGAGGCTAGCACTATAAGTATTGATTGCAATAACTCTTTAGTTGTAGAGGAGAATAATATGGTAGAAATGGTTCTGAGTATTCCTGTAGTGAAGAAAATGTTGTGGCATCAACACAGTGGGCGTATTGGTGAGAAATACCTTCAAAAATTAAAAATGAAAGGTATGGTTGAACGAATTTTTGATTGCCCATTAAATTTTGATTTTTGTGAGCACTATGTTTTGGAAAGCAAACTCGAGTCAAGTTTCCTAGTAGTGCTACAAGATCTGAAGGAATTTTACATCTAGTTCATAGTGATGTGTTTGGACCTAAAAAAGTACCATCATTAGGTAAATCTATCTATTTTGTTATATTTATAGATGACTTTTCAAGAAAGACCTGGGTATATTTTTTATGGAATAAATTTGATGTTTTCAATAAATTTAAAGAGTTTAAGGCTCTTGTAGAAAATAAGATAGAGAAAAAGATAAAGGTTTTGATAAGTGACAATGGTGGTGAGTATTGCTCTAATGAATTTGAGTAGGTTTACAAGGATTATGGAATAGAAAGGTAGAAAAAAATCTATATACTCCACAATATATTGGAGTTGTAGAACGAATGAATAAAACATTGATGGATAAGGCAAAAAGCATGCTAAGTGGTGCAAGTTTAGAAATAAAATTTTGGGCAAAAATTGTTTTAATTGCTTTTTATCTCATCAATAAATCTCCTACCTCAGCTTTGGTGGATAAGGCTACATAGGAAGTGTGGACTGGTAAGAAACCCTCTCTTAGTTATAATTTTTTTTTTGTTTGTGATGCTTATATGTATGTTCCAAAAGAGAAAAGGACTAAGCTAGAACATAAATCTAAAAAGTGCATATTTATGGGTTATAGTATTGGTGTTAAAGAAAATAAATTATGTAACCTAGAATTATAGAAGATTGTTTACAATCATAATATGATATTTAGAGAAACAAAAGGGGTTCCAAAATAGAAAACAAAAGGGGTTCCAAAACAGGAAATGCAATCAAGAAAATAACCTAAAATAGTTCAATTAAAATATAATAGGAGCAAGAATCTGTGGTAGAACCTGGTGCTGCAAAAAAATATGAACTATATAGGGATTCTAAAGAGGAAAATTCAGAGGAAGAATGTGAGGAGGAAGCTGAAGATGCAAAATATAGAACTCTAAGTTTGAGGAGATTATATTGAGTGAGAAGACTCTAAGAAAGGTATAGCCCTTCAAATATTTGATCTACATTTAATATATCGGTTACTGATGAAGAACCCAAGGCTGTAAAGGAGGCACTTCATTCAAGTGAGAATAAGTCTTGGAAAAGGGCTATGGAGGAAGAAAATGAGTCCCTAGATAAAAATAAGGTATGGGACTTGGTGAAATTACCCTCTAGAAGAAAATTTATTAGTTGTAAGTGGGTATTCAAGAAGAAGTACAATGTAGAAGGAAAGTTGAAGAAGTACAAGGCTCGCCTAGTATCAAAAATATTTTCTCAAATTGAGGGAATTGATTTTGGTGAGATTTTCTTTGGTTATTTCTACTACTTTTGATCTTGAAATAGAATATATGGATGTAAAGATAACATTTATACATGGTGAACTTGATGAAGAAATATATATGTTACAACCAGAATGCTTTAGGGTAAAAGGTAAGGAGGACTTGGTATGCAACTTGAAAAAAAAATCCTTATGGCTTGAAGCAATCTCCAAGAATGTGGAACAAAAAATTTGATAGGTTTTTTTTGACACTTGGGCTTGGAAAAAGCAAAGAAGATCCGTGTGTGTATTTTAAACAAGAAGTTGAAAATTTTATTATCATTATTTTGTATGTGGATGATATGTTAATTGGTACTAATAAGGAGATGATAAAGTTACTAAAATCTCAGTTATATTTTGAATTTGACATGAAGGATTTTGTTAGCAAAAATTTTATTTTGGGTATGGAAATAATAAGGGATCATGCAAATAAAAAGTTATTGTTAAATAAAAGCAAATATATTGATTTGATACTACAAAGGTTTAGGATGCATGATTGTAAACCAATATTTACTCCATATTTTATTGGTCAAAAGTTATCTACTAAAAAATGTCCTAAAACAAATGAGGAAATCATGTTCCTTATGCTAGTGTTGTTGTTAGTCGACTGTATGCAATAGTCTGTACTAGACTTGATATTGCACATGCAATGGGAGTAGTTAGCATTTATATGTCCAATCCAAAAAAGGAACATTGGACTACTATGAAGAGGATATTCAGATACTTGCATGGAACTTTAGACTATGATATTTGTTACCAAGGGAAATATGGATATAGTAATATTGTAAGTCTACGAGATTTTGTGGATGCTGACTAGGTTGGATATCTAGACAAGAGAAGATCCGCAAGTGCATATGTGTTCAAACTATTTGGAGGGATAGTAAGTTGGATGAGTAAAAAACAATCTATGGTTGTTTTACCTATAATAAAGGCAAATTACATTGTAGAAACTCATACATGTAAATAAGTAGTGTGGCTATAGAGGTTGTGTTCAAAAATTGGTATTAAATAGAAGGCTATGAGAATTGACAGTGATAGTCAAAGTGCAATATTTTTTTCCAACAATCTTGGTTTTCATGATCGATCAAAACATACTGATATCAAGTACAATTTTGTGAGAGATATGGTTGAAGGGAATAAGGTGGTGCTAGAGAAAGTTGATACAGAGAATAATGTTGTTGATTCATTAACAAAGGTTGTACCTGCATAGAAATTTTCTTGGTGTGGAATACCTATGGGCATGGTTTCCCTTAATAGTTGGCAATGGTAGTTTTTGGTATATGAAAAATATTCAACAAGTGCGAGAATGTTGAAAATATGTTGAATATTTTCCATGTTATTCTAGTGGAGTTAACTCTAAAAGGTATTGGACACTCTTTGTGCATCCTTATAGGGGTTTGGGGCCAGTTTGTGGTATGAAACTAAATGGTGTGGGAAGCAGGATCGTTTTTATATTGAATCGCTTTTTTATTGTAAGGTAGAAAACCCATAATAGACTTAATTTATATATTTGTTTGATGATGCCTTATTATCATATGTGGATTGCATTTAAATACCTAGTCTAATAGTTGTAAGAGTGAAGGGTTGTGACCCTATAATATAATGAATAAATAATATAAGTAATTAGGACATGTTAGGAGGGTCCTAACATGCCACCCCCCTTAAAGGAGCTTTGTCCTCAAAGCTGGAAATTTGGAAATTGCTGCTGGATATCTTAAAAAATTTCCCACGTTGCGTCTTCTAAAGGTAGACCTTTCCAATGGATTAAAACTTTTGTGATATCGTGAGTATGAAGGTGACGAGAGCGGTGATCCAAGATAGCTTCTGGATCGACTAGAAGTAATCCATCATCGAAGAATTCAGGGAGAGTGGGTTGTGTTGTGATATGGGCTTCCACTACGAGCTTAAGGCAAGATACATGAAATACGGGGTGAAGTTTAGAAGAGGGAGGAAGCTCTAGTTTGTAAGCAACGGTCCCAATACGTTGGAGAACTTTATACGGCCCATAAAATTTGGGTGCTAACTTCTGAGAACCTTTTTGTTTAATAGAGGATTGACGGTAAGGTTGGAAACGTAAGAAAACCATATCACCCTCATGGAAACTATGTTCGCTTCTATGTTGATCGGCTTGCTGCTTCATGCGATGTTGGGTGGTGTGTAGGTTCTCTTTTAGGATCCGTAGTATGTCATCTCTATTAGCAAGTTTCATTTCCACCGCATGGACTTTTGTAGTCCCTGGAATATAGGAAGTGAGGGATGGTGGTGTTTGACCATATAGTGCTTCATAAGGAGTCATTGTGATGGACGTATGATATGAAGTGTTATACCACCATTCCGCTAGTGAAAGCCACTTTGCCCAATGGAGTGGTTGAGTAGAAACAAAACATTGAAGGTATATATCCAAGAATTTATTTACAACTTCTGTTTGGCCATCGGTTTGAGGATGGTAAGCGGAGCTCATACGAAGTTGAGTACCTTGTAATTTGAACAATTCCTTCCAAAAGGTGCTAGTGAAAGTTGGGTCGCGATCACTAAAAATTGTGGAGGGCATACCATGTAATTTAAAGATGTTATCTAGGAAGAGGTGGGCTATAGTGCTAGCAGTATAAGGATGAGCCACGGAACAAAAATGGGCATATTTATATAAACGATCAACGACTACGAAAATGGTTGTTTTTCCTCCTGATTTTGGTAATCCTTCAATAAAGTCCATAGAAATATCTGCCCATGTTTTGGTGGGTATAGGAAGAGGATGAAGTAATCCTGGAATAACGAGGGTCTCCCCCTTTTGTCTTTGGCAAACTTCACATTCTTTTACAAAGTTTTTGATGTAATTTTTCATTCCTACCCAATAGAAGGAGGTAGTGGCTCTTTTATAGGTTTTTAAGAACCCTAAGTGGCCTATAGTGGGTGAGGTATGTAACTCATGAAGAAGTTTTTCATGATAAGTTGAATTGGGGGTGAGGACCATCCTCCCTTTGTATCTTAATATATTGTCCTTCCAAGTGTATGGAGTTTTACTACGAGGATTATGTTGAAGTTGTTGAATTAAGGCATGGATAGTAGGATCATTTATCCATTCTTCATGCACCTCATCTACCCATTTAGGAATAAGGGAGGAAAGAGCATGGACTTGAGGCATATCTTCAAATTTTCTAGAAAGTGCATCGGCTACCATGTTGTCCTTTCCATTTTTATATGTAATTTCATAATCATAGCCAAGAAGTTTAGTAACCCATTTTTGTTGTTCCGAGGTATTAGTCCTTTGTTTTAAAAAATACTTCAAGCTATGATGGTTAGTGCGTATAATGAAATTTTGGCCAATAAGGTAAGGCCTCCAATGTTGAATAGCATGGACAATCGCCAACATCTCTTTTTCATACGTAGAGCGAGCTAAATTCTTAGGAGAAAATGCTTTGCTTATAAAAGCTAGAGGCTTTTCATCCTGCATGAGTATGGCTCCCATTCCTATTCCTGAAGCGTCACTTTCAATGATGAACAATTTAGAAAAGTTAGGCATGGCTAGAATAGGGGTGGTACACATTACATTTTTCAAGTTGATAAAGGCCTCATCCTCTTTAGACGACCATTTGAAAGCATTTTTCTTAAGTAATGTTGTTAGAGGAGCAGCAATTTTACCATAATTTTGGACAAATTTTCTATAATATCCCGTTAGTCCAAGAAACCCACGTAGAGCTTTTAAGGTTTTTGGAATAGGCCAATTTTTCACCTCCTCAATTTTGGAAGGATCTACCATAACTCCTTCCTTTGAGACAATATGCCCTAAGTATTCAATTTCTTGTTTTCCAAAGGAACACTTTGATCTTTTTGCATAAAGTTGATTTTCCTCCAAGATTTGGAACGCTTGTCTAACATGGTCCAAATGTTCTTCCCATGTTTTGCTATAAATCAAAATGTAATCAAAGAAAACTAATATAAATTTACGAAGAAAAGGGTGAAATACCTTATTCATTAGACTTTGAAAGGTAGAAGGAGCATTGGTCAGGCCAAATGGCATCACCAAGATTTCGTAGCACCCTTCGTGAGTGCGCAAGGTCGTCTTAGGAATATCCTTTTCATTGAATCATATTTGGTGGTAGCCTGACCATAAGTCTAACTTGGAAAAATAAGCTACCCCGTGTAGTTCATCTAATAGCTCGTCTATGAACGGAATAGGAAATTTATCTTTGATGGTAATTTTATTAAGTGCTCGAAAATCGACACATAAACACCACGAGCCATCCTTTTTTCTAACTAAAATAATTGGAGAGGAGTAAGGGCTTTTGCTAGGTCTAATGACTCCTGCATTAAGAAGATCTTGTACTAATTTCTCTATTTCAGTCTTTTGGAGGTATGGATAATGATAAGGTCTAATATTAGGAGGGTGATGCCCTGGAAATAGTGGAATAGTGTGATCGTGACTTCGTTGTGGAGGTAGTCCTTTTGGTTCATTGAAAACTGCCTTATGGTGGTCTAAAATATTTTGTAACTATGGTGTCTCGTATTCTTTGTGACTAGGTTGAATTGAAAATAATTGGGCAACCATTCCTTTGTTTCCTCTTCAGATAATTTTCTCCATTCTATGTGAGTTGACGATTTGGGAAGGTCTCGATTTCAGGCCTTGGATAATATAGGTTTGGTTCTTTGCTGTGAATTTCATCCATAGTTCATCAAATTCCCATTGGACTATGCCCAAGGTTTGTAACCATTGTACACCTAGTACAATGTCACACCCACCTAGGGGTAGGATGTACATGTCGCCTTTCATGTTATAAACCCCCATAGTTAGTTTTATATTTCTGCATTTTCCTTTGCATGCAATTTTTCTGTCATTTCCAATCATCACTTCGAAGTTATTGCAAGGGTATATAAAACAATTTGCTTGTTTAGCCACCTTTGGATCGATAAAATTGTGTGTGCTACCAGAATATAGGAGCATGATAAGGTTTTGTTTCTTAAAATACCCTTTAAATCGCATTGTTTGAGGGGCAAAAATTCTGGCAAGGGCGTTGAAGGAAACCTTTGGTGCATTTTCTTCATCACTTTCAAGTGTGTTGGATAATACCTCTACTTCGAGTTCAGGTTCCTCTTCAATAGAATTCCCTTCCTCTGTGGCATCTAGAATATATAATTTTCGTGAGGCACATTTATGATTTCTGTCAAATTTTTCATCGCAATGGTAGCAAAGACCCTTAGCTTGTCTTTCCTTCATTTCCTCGAAACTCAGATGCTTAATTGGTAGAGCGGGATTAATTTTGGGGGTTGTGTAGGATTTTTGGGTTCGTCCATTTTGCATTGGTTTGGGGTTGGTATAAGTTTTTGATGGTTTCCCCCAAGTTGGTTTTGTGAACCGATTTCATGCCTTGATTTTGTCCTCTGCTAATTTTGCCAAGCCAATGGTCTCTAACATGTTTGTAGGGTTATACATTTGCACCTCTATTCGAATTTCTTCTTTTAATCCATTGACAAAACATTCTTGAAAGAAGGCAGCGTCTAATCCGGATGTTTGATTAGCTAGCCTTTCAAATTCTTCTTGGTATTCGCTTATCGAAGTGGTTTGGCATAATTTAGTGAGGGCCCTGTAAAGCTTTGAAACTTGCTAGGGCCGAATCGCACTAATAGATTCTGTGTAAATGTTGACCACATCGGAGTACCATTAGTTTTATTGAACCATTGGTACCATTGGATGGCATTGTTTTCCAAGTGGAAGGAAGTGATATGCACTTTTTGCATTTCCAGAATTTGATTTAGTGAGAAATATTGCTCTGCTCAGTAAATCCAGTTTGTAGGGTCTCCTCATTCAAATTTTGGGAATTCTAATTTGGTCGTCCATGGTAGAATGGAAGTTTGTGGACCTCCTAACATTGCTCGGTTTGATGACCCGTGGTTGGGTGAATTTGCAGGTGTTGTTGCATGATTTTGACTGATGGTGTCAAGTTTAACATCCATTGCAAATATTTTCTCGAAGAGTTCTCTTGTGGTACGGGTATTCTCCTCTCTTTCCTATTGAACTTCTTCAGTGAGCCTTTCGTGTTTCTCATGAACAGAATCCAGTGATCGTCGTCCTTCAGCCATTGTAGTTTGTGTAGGTAACGATCAATATGACTTGGTACAGGTGAGCAAAATAAAAAATAAAAAATAAAAAATAAAAAATTAATTTTAATTTTTTTTTTTTGCATTCCAGACGTCGAAAATCTTGATGCTATGTTGAAGATTTTAGCTTTTTCAAAAAAACCACTGGTTACCACGTGAAAGGTCAAGCAATTTGGATGTAAGACAACTTAATTCGTACCTTAGGAGAAGGTTTAATTTTCTACGAGGATTTTGAAACGGACCCGTGAAGCGTGAATGTTGTTTGCGTCCTCGCGAATGTGGACTGGTTGAAATGTGCGGTGGAAAAAAAATTTAATGGTGAATTTGCTCCTTGATCTAGCTCTGATCCAGATGGTATGAAACTAAATGGTGCGGGAAGCAAGATCATTTTTATATTGAATCACTTTTTGATTGTAAGGTAGAAAACCCACAATAGACTTAATTTATATATTTGTTCGATGATGCCTTATTATCATATGTGGACTGCATTTAAATACCTAGTCTAATAGTTGTAAGAGTGAAGGGTTGTGACCCTAGAATATAATGAATAAATAATATAAGTAATTAGGACATGTTAGGAGGGTCCTAATAGTTTGGGTCCTAAGCAAGTGTTTGGGGGTGGTATCCCCCAATAGGATTTTTAGGGTTTCTTAAACTAATTTTAGACCCATATGGGTTGTTTAGGGTTAACTATTTGAACCCATGGTTTTTTGCCAATGGTATTATAAAATCTACTTTGTGTTGTTATTTAATTGCACTTGCATCAGGGTTTAAAAAGAGAAAATATATGAGATATGAACATTATTGTATTGGAGATGGTTGAGTTTATACAATAAAAAGATATTATTATGCTATATTTTTTCTTGTAAGGATTTTCCAAGTGAAATACTATGCTATGTGTGAATCTGTTATCTTATTCTTCTTTTTCCTTTGATTATGTATTTACTATTTTTCTAGATTTATTTTATTAGGGCCTTTTGCTCTTCACCGTAGATGTTGGCTCATTTGCCCAAAAATTTTGGGAGCAAAATTTATTTAGGGTTGGTTTACCCTGTTTTGATAATAATTTCATCATTTTTATTTTAAATCGCCAACCGCTCCCATTTTTATTTTATTTATCCTACCAAAGTCGCCTATTATACAATCATTATATATATCTAACATGAGATTGATAATCATAAATTTAAAACATTAATTCTCATTGAAAAACAACTTGTAGCAACAAAAAAACAATAGTAGCAAAAAATGAAATGTAACAATAAAAAACAAGTGGGTGATAATAGAGACGATCAACAACAGTGAGAAATAGAGGTAATCATATGATAGAAAAGCGACAGACAGTAGGGAAAAATGAGATGATCAACTAATAGAATAGGTGATAGAAAATAGTGAATACAAGAACGATAAACCAATAGAGAAGGCAAGAAATAAATTTGAAAATAAGAGGTGACCATATTATGGAATAGGCAGTAGATAATAGGAAAAACAAAGATAATTAATTGGTATAATATGTGATAGATAACATATGTTATCAAGGATGATCAACTAATATACTAGGTGATAGACAACAATGAGAAGCAAAGGTGATCAACTAAAATAAAATGTGATAACAACAAGGAAAAATAATACGATCTATTGATAGAATAGGTGATATATAGTACTGAATACAAGAATGATAGATCGATAGAGAAGGTGACAAACAAATTTGAGAATAATAGGCAACCATATGATGAAATAGGTGATAGACAACAAAAAAAACAAATATGGTTGATTGGTAGAACAAGTTATATACAACATGGGTTATCAAGGATGATTAGTTGATAGATTGGGCGACAAACAACAACAAGAAGCAAAGGTGATCGACTGGTATAATAAGTGATACAACAATGAAAAATAAGATAATAAACTAATATAACAAGTGATAGACAACAATGAATACAAGATTGATCAACTGATGGAATAGGTGAAAGATATTAGCTAGAAGCAGAGGCGATCAATTGATGTACTAGATGATAGTTGATTGATAGAATAGTTAACAAACATCATGGGTTAACAGAGGTAGATAAAGTAGATGATAGACAACAACAATAAGCAAAGTTATAGAGAAGCAGTGAATATCAATTTATAGAAGAGGCTATAGACAACAGGGAATCTCCACAAGAAGTAATTCCCTTTCACCAGTTCTAAAATTTTCACCATTTTTTTAACATCATGATCATTTTCTAGGATTAACTAATTTCTCTATACAGATATAATGGCACTTGTTGGCAATGTAAATAAGAAAGGCCAATATTCTAATAAAAAGAGTATCCTAAAATACTTTTGTCATATATCAAAATCCAATGAGACAACGACATATGCACAAATTCAATGTACAAGTGCCTTTTACCTACTAAACAATTAACTTTTCTATTTTGTTAATTATTTTATATAATGTCTTTATTCATAAAATAATACCAATTTTTTGGTTGATGGATCCTGGCCAAGTGGTGTGTTTATCTACCTCTTTTTTTGGTTTGCAAAAATATATTATGTTAATTCTTTAATATAATGTGTTTTTACATCAAAAAACAATACATAACACCTTTGTATGTAGAAAACACTACTGACCCTGATATGTCTGCACTTGAAGATATTCTCAATAATGAAATGCCCCCACATAAAAAATTTCTTAATGAATGCAAGTAATGATATACCAACATAATATAGATGTGTGATTTGTAGTTGGAAACTAGGAAAGGATCATAAGATGCAACGTTGGATACAATAGAAAAATTTTATGGAAAATTTTATGTGATAGTAAAAGAAAGAGATGGAACAACTTAGAAAATAATTAGGTGGAAGGTTGCATCAGAATGTGTACATGTTATATATACACAAGAATATGAAAAATAATTGAAACAACAACAAACTCTTGTTGAGAAAAGTGGAACGATTCAAGATTAATTTCAAAAAATTCATAAGACCACTTTAGTTTTAAAAAATTTACAATTTGCTATTGTATATACTATTATTAAAAATGGTAGGCCTGTGTCTGATTTCATTGATTATAAAAATCTATTTCAACCATTTGATGTGTAGAACCTTATCGATGCCCATTAGTCAAACCAAAGTGGTTGGGAAATGGAAAAATGTCTCTCATTGGTTGAGAAGGAGGACCTTAGAGATGCTAGAGTTAGAGTATATTACATTATTTAGGTACATGTCTATGTACCACCTTAGGTAGATTATTAGAGTAGGAGTTACTTGGGGAAGAAGTAACCTATGCACAAGTGTTGCAATGTGCAAAGGAATAAATGGAAAAGTGTGCATATGCAATTTGTATATGTGCAATGATGTAAAAGGGTATGTTTCCCTCACGCACTCAGGAAGAGTGAGGCTCAAGTAACTTGTCAGCTATATAGAGAGCTTATTGTAGATGAAGGAGGTATCCTCTATACAATCCACTAATAGAGTGTGAGCTTCATGTTGTATTCATTCTCTATTTTCATGAGCCTCCATTAATGGCTATTACATGAGCTATTTCTAAAGTATCTTGTATTAATTTCATGCCCATTTATCTTCCATTATCATAGTTGTTATATTGCTTGCTTATTTCCATTACTCATGGCTTCATTTCTTCTTAGCATATAGCTCAAAAAGCTAACATGGTATCATAGCAAATGGTAGATCCATCGAAATAGAAAAAACCACAAAAGGTGCAAAAACTCAGACTTCTTGGGAGGTCACCCATCTGAGCACTGTTCCAGCTAAAAATGTTTAACAATGGATTTTTTTGATGGGTTGAAAAAATTAGGGCATTAGGGAACTTTGTGTTTTAGATTCTGAGCATAGTGAGGACTTAAAAAAAAAAAACCTCTACCCTTACATGGAAATGGCCATTTTTTTGGATTTTAGGATTTTTTTTTATCGATTTATTTTACAAGTTTCCTTTTTTTGTTCCCCTTTCATGTCGACATTTCCAAAAATTTCTACTAGGGTTTCAACCTACTTTCTTGAACCTATCATCACCAAATTCGAGGCTATTATGTCCAGATTTCTTTGCCACGTATTTCCACTCTTGTGCATGAGGGTTTCAACCCATTCGTTAAGGTTTCTGCTATTCATCCATTACAACATTTAAAAAAATTCATTACCATCGCAGACTACTTTCCACCCTCCATTCCAACTCGTCCAAGCTCGCTCTTTGCTATCGCTCCCTTTGTGTTTCCATCGAAGGTGTTTTTTTGCCACTGCCATACAAGGGTTTTAGCTTGAGGATTTCCATATGAGTCGAGGAGAAGTGCCATTTTACATGATGCACCCTTCACACCAGTTGTTGCACTACTATTGTGACCATATCTACCACCACACAAGAGGAAATACCTCTACCCTACTATTTCGTACGTTGTTGCTTCCTTTCATGGCCTACTTTCGTCCTTGCTTCTTACCCAAACCTGCTCATTTGAACCTGTCATTCCCTGCTCGTAAAGTCCTACGAATACATTTGACAAGAGAAAATTCCTGCTACTATGTACCCATACACCATCATCGTTGTTCATGAGGGTTTCATCGCACCATTCTCCAACCTGTTCGTAGCTACAGTAACAAGATATCCATTGCAAAAGAAAGGTGTTATCAAGAGCCAACAAACCTTATCACTCGAACTCCAATGTATGAATACCACATGGTATTATCTTACTCAATGTGGTATGTCTTTGCCAATTTATAGCAAATCAATAACAAAGGAATCTCCAACGAAGGGTTCATGCAAAGGAGACAAGAAAATGATATAAGGTTGGTGTATTTATTTTTATAAAGGTTTTAAATGACCTCATATCATTTGGAGAGATAAGGTTTAAAATAAAAATATAGATAAATATTTTTAATTCGTTTCTAAAGTTAATAATGGAGAAATAAGGACAGGCTTCTAAGATTTTATAAGGTTCATCTAATAATTAAATGGAGATATAAGGTTGATTAAAAAATATTTTTCAAATAATTAAATAGGAGTAATAAGGGGTTATTATAAGGTTTCAATTACTTTTATTATTTGCAATTAAATCATAGGGAGATATAAGGTTATCCAAGGTAATTTATAAATTATATTTGCTTTCAAATTATTGGAGATATAAGGTGAACATTTCTAAGGTTAAATAATTGCATTAAAGTAATTATAATCTTAGAAAAATAGAAATCAAATTGAAGGTAATGACATGTATCATTGCTTGAGATTTCAACCTAACTATATTTTGCAATTAATAATTAAGAAGGAGATATAAGGATTTCTACCTTAGAGAGTTAATATTAATTTGCAAAATATTATTTTCTTAACCTTAAATATTTGCAATTAAATAATTTTGGGAGGAATAAGGTTTTCAACATGGAAAATTATTATTGCAAATATTATTTCTAATATTCCAAATTAGGGAGATATAACAGTTACTACATCAAACCCTAGAAAATTTGGAATTTAGAAATATTAAACTATTGGATATTAAGGAAGTTCATCATTTGCTTAAAGGAGTTGGAATTATCTATTCATGCTTGTCTCATTCTCATACTAAAAGGGCATGAATCCAACCATAGAGAACTTAAAATTGATAAGTGCATATCTCAATAGGGAGAAGGTGAACTAACACTAGCTAAGCACTTTTATAGCATATTATAAACTATCTAGGGAGCCATAAGGTAGCCTAAATCAAAGGAACATGGCAAAGAAGAAGTAAATGAAAAAGAAAACAAGTAATCCAAAAGCAAAAACTTAAAAACTAGAACTTCACAAGTTGACATAATTAGTTGAAGAAGAAAATCTATGTCTTCAACAAGAACTAATTGTCTTTGGAGAAGACTTAGACTTTCAAGAAGAAGAAATTTACATTCAATATGACCCTCTAGAAAAGACTAAGGAACGATTGCAACTACTAAAAGGATGCACACAAAATATGATCGAGAAAATTGAAGTTCAAGAAAATACATCTGTAAAGAGAAAGAAGGTCTTGCAATCAATCATGAGAGAGGCCAAAAATAAAATTTTCTCAATAGTAGGAGATTACTTAAATTTAGAAATTGGTGAATAACAAACAAACTCAAAAGACGTGTTCACACTACCTAATGATATAAGAAAAGTAATGTATATGGCATTAATTTCTAATGATGTTCTCAAAGACAAGAATAAAAGATAAAAGGATGTGATAGAAGGTTTGAAGAACATGTATATTAATGAAGCAAATACTTTGAATAGTATGCTTGGTGATATTACTAGTGAAGCAGAAAAAGGGGATTATTCTACACTTCAAAAATGCATGCAAAGTGTTATTAGTAATGCTAATGATTACTATGAAGATTTTGTTATTATACCTACCAATCTATGGAGAATAATCTACAAAGGAATTATCACTCTTAATGTTTCTAAGATGAGAGAACATGAAAATATTGAAGAGGTAAAGAACAAGATAGAAATGAAAGATGCTTCTAGTGATACAAATGACTTAAGACCTATGATGGTAGATTCATGTTGCAATACCATATAATCAAAACCATTGATTATTGATTCATGCTATGATACTAGTGATATTCTTAAAATAGATAAAAACACAAATCATAATTCTTATCAAAATGAAAGGGAATATTGTAATGCAAGCATTGACACCAATGATCTAGAATCCTTGACAAAGGTAAAATAACCTATTACAAATATTGATTCTATATGTGATACAAGTGATCTAGATACAGTTCATGATTGCTCAAAAAATGTTCATGGTGCTAGAATTGATGAAGGTATAAATTCAGATGATGATAGATATATTGATGAACAAGATTATATTGATGTTGAAAAAAATTATTCTAATGATTGTATTAGTCATATTAATGGTTTTTGTTCAAATATGATAATTATGAGGATATAGGATCAAAATAACATGAAAAAGGATTGAAAGAACCAATAGTATCAAAAATCAGATCAAATCATGAAGGTCTTGAATACACAAATCAGATTAGCATTGATAATCAAGGAACAAAATCAGTGATAGATGTTAATAAAATAGTTTTTGTGAAGGACAAAATGGTCAGAGAGATTTGGATATAGAAAATAGGTGTAATAATTGTAACAAATATGGGCACAAGATAGAGAGATTTTGGAATCTCCATAGCTATAAAATTTGTGGAGGAACCAATCATTCCCAAAGACATTGTTGGTACAAATAAAATCATTTCTTTGATTGGGTATATACAATGACAAGAAACTTCATCAGTGAATTCTCTCAAGTATACTTCTCAAGGTGCAAATATGGGCACAGGAAAGGTATGAACTAATTCTACAACAAAATTGGAATAAAAACAATAACAGTGCCAAAATTAGAATACAGAGTCAAGCAAAAAGGTGAAGCTCAAGCAAAAGATCAATTCGAAGACCACTTGAAGAATGAAGACAAATACAAAGATCCATATTGAAGACTAAAGTATTCAATACCTAAATAATGTAATACAGGGGGGTGTTAGAGTTAGAGTATATTATATTATTTAGGTACATGTCTATGTACCACCTTAGGTAGATTATTAGAGTAGGAGTTACTTGGGGAAGAAGTAACCTATGCACAAGTGTTAGAATGTGCAAAGGAATAAATGGACAAGTGTCCATATGCAAGTTGTATATGTGCAATGATGTAAAAGGGCATGTGTCCCTCATGCACTTAGGAAGAGTGAGGCTCAAGTAACTCATCTTCTTATATATAGAGCTCATTGTAGATGAAGGAGGTATCCTCTACACTATCCACTAGTAGAGTGTGAGCTTCATGTTGTATCCATTCTCCATTTTTGTGAGCCTCCATTAATGGCTGTTACGTGAGCTATTTCTAAAGTATCTTGTCTTAGTTTCATGCTCATTTAGCTTCCATTATCATAGTTGTTATATTTCTTGCTTATTTTTATTACTTGTGGATTCATTTATTTTTAGCATATAGCTCAAAGAACTCACAAGAGAGAAAGTAAAACATGTCAATTTTATTTCATTTTAAATTTATGAGGTAATTGTTGTTGACAACACATATTGGATTTGCATACATGTTTACACATTGGAAAATAATATAAGGCAGCCTCATTTACTTGCACTAAATAATATGGTGGAAAACCTTTTCAATGTTGTAACTAGTTTAAAGTGCATAGTGGGAATGAATGATGTAGAAATAGCCACTACGTTCATATGTGTTAAAGTTGATGGTGCTGCTACAATGCAAGGACACAAGAATGATCTTTATGTTTAACTATAGACATCAATTACCCCATATTTGATCCCTATTAATTACAAGGCTCACTGAATGAATCTTGCATACAAAATTGTGAGTGCATTTGAAAATATCACAATAGTGGAAGAACATGTTTGTGAAATTAATTCTTATTTTTATGCAATTTGAAAAGATTTGCAAAGTTTCAACAATTTGCATTAGGAGTTACTAAAGGTAGAAAATTGTTGAAATATGTAGATACTAGGTTGATTTCATTGTTTCAGCTATCATATAGAGTTTTCAAAGAATATCAATCCTTGGTAAGGTTTATGTATATAAATCGTAGGGCAATTGATAAGGCTAAATATTTTCTATTCGGTATGACTAACCTGAAAAAACTTCTCACATTATGTGGTAATCTTCTAATGTTGGAAGAAATGAAAAATTTTACTAAACTTGTACAAAAAATATCCATTTATATAGTTGATTTCATTAGAATGAGAAAATAAGTATGCATGCATATTGATATGATGTACATGTTTGATGAAAGTTTTATGGATCCCTAATTTGAGAGTTGGAGAACTTTAACAAACATCAATGATCCTACAAGATTTTTGAAGTTCAACATCAATGATCATCTTTGTATTAATGTTCACAAAAAGGAGATACCTTTATATTTTTATGAAAAGCGATTGCATATATCTACAGATGAAGTTGAACAAATACCTATAACATAAAATGGATTTTATGTAGTTGTACATAATACAAATATTAAATTGAGAAAAATAGCAGAAACCTTGACAAGAAGAATAAGATATCATTTTCAAAGAGATGAATTGGTTGATGCTATGGATGTGGTTAACCCTTGTTGATGTGAAATTCAGCCTAGCAAAAAGGAAAGGTTTGCGCACCCCATGAACCTACACCAACATTGAATGATCGCAGAGCCGAAGGGCATGATTGATATCCAGAGAAGGATGGTTCTTGGGAAGTCCTAGCTAATTATACCTAAAGAAAAATGGGGTTGAAATAAAAGGAAATAGTGCTAAATATAGAACTTAAAAGGGGATGGATTTAGTCCCATAAAAATATATATTGATAAAACTTAAACCATTGCAAAAATACAATTGAACTACCTAAAAGATAAGCCAATCCTAACTCCCATTTACCATATAACATACATGATTAAATGTGAATACCAAATGTAAATGCATGAAATCCATAATGTAGAATTAAATCATATCCATCCAAATAGCCATAGCAAAAATAAACACTCAACACACACATTCGAGAGCTTAACTAGAGACCAAATAGTAATAAGCTTGCATTTCTTAAATAGCAAGAAATTACATCTGAGTTGTAATGGCCAAAGAGTCAACCTCTTGGAATGCCATGAATTCTAGTACATATAGACCTTACAATAAATTTTGCATTGAATATGGAGGGTGGTGGATGAGATAATTCGATCATGCCAAAGGGGTAGCCATGCTACGGTTTTCTTCAAATATCTTTTAGATTGTGACAGAGAATGGTTGAAAGAAGGGGGCAGACAACACAACCTAAATCTAGACCCTTGATCAATTCTACCCCCTTGAATTATTTGATGGATCATAAATTTATTCACCTAATTTGAGAAGAAAGCAACTTTCAAATGCACTATCAAACCCCCCAAAATGAGTAGCTTCAATGAACCAGAGATTCAACCTGCTACCTCCCATTGGTTGGGTATGGCACCAAACTTATTAATTACCCACCTATCACCATGCACCCTCATAAATAGGAACACTATGCCTCTCCTATATAAGTCCCTTGATGTGGTAAAAATTCCAATATGGGTGGACTTTTGGAAAATAACCATTGTATGCCATCGACACAAAACTCTGCTTGCTAAGTGTAGACATGGAAAATTGACCCACTAAGGTGAGTAATTTTCCCTAGATCCCTTGTTTTCTCCTTGGAAAATAAGGGTTATATTTGATCCAAATTTCCCCTACCAAATATTCTGCTTTCTCATCAAATCCTACATCATTTCATTAAAATCAAAAAGAGCTTTCCAACAATATATGATTTGTCCCGTTCTGACTCCATTTGGTCCCTCAAAGTGCATTAAAACTGCATAGGGGTCTAGTTGTTCTAAAATCATGGTCCACCTTTTGAGGGGTGTGATTTTGCATTTCTAGTTGTTGCAAAATCACAATCCACCTTAGAGGGTACGATTTCACATTTCTAGTTGTTGCAAAATTGTGATCCATCTTTGAGGGGTATGATTTCGTATTTCTAGGGTTTTCTCTTAAGAAAACCCTAATTTTTAAAGATGGCATATTTTGACATCAACTTGTCTTAGTTCTCCTACCCATTCCTCTTTCAAATACATTATATAAGGTGGGTTTGAAGTCTTATTTTTTCCCAATCAATTCAATCCAAGTTCTATTTCTTGAAGTCTTCTCTTCTACAAGTAAGCTAATTTGCAAGGTTGAAAGTGCTCGTTGTGCAAGTGTGAAATATAGTCTATTGAAGCTCTATTTTGTGTTGCATTGGATTGTGTGTTTTTTCTCTTGGTGGACAAGTGTCGAAGCCCTAAGGAGAGATCAACTATTTGGAGGTCTTCACCCTTCTGTCTACTTTTTCACTATCTACCAGGTGTTTTCGTTTATTTGCATCTGCATATCATTAGGTTTTTATTAGGCATTTGTTATTTCATATTTTTTTGAGTTTTATCTTTGCTTCTATGAAATCACACTCGATCATATCGAGGCATAATTTTGTTGGTTTTCAAAGTCGTGATCACTTGTACAGGGTACGATTTCACACAGACTACATCTAAGGGCAACCTACTACTCCCAAACCCTAAATTTTGGTTACATGCTACATATAGACCATGTTGTTACATTTTGTGCTCTATTTCATAATTTTGTTCTATTGCATTTCATTGTGGTTTTCTATCTTCCAAAGGTTAAATTTCACTTTCATTTTCAAAGGTCAACTAAAATTACCTAGGGGGCTTGAATTTTGCACCTCCAAGTATTGACCATACAGTGGCCTAAGCAGGCTCCTAATGCTAAACATATTTTTCAAGTGTTTTCTAAGTTATTTTTGTAAGAATAAATATCATTGGATATTGTTGAATAAAAGATAAAGGCTTGGATCAAACACCAAATAAGATAAGTACTCTAGTTAATATATAGGTTGTTTGTTGAGTTTTTGTTATTTTTGTTAAAACCTTAGATCGATATAAAAGAAAGATATTCAATCAATTTCTAGGTATTTGAAAAGTAAAAAACATATAGTGTGCACTTAGGGTTTAATATTATTCGTGCATCTTCTCTTGAGCTCTTTCTCAAAAAGGATTTCACTTTATAACCCTAGGGTTAGAAATAATTTAATTAAAGGGTCACTCTAGGGTTAGTTCTTATCTTCTTGCATTGTTCCTTCATTTTTATAGTTTAGCTTAGAAAGGCCAAATTTAGGTGATTATCTTGAATTGAATACATCAAACATTCTTAAATACCTAGACTTGGAGCGAGTCCTAAAATTTTTCCTGGTGAATCCTTCCTTACCTTTTAAAACAAGGTGTAGAGAACAAGATACCCCTGTGGTCACCTTGGCTTCCCAACAGATCCAGTCTAGAATCATACATGGTAGGGCAGTTTTCCTCCTCTACAATAAGCTAGGGTAAATTTTTAGGTTTCCACCTCCATTTCCATCTTGGGTATGATTTTGGGATCACTCATGGTATAAGAGATACCCAAACCCAAATTTAGATGGATTGTGTTATATCTTCGTGGTAGGGATTCAGGTTTTGGCCAAGGTTTGCTTGCATCCCATTTCTCCATTGGAATCTAAACTTGGATGACCCTTCATTTTGATTTTGGGAGGCACTTCAGGTTTGATATCCCATTTCTTAACCCTTATCATAGGGCGGGGATTTGGGATCCTCCTAGAATCTTTGAACACCCAATTCTTTGCCTACCTTACCACTTAAGTAGATTTTGAGTTTAAGTCAACGAAGTCCTAGGATTATTTCATGATTATAAATGGTTCACCCTTACTGGCCATCTATCATCATTTGGACTTTTGGAATTTGCTCGATGTCTCAAGATGATCGATTTCTTTTCCCATCTTGGAACCGCTAAACTTTCACCACATTCATTGCGACCTAACTTACTACTACGTTGTTGCACCCTAGAGGTTAATTCTCAACATCTACTACCCAATGCTCAATGATTCAACTGTAAAAACTTAGCCATTTATAAAAACCATCATATTGATTCAAAAAGGGAAAGTATGGATGAAAAAATATAAAATTTCATCCACAACCCCATATTCTGGGATCCTTCTACTGGCTACAATAATATAAATGATTTATCTATCAAGTACATGGGTAATCTTGTTAACCATTTCATAAAATGTGTGAAATTCAATGGTATTCTTAGTAAAAATATTTTGAAAAACAATCAAGACATTTTGGAAGTACAATGGTTGATCAAGTATCATGATTGACTAACCATCATGAGCCAGGTTCCATTACACATTTATGAAAAAATTGTATCCTAGTATTGTTTTAAAAGATACGATTAGTGAATATTTTCATTTATATGAATTATGTAAAATGATAATTTTGGGATTTGTGGAAGATGAAAGGGTGTTTAGTGCATTATCTTTTGTAAAATATAAGGTTCTCAATAGGTTGGATACAAATTTAAAAAATTGGTTGAGATTCTATGTGTCAACCTATGAGGTGGAACGGTATCCTTATGATAAAGCTTTGGAATATTAGAAATCTCTTGTAGATAGAAGAGGTATCATGAATACTCATGATAATAATAATGATACTTGTAGTGATGAGATTGTAGAGACATAAAGATTAGGTATGCATACAAATATTTTGGACAATCTAAAAAGCCTTTATTTCAACTTCATTGTAATATATGGAAGATTTTAAAAGTTTGATATATTTCAAATTATTTGTTATCAATTTTCTACTAGAATTTAAAATTTTTATTTTGCTTTACTAAAACTATGAAATTTACTCAATTGTGTATATGTATTTGTTATTAGTTTTCTACTAGATTTGGAAATTTGATTTTGCTTTATTGAAACTATGAAATTTATTGGATTATGTGTACATGTTTATAAAAAAATTTGTTTGATATCATATCGTTGTTATTCGATTGTGTCTATTTTAAAAAAATTATACGTTTTATATAATAGACGTATTGTTGGATTTTCTATATATGTTCATAAACTTTTATTTTTATATCAAATCCATGTTATTTGATTATCTATATGTTCATGAAATTGTTTGTTTTATATTTAAGCATTGTTCTTGGATTATCTATTTATGATAGTTAAATTTTATACTTTATGTGTATTTTAGAAAGCCTTTATGGCTAAAGAGATATTTGTATAATGTAAATTTTAAGTCCCACTAGGTTTGTTTGTGTTGGAAATCACCCATTAAAAAATATTTTATAACACAAACGATAATTTTTTACCTATGTCCATCTTGATTAGAAACTCATTTATAATTGATAATTGTTAATTGCATCCATATTAACAAATTTAAACATAAGAATTTTTAAAATTTAATTGTTTCAATGGTAAATAAATAAAAACAAAACATATATATAAATCGAAACAAAAATTAAAAAACACAATACACAAATTTTCGAAAATGCATATTTTATTAATTTGAAAAACATATTTTGGCAATTTACAAAATTGTTGACTGCTATACAACAAAAGTTACAATCAACTATTGAGATTTTTTCTTCATTTTGTGAATCTACTCAGTGCCTGAAGCATCTTTCAGATCTACTTGAGGTTGAGGTTGTGTTTCCTAAATAGTTTGCTCTATCAATGCACCAGTTATTATGAGGTCTTCTTTTGTTGTCTCCATACCCTCCAACAACGCTCTTTTTCTTTTACAAGGTCTTCCTACAACATTGAAGCCATTTATTTCTCCTTTTGTTTAAGCAAAACGTCAAGATCCATATTATGTTCTTTTATGATCCTCCTAAGGTAGATGTTTTACCTTATTATAATTTACAATCTATCTTTTAAATTAACAATTGCTTGCATATTTGTTTAGCGTTATTGATCAAAACTTTTATGTTGTTCACCTACTTCTTTAGGTATTCAAAATTGAACTGCAAAAGAAAAAAATATATATCAATATTAATAAATAGAATATAATATAGGTAAAAAATAATAAAATTCTCTTACACATAAAATATATGACTTACATCAACATCTCTTGTTGCCTATGCAACTTCCAATTTTTTCTTATCAATAGCCCATTGATTATAATATGCCTAGGCTTCAACATTGAGGTTTTATAACATATTCAAAAGAATTACTAGAATTTCATTAGTGTACATGGAGGTGGCCTTCACCTTACCAGATTCAGCCTAATGTAACAACACATCAAGCTTTTGTGGTTCATTCTCCACCAATAAAAAAATGTTCTATCTTTTTTAAAAGTTTTTATATTGAGCATTTATTTCTTTGATCAAAACCTTTTCCCGATATTCTCATTCTTTTATTTTTGCAATATCAGATAAAAGACTGTCTTTGACTATTGCCTCACAATTATCAGATAATAAATTCTCTTTCAAAAAATAAACTTTCTCATCATTAGTGAGAGGATGAGGGTTGGTATTTTGATGGGGAGGGGATGAACTAAGTGCACCGACAACGAACCCCATAATTTCTTCTGCTTCATTATACTATTGCAAATATTGAAGCGCATAAATGGCCTTGAAATACCCAGATTCTAGAATGTTTCCCTAAAAAAGATAATCCTCATCAAGAGAAGGATTAGGCAATTTTGAAATGTTGGGCATACTTGAGATATTTCCTATAGAAAGTGTGGGTAAATTTAACAAAGTTTGTGTCTGGATTAGTGCTATCCTACAACCTCGTGGAGAAAGAAAAAATTTCCCATGCATATGTTGTTGGCCTCTCATCAATAATTAATTTGGTGGAGGTGTTGTCATCATCATTTTTTCTTCTCTAGATTAATTGAGTCAACTCCCCTATAAAATTTTACAATAAGATTTTAAGTAAAACTATTGTTAAAAAACAATTCAATAAAATTAAATTTAGTTTAAATACACTTACTATAGGAAGATGTGACCTATATAGAGGATTCCATCCTCATTGTTGGATCCATTCATCATTGCTTTGAAAACATGTAAAAAAATCATTAAACTAAGTATAATTTTTATTCAATAAAATAAATAATATTGAAAATACATAATAGGTTTCGAATAGTAAGATTACATGTTGGATGTGATGGTTGGTCGACTTATTCAATATCAATTGAAATATTTCATGAAATTAGTGGTGGTGTGTGAGAAACATGTGAGGTAGACTTAAATTATTTTGCAGATATTACAACTATTGGTGTCAAATTCGACTATGAGTAGAAATATCTAATTAATTCTTGTGTGTGACCCCTTATAGTGGTCTCCCTTTGAGTAGAAGAAGTGGAAGCTTTTCTCTACATTCAAACACAAATTAAAAATAAATAAATAAATTATTTGAAAATAAGAATATAAAATTTATTGAAAATTTTAATTTTACCTGCACTTGTTGGACTATCAAAACACTAGAGATCAAGATGGGGTGTTATGAGGTTGGAGGTGGGGAATCCTGCACATTATAATATGCTTCATAAAAAAAATCAAATAATAAAACCCGTTGTTATTACACTCGCATTAGGGTTTCTATGGGTATTAAGGAGATCATGTTTAACGTGGCTTAAAATATAGATACTCCAATCAAATTTGATGTGGCTAATACACCAAACCAAATAGACCAATGCCCATATTGGTTTACCTGTAGTTCTTCCTTATAAGACAATTCACGCTTGGAATAATTCAATGCAAGCATGAATAAACTTGTTAGAAACATTAGCAATGTTTAAGCCCTTTCTAGACTTAGTAGAGTGAATTGCAAAAAAATTATAGGAGAACATTATTAGTTAAAAAATAATTATAAGACAAAATTAGCACTTACAAAAAAATAATATTTGAAATATGAAGAGTTATACCTCTCAAAAACTTTGTTGAGAGACCAAAGTTGATCTTTAGGTATTTTTCTCCTTGTTGCTTAAAACGTACTAATTTATGATGGGTTCGACATCCTTGTGTGGGAGCCCTATTAGTATCTGTACATTTGAGGGTTTAACAATGAAAGAAAGATTTTTGTTTTCAATGGTGATCTAGAAAATCGACCCATCATCATTGTAGGTTTTTACAATTCTTTGTAAAAAATCGATATCAATGTTGTAATACATCATTTTTGCCAATCTTGCAAGACTAGAGTCTTCGAGCCATGAGGTATCGTATCTTGGCGTGGTGAAAGTATCATAAATTCTAGGGTAAACAACATTTTTTAAGAAAAGCCTCAAATGAATAGGAGAGGAAGAGCTAGCCATTTGGAAGGATGAAGGCTTAGGTTTAAGATAGAAAGAGTTGCTCTAATCTAGGTTATGAGAGAAAAATATTCAAGGGATATTTGTTGCTCTGAACTACACCGCAAGGGGAAAAAAAAAAACAACCTTATAAATTTTTTCATAAAAGTTTGCATGCATGAAGTAAATGAATGTTTGACACATGGTGGAAGTTATGACATGTGGTGACATTTAATTAGAACACTTGTAGGTAATGATGTGTTGTTTTTTATCATTTGATTACATTGTTGTCTTGTCATATGATGTATTGTTGTTTATCATACGATTATTTTGTTGTCTATTGTCTATTTTTTTTTTTTGTCATCTGACTATTTTGATGTTTATCGTCCAATTGTCTTATTGTCTATCGTCTATTTATTTTGTTGTTTGTCATCTAATTTTTTGTTGTTTATCATTCGACTATTTTATTTTTTGTCATTCAACTATTTTGTTGTCTATCATCTGACTATTTTATTGTTTGTTGTCTTATTATTTTGTTGTCTGTAATCTGATTATTTTTATTTCATTATTTGATGACCCATTTATACTATTTATCATCTTATATTTTGCAATCTTTATTTATCATCCTTTATTTTTTTGTTTATCATCCTTCATCTGATATTTTTTGTCTATCATCCACTGCCTATCGTCCTTTATATATAATGACAAATTTACCACATTCTTATAAATTTTTATGAAAAAAGGAAATTTTCTGTCGAGTTGTGATGTCTCACATTTCATTTTTCAATCTAGGTTAGATTAAGAGAACAATAATCCCGTATAGATTATTCTCCAATTCTTAATCATTGACTTTATTCTATTTTCTTAGTTTCATTTGCAGGAAATAAAATTTTACAATAAATGAAATTGAAATGAAATGATGCTTAATTCAAAAGATGCAATTTATGATTTAGACTAAGTCTATGTGTGGATCCACGTTATGATCTAAAAATGCATTAACTATTTAATATATTTTATAATTCTATATTATTCAATTTAATTAAATTTATATCTAATACTATTCTATATCCTAATTAATTCTATTCTATTTTGGGAGGAAGAGAGGATGGGATTGACTGTTTTGTAGTGGACCCTGCCTATTACAAGTCAGTATTAATCTCTTCTCCTTTTTATTCTATTTTAATTTTAGAAAATAATATTCATTTAAACTATATTAATGCTATTTAATTCATGTGTGCAGGGAAATAAAATAGAAGTTACAATAACAAGTAAAATATGAAGGAATTATAAGATATGGTTACCAAATTCATTGAAGAAATTTTTGCTACTTTATTGCTTGACTTCAATATTCATTCATACAATGTAAATGATAGATTATGTGAACAACAAACTATTCAGATGGTAGACCTTTTCCAAGGTATTTACATTGTAATATATAACTTTTACATTCGGTATTTCAATAGAAGTCTTAAATGTATTTTTGTTACATCTCGAACGGTTGAAGATTAGTTTCTAATATTACATAACAAAATAATATAATATTAAGATAACCTATTATTATGAATAGATATGTCCAAGTGGCATAATACGTAACAAAGACCTAAAGTTTGAATAACTCACTAACAAAAAGAAAATAATATTTTGTCCTCTTCCTTAGGGAAGAGACAAATTAGGACTACATTCAGATTACATAAATCTCTAACAACTAACAAATTAATAAATTACATTTTAATAACGAATTACATAACAAATATTGGATTACATTCCAAATATTAATGTCAACATGACAATGACCATGCTGACTATGCATTACATGTTGTGTTGGCTAAGCTGTCAGCATATGTGGAAATTCCATTGCATAAAATAGATTTACACAGTCAACCATTTTTTTATAACACTTTTCCATAGATACTTTCCATATGTGGTATCCATAGATGACTTTGTGACCTGTTCTACTATGTTTGACAACGAGCTATTTCAGTTGCATTTTAGCTGTAGCATTCTCCTGCAATTACCTATAACTCATACATGTAAAAGCACAAAATTATCATGCAATATATGTAAAATTATTGGTATATATATCATAACATCTCATGAAGCAAATTTATTAGAGATCATACATACTATGCATATTTATTGGCAAAGCATGGTCATAATCATTAAATTTACATCTTAAAACTAGAATAAAATTGCATATAACAATCACATTTTAATGCTCATAATTTCCCCCCAAACTGAAGGGAATGCATATCCCCATGCATACAAAATTAGAGCTACAAAAATTTGAAAGAAATAAGTCATACAAAAATATATAAATATGCAAGTGTTTTTATAACCAATAACATTAAAAATTCAAAGGTTTTTGGATCTGATCCAGGAGGAAACTCGGGTTGGAATAGGTAGATTTTTCATAGCCCTCAGTTTCTCTTGCTTGATTTTCTGGATTTGTGCTTTGGTTCTACCTTGGTTTTGTGGCTTCTCAATAGCCATGGTTTTCACATAGCAACATCTTCCTGTCCATCCTTGTTAATCAATGTGCTACATGGTGATCCTTACTTTTTTGGTGGGGATATCTGCTCTGTAGATGTAATGACTATGTTGATCACTTTATCTACTTCTACCAATATTTCTATCTCCAATCTTGGACCTTCTTTTTGTGTGCCACGTGCTTTAGGAGTGCCTTTGATAAAATTCATCAACTTCCTCATTTTCTTCCCACCTATCAAACTTTTTTTGGAAGATGCACTGGCAATCACCAATTTGAAAACTTGCTCAATATTTTTTTCCACCTTATTTATAACTAACTACCTTAGGATATTGGAGTGGGTGGAAAGAGTCTTCTCCACCAATGCAGTATTCTTTGAAAACTCTCTTCTGAGGCTATCCATTTTAATTTGCAGTAAAATTTTCTAGGTTTGGATCTGGGCTAAGGTTTTAGTAAAAATATTTTGGGTAGGTGAACTCATCTAAGGATTAGATGTTTCTTCTTTTTCTTGATTTTTAGGACTATACTCTCCTAATCGAGTTTTCCTTGCAGGTGAAGGAGGCTTGAAATTTTAGGTACATTTGGCTTGGTTGGACCATTTATGCACATGAGACTTTTATACTTCTTGGATACCATATTCAGTGCTCTCCTCATTTGTAGTGCCTTCACTAGACTCAAAATCACTTGGCTCGACTAACTACATCAATTGGTTTTCCTCCTCTGCAACTTTATCCCATGCTATTTAGTTTCTAAGGCTCTATGTAGGACAAGTAGTTTTATAAGACCGTGATGGGTAATTAGATGTAATTTGGGTCTCATACCAGAATTCTTGAATTAGACTTTGCCTACTACATCCTTTAGATATTTATTGAGAAAATAAGGGAGGTTAATGACGCAATATTTGCGCTTAGGGAATTTGAGATTGAGAAACATTTTTTAGATGATGACCCACACACATTGATAGTATTCCTTACACTATAAATAAATTCATGATTATGGTGGCAACCTCTTGCCAATTCAAAGGAAGATATGAGATTGCAACTCCCTTGATCCATCCCTCCCGATATCTGAAAATGAAGCATTTTTCCTCCAATTTATCAACCAATTGGGTGACTCCTTTTTTGGTGGTCTTAAAATAATTTTGGCCAACTCGGGAGGGCTTAAGAACTCGGATATTAGGCTCAAGGTGACTTTAAATTCTAGCCTACCCACATTGGTGAAAATTATTGTGGGGTCATAGTTCAAAATGATATGTTGGAACACCCCCTTATCATGCCCTTGAAATTGCATCAAGGGTTCCCACCATATGGTATTTTGAAATAGTTTCTTGAAAAAATCCCTAGGGTTTTGGGTGTTTATAGAAGATGGCTCATTGCACTTATGGTTGGTTTCGGCATGGTGACAAGGTAGCCAAAAGGGTAGGGAGTTTTGAATTTTTAGGACAATGGGCTTAGCTTGGTTTCTCAAATTTTAGCTGTGAAATGAAAACCTATAGAAATATTACACATGCATGCATACGTTGATTATGCAGGAAAAATAATGATCATAAAAAATTATGCAGAGAAAACATGCTTCAAATTCGCTCATGGAAAACATAATGCTTCGTTATATTTTGATATATGTTTTTGCGAATTCTTAAACACTACATATATCCATATAACATTTCCTTCAAATGATAAAATATTCATTACATCGTAGGAAATTTTCAAGGAAATTTATTATATATATACATACATATATATATATATATATATATATATATATATATTTGAAATACAAGGACTCATTATAGTTTTACTATAATTTCTTGGAAATCCTAAGCACTTATAGTCTATTTTTTGCCTCCTCTTTGGTAAATACTTCCTACTCCTATCGTATCCCCTATCATCATTTGAAATCATCATTTCTTCTTCGGTGGTAAACTGTGATTCATTGTTTTCCTAAATTGAACCTACTATCAACTTAAGCTTTCTCCCCTACATAATGTTATCTGGTTGCATTTGCAACTAGGTTGCATGAGATATCAATTGTAAAACCATTGTGTTTTCTACCTTAATTGAATTACAGAGGGGATGCACAAAATTAGGTTTGTTTTCTTATATTTTTTCATTGTGATAATGGTTGAATAAATCTCAACCCTCAATCCCACTTTGATCAATGGATCTTATACTCGATCCATGATACTTGATTTCATTGCACTATGCATCCAAGTGTTAGTAATTGACATCATTCGCATGATGTGGTTTACTTCTTGTGATTCATGATATGTTTAACTAGGCATGCTCACAGTCGGCCAGCTTTCCTTGATCCACGACGATAAATCACGCTAATTCCATGTTACGTCGTCTGTCGGGAAAAGTTTAATTTTAATTTTAATTTTAATCACCTTTGGAAAACTTTTGATTCTATATTCCTCCTTTACATTATATGTAATAAGCTTATTTCATAGTTTGCATCGATGGGCCATTGAAAACTTTAATTAGTTTGCCACAAAATGCGATTAAAATTAAAACCTTCACTTATATTTCAATCCACCTTTGATATGCTTACTTTGTGGTTATGTCATCCACGTGTACTCCTCTTGTCCGATGTTAGCTCCCAATCATTACTACAATCCAAGTATATTTAATTCAACTTAAGACCACTACATTTTCCTTATCGAATTCTTATGTGTGACTTGCAATACACTATGCTTCCATGTCTTGTTCAATTGCATACTCATGTGAGGAGGATATCCTTTCAAATATGTGCTACTCTCATCAATAGGAATTCATTCCTTATTGGCTTACCTTTCCTCCTAATTTTGAGTGCTCATGTTGTTCATAGATGGTGATACACGTGGTGTTTTCAAAGAAACTCATATGCCCGTCTGCCATCCATAGGTGCCCACATCATCGCTCATGTTCTAGGTTGTGCTCTCGATGATCGTCATGTAAGTTCATATGTGGGTTGAATTTCTTGTCAAATTTTTTGACCTGTGCTCTTTGGACATTTGAGTCCACTTGCCTGGTTTCCTAGGTCAAACCCATAGTTTGAATTCTGCACCATGGCTCATGAGATGAAATTTCAAATGTTCGTGCAAGTTTCCTCTTCATGCCAAAGCTTTGATGATAAGGACTAATGATAATCACCATGTAGCATTTTATTGTACCTTGACACATGGTCTCATCCATGCATAAATCATAGATTAGTTACACACTTAGAAAATTTTTCATGAAATCTTGCCTATGAAAATGCACTACATAAAATGGCTACAGAAAGTCACTACAAAAACTAGCTATGGAAATATACTATGGAAACTAACTATGAAAAATAACTACAAAAAATAACTACAAAAAATAACTATAGAAAACAACTATAGAAAGTAACTACAGAAAACAATTACAAAAAGTAAGTACAAAAAACAATTACAGAAAGTAACTATAGAAAACAATTATATAAAGTAACTACAAAAAAAAATATTGAAAGTAACTTATGAAAAACAAATTATAGAAAGCTAGTTATAGAAACATAGGAATACTTTACCTGTTTCCTTCCACTCTTTTTTTCTTTTTCTTTTTTTCCAAATGATAGTATATAAATTATTGTATTAATATTTTTCTTCTACCCCTAAACTGAATCTTTGGCAATATAGCCAAAATAAGACTAAGGAGAGAAGTTTTTGTTCATGAGGGTCTTTATAATAAAAATGTATATATAATTCCTTGCTAGGGGAGGGAGGCAGGAGGTCTCCCGCTTTGGGCAAGAGACCACCTCTCCATTCTCCCTGATCCCTCCCCTGATCCTCCAGTGGCGATCCTGGATGGATCCTGGCTTCCTTGGATGTGCCTTCAGGCGGGTTACATCCTTATCCATTTTTTTAGTGTTTGCTAGGTTGAGCTGGTGTGTGAGGTTATTTTTATTATGGATCATTAGTGCTTCCTTATTGGTTGGTTCATCCATTGTTTTCCTAATGTATGAGATGGTTCGATTAGTTCCTTACCACATTTTTGGGTGGTCTTTGGGGTCAAGACTAGGTGCTTCACATCATAGAAGTGGGCTCTCTCAAATAGTCTCTTGTTATGGCTATGATGGTTTAAGGGTTACCTATGGTGTGATATATTGCTTCCTAGATGCGTGAGGTGGTCCGGTAAGTTCTTTCTCTATATTTTTTTGGTCTTTGGGGTAGAGATTAGGCACTTTCTTATCATAGGGGAGGTTTTTTTTATAGTCTCATGATATGGAAGTAGCGTATAGGGGTTGTACAACCTTTGTAGTCTGCTTTAATAGCATTGGTCTTGTGGTTAGTGTTATGGAAGTCCCTATGAACCTATCTCTATGGTTTTTCCTATCTCACTTGGAGATATCATGCTTTCATGATGGCCGTATTTGAGGGATTTATTTTTGTATTCCATGGCTTGCCCTTGATCATTTGGGGTTCTTTCATCTTCTAAAGAGGAGCATGTTCCTATGAACATTTTTCCTTACAGCTACTTGAGGTCTTAGGTATGGATCTGGTGCTTTCATGATGGTTGTTGAGGAGGGTTCTAGGTTTGGTTTCTTTTCTAGTTGGTTGGAGAGGCCCTTTGGGTGGTGGTGTTGGTGGTCTGCATATTCTCAAGATTATATTTGCTTATAGATTAGTTGTCAACTTCTTCCTTTTGTTTGGTCAATTCCTCTATTCTAGCTAACTGTTGAACGGTTTCCATAGTGTGGAATATCTCTCCTTATTTTGAGTTGCAAGAGCTAGTTTCCCTAAGTGAGAAATATTTTTCATTTTTTTGTAGTATTTCATTTCAAGCGAGAAGCTCGTGTTTCAATTTGCATGAATCCTAGAATTTCCCTCGTGCTAGAACTCAGTTTCAAATTTTAGATTCAAATTTATTTGAATCTAAGATGTTCCCTGAGTAGAAACTCAGTTTCAAATTTCAGGAAGGCAGTTGTATTCTTTCAAAAAATTAGCCTTCTTTCAATTTATAAGGTTTGTGCGGTCGTTTATTCTATCCTTGGGAAACCCACCTTTTTATTTTTTTATCAGTCTAGAGACAGTTTTGGAAAAACCATCTCCTATTTTTTCGCTTGCCTAGTGATGGTTTTGGGGAAACCATATTCTATCTTTGTGCTTGTCCAAATATGGTTTTGAGGAGATCGTCTCCTGTTGTTTAGAGATCATCTCCCTGTTCTTACTTCTACCAAGATATTCTTTGGGAGGTTGTATCTCTTATTTGTTTCTCTTTGGAAAAGGTTTGAGGATCCTTTCAAAACCCCTTTTACCTATAAAAAATATTTATATGTTCTATTTTTATAATTTGTCTTATTATATATATGTTAGGAATATGGAGGTTTTTACTTATTTATCAATCATTTACTTGTAAGCTAAGCCATCAAGTGATATTCTTGACTAATAAACCTTCTTTAGGATGGAATTTTTTGTTCTCAAATAACAAAAATGTTATGCAGAATTATTGATGTCTTCCTTGAATTCTTAATAAAATATTCCATGGATTTTATAATAAATATCTCTAATGTTTCAGAGAGATCAATTTTTTCGTTCTACTTCCCTGTGCATCATTAAGGAGTCCTTTGTGAGATAAAAATTATAATGAGCTTAAAATAATCAATAATACTTTGGTTTTATGAAATAGGCCTCATCAATGGTTAGACATACTTAAACCTATTTTGGAATAAGAAAGTGAAATAATAATTCTGGTATAATTTTTGTTTTATCATTGCATAGCCCATTTCTTTTCATATACATATAGATTAAGTTTTTAGGGGTGCAAAGCTTTGGGGAATCAAATTCCCAACCACTCTATCAAATTCCTGATGGGAATTGTCAAGTTTTTGGGGATTCGAACTACATAACCATATGGATGGAAATATAGTCCTATCCTTACTACATTTTTTATTTGGGAAAGAAATTAGAACTTTGGGGATTCAAACTACATAACCATATGGATGGAAATATAATCCTATCCTTATTATCCTTTCCTTCTTTTTATTTCTTGTGGGCTTGTGAAACAAGATCTTTTACTTTCTTACTTTGTCAATTTTGTGATACCATTATGACTATATGACCTCGTTTCCGTAAGGTAATAATATGGTTTTACACACCAAATTTGACTTCTTCCTTAAAATCTGATATTGTGACTGAATGAGTGATAAGATTAATAAAACATTGTATGCTAGAACTCCATCATGAAATAAAAGAAGCATATTTTAAAGAATATTGAGTAATATTTTCCAGTTTATTTTCAAGAAATTTTATTAGTCCATAATAGCCTCCTTTCAGTGGTCAAATAGTGTTAATATTTTTTCCATTCTTCGTATTTACTACTACTTATACATCCAAACAAGAGGATTAATTAGACTACATTCCTTTTTAATGACCATACTTATTTGCATAATATATATTAGATTATAGAGCAATCAAATTATTTAGTAGATAGTATTTTGTTGCTCAAGATATAAAATAGTTCTTATTTAATAGAAGTTGATTGCATTTCATAAATGCATTGCAAATAAACTTGTTTCTTAAGATGATTTATAAATTATTCTTTAGATAATGGCTTCCTATAAAGCTTAAGCCTATGTCCATTAAATAATAATATTCTTGTTGAATCATCAATGGGCTTAAGTTTAACTGTACCATTCCCAAATATTTCTTCAATCTCATAGGGTCCAAGTCATCGCATCCTTAGCTTTTCTTGGAAATCTTGGTACCGGTAGTCAAATAGCAAGGTCCAATCCCCTGGTTGAAATTTTCATGGTACAATATGTTTATCATGCAATTTTTTCCTTTGTACCTGTGTGAATAACACAAGCTTATACTAAGAGGGGGGGTGAACAGTATAAGACCTCTTTTTACTTTTTCCTTTATACTTAAAAATAGTAAAGCAATATACCCAAAGCAATATCAAAACAATGCACAATATCATCCACAAAGTGACACCAATTTTAACGTGGTTCATCCAGAATGCCTGGGCTACGTCCACAAAACTTTTCTCTAAAAGTTATCTCAAAGTTCTTTGGGAAACCTTCCCAATTACAATGTTTATGAGCCTCGGCCCAAAGGAGACACCTTCCCCCAATTTGAATTTATGAGCCTCTGCTCAAAGGAGATACCTTCCCCTCTACTCTAGAAATGATCCCTCAGAAGATCAACTGCCTCTACCTCTTGCCAGCACATGGAACTCCTTTCCATAGAAGACCTCCTGTCCTCAATGCTTAGCCTAAGAGACCTCTACCTTCTATGATCATGTCCACAGCAGCTCAGCAACCTGTACCAAACACAGTCAGTCGATCTAGTACAAGTCTTCCTCTGTCTGTCAAATCTATCCAACTCTTGAACAAATCAATCCTCTGCACACAAGACTTCTCAAAGACTTGCCAAATCTATCCTCAGGTTCTTCTCAAAGAACCAATGCACCTCTGTCCTCAAGTTCTATGATAGAACTCTCAAAAACTCAGCTCACAAGTCCTCTGCTAGGACCTGTCCAAATCTGCTCACAAGTCCCCATCGAAACCTGTCCAAAACCTGCTCACAAGTCCCCATCAAAACCTATCCAAAACCTCAACAAGCTCACCAAGAAAAACTTTCTTAGCATGAACCCACAAAGAGAATTTTTAGAGACCCAATGTGATTCATAAACCTCATAGAAGCATAAAGATAATTGTTAGAGACTCAATATGTTCTATACTTAAATCCCAATCTCAATCTCAAATCTCATAGAAACATAAAGAGAATTGTTAGAGACTCAATATGTTCTATACTTAACTCCCAATCTCAATCTCAAAAGAATAAGATAGATGTAGTATGCTTTTCTCAAGAATATGAAACACAACCCAACAATTACCAACCATGCAATATCTCATATAACAATGATACTCATATTATTTTTACCAACAATTAGGGTTTCAACAACAATGCTCATCAAACAAGGTTTAGTCAACCAACACCATTCAACTCAACATCAACCTTGAAGCATTCAACCAATCATCACAAGAAAAGGAAACAAGTAGAAATCCTTTTCCCTCCAAGGATATTTGAACAAAATAGCCACCAACATAATATCACCAAATGCAAAGAATAACTTGCTCAAATCAACTCAATGAAGTAAGCCCAATATCATGTATCGAGTAAAGCACTAACTTGATCAAAACAACCTCTATGGAAGCAACTCAACCAACAATATCAAAACAGCCAACTAAGGGTTTCATCATCTCAATGCAAGTAGCAAGACTTACTAACATAAACCCTAGTGAAAAAATGCTTCCTCTCCCTCAACCAGAATTATGCATTCACCCAAAAACTCATCAATGATTTTAATGCATAAACAATCTTCAATATCCAGAAAATAGGATTTACACCAAAAATACCTAGTAGACAACCTTTTCACTCCAAACTCAATTTCAAAAAAATATACCATCAACAATATACATGGAAGAAGTTGCCCATACCTTTACTTTGATGAAGAAGGAGAACTCAAAATTTGTCACAACACTAACTCTCAATTTTCCACCAATTAGAGTTAGCAACTATACAATAATATACAATAATAAAGATCCAAATTAACACCTTATTTCTCCAACTTAATAAAAACCACCAGAAGTATAATATACATACAAAGTAAAACCTCTTTACACCTTATTACTCCACATAAACATTAAGCATCAATAAAACAATGTCAAAGCAAATATGATACCTTAACCTTATACCTCCAACGCTTTCACGACCACTATCCTTTGCACACCGTGACCAAAAGAAATTTACCCACGAAGAGAATCGAACTCAGCACCTCTACCTTCTAGTGCCTTCACTTCAATGCCACTGTCGTTGGGTCACAAGTGCCCAATGAAGAAATATAGAGTTGCCCTATATTTTATCTTCCTTTGACGCCAAGAATCTGAAAAATGTAAATGTCTTCCACAAGCCACATGCAAACTGGTGAGCGTTGTCCAAAACGTAAGTCACTGAATGCTTGCATTAATCATCTCACAGCACAGTCTGGAAAAACACAGTTCAGGTGCAATTTCCAATCCACTAACGTCAAGCATAAACGTAAGGATGGAGCCCAAGCTCAAATTTGAGTATGCCAAGCACGATTTCCAAGACACAGATCAAGCACGAATTCAAAGACGTCAATCAAAGATTCGAAGACACAGAGCAAACTCAAATTGAAGACACCAAGCGCTATTCGAATGATACAGAGCAAACACAAATCACAGATGCCAAGCGCTATTCGAATGATACAGAGCAAACACAAATCATAGATTCCAATTAATCGGTGGTGCTATTACTTTAGAAAATCATCCCCACTTATATAGCCATTTCTCCTTAACTTTTTGACATCAGCGCTCCTCCAACAATGGCAACACATCGGTGAAAGAATTCTTTTTTCTCCGTCGCTTAAGGGTTGAAAGACCCTTTAATAATAATTAAAATAATAATTATTATTATTTTATTAATAATAAATTAAACTTGGACCTTTGACAAAGGTTTGAGTTAATTTAATTATTAATAATAAACATGGACCTTCAAGGTTTTTCAAGAATAAACCTTTGCATTAAGTTAAGTTTGGTTTTGAATAAAAACCCTTAATGAGTCCAAATGGTTTTAAGAAAAACCTTTAACCTTGTCACCATGGTTTTAATAAAAACCCTTTAACATTATGAAGCTTCTCAAGATATTTTTGACATCACACTCTTTTTGATATCAACACAAAAATGCCTTTTGACATCAATGACAACTTATACACTTGAGCAAATGCAATGTACCCAAAGTACCCAAAATTGCCAACAATCTCCCCCTTTGTCATTGATGGTAAACTTTTACTGAAAACACTTCTCAAGAGCCAAAACTGAAACCAACTATGCTAACATCTGACCAACTGTGCCCACCACTGAGAATATTCCTTTGAAGTTTTGCTCCCCCTGACTTGAAGCTTTCCTCTTCACTTTGAAGCTCTCCCCCTTACTCATATATCTCCCCCTTTGTCATCAATTGCAAAGGGCCACATTTGGGGCTCGAGACTAAGAATGATTCTCTTATCTTAGTCCCTCCCCCACCCCCTGATGAGGTGATTAATTCTGGGGTGGGAGTAAAACTCCCATTAGGCATTGATCATCATCAGCATCTATAACTTCCTTGCTAGGCCTTCTCTTTAACTCTTTGCCCATATTCCTATTCCTATCGCTGTTCTTGTTCTTGTTCTCATCCCTATTCTTATCCATGCCTTGATCCTTGTGTAGACACCAAAACAGCACCAATCCGATTATGTGGCTGCAAACACTGATCGCTTTGACAAACACAGCCCCCAGGGCAGCCCTCAGAGGTTAAACAGTGGTCCTAACCACTTTCATAGCAATTTTGTAAGGTCAAGAGGCAATTTGGCACATTCAGGCACTTTGCTCAGTATTCGTCTCACCCAGGGACGAATTCAAACCGGGATCCGTCTCACCCAGGGACGAATTCTGAATTCGTCTCTGGTCGGGACGAATTCCAAGTTTAACGGGCAAAAAGAAGAATGGCGCCAAGTGGCAGCCAAGGACAGTCAGTTGATGACTCCTGCCTCGCACGCGTGTGTGGGTGGGCAGATGGGCCGTTAGAGGACTGTCACAAGGGCAGTTATGAAAGCCCAAGTCATGGAGGACTCCCCTCCCTCATGGGAAGACATGACCGCCACATGGCACCTATGACCAACACATGGCGCTTATGCTTCCCTCTCAAAAGAGACCCCATGGGTCTATAAAAGGTGGGACTTTTCTCACCCAAAGGAGAGCATATTGGAGGCGATTTCAAGCAACGAAGTGCTGTCCGATTGATTACCCACTTGCATCTTTTTGATTCACCTTCTCACATCCACTAATCTCTTTCGCAAGGGAGGTTATTGGGTGGCTTTTGGAAGCGTGGATCCAACCCAAATCCAACATTTGACCACCTTACACCACCAATTTGTAGACACCCCAATCCTAAGAGGTTTTGGGCCCATCCCTAGTGGATTGGCGCCGAAATCAAGTGCCAACGGTGGGAGGCCCACTTGGGCACCCCCGCACTTTCTAAGTTTTATTCTAAAGCATTCTAGATTATTTGTTCATATTGCATCTTATGTTATTCTATTTAGTGAACTCATAGCTTCAATTCCATAACATTTTGATCAGATTTTATCATGCCTTTTGTCGCTTTGTTGTCCTACTAACTTGCAGGTGGCGATATCGAATTCCCGAGGATAGAGGCCAAATTGGGAGAATCCGACCATCTGGGTCATCCCAAAATGGCCCCAATTACATAACCCCTCTGTTTGTAGGTGTTTTGGAGGTCTCGGGAGTCGACATTGGAGCAGCATCACTTCGGCTTTTCCAACACAGTCGAATTCGTCCCACCCAGGGACGAATAGCAGTCAGAATTCGTCCTGCCCAGGGACGAATTCTAGGTGAAGGTAGATTGGCCGACTGTTTCAATGGCAATGGCCTTCTGGTAATGTCTTCTGACCTCTGTCAAATTTGCAGGTGACTTAGATCCATTTTATTCACTGTATTCGACAATCTTTTGCATGCATCTTTTGGCAATTTCAAAGAACAAACACTTCTTATTTGTAGCAGGTGCTACTGACATCTTTGTTGTTTCTTTGTTCACAGGAGGAGCAGCAGAGGTTAAGGACTCATCAACATCAGCGGCGGCATCGTCTTGGCCCGCCCATCTCAAGTGTGGGCACGCGGGAAAAGGAACATTAAGTCTTGATTGTAATCAAATTCTTTTAACGCTCCTAGCCCCTGAAAAGGGAGGAGGCATCTTTGTAACAGAGATCAAGAGAGTTTAATGAAAGGGCTATGTTTTCTCCATTTTCTTGTATCTCATTTCAATGCGTCTCTTTCATTTCATGCATTCTACATTTTTAGGACTTAAGCGTATTTGATTTTGAATGCATCGCAATTAGTGTTTCCTTCACCCGAAATCTCGTGCTTTCAGTGGCGATCACGGTGGGACTCTGTTCCCTAGTTTTTAAGATCACAAAAACTGATTAAATTTTTGTGTTTTGTGCTTGATAGGTACATTTTTTGGTTTTTGACTGTTATTCGTCCTTGACTGTGGCGATTGCTTTACTGCAATTCGTCTGACCCTGAGACGAATTCAAATTCGTCTCTGGGAGGGACGAATTCTGTTCTGTAATTCGTCTCACCGAGGGACGAATTTCTGTCTGCAACTTTTCATAGTCAAAGATCAAAAAACAATAGATTTGGGCAGGAAAAGGTAAGGGTTCTAAACTGTTCCTGTTACTTTCTATTTTTTTGTTTCTATTTTCTTTCAAATTTTGCTTGCTTAAAGAAAGTAGTGTTGCTGCATGTTTCATTTTTCAAATAAAAGGAATCACACACACTTCACGCAACAACTTTAAACCAAGGAGCTGGTCGTAAGACCCCAGCCCTTGAGCAAGACCAACGGTGGGTTCATCACCACCTTGGCTTAGCTTTGCATCCATTTCCCCGATTGTCACTATTGTTAGGCGTAAATCCTGATGAAAGCTGACCGAGTGTCATTGGGGTGATTCCCATGCGCGCGAGGATAAGTCTTCTATGGTAGGTGCCATTAACAGGACAATCCCCCTTCCGTACCGCCTACGTACCACGTACCATCTGCTCTCACGTACCTATAGTCTCCCTCTCGTAAGGGCGGGTATATAGAGAGGTTGGTATATCGGCCTGGTTGGTATATTGAAGGGGCGACCATTTTGGGAGTTATATGAGCCTTCATTATGCATTTAAACGTTCTTCAAAAACATTCAAAAACAAAACAAAACATCAAAATGCACTAAACCAGTTTAGGACACACCATTAATCCTTAAAAGAGATAATCACGGTTTGTGTATGTGTGTGTTCATTTCTGCTTAGTGTAGACAAAAAGAAAAATCATCATAAACGAGATAAAAATCTGCTTAGATAGTAGAGAAGCACCGCAATGGTGTACACCCGTAGCCAAGCCCAATCAAGGGCGGAAGCTCCGAAAGGTACACAAGAAGCGAGCACAAGTCACCTTCGCTTTAGTCCCGAGGACTTAGTCATACCCCCTTGGCGGTCTGGCCCACAAGAAGGTCCACGTCAGACCACATCAAGAAAGAATTATTGGGATCCCCCTCGGTGGGGTATGCCCATTCAACACAGCCCCTTTCGGGAAGACGCTTTACATGTAGACCTTGATGTAAATAGAGAATCACCTTCTGAGGTTAGACATGAGTGGCCACAGCGCGATGAAGCGCTAGAGAGGCACACTGTCCATTTGGAAGGACAACGTGGATATGGCATCCCTTCTTTACCTCCCATCAGAACAGAAAGACAAAATCCAGAGCGTAGGGCTCCTTACACAGGGCGAGCTAACTCCGCCCGCCCCTTTCAAACCCATGAAAGGGAGTACGAGGAAAGCCATCGCATTCCTCAAGGACAACAAACAACGTGGGAACCTTGCATTTCTGCACCAGCTAGATATCATGATCACACATCGAGGCCAGAGCCTCAAGTACATGCCACCTACCTCGATAGAGGGAAGCAACCCATTGAAATTTTAGATCATCAAGATCGAGGCAAATACATAGGAGAAACATTCAAGCCTCCTGAGCAAAAGAGGGTAGACCAAATTGACCCGGTAGTCGCCAGACATGCCGCTCGCCAAGCCCGAATCTCGTAGCTTGAGCAAGGTCATCAGGAGTTAGAGTACTTATGCCGCCTAAACAAAGAGCGCATGCAGCGCGAAGTGGATGAGTTACGCTATAAACTACCTGAGAGGGAACCAACCCCTCGCACCCAAAGAGCCAAACAATATGAGAGGCATAATCCGTTGGCACAGGACAGGTCTCCACGACCTCGTCAAGCTTTGCCTCCGAGACCTTATAGACCCGAGAGGGAGGCTACTCCTCGAAACAATGATGGGTACCCTCAGCAGGGACTCAATCAGGGTCATAGGCCTCGCCCAGAGACTCCTCAAGAACTTTATGAGGAGTATGAACCAGAAATAGAACATGCTGAAACTCCCCATCAAGGCAGGAGGGCTGCCATTCGGCCACCCCTCCATAGGCCTCCAGTCTCCCATAACTCACAACGGGAGCAAACAAAAGAGGAAGAAATAAAATCTTCCGATGCATACAAAGCGCTATTAGAGCGTTTAGAGTCTGTGGAGACAAAAGCTTCTGGGCATCAAAAACCCACATTACGTCAACTCCGTAGTCATCCGGTGCATCCCTCAGTGCCCACACCTCTTTACCCCAAACATTTTAAGTTGCCTCAATTGGCAGTCTTTAAAGGTGAAGAGGACGCACAAGAACATGTAACAAGATTTCTAAGCCAATGCTTCGGCATCCAAGATAATGATGCATTGTTGCTTAGAACTTTCATAACCACATTCTCAGGCCCTGCCTCGGATTGGTTCACGCAATTACCAAAACACAGCATAAGCAACCTAGATCAATTAGTAGATGCGTTTCTTGAACGCTTTGCTTTCAACACAAGGAAGAAAGCATCACTGAGTGATCTAGCCAGCCTCAGGCAATATGAGGAAGAAACAATGATGGCATACGGGAATCGATGGAGGGCTTTGCTTTCTAAGCTACCCTACCATCCCCCTATGTCTGATCTCACACAGATGTTCGCAAAAAGTTGCTTGAAATCGATCTCTGGGCTATTGCAGCTGCAACAATACGCCAGCTTAGAAGAAGCTTTGGCGCAAGCCAGAGTTATAGAAGAGATCAAAATAGGCGAAGGCGCAATCACCAAGCCTAAAAAGAAAGAGTGGAATAAAACCACTAAGATCGGGACAACGCAATCACAACACGCTGCGGTTAACCAAGTTGCGATAAATGTTCCCATGCCTGTGCAAGAAATGCAGCCCCAGAAGGCTAATTACCAGGCAGTGCCTCCTAGTTATGAAAGAGATAATAGAAGACAGGAGCAGAATCAGCAGTGTCGCCCTAGGCGACAATTCACCCCTTATACGGAGTCTAGGGACTCCTTATTTGACCGCTTGTCAGCGGCAAATTTAGTCACCCTGCCAGAGATCCAAACTATAGACCCTAATGCTCCTAAGCCTAAGGGATACAGAGAGGAATTATATTGTAGATTCCATAGGCGCAGGGGACATGACTTGAATGGATGCTAGAAATTCAAAGGATTAATCCAAGATCTGATCGACAATAGAACATTGGCCGTGGACAACCCCATAGCACCAAATAATCAACAAATGGGGGTATTCAAGGACCCTTTGCCTGCCCACGAGGCACAGGCAAAACCTCTCCAGATTAATGAGGTGCGACAGAATCTTCCCATGCAAGGATTTGTGGGAATGATCAGCATAGTGACAAGGAACAAAAAGTACCCAACAGTTGCCCCCGAGGTAGCTACGAGGGAAGTTCCGACAACATCGCAGCCTCAACAACGCCCAACGCAGTTGCCTCCGCCTAGACCCGAGGTCACGATACGGACCAAACTCACGCAGAGTTTGCGGACCACATCGGCTAGGCTTTCCATCTACGAGCTTATTCAACAAGTCAACACCTCATAGAGAAGCTCTTATGGAAATTTTAAAAGCCATCGAATTACAGCCTCACGAAGCAAATTCTTTCAACAACTTCGTGGGACATGTGAAACGATGTACGGAGCCGGTCATTACCTTCAGAGAAGATGAAGTCAAAACAATATCGAATGACATGGCAGATCCACCCCTGCACGTTATCGCGCGGGTCAACGGGATCCCGTACAAGAGAGTGTTGGTAGATACTGGCTCGTCCAGTAACATCATTACCACTACAGCCCTAAAACATTTGAAGCTGCCAGCCTCTCATATCACAACCTCCACGTACACACTGCGAGCTTTCAACGATGCAATATGCTCGACAGTCGGCACAGTTGTTCCGCCTATCCGGGTAGGACAAAAGACAATACCTAAACTATGCCATGTGTTGGAAGGCGATATGGCTTACAATATACTTGCTAGGGCGGCCTTGGATCGGGGACATGAAGTGTGTCCCTTCGATCGCTCACCGAGTGCTTAAAGTATGCTTTTGAAGGAGAAATACATGTAGTCCCGATGGACTTAGAACCCTTCAAGTATTGCAATGCGGTACAATTAATGCCTCAATCGACCCTCCCTTCAACGCATTTGGATTTCCAGCTAAATCCATCTAAACAGGGTCCAATACCGCAGGCACCACTGGTGACCAAATCAACAAAATCCCAGCCAGGTGAGTCTTCATCATCTGCTCCTTCATTATCAATGCCACCTGTCATGGCCAAACAGAAGGACAAGGGAAAACAGATCATGGAAGAGGCTCAGCCCCTAGAAAAGGGGTTGCCCACAATATCAACGGTATCAACAGAGGAAATACCTAGCACAACGGAAGTTGAGACTCCTAAAACACCAAACATGGAATGGACTCAGGAAGGACTACCGTTCCCTCCCTCCCAAGCATCAACAATCACTGTTGAAATGGCCAGTACGGGCCTGGGGAGTATTTAGTGCAGAATGTTGTGGCAACGCCCGCATTGGAATCGATACAGGACATGGGGAGACCTCGCCTTCCCATAGGAACAGTTGTTCCTCTAGGTTACCCACCAAACCAGACAAATTTTGTGTATGGGGGCCTTGATCATGGTCTTGAACCATGCAAACAAAAGGAAGAAGACGAAGAACCTTTTGCTGAAAATATCAACTATCTGTCAAACCCGAACTTCGCTCTAAGATATCTCGACCAATGCAATTGGCATGGATACGGGCTAGGCAGATATGAGCAAGGGATGCGTGTCCTTTGCCAACCAAGATATCAAATGCCATATGATAAGTCGGGAGTAGGGTTCAACCACCCCCTGCCCTTAGACATCTTGGTAGAAAATATGCAAGGCCTAGAAATAGGCAACAAGGGGGGATTGGCACCAGATCTTTATGCCAACCCAAATACAGAATATACATTGGGAGATTACCTCCCATGGTCAACAAACACCCTTGGCAACAGCAGTAATCCCTCTCCTTTGCTAGAGAGAGGTGAAAGTTCGGACATTAATCCTCAAAGAGAACATCAACGGCTTCCAGACATCTTTTTGAAGCTATTCCCCTTAGAGGTTCCAGTTGAATCAATACAGTGTCAAGAGAATCAGGTCCCTCCACCAAGAGTGGAACAACCGCAATGGGACCAGATTAACTTCTTGGAACAAGGAGAACCCTCAATGTCGCAAGTAACGATTGCTTGAAGAGAATGAACATTTTTGGATCTCTGAAAGTGATTCAGAAGATGAGACCGAGATGATCTATCTCGGACATGCGCGACGACATCATCGCCCTTTAACTCATGAAGATCTAATGGGAGAGATGGGCATAAGGTTAGGGCATGAATGGTGGGTAGACCCAACAAGGTGGGACCAAGTGTTGGATCCATGGCTCCAAATTCAAGATGAGCACCGTCCACCCCGAGACCCTATCATGACATCAGTGCCGAGGGAAGACCCCGTCTTCCTACCAACACATAGGGCCGATCCGTTCATACCCGTCCCTACAGAACCAGATCCAGAGCATAGGGAGCACCCAGAATGTTCGAGCTATAACACCCACGGTAATGGAGACCAAATTCATTCCATCCACATGATCTCCATTGACTTGACCGCACCCATCCGCAATCCGGCCGATCCATCACGGTCATTGCATCTAGACATAGATGCCATCGACTGGGATCGCGTCAATTCACCTTTATCACCATCAGAGTACTGGCCTTTCGGTGAAATGCTTCATTTTACCTCAAGGACAACTCAAGATATCTTTCAGGCTGAAGAGGGACCCGAGGTTCCAAACGTAGATTTAAACTCAGCTAATGATATCCATTTGATCCCGACTCCACATCAGTTGGAGGACGGATCCCACATGTCAGTCGAGGAGACGATCGACGTAGACATCGGCTTAGACCCAATGAATCCATAGATTATCAAGCTGGGGGTAAGTCTTATCCCCTGAAGAGCAAGCCGACTACATTGCCCTTCTCAAAGAGAAGAAGGAGGTTTTTGCATGGTCATACAGGGATATGCCGGGACTAGACCCGCAGCTAGTCATGCATAATTTAACGCTTGATCCGACAATCAAGCCCGTAAAGCAAAAACTATGAAAGATGCACCCAACAGTGGCCTTGATGGTCAAAGATGAATTGCAAAAGTTGTTGGATGCACAGTTTGTCATCTGCGTGGATTATCCGCCATGGCTGTCCAACATGGTTCCCGTCAAGAAGCCCGACGGGAGGATTCGCATATGCACCGATTTTTGAGATCTAAACAAAGCGAGTCCTAAGGATGATTTCCCCTTGCCAAGCATCGACGCATTGGTAGACGCTACAACAGGTCACGAAATGCTATCCCTAATGGATGGTTTCTCAGGATACAATCAAATTCGTATCAATCCCGAAGACCAACTCAAAACGGCGTTCACAACGCCTTGGGGGACATTTTGTTATAAGGTCATGCCTTTTGGCCTTAAAAATGCTGGCGCCACCTACCAACGTGCCATGACGTATATCTTCCATGATTACATGCACAAAACTTTGGAAGATTACATGGATGATTTGTTAGCCAAGTCTCTTTTGCGCTCAGATCATCTCGTTGACTTAAGCAAGATCCTCGATCGCCTCATAGAGCATAAGGTTAGACTAAATCCCAAGAAGTGCGTATTTGGCGTCACATCTGGAAAACTCTTGGGTTTCATAGTCTCAAAACGAGGAATCGAGGTGGACCCACAGAAAGTCAAGGCAATCCTTGAAATGGCTCCCCCAACCACTATCAAGCAGCTCAAAAGTCTGCAAGGAAAGGTCGCGTCGATTAAACGCTTCATAGCACAATTATCTGACAAATGCCGACCCATGAACAAATTATTGCACAAAGGGGTTACATTTCATTGGGATGACGAGTGCCAGTCAGCCTTTGATGAAATCAAACAATACCTGGCTTCGCCACCAATATTGGCACCACCTAGACCAGGAGTGCCATTCTACTTATACATCTCAGCTACTGAGGTGGCACTGGGCGCCATGCTAGCCCAGAAGAATGAACTTCACAAGGAACATGCTACTTATTATCTTAGCCGCACCCTGGTCAGTTACGAACTTAACTATGCATACGTTGAGAAACTCTACTTGGCAGTGGTGTTTGCTACCAAAAAGCTACGCCACTACATGTTGAGCAACACTACGTATGTTGTGTCTAAGGAGAATCCATTGCGATACATGATGAGTCATACTTATCATAGTAGTCGCACGGCGAAATGGATCATGTTGTTGACGGAATTTGACATAGAGTTTATTGGACAAAAATCTATCAAAGGACAAGTCATAGCCGATCAACTAGCGGAGGCTCCTCTTGAAGATGATCAGCCTCTAGTCATAGAACTACCCGATGATGGGGTCTTCCATGTCTCAGAATCGCCAGATTCGATGAGCTCGAGTCACGAGCCGACATAACCCTATTCTTCGATGGTTCTAAATGTGAGCAAGGTGGTGGCACGGGAATTGTATTCTTCACACCGCAGGGTGCTCCAATGCCCCTGTCATTTAAATTAAACTTCCAGTGCACCAACAATAATGTAGAATATGAAGCCTTGCTCCTAGGTCTTCGAGACAACAATCGCCATGAACATCAAACGACTGAACATCTTTGGTGATTCATTGTTAATAGTCAATCAAGTCAAAGGGGTATATCAATGCAAATGCCTAGTTTTGAAGGCCTATAAAGCCCTTGTGGACAAATTCTTGGCAAAACTTGAGTGGTATGACATCGAGGCACTCCCTCGATCATCGAATCATTTTGCGGACACAATGGCCTCCTTGGGGTCACTAATCCCGCAAGACCTTTCCGGTGATATGACAACCATTCAAGTCAAAACCTTATCGCAATCCACGATGGAGCGTGCAAGCTCAGACTTGACGCCAGGAATCCACATGATCCAGATTGAACCATCCTCGGATAAGTTCTTTCGAATCCGAGATCGTCTAAAACGTGCCAACTGGGGGTCCTTGTTTTCCCCCACTCCCATTAATAGCAACACAACGCTATTCTTACAAGTTCTATCCCATTCAGCATTTGTTAGGGAAGAACTTCAAAAGGGATTGGTTGTTCATACTATCGAGGTTTTCGATCAACAGGACTGGTATTTACCCATTAGAGACTACCTCAAGTTAGGTAATCTTCCCCTTGGATTGACGCATGCCGCAAAATGAACATTCAAGCAGAAAGCGGCAAAGTATGTCTTGATAGGAGACATTTTGTATCGTCGCAGCTATGAAGGAATCCTTCTTCGTTGCTTGGACCAGCAAGAGTCCACTTGGGCAGTCGCCCAAGCGCACGATGGTACATGTGGTGGCCACTTTAGTGGTATGGCCATTGCAAAGCGCATTCTTCGCATGGGCTATTATTGGCCATATTTAGAGCGAGATTGTTGCGCATATGTCAAGAAGTGCGTGAAGTGTCAACATCATGCCAATTTGATGCACGTACCTTCCCAGGCCTTGCAGACAGTCCAGTCTGCTTGGCCATTTTTGCAATGGGGCTTCGATCTAATTGGAAAGATCTCCCCTGCATCGTCAGGCCGTCACACGTTTATCATAACGGCCACAGAGTATTTTACCAAGTGGGTGGAAGCAATTCCGCTGACCTCTACGACAGGACCCCGCATTGTGGAGTTCATTTTGCATAACATCATATGTCATTTTGGTATTCCATCCAAAATAATCTCGGATAATGGGCCATCATTCAAGAACAAAGACGTGCGTGCTTTGACCACAAAGTACAAAATTCAGCACAGTTTTTTGACACCCTATTATCCACAGGCAAATGGGCAAGCAGAGGCGTCAAACAAAATGCTAGTTGCCATCCTTAAAAATATGGTCGCAGACAGTCATAAGGATTGGCACATCCAAATCCCACTTGCCCTTTGGGCTTATCGCACTAGCATTCGGACGCCAACTGGGGCAACTCCGTTTTTGCTCGTGTATGGCTCAGAGGCAGTAATGCCTCTCGAGTTGGAAATTCCTTCCCTCCGCATATCAATGCAGGAGTTCATCGATGATGACTCGCATGGCAAGCCCGGTTAGACCAACTTACGTTGCTTGACGAACGACGCGTTAATGCTCTCGAGCACTTACGTATCTATCAAGAGCGGCTTAAGAAAGCTTACAACATGAAAGTTCACCTAAGGGACTTTCGGGTTGGTGATTTGGTTTTGAAGGAAAACCAACAGAACTCTAATTTGCCGTCCCACCTAAGGGACAAGTTCATGGCAAATTGGTTAGGTCCATATGTCATTGATAGCAAAATAGGACCCGGGACGTACCGGCTAGCTTCTCTTGACGGTATCAAGGAAACAGAACCCTTGAATATCAGTCATTTACGACCATTTCATATCTAAGAGAGCCATATCCCAAAAATGCTCCAAGGATTCCTAAAATCGCTTGGTCAATCCCAAAAATGCTCCAAGGATTATCGCAATCGCTTGGTCACCCAAAAATGCTCCAAGGATTATCGCAATCACTTGGTCACCCCAAAAGCTCCAAGGATTATCGCAATCACTTGGTCATCCCAAAAGCTCCAAGGATTATCGCAATCACTTGGTCACCCCAAAAGCTCCAAGGATTATCGCAATCACTTGGTCACCCAAAAAGCTCCAAGGATTATCGCAATCACTTGGTCACCCCAAAAGCTCCAAGGATTATCGCAATCACTTGGTCATCCCAAAAGCTCCAAGGATTATCGCAATCACTTGGTCACCCCAAAAAGCTCCAAGGATTATCGCAATCACTTGGTCACCCAAAAGCTCCAAGGATTATCGCAATCACTTGGTCACCCCAAAAGCTCCAAGGATTATCGCAATCACTTGGTCACCCCAAAAGCTCCAAGGATTATCGCAATCACTTGGTCACCCCAAATGCTCCAAGGATTATCGCAATCACTTGGTCACCCCAAAAGCTCCAAGGATTATCGCAATCACTTGGTCATCCCAAATGCTCCAAGGATTATCGAATCACTTGGTCAACCCCAAAAGCTCCAAGGATTATCGCAATCACTTGGTCACCCCAAAAATGCTCCAAAGGATTCTCGAAATCCCTTGGTCACCATCAAGAAAATTCAAAAACAACAAAAATCATCAAAAACAACAAAAATTTGCATCTCATTTCTAGGCATACTCAAATTCATCAATAGAGAGCTCTTCTCGCACCTCATCTTCATATTCACAAAAATCAATCCATCAAAAATACAAAAATATGTAGCTGCATCAAGCATTGCATCCATACATTGCATATTTGTGGTCGTACAGGTCAAAGGCACCATAGGCTGTAATTGCTCTGCTAGTCCATCTTGTTCCACACTGTACCACTTTACAAAAACAACAAAAACACCATGCATCGCTTTTACCACACTAGAGTCAGTGGTCTTTTAATGTATCAAGAGTTTTCGTGATTCAGTCATCATTTTGCTCTTTAGCTACGTAATGTACCGAGTCAAACAGATTTTACGAAGGTAGAGTTACACTTGAAATACACCTTGTTACGTAACATCCCAACACAAATTAAAACACATAAAACAATTCCTGAGTTGTGTGAACGAAAGATGAAACCTGCACAGTAATCCAAGTCACCATAAGCGAAACGGTTATCTTGCTCATCCCCCTGTGCGAATGACCCCAAGAATGTTGAGAGTTGGCAAAAGGACAAGCATCCTCCTTACCCAATTCCCTAAGAATCCCTAGTTCTCAATAGTTGCAAAACATCAAAAATTTGCAAAACGTCAAAACTCAAATATTTGACATCCTACAATGCACACATCAAACGGCACAAACGATAGTGATTTTCATCACTCCATATCCCCAATCCCTTGCTCAAAAGAAAAACAAATCAAAATAAACAGTGATCTTATCACTACAAACGAGCAAGTATCCCAATACAATTGAAGAAAAGAAGGGAGTTGAACTTGAATCCCTGGAACTCTCAGCATTCTAACAGGTCATGAGGCAAGCCTCACTACCGGTTTGGTTGATAGCCTATCGGTAACGGCGGTAAACTTCTCGCATGACGATATATCTGTCACATTAACTTGCGTACGGATCAATGTTTGCATGTGGATGAGCTAGCTTATGGCATCCTGGATAACATCGCAGATTAATCTAACTGAATACAACAAAGGAGTTAGTGGAGCTAATTAGGTGATCCTCGCTACGAGTTCGGTTGAAAGCCCATCCGGCACTCGGCGGTATCCCGACAAATACCACATAAATGAACTCAATTGCACACACAGGGATGTGAAATAGCTTGGTCAAAAACAAGTCCGATTCATACCTTGTTCAAAAGTCTTGTAAGATAGAGTACAGTCATGGCTAGTGAGTTAAAATCGTCCGAGTCTCAAAAAAAACTTAGCTACATTTCTAAACCAACTATGCTACTTTTCATCTTTACAATACCATCAAAAAATACAAAAAGAGAAAAACCACATGTATACATACAGAGTCATACATCATAGCAATCACCTAAAAACAAAATAAAGAGCATCTTAAACAGTCTATGGTGTCATAACCAACCATCACAAAATTCCATTCATCCATTTCATTTTTGCATATCACATATAAAATCAAAAACATTTGCATTAATCATAACATACGCATCCAAAAATAAATAAACATGCATACATCCATAGTCATTAAGCCATCATGAATAAACATCAGATCATCACATGTACATAACCAAAATAAAATCGGTATATATATATATATATCGTCAAAAATATGCCCGCAGGCTACAAAACTGGTCCTCAGACCCCGCAATCATATAACAAAAACCACCCACCTTAAGGCGTCGACCACCATGATCACGCAGGATCGGTGCGACGGGAACTACCCCCGTGGTGTGGGTCCTATGGGACCCTGTAGGGCGGCTACTACTAGCCCCCGCATCACGCTCGCTACCGCCTCCCTCATCCTCCCCTTCCCCCTTCCCACTATCATCGTCTGACGTGAAGATCCACTCCCCGAGGGCTCAGGTAGCCGCCCACCAAGGCGGATGACCTCCCTCTCCAAGTCTAGCCGATGCCGACACCACTCTGCCTCCCATCGATGGTAGTAAGATACCGCATCATCACGCTGTGCCAAAACCCTATCCCGCTCGGCTAGCTGGGCCCGTAGGAGATCCCTCTCCCGCAGCGCGTCCCCCAGCTCCAGATCTCGCATCCACAGTAGCTCTGTCAGTCATGCATTTTCAGCGCGTATCTCAGACTCCATCCCCTCTATATCAGCCTGAAGTACAGGACCCTCCGAAATAGCAGCCTGTCCTGGCTCCCACTGCTCCTCCATGTCCTGCATGTCCGGCTGATCCGGAGCTCCCAAATCTACATCCTCATCCCCCACCTCAACCATGTCCGCGTCATCCACTGGAACTCCCCAATCATCCCCTACTGCCTCAGCACCATCCACTGCCACCTCCGCGCCTCCTAATGGCCCCTCTCCTCTCCATCGTCGTAGCACCCACCACGAGTCATACTCAGTGGTAGTCCCGACGTCATCCACGTCCGGGACGTCAATCACCGCATCTGACTCCTCGCCCAATGGCACGATGACCGGTCGATCTAGAGCCCTCTCATCTCCCCGACGTCGATAGACCACGGGCTCACCAGGAAACCCCTGGCGCACCCCAAACTATCGTGTAACCCGGCTATATGAGAAGAACTCATGCTCGGTCCCGTGCCGCCCAATCAACCACCGCTCCCTACGTATACGTCGAAGCCACTCCCCAGCCTCCGGCCAGGCTGGACAGTCCCGATAAGGGCGCCAAACCACCTCCCCTAGAGTGAGCCGAGAGAAGGCATCAGTATAGTGCTCTACGACACCTGCCCATCGTCGACTCTACCCCTGCTCCATAGACCGCCGCCACAGAACTGCGTAACCTATCTCCTTGTCCTCCATCGCCGCTCGAGTCATCCATGGTAACCCGGTTGGCCTCTCAATAGCTATGTGCTGCCAACCCCAGCACTGCGAGGTAACTCGCTGACCCCCTTCCGCTACCGACAGCGGACCCCATACAGCTCCCCATAGAGTTGTGCCAACAATGTCTGTCCCCATCTCAAAATCAACGGTGCCTCTATCGGGCACTCTACCAACTGCCACACCAAATCCAGCAGGTTCCACGGGAACCTCGCGCCTGACGAGTCAGGTAGAAGCATGTTAGAAATGAGGCCCATCAAGAATGCGTGCCTCACTCCTAACACCCCCCTCTCCTGCCACCATCCAACCAAAATCCCGCCAGCCTGGCAGTCCACCTCGGTTGTCTCCACTGGGTTCTCTACACCCAGCCGCTCCCCATACCCAAAGCATCTCGTAAGTACAGCAATCCGATGATCAAACGACGATGTCCTAATAGGCATTCCATCTATCGAAATCCGAAGCAACCGATAGACATCCTCCAGAGTCACAGTCATCTCCCCTGTCGGAAGATGGAAGGTGTTGGTCCGCGGATCCCAAAGTTTGATCAGGGCCATCAGATAGGCCTGATCCGGGACCACAGGCTCCAGTCGAGCCACCTGCTTGAGCCCAAGGGCATCAAGCCATTCCCAATCATCATCAGTCAGTGCCCCTCGTGCCTCAGTAAAAGCAGCAGGTACACGGTACCGGCTCCTAACAACCTGCAAAAGAAAACAATTCAACAAAAAAATTAAAAATCATGGAAAAGAAGTAAAAAAAAAAAATAATTAAAATAAAAAAAAAAAAAAAAAGAAAAAAAAAAAAAAAAACACAAAAAAATAAATAAAACAAGTGCAATTTTAAAACAAAAATAAACTCTAGGGAGCACTTACGAGTTTCGCTTCGGCTCCGCCGCTCGAACCAGTTTGTGCACTCATGATGGCAGAGAGAATTTCAGCAGCGCTTCGCTTCGCAGAATTACCTCCTCCTCCCAGAGCTCCAAAATCGCAAGAAAAATTTGACACAAATGAGCCCAAATTCAAGTTTTGGCCCTTAAATAGGCCTTTTGAGCTGGAATTCATCCTTGACTGGGATGAGCGCTCTGGTTAGCGCTCGTCCCACCCAGGGATGAATTCTATAGCTGGAATTCGTCCCACCCAGGGACGAATTCAGGCCAGAACTTCAAAAACATCAAAAAATGATCAAAAATGCACTAAAAACAGACAATAAATTTGCTCGATAGGAGTGCTGTTGCACTTGACATCCAGGGCATACAAAATAGACATTGGAGTCACAAATTATCATTATCCTACTCCCTAAGAAGGCTACCATAGCCGGACCGCTCCATGGGAAGACGGATTTCCGACAATTTAATCCCCAAATGGTGTCACAAAAAACAACAAAAACAATAAAAAATGCAACACAAACAAATAGCAATAAGCATTGTCGGACACAAGTGCTCTTGCACTTAACCTCTGGGCAAAGAAATTTGATGTCGGGGTTCAAATTCTCACTCTCCTACTTCCCCAAGAAGGCTACCATAGCCGGACCGCTCCACGGGAAGATGGGTTTTCGATGATTTCACCCCATTACGGCATCACCAAAAGGGTTAACACCCACCAAAAACAGGTCCAAATGTTGGAAAAATTGCACATGCTTAACGGTAAACCCTCTAAAGGCACCCTTGCACAAGTCATCTTGGGTCAAGCGACTCGTCGCTTTTCTCACGAAGGTCATTCCCTCATCGATTCGTCGCTTGAGGGGGTAGTCACACTTAGTCACCAATCAACAATCACACACCCAATTAAGGAAAACGACATGCATTCAAAGAATCATTGACAAAGACAATTACGCTCCTGCTTGGGGCAGTAAACAAGCAACAATCAAATTGATCAAACGCTTGGCATTCGTGAATCATGAACACAAGGTTCCCCTGAGGACAAAAGGTTGCGCCCTTTGCCTAATCATGACTGATCAATGTCCAAGCTCAAGTCACACCTCACCAAAATAGGTTAATACTTGAAATCAAACTCCTTAGCTCGTCAGAAGCAAGGATTCAAGAATGCATGCCCTTTCCATGCTTGGGGCATCAAAATTTGGTTAGGTTACCAAGAAACCCTAATCATTAGTGCTTTGGTTATCTATTTTTGCTCGGCGCTGCGCCATGCACAGCGCATCCCAAAAAGGGGCATCTGTAGACACCAAAACAGCACCAATCCGATTATGTGGCTGCAAACACTGATCGCTTTGACAAACACAGCCCCCAGGGCAGCCCTCAGAGGTTAAACAGTGGTCCTAACCACTTTCATAGCAATTTTGTAAGGTCAAGAGGCAATTTGGCACATTCAGGCACTTTGCTCGGTATTCGTCTCACCCAGGGACGAATTCAAACTGGGATCCGTCTCACCCGGGGACGAATTCTGAATTCGTCTCTGGTCGGGACGAATTCCAAGTTTAACGGGCAAAAAGAAGAATGGCGCCAAGTGGCAGCCAAGGACGATCAGTTGATGACTCTCGCCTCGCACGCGTGTGTGGGTGGGCAGATGGGCCGTTAGAGGACTGTCACAAGGGCAATTATGAAAGCCCAAGTCATGGAGGACTCCCCTCCCTCATGGGAAGACATGACCGCCACATGGCACCTATGACCAACACATGGCGCTTATGCTTCCCTCTCAAAAGAGACCCCATGGGTCTATAAAAGGTGGGACTTTTCTCACCCAAAGGAGAGGACATATTGGAGGCGATTTCAAGCAACGAAGTGTTGTCCGATTGATTACCCACTTGCATCTTTTTGATTCACCTTCTCACATCCACTAATCTCTTTCGCAAGGGAGGTTATTGGGTGGCTTTTGGAAGCGTGGATCCAACCCAAATCCAACATTTGACCACCTTACACCACCAATTTCCAGACACCCCAATCCTAAGAGGTTTTGGGCCCATCCCTAGTGGATTGGCACCGAAATCAAGTGCCAACGGTGGGAGGCCCACTTGGGCACCCCGCACTTTCTAAGTTTTATTCTAAAGCATTCTAGATTATTTGTTCATGTTGCATCTTATGTTATTCTATTTGGTGAACTCATAGCTTCAATTTCATAACATTTTGATCAGATTTTATCATGCCTTTTGTCGCTTTGTTGTCCTACTAACTTGCAGGTGGCGATATCGAATTCCCGAGGATAGAGGCCAAATTGGGAGAATCCGACCATCTGGGTCGTCCCAAAATGGCCCCAATTACATAACCCCTCTGTTTGCAAGTGTTTTGGAGGTCTCGGGAGTCGACATTGGAGCAGCATCACTTCGGCTTTTCCAACACAATCGAATTCGTCCCACCCAGGGACGAATAGCAGTCAGAATTCGTCCTGCCCAGGGACGAATTCCAGGTGAAGGCAGATTGGCCGACTGTTTCAGTGGCAATGGCCTTCTGGTAATGTCTTCTGACCTCTGTCAAATTTGCAGGTGACTTAGATCCATTTTATTCACTGTATTCGACAATCTTTTGCATGCATCTTTTGGCAATTTCAAAGAACAAACACTTCTTATTTGTAGCAGGTGCTACTGACATCTTTGTTGTTTCTTTGTTCGCAGGAGGAGCAGCAGAGGTTAAGGACTCATCAACATCAGCGGCGGCATCGTCTTGGCCCGCCCATCTCAAGTGTGGGCACGCGGGAAAAGGAACATTAAGTCTTGATTGTAATCAAATTCTTTTAACGCTCCTAGCCCCTGAAAAGGGAGGAGGCGTCTTTGTAACAGAGATCAAGAGAGTTTAATGAAAGGGCTGTGTTTTCTCCATTTGCTTGTATCTCATTTCAATGCGTCTCTTTCATTTCATGCATTCTACATTTTTAGGACTTAAGCGTATTTGATTTTGAATGCATCGCAATTAGTGTTTCCTTCGCCCGAAATCTCGTGCTTTCACCTTGGACCTGATCATGCCATTGTTCCTGTTCTTGTATTCTGGAATTTTAGCTCTACATTGTCTGACTGTGTGACCTTTATTGTTGCACTTATAACAAGTAACAATGTTATTTCTTTTAGGCATACCTATTCTTTGAATCCACCAGTTCTGACCAAACCTGTTCTGACCAAACCTATTCCCGCCAAACCTGTTTCCGACCAAACCTGTTCTGACCAAACCTATTCTGATCAAACCTATTCCTGATATTTGCCTTGCAATAAACTGCCTTGTGCCCAAACTGTTGACAAGAGTAGCAATACCCTTGAAAGAAATTAACACCTTTGAAACTATCATTTACCTTCCTTACTTTAGTCATGCAATGTGAAACTATGTGACCAAAATTGTGACAAGCAAAACATCTGCCTTGAAACTTTCCTTTATTTGACCTCTTAGGCTTTGAAAACTTCTTCTTCTCATTCTGAATTCTATTTTCTATTTCTGTGCATCTATCATTTAAGGACTCATGATCTGAAATACTTTCCTCATCAGAACTCTCTTCCTTTTGGAGTCTCTTACTAGACTCTCCAACTTGTTCCTTGTGAGCCTTAACAAAACCAAGGCCTGTTTTATCTGTTGTCTTTCTTTGACCTTTGATGAGTGACTTAACCTTTTTGGAGCTATCTTGAAACCTGTGAAGCTTATCCTTGTACTCTTTAGTTTCCTCTTTCAAAGAAGCCATTTTCTGTTCTAACTCACTATACTCAAGAACCTTAGACTCTAACTCATCCTTGAGTTCTTGTGTCTTAGCTATAGAGAAGTCAAGACTTTCTATAAGATCATCTCTCTCCATACAACATTCATCTAACTTATCTTTGAGTCTAACTTTCTTCTTTCTTTCCTTTTTCAAAGCACTAAGAGCACTAATAAGTTCACCTTTAAGATCTACTTCTCCTTCCTCTATATATTTGCTTTTTGAATCATCAAAGCCTTTTTCAGATTTCTTATCACTAGAGGTACTACCCTTTTCAAAAACCATACAAGCATATTCCTTATAGTTTTCTGAAGCATCCTCATACACACTAGAAACCAAATCATTATTTGTGCAATCATCCTCAAGGTGACCAAAATTTCCACATCTAAGACATTTCATGATAATGAATCTATGTTTTGGTTCTTCCTCTTTTTCTGATATGAACAACATCTCATTTTCATTATCACTTGAAGAACTTTCACTATCACTACTAGAACACTTACTTGCCTTGTCTAGGTAGAAGCTCTTCTTGTGTTTGTGAGAGTACCTCTTTCCTTGATTGCTATGCTCATATTTGTTTTTCCTATGATGCTTGTACTTTTTAGAATCCTTGCTCTTACAGTCCTGTTTATCTTCATCACTTTCATCCTTGGCAACAGTATAGTCAGTAGCATAATGACCAAACTTTCCACAATTGAAACATCTTATATTTTTCATACTTTTGTGCTTTCTATAGAACTTGCCTTTCTTGCTGTAATATGCCTCTTCATCACTAGAAGACACATCACTCTCTTGAATTTGTTTACCCTTGGATTTCTTGGTAGCCTTGGAAGCTGCCTCTTTCTTGACATCAACCTTCACTTGAGTTATTAACTCAAATGCTGCAAGTATACTATGGAGCTCATCATTTTTCAACTTATCCAAATCTTTAGCTTCCTCAATAGTAGAAATATTTTCACTAAATCTATTGGGAAGAGTTCTTAAAATCTTATCACAAACATCATTTTTATCAAGCTCAAGACCTAAGTCTTTCATGGAGTTAACAACCTCATCCATACGAAGCATGTAGTCACTAATCTTTTCATCATCATTCATCTTGAGTTGTTCAAACATACCTTTGAAATGTCTCAACTTGGCCTTTCTGACATTTGTATCACCTGTATGAACCACCTTCAACTGATTCCACATTTCACTAGTTGTCTTGTAGTGAATCACTTTGGTGAGATCTCGCTTCACGTAAGCCTTTCAGGATTGCATTAATTGCTTTTGAATTTTTGTGATGTAGGAGCCTTTCTTCTTTAGTATTAGGACCATGTTCAGGAATAGTGTACTCATATTCAATCACTTCCCAAACCTCATTCCCAAGTGCCATTAGATGAACCTTCATCCTTGCACTCCAAAGACCAAAATCAGACCCATCAAGAATAGGTGCTACATTGCCACTTGAATGATCCATTGTGTTCTTTACTAGCTTTTATTTCAAGCTGTTAAACTCTTCGAAGGCACCCGCTCTGATACCAATTGAAGAACACAAGCTTATACTGAGAGGGGGGGTGAATAGTATAAGACCTCTTTTTACTTTTTCCTTTATACTTCAAAACAGTAAAATAATATACCCAAAGCAATATCAAAACAATGCACAATATCATCCACAAAGTGACACCAATTTTAACGTGGTTCACCCAGAATGTCTGGGCTACGTCCACAAAAATTTTCTCTAAAAGTTATCTCAAAGTTCTTTGGGAAACCTTCCCAATTACAATGTTTATGAGCCTCGGCCCAAAGGAGACACCTTCCCCCAATCTAAATTTATGAGCCTCTGCTCAAAGGATATACCTTCCCCTCTACTCTAGAAATGATCCCTCAAAAGATCAACTGCCTCTACCTCTTTCCAGCACGTGGAACTCCTTTCCACCGAAGACCTCCTGTCCTCAATGCTTAGCCTAAGAGACCTTTGCCTTCTATGATCATGTCCATAGCAGCTCAACAACCTGTACCAAACACAGTCAGTCGGTCTAGTACAAGTCTTCCTTTGTCTGTTAGATCTATCCAACTCTTGAACAAATCAATCCTCTGCATACAAGCCTTCTCAAAGACTTGCCAAATCTGTCCTCAGGTTCTTCTCAAAGAACCAATGCACCTCTGTCCTCAAGTTCTATGATAGAACCCTTAAAAAATCAGCTCACAAGTCCTCTACTAGGACCTATCCAAATCTGCTCACAAGTCCCCATTGAAACCTGTCCAAAACTTGCTCACAAGTCCCCACCGAACCTGTCCAAAACCTTAGCAAGCTCACCAAGAAAAACTTTCTTAGCATGAACCCACAAAGAGAATTGTTAGAGACCCAATGTGATTCATAAACCTCATAGAAGCATAAAGAGAATTGTTAGAGACTCAATATGTTCTATACTTAACTCTCAATCTCAATCTCAAATCTCATAGAAACATAAAGAGAATTGTTAGAGACTCAATATGTTCTATACTTAACTCCCAATCTCAATCTCAAAATAATAAGATAGATGTAGTATGCTTTTCTCAAGAATATGAAACACAACCCAAAAATTGCCAACCATGCAATATCTCATATAACAATGATACTCATATTCTTTTTACTAACAATTAGGGTTTCAACAACAATGCTCATCAAACAAGGTTTAGTCAACCAACACCATTCAACTCAACATCAACCTTGAAGCATTCAACCAATCATCACAAGAAAAGGAAACAAGTAAAAATCCTTTTCCCTCCAAGGATATTTGAAAAAAACAGCCACCAACACAATATCACCAAATGCAAAGAATAACTTGCTCAAATCAACTCAATGGAGTAAGCCCAATATCATGTATCAAGTAAAGCACTAACTTGATCAAAAAAACCTCTATGGAAGCAACTCAACCAATAATATCAAAATAGCCAACTAAGGGTTTCATCATCTCAATGCAAGTAGCAAGACTTACTAACATAAACCCTAGTGCAAAAAATGCTTCCTCTCCCTCAACCAGAATTATGCATTCACCCAAAAACTCATCAATGATTTTAATGCATAAACAATCTTCAATATCCAGAAAATAGGATTTACACCAAAAATACCTAGTAGACAACCTTTTCACTCCAAAATCAATTTCAAAAAAATATACCATCAACAATATACATGGAAGAAGTTGCCCATACCTTTACTTTGATGAAGAAGGAGAACACAAAATATGTCACAACACTAACTCTCAATTTTCCACCAATTAGAGTTAGCAACTATACAATAATATACAATAATAAAGATCCAAATTAACACCTTATTTATCCAACTTAATAAAAACCACCAGAAGTATAATATACATACAAAGTAAAACCTCTTTACACCTTATTACTCCACATAAACATTAAGCATCAATAAAACAATGTCAAAGAAAATATGATACCTTAACCTTATACCTCCAGCGCTTTCATAGCCACTATCCTTTGCACACCGCGACCAAAAGAAAATTACCCACGAAGAGAATCGAAATCGGCACCTCTGCCTTCTAGCGCCTTCGCTTCAATGCCACCGTCGTTGGGTCACAAGTGCCCAATGAAGAAATACAAAGTTGCCCTATATTTTATCTTCCTTTGATGCCAATAATCTAGAAAACGTAAATGTCTTCCACAAGCCACATGCAAACTGGTGAGCACTGTCCAAAATGTAAGTCACTGAATGCTTGCATTAATCATCTCACAAAGACAATACTGGAAAAACACAGTTCAGGTGCAATTGCCAATCCACTAACGTCAAGCATAAACATAAGGATGTAGCCCAAGCTCAAATCTGAGTATGCCAAGCACGGTTTCCAAGACACAGATCAAGCACAAATTCAAAGACATCAATAAAAGATTCAAAGACATAGAGCAAGCTCAAATCGAAGACACCAAGCGCTATTCGAATGATACAGAGCAAACGCAAATCACAGACGCCAAGCGTTATTCGAATGATACAGAGCAAACACAAATCGCAGATTCCAATTAATCGGTGGTGCTATTACTTTAGAAAATCATCCCCACTTATATAGTCATTTCTCCTTAACTGTTTGACGTCGGCGCTCCTCCAACGATGGCAACACATCGGTGAAAGAATTCTTTTTTCTCCATTGCTTAAGGGTTGAAAGACCCTTTAATAATAATTAAAATAATTATTATTATTATTTTATTAATAATAAATTAAACTTGGACCTTTGACAAAGGTTTGAGTTAATTTAATTATTAATAATAAACATGGACCTTCAAGGTTTTTCAAGAATAAACCTTTGCATTAAGTTAAGCTTGGTTTTAATAAAAACCCTTAATGAGTCCAAATGGTTTTAAGAAAAACCTTTAACCTTGTCACCATGGTTTTAATAAAAACCCTTTAACATTATGAAGCTTCTCAAGATATTTTTGACATCACACTCTTTTTGATATCAACACAAAAATGCCTTTTGACATCAATGACAACTTATACACTTGAGCAAAGGCAATGTACCCAAAGTACCCAAAATTGCCAACACTGTGTTATTTTAGTCCTATGTAATACCTCTAATCTTCTTTCATCTATAATATTTAATTGTTCCAGTCTAGCTCTTTGTGCTTGATCAAAATTTATATCAAGTTGTACCATTGTATGAAGAGTCTCTATTTCAAATTCAATACACATAATAGCTTGTTTCCCATAAACCATCTCATAAGGTGATAGTCTTGTGGTAGTTTTCTAAGTTGTATTATATGCCCATGTAGCTTCTTTTAGTATTTTTGCCCAATCAACCCTATTAAAAACTATAGTTTTTGTTATAATATTTTCAAGTTCTCTATTTGTAACTTCTACTTGTCCATTAGACTGAGGATGATATGGTTATGTCTTCCTATGCTTGATTTGCTATATATTAACAAAATTTTCAATCACTTTAGAGAGAAATTGAGTTCCATAATCGAAAACCAATTCTCTAGATGCTCCAAAAAGTTGCATGATATATGTGTAAATAAAATCAGGTACAGACTCAACTTGTGTTGGTGGCAAGGCTTTCACTTTAGTCCACTTAGTGACATAATATATGCATACAAGTATATATTTTTTGCCTTTACCTGGAGGATCTATTGGTCCAAAAAAATTAATTCCTCAATTCTCAAATGATTCAAACATTATTTGTGGTACCAAAGGCATCTGCATTATGGGTGTATGTTTACTATGTTGGAAATATTAAGTATATTGGTTTTCATTGATGTCAAAGGCAAAATGGTTGAGATTTATCTTCAAGGTTGAAATAATAAAATGCAATGCAAATATCATAAAAGGTTTGGTGCGGAAAAAATATTGATGTCAAAGGTACAATAGTTGTCAAGGCAAAAATATTTTCCATGGTTATGTTAGCAAGAAAAAGAGAAGGTTTCATTTGATTGAAAAAAAATTTCCATGGTTATCTTAGCAAGAAAAAGACGACTTTATTTGGTTGAAAAGAATATCATTTGACAAAGGTTCACAAGGAAATATTATAATATTTAAACCAAGGTTTAAATATTATAATAAAAATAAATTTTAATTCTAAAGGGCACCAAAATTCAAATTCAAATGATAGAAATAAAAAGGAGAGCCACCATCTTCATAAAGTTTGATTTGCATATTAAAAGAAAAAAATAATTCATTTGCTAAGGTTTTTCGATCAATGATGATTCATGCCATTCATTGAGGGTAGAGAGAGGAAAACATAAGCACACACATTTAAAAGCAAAGGTAACAATTTAAGGAGGCTGCACACGAGGTTTCCAATTGGGTGACTAGCCTAGACGACAGGTAGGTTCTGTGCAAGTTGTGGGATGCGGGAGGTCATGGGTTTGAGGTGTAGAGGGTTCATTTTACTTGAAGTTTAATTGAAAAACAAACTGTATACGGAAGAGGATGTCAAATCAGAGTTTGCGCATTATAAGTCTTGTGTGGGTAGCTAGCCCACATAGTACCATAGCTTGTGCTAAGGCACAGGCCAGCAAGAGGTGGCAATTTCGAGTCGCGGTGGCAGCACGTTGGCAGGGCATAAAATTTTGATTAAATTTTGAAAATATTAAGGTATGCATAATGCTTGACCTAGGGAGACACAAGGTTTAATTTTTGCATTATTGGGTATGCATAGTGCTTGATCTAGGGAGACATAAGGTTGAATGTTTGAATGATAAATTAAAATAAAAAGTATTGTGTGAGTAATGATATTTCATATTCTGTGTGTGTGGCTTTATAAAGTTGAAATAATTTTTTTGATATAGGAGGTATAAGGTGTATGAAAGTGGAAATAAATTTGTATTTTGCACTTAGGGTTTTGGATGATTATAAGGTACATTATTGATATTGAAAATTAGTTGTGCCTTTTACAAGTAGGAGTAATAAGGTGTTATTATGGTTTAATTATTGTGTGTATTCCTACATGGTGAAAGAAAGTTTGAAGGGTTTTGTTCTTTGATTAAAAATATTTATTTTGGAAAATTAAAAGGAGTTGTAAACCATTATCTCTGTGCACATCTTTTGAAGAAAAATTTAATGTGGAAGATTTGAAAGAGAGATCTACTAACCAGTTTTTGAAGTGGCACTTTGAAAGGAAAATTCTTTTGAGACAGGTTTTGAGGGCTCATCTTAATCAAAGCAAGTTAAGAGGTATAGGGATATCATTCTTTCTTTAAGGTGTTTTGTTGAGCAAATATTTTTGAATCATAATGTGGAGAAATAAGGATTATATATGTGCATTGTTGGAAACACATGTGCTAGGGTTTGTGAAAAAATTGTGCTTCATTGTTAAATGAGATTGGAAACACATGTGCTAGGGTTGAGAGCAAGTTTTGTGCATAATCTTGATTGATATTGGGATAAACTAGCAAAGGTCAAAAAGGTATTTTTGTGAAGTAATTTGTGCATTGGCCTTGAGTGATATTTGGAAAGAACATATTGTGAAATTGTATTGCATATCATTTTCTATGTGTTCTTGAACAAGAATTTTAGGTAGAATATGTCTGAAGTACTTTGATCAAAGCATGTGTTATGATTAAGTTTTGAGCATGTGTTATAAGCAAGTTTTGAGAGTGTATTATGAGCAAGATTTTGAGCATGTGTTAGAAAATATTTAGGCAGATTTGAGCAAGTCTTGTGAGAAGACTTGAAGTAGGTTTCAGGTAGATTTGAGCAAGCCTTGTGAGTAGGCTTGGTGTAGATTTCGGTAGAATAATGAGTAGGTTTTGTTATTGATTTGACCAAGCCTTGTGAGTAGGATTAGTGTAGATTGAAGCAGTGAGTTGAGTAGATTTTACTACAGATTTGAGCAAGGCTTGTGTGAAGGTTTGGAGTAGTTTTTTTTTTTAGCAAAGTATTGAACTAGCTTTGGAGCAGACCAAAGCTGAGAGAAGAGATGTCTCCTATGGATAGAGGTCCACAAACTAGAATAGTGGGGAGAGATTTCTCTTGTAGATAGAAGTCCAAAAACCATAGCAGTGGAGACAAAGGTCTCCTATGGATAGAGGTCCAAAAACCAGAGCAGTGAGGAGAGAGGTCTGATGTGGATAGAGGTCCAGGAACTTGAGCATAGGGGATTGGTGTCTCCTTTGGATAGAGGTCCATAAACATTGTAATAGGGATTTGGTTCCCAAGATATTTGTTGAGAAAATTTAGAAGAAATATTTTCTCCGTGGACATAGCCCACATTGGGTGAACCATGTTAAATATGTGTCTCTCATTGCGTCTTCTGATATGTACATTGTTTTGCTACTTCTATTAATAATATTGGTTAACATTGCTTTGGAAAGATATTGCAATTGATAATATTATTTTGGAAAGAAAAGCAAAAAGTTATCTTATATTTTTCACCACCCCTCTCAGTATAATCTTGTGTTCTTCATACTAGTCCTTTGACAAGCATCACATCTATCAATAAACTTATATGCATCCTTCTATATAGTAGAACAAAAATAACTTATTTTAAGTATTTTAATAACTGTTCTTTGGGTGACATAATGACCTCCACAAGGTTATTCATGTGTTTCCTGAATGATGTCATATACATCATCTTCTTGCACACATCTTCTGATTATATGGTCAAGGCAAGACTTAAACAAAACTCCATTGATCCACGTATAAGGGATACTTTGATGCACTAACTTCCTATGCTCATATGATGTGAAATTTTATTGCATTTTCCTATTACCAAATAGTTTACAATATTAGAATACCAAGGAGTTAAAACAAAAATAGCAAACAAATGTTCATCTAAAAACATTATCAGGAATTAACTCATCATCATCAAATATATGCATATGAGACAAATGATCTACAATGACATTATCTTTACCTACTTTTTCTACAATTGTGACATTAAATTCTTACAATAAGAGAAGCCATATAACCAATTTTCCTCCTACTATAGCTTTATTCATTAAATATTTAATGGTAGAGTGATCAGTATGAACAAATACTTCATACCCTGTTATATAATATTTGAACTTATTAATGGCATGAACTACAACTAAGAATTATTTTTTAGTAATTGTATAGTTAAGTTCTATCCCATGCAATTTTTTTCTCACATAATAGATAACATAAGGTATTTTATTCTCATTTTTTTGAAGTACTACTACATTGCATAACCTAAAGCATCATAATGTATATGGAATGGCAATTCCCAATTTGGCCCCCTTAAAATGGGAGTAGTAATCAATTTGTCTTTTTATGATTTTAAAGGCTTTTTGACATTCCTCTGTCCAATTAAATTCACTTTCCTTTATTAAGAGCTTAAGCATAGGAGAGGTAAATTTATTGAAATCCTTAATGAATCTACGATAATATCCTACATGTCCCAAAAATCTCCTTACCTTAGTTTGTGTCCTTAGAGGTTGGAGGGATTGAATAACTTGGATCTTTGCAGGATCCACTTTAACACCTTCCTCAGATATGTAATGTCCTAAGATAATACCTCCTCTCATCATCATGAAATATTTTTCATGACTCAAGGAGAGATTTTATTCTTGGCATCTAATAATAACTTTTTTTAAGTTCAACAAGGTTTCTTCAAAGGTGTTACCATAAACTATAAATCCGCCCATGTATCTACAAATTCATAATTAAATTAGAAAAAATAGCTAATACAACCCTTTAAAAAGTAGCAGGTTCATTTCATAATCCAAAGGGCATAACTTTATACGCATAGGTACCTACAGGATATGTGTCTTGATTTTCTTTTGCTATTGAGACCTGATTGTTTCCAAAAAGAAAAAGTACTTCTTTCCATCCAAGGTATGAAAAACTTGATCAATAAAGGGTAAAGGAAAATAGTCCTTTGTTACCTTGTTTAGTTTCCTATAATATACACAAATTATTTATTTCCATTCTTTTTGGGAACTATCACAAGTGGTGACACCCATTGGCTATCAGAAATTGGATAATCTTGCATTCAACAACTTAATAGTCTCATCTTGAACTATGTATTTCATAGTTGGATTTAGTCTTCTTTGAGGTTGTCTCACTGTATGACAACCTTCTTGGATGAATATACGGTGGGTACAAATGTTTGGATGTATTCCTTTCATATATTCATAGTTATATACAAGTGTTGTTTGATGTTTCTTAAGCACATCTATCAATTGTGATTCTTGTATGCCTATGAGTGCATTATTGATGTTTAGAGTCTTTCTAGGTGTGATATCTATCTGCTTGCAATTTTTAGTATTTGCATCTATTCCCATTATTTCATGTTTTAGGCTCTAATTGATGAGATTGACTTGTACTTGCTTCATCATTAGACATAACAAATTCAAGTGGACAACTAGTGTTTTGATCCTGGTCTTCTTCTTACTCATCTAATAGTAGTGATAGTAGTTCTTCAATATCTTATTGTAAATGTTCACTTAATAAATTGACTGATATAGTTTGAATATCATCCAAGTCATCAGGAAAGTCATACGAAAGTTATCTTAAAAAACTTTGGTCTAATGTTGACTCAGGAAACAAGCTCAGATCTTTAGTGTGCTTATAATTAGAAATAGTTATATTTATAGATCTACAACTAATGTAGGCATCAACTGTTGCAAGCCATGGGTATCTTGGAATTAAGGTATGTTCCCCTAACTTCTTTGGTTGTAAGACTACAAATTCTACAGGATACTCTCATGAACTTACAAAAACTATAATATCCTCTAACTTTCCAATTGGTTAAATGGTAAATTTGTTTGCAAGTTGAAGCACTATAGAGGTTGGTTGTAACATGCGTACCCTTAAATACTTTGTTGTTTCTTTAGTCATAACATTGATGGCAACCCCTAAATCTACTAAGACATTGTGCAAGGTTGTTTTACCAATGTGAACTATGAGTATAGGTATTCCAGGATCTGTATATTTTGGTAGTACCTTTCCTCTAGTCATTACCTCAGATAATTGTCTAATAATTTCAATGGCTTGAGATTCATTTTTATTTTTCCTTCCTGAATTTATTATGCATATACTCTTTATTAGTTTAGAGCAAATAGGAATATCCTTATTAGCTTGCAAGAGAGGAATTTAAATGGTAAACTTTTCTAGTTCTTGAAGGAAATTGAAAGCTGGCTTAGAGGGTTCTTTAGCTATTGCCAATATTTCAAGAAATGGGATTTTTATGTCTTTCCTTTAAGGGATTTGAATATATTTTTGCTCTACTAGAAAATATTTTGGTGAGATTTCTACCTCATCTTCAGGTTTTTCATCTTTGTTTAATTTTTCAAATAAATTTTTGGGGGGTTCCTCAATTTTTGTGAAAGGCACTTTACTATTTTCCAACACCTTTATATACCTTGGATTGATCAGTTGGAAAGGTACCATAGATATTGAACATGTTTCATTAGTTTTATAGACTTGTTGAACTATTTTGTTGTTATTAGGATTAGGTACTGGTTGAGTTGGTAAGGGTGGTTGCTTAGGAGGGTTGTTCATATTATTTGGAGGTGGGAGAAGTCTATTTTGAGGCTGATTTTGAGGGGCTTGTCCCCTAAATTGGTTTTGAAAATTTTGTTGTTGAGGTGGAATTTGAGACCAGCTAGATCCTACTTGATTATATTGGCCATTCATATTCCAACTAGACATATTTTGGCTTGACATTCCTTGAGTCCATGGAGGTGGACACCCATATGAGTTGACCATAAATTGGGTCCATGGAGGTATATTCCATTCTTGATTATTTGGGTAATTATATGGGTTCCAATTTGTCTAATTTTATGCATTTGACCACTTGTTAGGTATTTTCTAGTTGGAATATCTAGAATTTGACCAATTAGATGGACCATTGAATGGTCCACTTCTTCTTTGGGCTAAAAAATAAACATCTTCACCCAGGTGTTGTAGGTGAATTGGAGACGAGAGGGCAATCCTCCAAGGGAGGTCCCAGGTTCGAATCTCCACCCTACCAAAAAATCTAAATTGGGTACCCAAAATCCAATTGATAATGTTGGTGCGGGTAGGGCTAGGTGCGACTCCTGGGTGACTTTGATGGTGTATAATCCCCTATTCATGGTCTCTCAGACCAAGGCGGCCCCACAAGGGGTTTTTCACTTTAAAAAAAAAACATCTTCTACCTCCTTAACTTTAGGTTCTTTTATAGTTAATTTGATAGCTGAAATATACTTGCAGTTTTCAATACTATGAATCTTACAAATTATATAGCTAGCAAACATATAGGAGATATTTGTGATTTTAAGGGGGCATTCTCTTAGATTGTGTCTTTTCCTACATCTATGAATATATATCTCCTAAATATCTTGCTCATTTGGTTTCTTATCCATGATATTAAGAGATGCAGTTAATTTACTCAACAAATCAGTCTTCAGAATCTCCAACATGTTACCAATTTTTGCTCTTGTCACTCCTCCTACAAATAAGTATTTGTTGTTCTTAAGAGGCTTATTTCTTGAATAGTTTTTGCAAATATTAACATTAACTTTAAAAAACATTAGATGAATATCTCCTTTAGCCATAAGTTTTAGGACATCAAAGACATTATCTTTAAATACTTTTAGAAAAAACTCTTTTAAGATTTCTTCATCTAGATCAATATTCACTCTAGATCCAACAAACTAAAATCTTTCAAGATAGTCTTCAAGGGATTCTTCTTCTCATTGGTTCATATGAAATAGATCAACTTTATTATCCCTAAATATATAGTAATCTTGATATATTTCAAGGAATATATCCTTCAAACCATTATCTCCATCCTATCGGTTGCAAACACTTTCACCTAGACCCATGAACCACCTTAAATCCTTGAATGTAGAGGAAAATAGTCTTAGCTTTTGTTCATTAGTGGTGTATAAATAGGCTTGGAATACCACTTCAAACTCAAAAGAAAAGCATAAGGATCCACATGTGGTTTCCCATGGAAGGTAGGTAAAATTGCAATAGAGACCATCTTTGGTTCTGTTGTTAGCCTGTCTACTGGAGAAGAAATTGGAAATGCAAAAGTTTTTCTTTGCCTACTTATTATCTAGTTTTCTTCTATTTCTCTATGATCACTATTCCTTTATAAACTCCCCTTTGATTTCCATCTACTTCCCCATGCTCACTAATATGGTCATCCATGACTGATTGAAAAAATTCTAATATTGGACCTAGTATGGGTTCAGAAAAGATAGTTGATGGATCTAGATGATTATCAAATTCAGGTTTTGGCAACATAAATGTTTTAATATTTTGATCTAGTAGATTTAATGGCAGTTCAATTTTCTCTTTTGGAGAATCCTTAGTTACTCAAATCGTAGTCTCTTTTAATCTAGAAATATCAAGCTTTTCACTAGAGTTTTCCTCTTGTTTTTCTTTGTAGACTTTGATGAATATTCCTTTTGAATCTCTAGGTCTACTCATAAATTTACAAAGATTTTAATTTTTGCAACAAAATCATTTGGTCCTCCTTAAATAGTTTATGGATATCATTGATTGGTTCCAAATTTTTAGGGGTCATATAATGTTCTTCTTGAAATGTAAAGTCTTGTTTTTCAATATGAATCAGCTGAATAATAAAGGCTTGTCCTTGAATAGCAGTAGGGTTTTCAAACTATAAATCATGACACAAATCTTTGAAGTATATAATTATAGGTGCTCTATGGTATATTTTGTTATAAACTCACTTCTCTATTTTCTATATCTGCTAAAAAATTTATGGACAAATAGGGAATCCTCAAAGTAATGATCCTAAGGATATGTGGTTGAGTTTACACTTGCTCTTCTATCCCCTAGCCAACGTTCATAACTTCTCAAGAGAGTAAGGTATGGTGAGTTATAATATGCACCTGGAGCCTTAGTTATATCAATCCTCTTAATTTTTTCCAACTCTTCTAACCTTTCCTTAATAATATCAAGGTGTTTCCACATATAGTCCCACTATTTTCTAGATGACCTATGTCTTTGTTCAAAAAGTAGGTTGATTTCTTATTCTAGAAATAGTTTTCTAAGGTCTATTAATGTGGATTGAATGATACAAATTTCCACCATCAACAACATATACTTCTCTTTTTAGTTTTTAGTGGTTTTGTTTCCCATTTTTTGAGCAAAATGCAATTTTTAGAAATAATTTTTTTTTCAAATAGAATAATCTTATTGTTATCAAGACCAGGGCTGAAATATAATAGTTAATCTTAACACAACAAGGGAAAGTAAAATTATTAATCTAAAATAGTCTTACTATCATTAAAACCAGGGCTGAAATACAACAACCAATTTTAACAAAGCAAGGGAAAGTAAAATTACTATTCTAAAATAGTCTTACTACCACTAAAACCAGGTCTAAAATACAACAATTTTATTGCAGTAAGGGAAAGTAAAGTGTTATTACTACTTGGTTTTAAGGAACACTTCGGTATGATATTATCGCACCTACTACTTGTTTTACAAGTTAAAGAACCCAAATCTAAGTATGTAGCAACCACATAGTTCTAAAAGTAAATTTATGGAAAGTAAGATTACTATTCTAAAATAGTCTTACTACCACTAAAACTAGGTCTAAAATACAAAAAAAAATTAGCATAGTAAGGGAAATTAAAGTGTTGTTGTTAATACTTGATTTTAATTAACACTTCGGTATGATCTTGTCATACCTACTGCTTGTCTTACAGGTTAAAGAACCCAGACCTAAGTATGTAACAACCACACATTGTTGAAAGTAAATTTACATAAAATAGAAATGTTGAAATAGAGACTAAATTGTTATCACTACTTGATTTTAAGAATCACTTTGGTATGATCTTGTCACACCTACTACCTTTTTTAGGTTATATCTTCCAAACCTAAGTATGTGACAACCAAAAATAACTTGTTGAAATTTAAATGCTAACTAGAAAGCAGTATAATTTGAACCTAAGAAAAGTGGACCTAGCAATGCTTGAGATGAAGACATGTTGGTCAAATATCTACCTAATCAACAAACACTATGTTTGTGCACCCTAGATATGACCAACATTGAAAGGCTAGAGGAAATAAATGTCCCCTGTGCCAATCTCTAGAGAGGGCTGGTTCCCGAACTAAATCCTACACTGGTAGAAGACTAGGGATGTAGGAAAGAAATAAAAAAATGCAGAAAGAGATGGGAAATAAGGCCACAGGCCAAAGTGCAGGATTCGGGGCAAACTAACAGTAGGAAATTCACCCAAGCATAGAATAGCATTTAACAGAGGAAAATGGCAGCAGAGATCACTTATAAACTTGCAGTAATAACCTCCAGAATGACACTCTAGCAATATTTAAATCCAAATGCAGAATTTAAATCTAACAACAAACAAGAAACATGAATGTAAAATAGAAGTGCATGGTACATAAGGAAATTATACACAAGATCACTCACAAATTCAAAAGCCTGATGCCTTGTATTAATGTAGAGAACTTGGAGAGTATTCTCGCAAAGTGTCTAACCTCCCTTTACAATAGAAATTTGATTAGTATTTATAGAGGTTTTTGCCTCTTTCATTAAATGCACAAGAGAAAAAAATGATCCACATCAAAAACAAGAATGAGAAACTCCCTCCTTGGAATCATTAAAAATCTTCTTTTTAGAAACAGTGATCCATCTTTCAGGGAATAATTTCCAAGAAAGCAACAGCTTGGGCGTCGTTGCACAAATAATTTGGAAAATATTAAATGCCTCGAAAACATCTTTATGCTTTGGAAATCATGAAGATTATTTTGTTCTTATCATTCAGCTTCTTCTATGCTCAGGATTCATGACATGAGTTACTTAATGCCACCATTATTCAATGCTCACAAATCTGACACCTTTGAAACTTTGACCATAACTCTTCCTTTTTCATCCAAGAATTGCGTTCACCTCAAGAAAAACCGCATTTCTTGATTTTCCCTTTTTGCACATGCGAGACTTCCTTTTAAAATACGTTCGCCCTTCAACCAAGGTGAACACGACATTGTTTTACTCTCATGGTTCGTTCACCCATGGGAGGGGCGAATAGGATATTTGCCCCACCTTTGGTATGAACACGATTACAACATGTTCCCAAGGTATGTTCACCCATGGGAGGGGTGAACAAGATGTGTGCCCCACATTTGGGGTGAACACAAATTATAGCTTATTTCAGGTGATCGTGATTGTGCTCTAGTATGGAAAGCGTTCACCCATAGAAAGGGTGAATGACACATTTACCCCAAAACAAGGGTAAACATGAACGCTCATATCTTTGCTCGACCTTTGAAGTTTTTGCACTCATTTTGAAATTTCCTTCACCCTTCCATAGGGCGATTGGAGTGTTCGTCCCACATTTGGAGCGAATATAAATACATTTTCAAGCCCTTCAAGTTTCTAACTAGGCCTTTCAATATTTTATTTTCTATTTTTCACAAGTTCATAATTGCCTTCATTTTCAATGTATTCATAGTGGGGCAATCCGAAATCAATGCAAAAATAAATATAACACACATGGAAAGAATCAGGAACATATGAAATTGTCTTCGAAATAGTGCCACCATAATAAAAATATTATATCAAAATATTCCAACAAAATTCCCAATGTGGCAAAATGTAAAATTGCCAATATTTTTGGTGACTCAAGGGGTATCTAGCTTCTATGGATGCAAGCGATCCCAGGCCTTCATTCATTGGGCAACAGGGTATTTAGCTGGTGTACTCGTCGATACTGTGGATGCCTTTTGACACAATTCTTCCTTTGTGCATTCCTGCTGCTCAGCTTCCTCCACTACTCTAAGTACTTCAGCCTGCTTTGCTTATTCTACTGCTTTTGTTGCTACCTCGTGTTCTTGTCATAGTAACCATTGAATAGTATTTTATTAAACATAGATTAAATAATACAACGAAAGCCTAAGTTAGCCCATAACAACTAGAACTAACTAAGCCTTTATTAGGTAGTACTTAAAATAGATAGATACGCCTACCCTAAAATGTAATATACACTAACATCCCCCTTATTACATTATTTGGGTAAAGTAATAACTACTATCTACACTATCATCCCCCCATACAACAATATTTGGATAAAGTATATAACTACCCCAATATAGTGAAGAAGAAGAAGATAAATGAAATAATGGTGGCTCGTGCTTTGTCTTTGGATCTAGCTCTAGCTCATGGCTCTGGATCTAAGCATACCTCTGGATTTGTACCTCTGGTTATATCTCTGGATTTACCAGTGAATCTGCCTCAAGACCATTGCCTCTGGATCTTCTTGTAGATCTACCTTTGGAAATTTGTCTTTGGTTCTATCTTTAGGTTTGTCCCTAGGTCATTATCTCTAGGACTGCCATTAGGTCTGTCAATGGATTTGCCTCGGGGTCTACCATAGGTTTTACCTTTTTTTTAGGCCATAAAAAATTTCTTTCATCATGGTACATTGTTTGAGATCTGTCCATCCATAATCTAAATGAACCTTGTTGGCCATTTTCATCTTGTACCAACAACTTGAGGAAGAGTGATTCGTACATCCACAAGAATCACAAGGATGTAATCTCCAACACTTAACTGCAACATGTCCTATCTTTCTACAGTGACTGCAATAATGCTTTTTAGGAGATGTAGGATATTTAGGTTTTACAAACATGGAATTACTGGTACTTTCATGTCTAGTATAGCCAAGGCCTTCATTCTTTGCCCTGACATTTAGCATTATAGGAGTTTTAATACCTTGTTCCTGTTTACCTAATATCTCACCATTGAATCCCATTTTCTTCATCATTTTGAAACCAAATCCTTTGGTGTGTTTTTCAAAATACCCAATTTCATCATCTTCATCAATGCTTTTAATAATATTGCATTTGTTGCTATTGATGAGATTATGGAGCTCTTTTTGAGGAGTTTCAAGTTTTAAGTCACTAGTGTCGCAAACAAAATTTGCTACTGAGATGAGATCACCTATGCTACAACTAATATCTACCATCATAGGCATGAGGTTACTTGTATCACAACAAGCATTGGCCATCATGGGTTCAAAGTCACATGTGTCACAACAAGCATTCGCCACCATGGGTTAAAGGTCACTTGTGTCACTATAAGCATTGATCATTAGGGCTTTGACCTTTGTTTCCTCACTAAATTCCCTGTACACTTTACGTTGGGCAATATCAAGAGAAATCAATGATATGTAGACTGCCCTTATGATGCCTATAGGGATTTGAACACCATTCTTCTGAAGATCTTCAAAATCTTTGAGAATGGATTTTACACCACTGCATAGTGTAGAATATTTTTCATCCTTAAAAAATCCATTCCTTCCATCTCTAGTGGAAATTAAGGACCTTTAACTAATGTTTCAACCATAATTTTTTTTAGGGGCTTACTTTTTCTTTGATCTGCCCATTTTTAAAGTGTCGGTCTCTACCGAAAATGCACCTTTTACAATGAATTTTGCAAAAATAATCTGACTAAGTGTCGGTCACTACCGAAAATGCACCCTTATAATTCTTCCCCCCTTGTGTTTGCAAAATTATATCTCCCCAGTTTGCAATATAGGGAATGGTGGAGAGAAAAAATATTATCCCCCCTTTGTAGTGAAAAAAAAATGCAACTATTAATCCTCTTAGGCTTTTACAAAATCTTGCTTTGGAGGCAATTTGTAAATGGTAGGAATTTTACCACAAAAATCCCCCCTTAGTACATAAAAATGCCTCTTCCCCAATTTTCAATATTGAAAAATGGAGGATGAAATGTGTTTTCAAAGGTACATTTAAAGAAGAATTTTGAAAGTAAAAAAGTTTTAATTTTTATGAAAAACAATTTGAATTTTAATTAAATATGATATCAATTTCATAATAAAATTTATAAAATTTAAATTAAGAAATTGATTATTTAATTCAAAAACAAATTATGAATCATAAAAAAATTAAAACTTAACAAAATTAAACTTTTAAAAAGAAAATTGTACCTTTGTGGTCAAGGGGAATCGAACCCTTGACCTAGCCACACCTTCTCCTCAATGACAGGCCACCAACCGACTATGCTACTGCACTGGTCGGTTATAAGAGTAAAATAACTCTTATTTGAAGATGATGATGTCTTAACTCAAGGAGAACGGTGAGCAACACCTTCTCCACTCCAAGTGGTGATATATTCTCTATGGGTGGCGTTCGACTGCCTAGCAACGACGACACTTCGTCCTCCTGGCAACGGCTACTTCCACAGAGCGACGGTGGGATATAGATTTTCTTCACATAGTGGCACCCTCCTTCAATCGCCGAATTCCTTATTGGTTGTCACCAATAAAAAAAATGTGGCATCTCTTTGAACCTACAAACTTTCTACTCCTCTACACAAATTGTTGTCTCGCGTCCACGCATAACACAAGCGATCTGCAAAGTTAGCATTCTGCTAGAGACTCTCGTCATCCTCAAGGGGACACTAGCTACATCTACTGTAGAAGAAACATCTACAAAAAGTAACAGACATCTCTAACCACTGGTGCATTTTCTTGGAATAATTCATCATAGACATAGAATTGCAGATCCACTGCCCTTGGTGGTCGAGCGTCACTATGGGTTTAAGATTTTTTTTCTTTTTTTAAACCACAATAAAACTGCTCCTTTTCATGATGAAAATTCTCCTTGTCAATAATTTAACTTACACTGGAAATGTTAGAGAACTTGGTTGTTTATGGTAACTCTATTTGCACGCTCTCCAATCGACATAGTGGGGTTTTGAGTGGCATCCATGACAACGTTTCGTCAAACAAGCTGCAAACATCTACAAACAAGCTCTCTTGAATCTTTCGATATGTGTCCTTCGATCGAAACATCAATTATTGTCTGCTATCAAGCATCATATAGCAAAGGATTTAGAATTACTGCTACTATGTTTAACATGAGATCCAGCTCTTCATGGAAATTTGTGCATCGGCTCTAGCTACATGATCCAGCTCTTGTAACTCTTTCTAGATAGAGATTTTGTGGCATCTTTGCAATGTGTAGCTTTGGAGGTCGATTACTCACATCACCAGGGAAATTATCCCATATGCAGAATGTGGTAGTAGTTTATATGATATAAAAACCATAACACCAAGTAATTCAAATAACCATCTCACGATGGTCTACACTGGATTTCTTTTATTGACCCCATCCACTTTAGGCACGCCACATGGCCATCCATCATGGTTGATATTTGTTCCAACTCGTCCTGCCCAAGTCTAGGTAGAATCTCCTCTTTTTGGATCAGTTGTCCAGTCAACTATGTTTGCCCACATCCAATCTAAGCCCACCATGTGTCAGTAGGCCTACATCAGGTTCAAGTATTGTCACAGTATCGTCAGGTCAACACATTCACATCAAGCCTCCAAGGTCACAACTTCCATGCGATTCAGACCGTGTTAGTTAGCCAAACCGCTAGATGTCATACCTGGACTTAGGAATTAAGACTTCATCATAATGAGAGCAGATACCTGCTCTGATACCATGTCAGAGTAACCATTGAATATTATTGATTAAACATAGAGCAGATACCTTCTCTGATACCATGTTAGAGTAACCATTGAATAGTATTGATTAAACATAGATTAAATAATACAATGAAAGCCTAAGTTAGCCCATAACAACCAGAACTAACTAAGCCCTTATTAGGTAGTAGTTAAAACAAATAGATACACCTACCCTAAAATGTAATATACACTAACAATTCTACCACTACCTACTCCTCCTGCTCTTGAATTGTTTTAGAGATAACCTCATAAGCACGAACAACCTCTCCCCAATCATGAGTGTTAAAAAGGCATGACACACTGAGAGACTCATAAATGAAGCGAATATTCTGAACATCCATCAAATTGAGGTGCTTCGCTCGTTGGGCCAACTCGTATAATGACAACTCTAAGCGCGTATACTTCTGCATCAAGGGCAACACCTGCGCTTCCATTAGAGGTTCTTCCCAGGCATCAATTTTGAAAGTATCTTCAACAAACTTCTTCCAGAGCACTTCCAACTATTCTATGGGAAGAGGTTCTCCCCAATTGTCCATGAAGGTCAAAAATCCCAACTCATCAATGGTCTCAAAATGAGACATGGAAATAGTGTGCTCACATTCGATGGTGTTGAGGATGGCCCATCCTTCCCATACTAGGTCCATTCATTGGAAGTAACTGCGCAGCATTATCTTGGCCTTGGACCAGGCATAGTCCATTTTGCTAAGAGGGCGGATGTACAAATTGGTATTTGTTAAGGCCTGTATCTTGATAGCCATTTCCATATAGGGTGATAGCATCTCCTCTATGGTATCAATTAGTTTTTGCCCCAACTGGATTTGTATCTATGCCTCCCATAAATATTTCAACACCTTAACAACTTGCATGACCAACTTCTCATAGTTCTATGCAGAGCGAAGGCGCGTTCCTTTGACATTATCTCATAAAAATCTGGTAGCCTGTGCCACTTCCTTCTCAGCTAACTGCTTCTTCACTTCTTCTAGTTGTTGCTGAAGCTTGTGCATCTCAATCCTGGTGGTGTCATGCTCCTTCAAGTGCACCTTGACCTGCTGGCGCAAGTAGTCATTTTTAGTGGTCGTCTTCTCTTCTTGGGCTCTGCTTTTCACCAAGGCATTTTTGAGCTCAATTATGTTGTTCTGACTTTCAAAATATTTCTCCTTAAAATGCTCACCATGAAGGTACACTAAGCTCATATCTACTTGAATGTTGCCCATATTCTCCATAGGATCTATTCACGTAAGGTCTTCTATTATAGTCTCAGAAATGAGATCACCCGACAACAACTCCCCTTGGGGATTTTGAACCAATGGCATAATTTTCGTAATATGGGCTTCCTTCGTGATGGGGTCAAAGGTAACCTTTTTAATCGGTCGAGCTGGAGCCAAGGCCTCCTTGTGCCGCATACTCTTCAACCACTACGAAGAGCTCATGTGTGCCCGATTGATCTTCTCTATGTCGAGCTGCTTACGGGTCACCTGTACATCAGGAACTGTCTATAGCTCCAAGAATGGGGTGAACAGAACCAAAACATCTGAGCGACTAGGCCCAGTAGGAATAGAGGACATGACTAGAAGAGGTGGAACATAAATGGTAGGTGGAATGGAAATGGTGGTCTTGGTGGAGGAAGGGGGTTCGACTGTGGTTATGCTTACTCTAGGAGAAGCTTGCATACTTACAGCTTCGATGGCGGTGGAGGCAAGAACAAAAAGGGAAGGACGTGAAAAGGGATTTGACACTGATGCATATGAACTGAAAGAAATGAAAGATGAAGGAATAGGAATAGAAGAAGGAGCATTAGGGACTTCAGGAATGGAAGAATATGGAAATGAGATAGACGTGGATGGCATACCGAAGGGTGGATAAATGGAGACTAAGGATGATAAAAATGGAATAGATGGAAGTGAAGTGGAAATCATTGCTTGCTCCAAGGAAGAGGAAGAGGGAAGAAGAAACGTACCTTCGGGCGCAAGCATCGAGTGTTGCGATGATAGAGGCGGCTATGAAACTGCTTCTTCTTCTTGTACTTCTACCCTTTCTCCAATGTCCTCGTCCATAACTTCAACATGAGAGCTCTCCAACTGATGATATTCCGCTAGTGATTGCATCATCAAAAATACTTCTATGACTTTGGTCGGGGGCTCTTTCATAAGCGAAGGATTGGCCACAACCGCCACATTAGCAACCGTGGGGATAGTTACAACTATCGTTGTAGAAATGGTAGTGACCAAAACTGCTAGAGCCTCAATGATAGAAGTCATAACTATGCTAGTTCTTGGCCTTTTTGCCACCTTTGGAAATGGAGGTGCCTGTGGTAAATTTTTCTTTTTGGGCATGGGCGTCTCCTCTTTTTACCGCTTCGTTCTTTGAGACCTCCTTTTAAATACATACTGTTGTTCTTCTTCCTCTGGGGTCTCATCTTCAACTACTGGGTGCTCCTGTTTAGTTTCACCTTCGCCACTATTAGAATGTTGAAATATTTGTGACAAAATATTGGTGAAGGTGACGGGTTGATACGAGTCTACAAACTCGTCGTAAGTATCCGAGAATTGCTCATCCAGTTTCAACCCGTAAGGAGCCATGGGATTTCCATGATGAATCCACATAATCCACCAATTCATTATCTTCTCCTTAGTCCAATCAGGTTTGGCTTCCTTAACAGAACTAAATAAACCCGATGGAGGAATCTGGGTCCTATACTTGGTGGGATTATATTCTGCCTCCTTCTCATAATAATCATGCCATGGCGGGAGGGTCGTCATCTTCTCGATATGCCAGTTCATGTCTAGCCCATCAAAATTGTTTCTCCTCTTCTGGATATCAGGTCGAGGATAACAATGGAATGATTTGACCTTCATGATAGCCAAGAACTTACCCAGGGGGTCATATCGCCAGCGTTGCGATAGTTCAATCAAGCCTAAATCCTACAATGCCACCATCAAGAGCCTATTTTTCCCAACTTGGCTCACTTCTATGCCATCGAATTTGAATGGCATGTTGCATGTAGTCTTTTTCCCATGCCCAACTCCATATATATTGTTCACATGATTAGTCTGGTGCACAACCTCCATGGCAAACATGTGCTCCATAGCAAAATATGGCAACAAAAATGGCTTACCCGTGAAGCCAAAAATTCGTACAACTACGCCTTGGGTAAGCAGAAAAATGTCACCCTTCTCTTGCGTGATGACTGCATCCCTCAAATTTCATGGTACTCTCTCACAGGTGCCACAAAGAAACTCTATTGTTGGCCCCAAAAACCAACTGTTGAAGCTATAGATTGACTCCCTCCTTGTCAAAATAGGAGTCCACATATAAATCGGCAAGGGCTCATTATTTTCGCCTAGCTGCATCACTGCAATGAAAGAGAAGCGCTGCTACAACTGGAAAAAGAAATACCAAACTAAAAATGATGTATGCAAAAATGACTTGGACTCCCCGGTCTACATATTTTCCAACTAGAAGTTTATCCTTTGGGAGATGAAGTCGGCCCAATCATAGAAAATTGGATTGCCACCTTGCCTCATGGTAGAGGGAGAATAAAACTCAACTTTGCAAATACACTGCAAAACAACCGCCTGCCATTTATGCATTGTTCCATCCGAAGGTAACCCAACCACCCAAGACAACATGGAATATATATCTTGGCTTTTGAATTCTGAGAGGGGCTTCGGCAAACTAGGAAGTTGCCCCATCTGTGGCTCTTTAACCAGTTGCGTCTCCATAAATTGGCGCATCGTCACTGTGGAGACGTACCTGTCCTCTTGCTTGTTGGTGTGCAAATTTTTATTAACTACGTAAGAAGGGGGCTTCAACCCACAAGCGAAAGCTTCCTAAATTTCATCTAGAGTGATGGTAAATAGAATCTCCCTCTTGGCATTTTTGATAGCCTTAGTGAAAGGGTCATAAAACTGGGCAATGAGCTACACCAGCTCAGGGCATGGGTGAACTGGTGAACACAAGTACCAGGACAACTACGAATGATATGGCACTATCAACCAACTGTTTGACGATACTCCTTGGCTTACCACAGCTTCTACCTCCTACCTTAATCTTTTGATTCCTCTGTGAGTGATGAGGCAGTCTCCAATCTCTGCCATAGCATCTTCGTATGGGTCCAGATCTACATAATCATTTTTTCGAGCCCTTTTGGCTCTAGAACCTCCTTCCTTTTTCTTGGATTTCTTGGGCTCTACGGCCTCTGCGACGTCTTTGGGCTCTTTACTACGTTTCCCCATTTTCTTCTCTGACAGATTTACTGAGCAACCTCTGAAATTCCCTATAGCTAAAATGCAAGACGCAGCGATAAAAATTTAAAAATAGAAAATAAACTGCAATATTTTACCTCAGGGTTTATATAGAACTACTTCCACAACTGTCACAATAAATGCCAATTTAATTTTGGGTGCTTTTGGGAGGAAAGTGACATCGAACCGCTAACCGAGCACCATCCTCGATGTTCCAATGGCTTCTCCTCTGATTCACTATCGGATCCTCTTAAAAAAGTGTGCCCAATTTGCCATGCAATTTCATCGTAAATTGTGCCCTGGCACCTGAAGCTTGTTGGGGAAGCTAAATCAACCGCCTAATATCCAATCATTCAACATTCACCACTTCTTGGAAAGCATAAAGCATGTTTTCACTTTAACGCTCTTTCACCTGCACCCTTGTTCTCCAATTGCTGCCACATAACTGAGGGGCACGATTTCTTGTGCAACACACTTCTAAAACTACTGCAATATAATCACGTCATGCGCAAAACAATTTTAATTTTCCCTTGGCGACTTCGAAACTGGGGTGAAAACATCTTGTTTTATTAAGCTTGGGTGCTTTCAACCTGTTAAAAATCTCCTGGCGAATGGTATTTTAAAAGGATACCTTACCTACTTTCGCCTTTTTGCATACACCCTAGAAAAATCAGATTTTTCTAAAAAAACTCAGGGCCTTCTTTCTTTTTTGTCTTCCTTTTAACTGCGCTTTACGATTTTTTTCTCTTTACCCTTTAAAAGTGCTTTTATATATATATAAAAACCTTAAAAAGACATGCGCTTTTAATTTTCAACTTCAAAAAGCAAAAGTTTCGTCACCCTTTCCATCGCGTTCGCTCATAACATGGGCGAACGGGCCGTTTGCCCCTTTCCTAGGGTGAAGGCGATGTTAACTCAACGTTCTCTTTTCCCAAACCTATTGTATGTTTAAGTCACCCCGAATAGCCAAGATTTAATTTACCAGAGGTGAACGTGACATTTATAATTCATTGCTTTATCTTTATGAAGACGTCCTCTGGATGAAAACTCCTGTCCTTCTTTCTTTTCTTATTTTCCTTTTTTTTTATATATATAACTATAGTGAAATAGCAACAACCATTAAAAAACTATTTACATATATACAATATGTTAACTCACTTGGAATGTCGTCATTGGATATAAGCCTTCAGATGAAGGCCATTTACAGGGATAGGAAGATCAAGACCCTCCATATCACGGAGATAATAAGCATTCACTGAATTTACCACAGTAATTTGAAAAGGTCCCTCCCATATGGCATCGAACTTGTGGTGATTCCCTGGCTTGGACTTCTTTTCATTCCATTTTAAAACTAGATCTCCCACCTAGAAGCTGTGATCGGTCATTTTATTTCCAAACCACTTACTCATCTCTTTAGAATGCTTGGCAAATACCTGATAAGCTTGTTCCCTATTCTCTTCCAACTGCAACAATTGTGCTATCCTTGCATTCATAGCGTCGCATTCTTCATCCACATTCTAGAACAATTGCAATGTTTGGAGTACGGGTAATTCAATATGAGAGGGAAGAACAACTTCTTTTCCATAAACCAAGGCATATGGGGAAGTCTTGATAGATTTTTTAATTGAGATACGATTTGCCCAAAGCGCTTGATTTAACAATAAATGCTAGCTTCTCTTATTACTGCCCATTATTCTTTTCAAGATGCGTAGAAAATTCTTGTTGGTTGATTCGGCCAACCCATTCCCCTGTGGGTAATAGTTGGATGATGTCTTCAAATAAATGTCATATCTGCTAGCAAACTCTGTAATTTTTGCTCCAATGAATGGAGTGCCATTGTCAGTCACAATAGAATCTGGTACGCCAAAATGAGTAATAAGCCCCTCTAGAAAGGAAATAATAGTAGCTTGATCGACCTTCTTAGTGGGAATAGCCTCTGCCCATCTGGTGAAATAATCTATCACTGTCAAGATATACTTGTGCTCTGCAGAAGAATGTGGATCAATGACACCAATGAAATCAAGACCCCACTGTTGGAAAGGCGCTTCCACCTGGATTGGGCGTAGAGGCAATGCTCCTTTCCTAATTCTACCCACATATCATTGGCAACTATCACACCACTGACTTATTTTATGAGCATCGATGAACAAAGTAGGCCAATAATAACCTGCTCGGATAATTTTTAAAGCCATGGGTCTACCTGCATAATGGCCTCCAGATAGCCCAGAATGAAATTCCTCCAAAATATTCTCCTTTTCAGATGCTTTTACACACCTCAAAAGAACTCCATCGATGTTCTTATGATATAACCCATTAGGCAACAATACATATTTGAGCGCTTGCAGTCTAAACCTCCGATGCTGTGAGGCATCGAGATGAGTTGGACATCTCCCAGAAGAAAAATAGTCAATTAGCTCTTCTATCCAATCATGGTCACTCGCAGTATGATTTGCACAAATTGTTTCACCTATGTCTTCCTCATGAATCACATCCAATGCCTCGATGGCAGCACTCTTAGCTAACTCCTGACATAAGGTGCATCCGCAAACCAACTTTGTTGGTCGGATCTCCACATCGTACTCTTGAATTTTAGAAACCCATCCTGCCCTTTTATCACCTAGTTCTCCTTGTAGTATGAAGTTTTGGACATCAGGATGAATAACATAAACAATGGTCTTGCTTTGAGAAACAAAATGTCGAAACTTTTTCAATGATTTCATTACTACGTAAACTTGCTTTTCAATAAAGTTGTACTTCTCCTGATGTGGTGCAATAACTTGGCTCAAGAAAGCAATGGGATTTTCTTCACCATATTCTTGTTTCTGGGTCAATACTGCAACATAACTTTCATGCTCACCTACTGCATAAAGAATGAAGTCCTTCGAATAGTCAGGATTAATCAAAACTGGAGCTTGGGTGATTCTTTCTTTGATCTCTTGAAAAGCTCGTCTCTTGACTTCCGTCCACTTAAACTCAACATTATTTTTCAAAAGCTCAGTCATGGGTTTCACAACTTGGGTGAAATCAGCAATAAACTTGTGGATGAAGTTTATTTGATCGAAGAAGGACTGCAAATATTTCTTATTAGCGGGCAGCGACAATTTCATGAGCGCTTTGGCTCTTGCAGGGTCTATCGCCAATCCCTCTTGTGAGATTACATGACCCAACAATTTCCCTTCTTTGACAGCAAAAATTTATTTCTTTGGATTGATGGAGATACCGAACTCACGACACTTTTCAAACACTTGCCTTAGATGAGCAACATGATCTTCTCTGCAGTGGGAAAACATAGTCATATCATCAAGATATATCACAATAATTCTGTTCAGTAACTCACCAAAGGCGATGTCCATGGCTCTCTGGAAGGTAGCACCAACATTCGAGAGCCCAAAGGGCATCCGTTGGTAGGCGAATGTACCCCACTTAGTAGTGAATGCTATTTTGTATTGATCCTCGTCCTTTACCCAGATTTTATTATATCCAGAGAAGCCATCTAATAGTGAAAATCTCTGAGCACCAGCGACCACATGAAGAATTTGATCTATCTGAGGTAGAGGGTAATGATATTTGAGTGATGCTTGGTTGAGGTTGCAAAAATCCACGCACAACCGTATGTCTCCATTCTTCTTTCTTATAGGAACTAGGTTCGCCACCCAAGTTGAATGCTTAATCGGATAAATAATCTTTGCCTCCAGCATCTTCAACAATTTTGCCTTCATGAGTGCTTCAATCTTAGGATTAACAGGACACTGCTTTTGCCAAAAAGGTTTTACCCCCTCCTACAGTTCTATGGTATGTTGAATCACATCCTTGTCATATCCCTTTAAATCCTGGTAACTCCATGCCACAATATCGGGGTACTCATAGCACAAATTTTTAATACCTTCAAGCTCTTCTAACACACAATCGATCTCGATCTTGATAATATTTTTTGGTTCCAACTATAATTCCTTGTACTCCTTGGCATCTACCTTAATCCTGTGCTTATCAGCTCTATCATTTTGATCAAACAAACTTTCCAGTGAGATTAAACCTCTAGGAATGTGATTATTCTTTAACTGAATCATCCCTTCCTTCTCCTCCTCGACAAGTATTTTGTCATCCACGCTAGCGGCCTCTCTAAGTAGAAAGTTGACTATTTGTTCATCATTGTTGAATACTTGCCAATAAAGATTCTTATCTAGAACCGAAGGTCTATAAATCACCCTGACAGTCTTGGGCTTTCGAACCACTTGCTCCATGGGGGAATAATTTGCACCAAGGGAAGCTAAGATATCAGCATGTTTGTTCTGCTCCCGAGGAATCACCTGAATGTTCAGAGCTGTGAAAGCCTCAAACAAATCCCAAATCCTATTACGATAAGCTTTTAGGTAGTGCTTCTTTGATACACATTTATTAGTGGTTTGGTTGACAATAAGCTCAGAGTCACCAAAAATCTATAGTTGTTTAATGCCTAATTTTTTAGCCTTTTTCAATCCAAGGCACAACGCTTCATATTCAGCTACATTGTTGGTACAACTCCAAGTCAACCTGTAAGAATAAGTCTTATGTATACCTTCGGGAGAGATCAATACAACACCAACCCCTACATCGTTCTTACATCTAGCACCATCAAAATATAGTTTCCATAACTGATTCATGTTAGAACCTTATGAATCGAGAGCTTGCTTTTCAGCTTGCTCTGGTTTAGTTATTGTGTAACAACCGATGTCAGTTTTGATCATTGCATTGAAATATATGAGCAAAAATTCATCCTCCAAATGAAGCTCACCCAATGCCTCTCCCACCAAGTCGACTTCCTCTAGTTCTTCAGTCATCATGTTCACTGTGCTCGGAGACTGTTCTTCCTCTTCGAACCTTTCAATGTGGAAGGGTGAAGGTTTTTCATTATGGATGTGAATCCATTTTCCTTTGAATGGTATCTCCAAATGCGAATAGTCCAAAGAAAGGTATCCTCCCAGCTTAGCTGTGAACTCCCTTGAGAGGCACATGCTAAAGTATGGCTCCAAATCGACTACTACCACTTCCTAGATGATTGTGATTTGAGGCATACTGTGAGGCATCAAGATAAGTTGGACATCTCCCAGAAATAAATAATCAACCAACTCTTCTTTCCAATCACGGTCACTCACAGTATGATTTGTGTAAATTATTTTGCCTATGTCTTCCTCATGAATCATATCCATTGCCTCGGTGGTAGCACTCTTATCTAACTCCTAACATAAGGTGTGTCTGCAAACTAGCTTTGTCGATCGGATATCCACATCGTACTCTTGAATTTTAGAAACCCATCTTGTCCTTTTATCATCTAGTTCTCCTTGCAGTATGAAGTTTGGGACATAAGGATAAATAACATAAACAACGGTTATTCTTTGAGAAACAAAATGTCAAAACTTTTTCAATAATTTCATTACTATGTAAAATTACTTTTCAATAAATTTGTACTTTTGATGTGGTGCAATAACTTGGCTCAAGAAAGCAATGGCATTTTATTCACCATCTTCTTATTTCTAGATCAATACTGCAGCATAACTTTCATGCTCACCTACTGCATAAAGAATGAAGTCCTTCAAATAGTCAGTATTAATCAAAATTGGAGCTTGGGTGATTCTTTCTTTGATCTCTTGAAAAGCTCGTCTCCTAACTTTCGTCCACTTAAACTCAACATTATTTTTCAAAAGCTCAGTCATGGGATTTACAATTTGGGTGAAATAAGCAATAAACTTGTGGATGAAGTTTATTTGGCTGAAGAAGAACTACAAGTCTTTCTTATTAGCAGGAAACAACAATTTTATGAGCGCTCTGACTCTTGCAAGGTCTATCACCAATCCCTCTTGTGAGATTACATGACCCAACAATTTCCCTTGTTTGACAGCAAAAATTGATTTCTTTGGATTGATGAAGATACCAAACTCACGATACTTTTCAAACACTTGCCTTAGATGAGAAACATGATCTTCTCTACAGTGGGAAAATACAGTTATATCATCAAGATATATCACAATAATTTTGTTCAGTAACTCACCAAAGGCAACGTTTGTGGCTCTTTGGAAGGTAGCACCAGCATTCGAGATCCCGAAGGGCATCCGTTGGTAGGCAAATGTGTCCCACTTAGTAGTGAATACTATTTAATATTGATATTTGTCCTTTACCCAGATTTGATTATATCCGAAGAAGTTATTTAATAGTGAAAATCTCTGAGCATCGGCCACCACATGAAGAATTTGATCTATCTGGGGAAAATAATAATGATCTTTGAGCGATGCCTAGTTCAAGTTGTGAAAATCAACACACAATATTATGTCTCATTTTTCTTCCTTACTGGGACCAAATTTTCCACCCGATTTGAATGCTTAATCAGATAAATAATCTTTGCCTCCAGCATCTTCAATAATTTTACCTTCATGAGAGCTTCAATCGTAGGATCAATAGGACGTTGCTTTTGTCGAAAAGGTTTTACCCCCTCCTGCAGTTCTATGGTATGTTGAATCACATCCTTGTCATATCTCTTTAAATCCTGGTAACTCCATGCCACAATGTTGAGGTACTCATAGCATAGGTTTTTAATACCTTCAAGTTCATCCAGCACACAATCAATCTCGATCTTGATAACCTTTTCAAGTTCCAACTATAATTCCTTGTACTCCTTGGAGTCCACCTTAATCCTGTGCTTATCGACTCTATCATTTTGATCAAATAAACTTTCTAGTGAGATAAAACCTCTGGGAATGTGATTATTCTTTAACTAAATTATCCCTTCCTTCTCCTCCTCATCAAGTATTCTGTCATTCGTGCTAGCGGCCTCTCTAAGCATAAAGTTGACTATTTTTTCAACATTGTCGAATACTTGTCAATAAATATTCTTATCTAGAATCGAAGATCTATAAATCACCCTAACAGTCTTGGGTTTTTGAACCACTTTCTCTATGGGGGAATAATTTGCACCAAGGGAAGCTAAGATACCAGCATGTCTGCTCTACTTCCAAGGAATCACCTAAATATTCAGAGTTGTGAAAGTCTCAAACAAATCCCAAACCCTATTACGATAAGCTTTCGGGTAGTGTTGCTTTAATACACATTTATTAGTGGTCTGGTTGAAAATAAGCTCGGATTAACCAAAAATCTATAGTTGTTTAATACCTAATTTTTTAGTCTTTTTTAATCCAAGATAGATGCTTCATATTTAGTTGCGTTGTTGGTAGAGTTCCAAGTCAACCTGTAAGAATAAGTCTTCTGTATACCTTTGGTAGAGATCAATAGAACACCAGTCCCTACGTCATTCTTACATATGGTACCATCAAAATATAGTTTCCATAACAGATTCATGTTAGAACCCTGTGGATCGAGAGCTCGCTTTTTAGCTTGCTCTGGTTTAGTTATTGTGTAACAACTAATGTCAGTTATGATCATTGCATAAAATCTATGAGCAAAAATTCATCCTCTAAATGAAGCTCACCCAATGTCTCTCCCACCAAGTCAACTTTCTCTAGTTCTTCAGTCATCATGTTCACTATGCTTGAAGACTGTTCTTCCTCTTTGAACCTTTCAATGTGGAAGGGTGAAGGTTTTTCATTATGGATGTGAATCTGTTTTCCTTTGAATGGTATTTCTAAATGTGAATAGTCCAAAGAAATGTATCCTCCCAGCTTAGCTATGAACTCCCTTGAGAGGCACATACTAAAGTATGGCTCCAAATCGACTACTACCACGTCCTGGATGATTGTGATTTGAGGCATACTGTGAGGCATCAAGATGAGTTGGACATATTCCAAAAATAAAATAATCAACCAACTATTATTTCCAATCATGATCACTCATGGTATGATTTGCATAAATTATTTTGCCTATGTCTTTCTCATGAATCATATCTAATGCCTCGGTGGCAACACTCTTATCTAACTCCTAACATAAGGTGCGTCTACAAACCAGCTTTGTCGGTCGGATCTCCACATCGTACTCTTGAATTTTAGAAACCCATCCTGCCCTTTTATCATCTAGTTCTCCTTACAGTATGAAGTTTGGTACATCAGGATGAATAACATAAACAATGGTCTTGCTTTGAGAAACAAAATGTCAAAACTTTTTTAATAATTTCATTACTACATAAAATTACTTTTCAAGAAATTTGTACTTCTCCTGATGCGGTGCAATAACTTGGCTCAAGAAAGCAATGGGCTTTTCTTCACCATCTTCTTATTTCTAGGTCAATACTGCAACATAACTTTCATGCTCACCTACTGCATAAAGAATGAAGTCCTTCAAATAGTCAGTATTAATCAAAACTGGAGCTTGGGTGATTCTTTCTTTGATCTCGTGAAAAGATCGTCTCCTGAATTTTGTCCACTTAAACTCAACATTATTTTTCAAAAGCTTATTCATGGGATTTACAATTTGGGTGAAGTCAATAATAAACTTGTGGATGAATTTTATTTGGCCGAAGAAGAACTACAAATATTTCTTATTAGCAGGCAACAGCAATTTCATGAGCACTCTGACTCTTGCAAGGTCTATCACCAATCCCTCTTGTGAGATTACATGACCCAAAAATTTCCCTTATTTCATAACAAAAATTGAATTCTTTGGATTGATGAAGATACCAAACTCACGACACTTTTCAAACACTTGCCTTAGATGAGCAACATGATCTTATCTGTAGTGGGAAAACATAGTTATATCATCAATATATATCACAATAATTTTGTTCAGTAACTCACCAAAGGTAACGTCCATGGATTTTTTGAAGGTAGAACCAACATTCGAGAGCCCGAAGGACATCCGTTGGTAGGCAAATGTGCCCCACTTAGTAGTGAATACTATTTTGTATTGATATTCATTATTTCTTTAGATTTGATTATATCTAGAGAATCCATCTAATAGTGAAAATATCTGAGCACCGGCCACCACATGAAGAATTTGATCTATTTGGGGAAAATAATAATGATCTTTGAGTGATGCCTGGTTCAAGTTGCAAAAATCAACACACAATATTATGTCTCATTTTTCTTCCTTACTGGGACAAAATTTGCCACCCAAGTTGAATGCTTAATCAGATAAATAATCTTTGCCTCCAAAATCTTCAATAATTTTACCTTCATGAGCGCTTCAATCTTAGGATTAATAGGACGTTGCTTTTGTCAAAAAGGTTTTACCCCCTCCTGCAGTTGTATGGTATGCTGAATCACATCCTTGTCATATATATTTAAATCCTGGTAACTCCATTTCACAATGTTGGGGTACTCATAGCATAGGTTTTTAATACCTTCAAGTTCATTCGACACACAATCAATCCTGATCTTGATAACCTTTTCAGGTTCCAACTGTAATTCCTTGTACTCCTTGATGTCCACCTTAATCCTATGCTTATTAGCTCTATCATTTTGATCAAACAAACTTTCCAATGAGATTAAACCTCTAGGAATGTGATTATTCTTTAACTAAATTATCCCTTCCTTCTCCTCCTCGTCAAGTATTCTGTCATCCACGCTAGTGGCCTCTCTAAGCAAAAATTTGACTACTTTTTCAACATTGTTGAATACTTTCCAATAAAGATTCTTATCTAGAACCGAAGATCTATAAATCACCCTGACAGTCTTGGGTTTTTGAACCACTTGCTCTGTGGAGGAATAATTTGCACCAAGGGAAGCTAAGATACTAGCATGTCTGTTCTACTCCTGAGGAATCACCTGAATATTTAGAGTTGTGAAAGCCTCAAAAAAATCCCTAACCCTATTACGATAAGCTTTCAGGTAGTGCTGCTTTAATACACATTTATTAGTGTTCTGGTTGATAATAAACTCAGATTCACAAAAAATCTATAGTTGTTTAATACCTATTTTTTTAGTCTTTTTCAATCCAAGACATAATGCTTCATATTCAGCTGCGTTGTTGGTACAGTTCCAAGTCAACCTGTAAGAATAATTCTTCTATATACCTTCATGAGAGATCAATGCAACACCATTCCCTGCGTCGTTCTTACATTTGGTACCATCAAAATATAGTTTCCATAACAAATTCATGTTAGAACCTTGTGGATCGAGAGCTCGCTTTTCAACTTGCTCTGGTTTAGTTATTGTGTTACAATCGATGTCAGTTTTGATCATTGCATGAAATCTATAAGCAAAAATTCATCCTCTAAATGAAGCTCACCCAATGCCTCTCCCACCAAGTCAACTTCCTCTAGTTCTTTGGTCATCATGTTCACTGCGCTCGGAGATTGTTCTTTCTCTTCGAACCTTTAAATGTGGAAAGGTGAAGGTTTTTCATTATGGATGTGAATCTATTTTCCTTTGAATGGTATTTCTAAATGTGAATAGTCCAAATAAAGGTATCCTCCCAGCTTAGCTATGAACTCCCTTGAGAGGCACATGCTAAAGTATGGCTCCAAATCGACTACTCCTGGATGACTGTGATTTGAGGCATACTATGAAAGAAAATAGAAATATTTTTTATAACCTCCACTGTATTAACCAGAGTTCCATACAATTGCAACACTCCTGGGCTACTTATGGTATATTCCATCCCCTTTAATTCACATACTACCTTTGGCATGACAGTATTTGTAACTTCAGAGTCGATCATACAATTGTGTACAATCCACCCTTCCATTCTCAAGGATAAATAAAATGAGGGAGGTCTATTTATCCCTATTGTAGAAGTCAGAAGTGCATGCTCTAGGACTGTTTGGAAATGATATTTCTTCTGATCTTTAGTGGTCTTCAAGGATTCTTACAATAAATCAATTTGTCCTAGAAAATTTAGCGCATCATACAAGCTAAATTTTGTTGGGATCTTCTTCATTTCCTCTATAATATTGTAACTTGAAGTAGCCAAAACCTTCTATTTTAGATCTCGTTCATATTTATCCTGATATTGTTGGGTAACTTCCACTCTTTGCCTCTTCATCAATGATGGGTACCTAAGTCACTCCTTGGCTTGCTCTTTTGTTTCACCATGTGTTTGGGCAACTGTTGCAGGTTGCAAAGTCGGTGATTTAGCCTATACTTTCTCCTGAGTTGGCTTGGGCAGTAAATATTTCAATTTGATAGAATATTGCTCCTTAGCCTTTACAATGGGTGCTTTTTCTAGAGGTAACCGCTTCTCATTTTGCACCTTTGGTTCTATAGGCACCTTCAAAGGTTTTAACTCCACTGGATCCATAGTTACTGGCTTTTTCCTGGACCTCGTGAGGACTAAAACTTTTTTCAAAGAGGGCATCATAAAATTATGATCAGCTTCTCTAATCATATTAACTTGTTCGCCAGCCAAACTCTATGCTAATGTCTACACATAGTTCATATGCACCATATAGGTATATTCTCCATGAGGATCATTGCATGTTGAACACCAATAGGCCTTTTCCATTGTGCTAGTCTCCTCATGTGCTAGCACTGTTGTACTTTTCTTAGGTCCTCTGCTAGTAGAAGCTTATTCCCAAGTAATTGGTGGATTTTGGAATCTTCATAATCAGAACTCAACCTCTGCTTGCTTCTTCCTTACTGTTGTGAGCTAGTTAGATATTTTCCTCAATGTTGTGTTGTATTTTACTTCTTAAAAAAATATCATCAAATGGTTAGGATTAGACGGTGGAGTGTGCACTAGCAAAGGTAAGAGCGTTTGTGGCACAGGTAATGAAAAAGGAGTTGGAGGCACTGGAAATGTTGGAAAAGTAACAGATGTTGGTATTTGGGGAACTAATGGAGTAGGTAGCTATGTAAAACCTGGAGTTGAATGTTGTAGGATGATAATTGAAGCGATATGAGGCGGGTTTGAGTTCCATGAGGGAACTAGATACATATATGGTATGGGTGGTGAAAATGTACCAGAATATAGGTACTGAGGAATATCGAGAAGAATTGGCATAGTTGTTTTTGGAGGAAGCCTACCTACGGCAATCAAATCAGATTCAGCCTTTTGAGCCTATGTGTATAGATCTAGAAACATAGTCACATTGGCTTGTCATAAAACCATACCAATATCAGTGCTAAGTGCCATGAGATAATAAAACGTAGCTTGCTCATGCATAGGCCGCAAACCATGAGGGACTCTTTGTCAGCTCCGCATGAATCTAAAATTAAAATCCACGATATCTTCTTGTGGATGTCTTTGAATCATCGTGAATTGGTGCAGTAAAGAGTATGGATCCGCTTGTTCATAAAAATATTTTATAAGCAACCCCGCTAACTGATCCCATCAAGTAATAGTACCCGGTTGTAGTGACAGAATAAAGTAATTTTCCTCTCAGTGATAATACTAGCAGCTTTATCATTACATCTTCGTCTATTATGTCATGGATAGTCACTAAAGAGGCCACATCTTGGATATGCTCGTATGCAGTTTTACCAGTACCATAATAAGTCGGTAATGCTTTCAAAGCTACTTGGGGCACTGGCTTTTGCACTTGCAAGTTCAAGGTCCCTGAGCTATTCCATGCTGGGAACTGCCTTAATGGTTGTTGTTGATGGGGAAAAGGGTTCTGAGCCATATGGACTAGTATATGTGGTGTAGGCTAAGGAACACTAGTGGTTTTATGGTACGGAGGTTGTGGGAAACTTGTGGTAGTACTTACTGGGCTTACAGGAGCAAATAATACACCCGCTAACCATGAGGATGTAACATATGGAATGCGGGATATATGAGGTAATGAGGACGTACACCAAAAAGTGGCTAATTTGGGATGTTCTCCCAACATTTGAATATCAATTTCGTAGAACTCGATTTGATGATCTATATTTTTAGCTTTCTATCTTGTATTCATGAGACATAGCTTTCACAGCTTTCACATTCAAAGATTTTTTAGTATAATCGAGTCGCCAGATGTTCTAATCTTACAGTACAAAGGCAAACATTAGATCTTAACTATGTTTGTGCACCCTAGATATGACCAACATTGAAAGGTCGGAGGAAATAAATGTCCCTCGTGCCAATCTCCAGGGAGGTTTGGTTCTCGAACTAAATCCTACACTGGTAGAAGACTAGGGATGAAGGAAAGAAATCAAAAAATGCATAAAGATATGGAAAATAAGGCCACATGCTGAAATGCAAGATTCGGGGTAGACTAACAGTAAGAAATTCACCCAAGCATATAATAGTATTTAACAGAGGAAAATGGTAGCAAAGATCACTTATAAACTTGTAGTAGTAACCTCTAGAATGATTCTCCAACATTCACTCCCTTACTAGAAATATTTAAATCCAAATGAAGAATTTAAATCTAATAGCAAAAAAGAAATGTAAATGTAAAATAGAAGTGCATGGTATAGAAGGAAATTATACACGAGATCACACGTAAATTCAGAATCCTGATGCCTTGTATTAATGTAGAGAATTTGGAGAGTAATCTCACAAAGTGTATAACCTCCCTTTACAATAGAAATTTGATTAGTATTTATAGAGGTTTTTGCCTCTTTCATTAAATGCACAAGAGAACAAAATGATCCACATCAAAAACAAGAATGAGAAACTCCCTCCTTGGAATCATCCAAAATCTTCTTTTTAGAAACAGTGATCCATCTTTCAGGGAATAATTTCCAATAAAGCAACAGCTTGGGCATCGATGCATAGATAATTTGGAAAATATTAAATGCCTTGAAAACATCCTTACGCTTTGGAAATCATGAAGATTCTTCTACTTTTCTCATTCAGCTTCTTCTATGCTCAAGATTCATGATATGAGTTACTTAATGCCACCATTATTCAATGCTCACAAATCTGATGCCTTTGAAACTTTGACCATAACTCTTCCTTTTTTGCCTAGGAATTGCGTTCACCTCAAGCAAAACCACCTCGCCTGATTTTCCCTTTGTGCACACATGAGCCTTCCTTTTAAAACGTGTTCGCCCTTAAACCAAGTCGAATGCGACATTATTTTACTCTCATGGTTCGTTCACCCATGGGATGGGCAAATGGGACATTCACCCCATATTTGGGGTGAACGTGATTACATGTTCCCAAGGTATGTTCACTCATGAGAGGGGTGAATGGGATTTTCACCCCACATTTGGGGTGAAAGCAAATTATAGCTCATTTTGGGCGATCATGATTGCGCTCTGGTATGGGGTGCATTCGCCCATAGAAAGGGCGAATGACACGTTCACCCCAAAATAGGGGCAAACACGAATGCTTATATATTTTATTGAACTTTGAAGTTTTTGCACTCCTTTTGGAATTTCTTTCGCCCTTTCATAGGGCAATTGGAGCGTTCACCCCACCTTTGGAGTGAATATAAATACATTTTCAAGCCCTTCAAGTTTCTAACTAGGCATTGCATTATTTTATTTTATGTTTTTCACAAGTTCACAGATGCCTTCATTTTCAACGTATTCATAGTGGGACAAACTCGAATCAACGCAAAAATAAATACAACACACATGGAAAGAAATCAGGAACATATAAAATTATCTTCGAAATAGTGTCGCCATAATCAAAATATTATATCAAAATATTCCAACAAAATTCCCAATGTGGCAAAATGTGAAATTACCAATAAGACACTTGTTATAACTTCTTATGCCACTCTAACCTGCATGCATGTTGGAAATTCTTGTACCACTCTTACACATAGGTAAGCCTCCCTCTCACACGATCCAGCAGTCTCCAATAAAAAATTATGGCACTGTTCTCCCCAATAATAGTGTTAAAGTATCGAGATGTGATGTCTCACATTTAATTTTTCAATCTAGGTTAGATTTAAATAACAATAATCTCGTATAGATTATTTCCCAATTCTTAATCGTTGACTTCTATTTTCGTAGTTTCGTTTGTAGGAAATGAAAGTTTGCAATAAATAAAATTGAAATGAAATGATGCTTAATTCAAAAGATGTAATTTATGATTTAGACTAAGTCTATGTGTGTGGATCCATGTTATGATCTAAAAATGCATTAACTATTTAATATATTTTATAATTCTATATTATGTAATTTAATTAAATCTATATCTAAGACTATTCTATATCCTAATTAATTATACTTTATTTTAGGAGGAAGAGAGCAAGGGACTGACTATTCGGAGTGGGCCCTACCTCTTATAGGTCAGTATTAATCTCTTCTCCTTTCTATTCTATTTTACTTTCAACAAATAATATTCATTTAAACTATCTTAATACTATTTAATTCATGTGTATAGAGAAATAAAATGGAAGTTATAGTAACAAGTAAAACATGAAGAAATTATAAGATATAGTTACCAAATTTATTGAAGAAAATGTTGCTACTTTATTGCTTGACTTTAATTTTCATTCATACAATGTAAATGATAGAATATGTGAACAACAGACTATTCATATGGCTAACCTTTTCCAAGGTCTTTACATTGTAATATATAGCTATTACATTTAGTCTTTCAATAGAAGTCTTCAACGTCTTTTTGTTACATCTCGAATGGTTGAAGATTGGCTGCTAATATTACATAACAAAATAATCTAATATTAAGATAACCTAAAAACTACTTTTGGACTTATTATAAATAGATCTGTCCAAGTGGAATAATACGTAACAAAGACCTAAATTTTGAATAATGCACTAACAAAATAAAACAACTTTATGTCTTCTTCCTTAGGTAAGAGATAAATTAGAACTATATTTGGATTACAAAAATCTCTAACAACTAACAAATTAACAAATTACATTTTAATAATGAATTACATAACAAATATTGGATTGCATTCCAGATATTAATGTCAACATGATGAAAATGACCATGCTGACTGTACAATACACATTATTCTGGCTATACTGTCAACATACGTGGAAATTCCACCACATCAGACATATTTATGTAGTCAATAATTTTTTGTAACACATTTTCGTAACACCTTTCTGTAGATACCTTTTTTAGGTGCTTTTCGTTGGTGGTATCCATAGACGACTTCGTGACCTATTTTGTTGTGTTTGACCACGAGCCATTTTGGTTGTGTTTTGGTTGTAGAATTCTCTTGCAGTTACCTGCAACTCATACCTGTAAAAGCACAATATTCTCACGTAATATATATAAAATTACCAACATATATCTCATAACATCTCATGAATCAAATTTATCAGATATCATACATACTATGCATATTTATTGGTAAAGCATGGTCATAATCATCAAATTTGCATCTTAAAACTAGAATAAAAATACATTTAACAATCACATTTTAATGCTCATCATTTTTCGTGTATTTTATATGAGTTTGAACATGATTCACCTCAATTTAAAAACTTATTTTTCCCATTTTTATAAATACATTTTAGTTTTGACCCCTTATGCATAACCTTGATGTAGTAATCCTACTGTAGAAGATAGGACCCCATGGTTTGAATATTTCATCCAAGAAGGAATATTATTCAAGGAATATTGATTATGTGTACCACAAAGTTCAATGAGAGAAATTTTGATAAAGGAAAAGCATAGTGGATAACTTGCAAGACATTTTGGGTAGATAAAACCCTAAAGCAACTTGAAGAAGGTTACTATTAGCTTGGGATGAATACGAATGTAAGAAAATTTGTGCAAGGTTGTCAAGTATGCCAACATGCAAAAGGGAAGAGTCAAAATTCTAGATTATATCAGCCATTACCAATTCTAGAGAGATTGTGGGAGGATATAAGCATGGATTTTGTTCTTGGATTGTCGAGGACACAAAAGGGGAATGACCCCATTTTGTTATGGTTGATAGATTTTTAATATGGTGCATTTCATACCATGCAAGAAGATAAATTATTGACACATATTGCTACTTTATTCTTTATGAAATTCATGAGATTACATGGGTTTCCAAAGAGTATTTTTTCAAAGAGGAATAGCAAATTTGTGGGTCATTTTTGAAGAAATTTGTGTAAGAAATTGGGTACTAAGTTGGCATTCAGTTTAGTTTATCATCCACAAACTAATGGATAAACTAATATTGTGAATAGGAGTATTTAAAATTTGCAAATATTCTTAGTTGACAAGAAGATGAAGCTTTGGGATACTATTTTGGCACAAGCAAATTTTGCATACAATAACTCAGTGAATCAAAGCATAGGTAAAATTCCATTTTAGATTGTATATGGAGTATGCCCATGGGGATTAGATGAGTTGTGAAATACAACTAATTTGCAAATGCTAAGTGATATTGCAGAGGATTTGGTTGAATATATTCATGATTTACATCAGAAGTGATTTAGAAAGAAGTGTCATGAAGTATAAACAACATGTTGATCGCAAGCAAAGAGTTAGGTTGGAGATTTAGTTCTAGCATATTATCAAAAGGAGTTATTCTCAAAAGTTACTTACAATAAGTTAAATTGGAAGAATATTGGACCATGTAAAGTCTTGAGGAAGTTTACCACCAATGCTTATAAAATAGAACTACCTAAAGGAGTGGATATATCATCCATTTTCAATGTACCAAATTTATATCCTTACCATGAAGGATCAAATTGTGAATAACATGATGTAATTTTAGAACTTTTGAAGGTTGATTAGTTACAAAAATTTACAAAAAAGGAACATTATTAAATTGAGGTGATCATAGATTCTTGAGTTGCCAAAAAGATAAGAGACAAGGAATATCATGAATACTTGGTCAAATAGAAGAATCGGGTAACTAAGAACACCATATGGATGAATGCATCTGAGATTGCCAACTATGGAGTTCAAATTGAAGACTCATTGAATGTTCATGAACCATTTGTTTTACTTGGTGAGTATGATGTGAGAGAATACTAAAGACATCTAGAAGTTAAACAGTTGTGAAGGTGAAAAGCCAACAATTCGACTGTTATGTAACTGCTTTTGGAAATTATAAATTGTATATTTTTTTATAATAAGGGGGTTGTAAAATAGAGGAAAGGGAGGTATCAACTTGGATTTGTAATCCCAATAATAAAATAAATGATATTTTATCAATTAATCTTTGTGATACTTGTTGTTATGAAGTACATATTTGGTATTGCATATGTTTTTTTGCTTCTATGCTATAGGTTCCTGAGAATTTTTTGATGCATTATAGTCCAACAAAAAAGAAATTTGGTGTTGAGATTGAAGTATGATACACCATTTGAATGAGATAAAGTAAATCATAGTGAAGAAAAACACCAACAATAAAGGAGTAGAGCAATTGAAATCTATTCCCATGGGCGAGAATATTGTTTGAAATGTTGAATGTGATTAAGGAACTGAGAATTTACTTTCAAACTATGGTGTACAATATTTTATAACATGTGGAGGGGTTGATTCTTACTTTGGAGCCAGACTAGGAATGAAGGATATTGGACATAATAAGTTGCAGAATAATTTTTTATCTCACCATTAAAATACCAAGATCTAATTTTGATTGACATTGTGTTATAGAAGCAAACCATACAATTGTGAGTCATTGGGAGCAATATTGAATAGATAACAAGGAGAGAAGATTACATCTTCATGGTGCAAGAGAATGGAGTGAAAGTAGCATAAAATATTAATCTAGAGTGAAGCAAAACCTACCATACAAAAATGAAATTGTATAATTATACAAAAGAGAAAATATGCATTTAGGGTTAGGATTGGAATAGTGAAATTGTACGATAAAAATTGTAGCAATTAAGAAGTGATCATACAAGTGAACGATTGAATCACTGGATTGTGTGGTTGCCAAGATATTATATGATTGCCTAGATTCTATGGTCGCTTGGATTGTATAGTTGCTTGAATTGTATGGTTGCTTGGATCATATGGTTACTAATCTATTGTACGGTTATTGAGATATTGTATGATTGCTAATAGATTGTACAATTTATAGAGGTTACATGATTTCAAGGAAATAGAATCAATCATACATTCGAGAGGTTTAGTTTTTATTATTGCACAAAAAATGAAGATAAATATTACAATAAAATATATTTAGGCAACAATTACAAACATGATGATAAAAGAATAAGATCTACAAATCAAATTAGAGAAAACTAAATCATGCGCATAAGTGGTAAGAGATCCAATAATCAAGCCAAAAGAACAAAGAGATTTAATAGAAAAAAAATCAGAATACAACTATTATTAGCAATCCAATTTTCTTACCATAGGATCTCACAATATCTCAGGATAAAATATTCACACAATGAAAAATAAATCATATAAAATATTGTTGAAAATTATTAAATCAAGCAATGCAAATACAATTTATTTTCAAGCTTCTTTGAGCATACATTACATCGCTTTATCTTCTATATACACATTGGATATGAGACTCTTGACCTTTACACTTACACAAACCTTTCGTCTCCTCAAACACACAGGAGATATAACACTTCATATTTCTCATATGAGAAATATCACATAATAATAAATTTCTCCACATATCCACATATGAACAAAGACTCTCATGATTGCACATACTAAATGATAAACTCTTACACAACTCATAACTCCACACTTATTAACATGACACCTCACTTACATAACTCCACACTTATTTACATGACACCTACTATATACTCAAATATTAAACACACTTTAGACTAAACTATTTATATGGTACTTGCATTAATCTTGCAAGCTACCAAATAATGTAATACCTCCAACACTTCCTCGTATTATATTATTTGGTTTGAGAGTCCTTTGCCTTCATGTGCTTTTAGTCCTTCATTCTAGGCTTGGTCATTTTGCTCTTACTCTAGTACTAGTTCAATTTTGGGCTCTAAATATTTACTCAAGAGGTACCTATTTCCATCACAATAATGATAGTATCTATAATTTGTACCTATCACACTTTTGATCAAGTCATCACAATAATATAGTCCATATCTGATATCAATATTGTCCTTTATACCCTTGCTATCATCTAATCCCATGGTTCATTTCCTATTAGTGTATTATTATCAAACTTGTTGTTGATGCTAATACATGTAGAATGTAACAACTTATCATATTAGTTATCAACACTATATATATTAATACATATGCCTTTTGTACATCCTTGGTTTATACCCAAATTTATTTCTTGAATAAGGTCATAACACACATTCATTGTCATATGCCTTAAATCATTTGTGTAGCTGATGTTATTCTTCAAATTTTTAATTATTTCTTTTTCTTTTTGTTCTTGTCTTTAAGGAATTCAAGAGTAACTAATGTCATATGCATTATCTTTCCTATATCATTAGGTAATAAAGTAGCATTTTTACAATCTTAATTTACTTCAATAAGTTTTGAACTTAGGTAATTACCAAATATTACAACATTTTCATCTTTGACTTCTCTAAAGAATGATTGTAAATCTCTCTTTAATTTTTTGATGTATTATTTTGTTCTTCAAAATTCTCTATTACGTATTGTGTGTAAAATTTTAGGTATTTCAACCTTTCCTTACTTTCTTCTAGTGAATCATATTGAGTGTCTACTTCTCTTTTTTTCATGTTGTGTTTCCTTCAAGTAATTTGTTCTTGCCTTTGATCAATCTTCAAGATTTTCAATATCTTGTTTGTTCGTTTAATCAAATAATTCTGCAATCTTCTTTTCTCACACAAATCTCTTCTTCAATTTTAATTCCCGTTCAAATTTCCTTTGATGTTGAAATCCTTATTACTCCCAAATATAATATTTAATGAATCTTCTTTCTTCTTCAATATTCACTTAGTCTTTGAACATAATTTCTTTTGTTGTTCAAATCCTTTTAACTCCAAAATTTAATAATTTCCTTCTTCTTTAATAATTCTTTATTTTCTTCAATAATCAAATAAAATCTCTTTCTTCAACTTCAATATTCTTCTTCAATTCAATTTTTCAATCTTCAACTTAATATCATTAATTTATTTCTTCAATATTCTTCCTTCAAATAATTTTTCTCTTCTCTAATTTATTTTCTTCAATTTCTAATTTAATATTTTTTTTCAAATAATTCTTCAACATAAATTTTAAATTATTTCTTTCCTTAAACTTTCATTCTTTAATCTTCTTCAATATTTTAATAATTCTCTTCAAATAATATTTCAAAATATTTATTCATCAAATATTATTTCCTTCAATATATAATTTATTCTTATAACCCCCATTAATAAATTTCCTTTCTTCATAATAAAATATTCTCTTTTTCAATTATTCTTTCACTTAATAATTGTCTTTTCTATAAAATGTTTTTAATCTCTTTCTTCACCTTATATTCCTTTAATTTTACTATGTGCCTTTTTCATTTGAGAAATAATTAAAGGTAAAAATAAAATGTACCTTAGGAAAATTTAACCTTTGAATATGGCGCTTCCAAATTAGTATCTCTCGTGCAATTTGAGTGTTTTACCTTTTGATTCCACCTGCTTGAGCATTATGCTTTGTCTTATTTGATCAATATATTCTCTACACATTCATTCTAACTTCCTACTTGACATTCACTGTGGCCTCAATACTTTGATTGATTCTAGCCTTTAGCTGTCACTACCTTGGCTAACATTCAATTGCTTATTCTTGTATGTTTTATGTTATGTCTAGACTCCCTTCTTTGCATTCACCTCAACAAATCTAGTGTGTTCTTTTTCCAACATTTGGTGTACTCTCTAGTCATGCTTTCACAAGGTTGCCTTCTCCAATATCTAACTCATTTTGCTCTTACTCCCCAACATCCTCCTTAGGCATTCTCCTTCTCCAACATATTTCTTCCTTTTAATTTTGTTGCATAACTCTCAGAATCTCATAAAAAACACTTTCTCAATAGGTTCTAGTGCATAAATACTTTCTTATAGACTATCCTTTGTAAATGTGGGCCTTCCTTCTACAAGATTGGCTCCTTTCAAAAATGATCATATCAAATGCTATTTCTCTCAAACACTACTATCTCTCTCACCATATGCTTGGCATGGCTCTCACTAAACACACTCAATGTGTCTTTGATACATAGACTTTATGAGTAGGTGGTGGTTAAAATTATAACTCCAAAGAACTATCAAAATATTTTAAAAGTGATATTAGGGTGAAATAGGGTTGTCTATTGTCAACTACTTTATTTTACCTTCACATTGACAAATTGAAGGAATGGGTAGAAAGGATGGGATGAAAGGGAATATAATTTATGAATTATGTAGTAAAACTTCTTCTCTATGTTGATGATCTCATCTTGACTAGCATAACTCTAAAATCTTTAGAGCAATTTTATTAAGAATTTGAGGTGCAAACAAACACTAGTAAGACTAGAATTATGGTCTTATCTACTTGGAGAGAAAAACAATGATATATTTATTTGAAGAAAATCCTCTAGAGGTAGTAACATAATACAAATACCTTGGGTTGTATTTTCAAAACAAACTCATTTGGAGAATATGCGGGATGAAAAAAATTCAAGCATGATGTAGAACATTCTAGTCCTTGCTAAATAGGGGTAGAAAAGCAAAGTTGTGTGATTGGAAAACCATTAGGGTCTCTTTTGGGTTATTAATTATTCCAATGATGTTATATGAGTGTGAGGTGTGGGCTAGCAATGTGTTAAATTTTAAATGGAGACAAATAGAAAGAATTCAAAAGTGACTGGTTACATATAATTTAAAAATTAGAGCATCAATTCCATATGAGATTTTACTTGTTGAAACTATGATAAGGATATTGGGGTGTCTAAAGAAAATACAAAGAATGGAAGATAGCAGGTTGCTAAAACAAGTAATCAAAGAAACATTGAATATAATAAAAGACACGTGGATGAAACAAAACATCAAATGGATGGAAAAATAAAGCATTAAATTTCATGAGGTCCCAAACTCCAACAAATAAATAGTATATGAGGTAAAATTCAGACTTGTCATGTGGACTAAAAATTTAGGAAGGAAAAATAGTTATACATCAATGAGTTCAACCTAAACTATGAACACAACCAAAATAAGTACATAGATGCAAAGATCAAATGGAAGGAAAAATGCTTATAGTCCAACTAAGATCCAGTTCACACCATCATAGATGTAAATCAAGGAGATGGTCAATTCCTTAAGAAGCATGACCAAAAATAATTTATCTTTTGTATAACAAGAGTAGTGGAGACCAAATATTATTTTTTCATGGAATATGAAACCTACAAGAACTCTAAAATTAAACATTAACAAAACATTTTGAATAATTGAGAATAGAAAATGGAAGAACTTATCAAAATCAACAACAAAAGAAACACACTCCAAAAGATGATAAGAGGATGATTACCAAATTATTTTCTTGGATGTTTTTAATATTTGAAGCTCTAAATACAATATCAAGGTTTGAATTCAAAAGGAAGCAGGGATGTACACCATATTCCATATTGTATTAAAGCTCTTGGTCCTGTAGATGATTTTGATCTTGTGGATATAATAAAAATAATTTTAGTTCATTAACAACCACCAAGTTGTTGGATGACTTATTTCAAAGAATGCTACAGATCATATACTAATGCTTAAATTTAAATAAAATTTTCATCTACTTGCTTATTTGGCTAGTTCTTTTATTTATTTATTTTAATTTTACTTGTTATCCGACTTGTACTATGCTTAAGGAATATTGTTTGTGTATAAATTTAAAAAGTTTATTATATATAAATAAAAAGTTAAATATAATTAAAAAATAATTATTAATTAAGGTTATTTTAGTGTGTGTAATATTTAAGGTATGGTAAGTAGTAATTGACATGGGATCACTAAAGTTGTGGTATACACATTTGAGTATAGGATATTCAAGATTTTTTCCTTGAAAAATATCTGTAATTTTCATTTTTTAGTTTGAAAAAATTACAATGCTACGGGTATGAAATTCCCTCAAGAATTTTAGCTACATCCTATCTAGGAGTTGGTCTAAATTAAACTGATAGGAGCATTGGTCTCCCTATTGTAATTTATTACAGTCAATTTAGAATCATAATAACTGGACAAATAGGTGGATAGCAAAAATAACTTCTCGATCAATAACAAATATCGAATAACTTTTACCTGAGTGCCAAAATTGAAGAAAAATCAGGTTTCAATTCTAAATACACTATTGTAAAGACCGTATTTGTATAAAATAAAGGCAAGGGTATATTTCAAAATATTTTTTTCTAATAATATATCTCTGATATGATCCTTAATAAAAGGACTATGAGGAAACCCCAAGTCCTCTAACTACTTCTTCCCTCTACCAAGTGCTTGTTGGAAGGTGTAAACTATCTTTTGAAAGACAATTTACCTCTACATTTAGTTCCCTATAGATGTGCTTGTATGCAATTTCACTTGCTCATAGAAAGGACTGAGGAGCAATTTTTTCATCTCAACATGATCTGCAACCCAAATTATCACTAACTTTGGATCTCCATAAATCTGTAAAGTTGTTATTTCTTGCTCCATTGCTAATATTATCAAGAGGAAAAATATTTTTCATTATGCCATGTTATTTGTCCCTTCACCTAAACCTTCTTTAAAGTGACCTTATGATTTTTATTTAAGTAAAGTGCTCCTCCTACCCCACACCTACCTAGGATTCCTTGATAATCTCCATTAAAGAAGGACTGTGGATTCATAGGGTCCATTATTAATGTTCCCATATGCCTGCTCAGTTTTGGTTTTGGGAATATTTTGAGACTTTAAAAAATAGATTTAATTGATATTTGTACCTGAATCACTAGAATTTCCTTACCTTCAAACAACCTGGTATTTATAGCTAGTCACAAGATCCATCCCACTATCAAAGGAACACATCTATACTCCTTTAATCCTCTTTCTTTAAACCATTATTGCATGTTATCTAAATGATTCCTAATAGGCCATTGTACTTTCCCTTAAGTCAAAGGTGGAATTGAATTCCACACTTTTCTTGTGAAAAGGAAATGAACCAGAATATGTTCCATTGTTTCTTCTTCCATTCTACACATGACACACTAACTTGGTCCTTGCCAAGACCTCCTTTGAATAACATCCCATATTGGTATTTCTTTGGCTAAAGCTAACCAGGCAAAGATTCTAGTTCTTAGGGGAGATTTTACCTTCAATAATTTACTCCACCACCAAAGATTTTCCTCATTAATGTTGTCAAATATTTCCTTATACACTTTTCTAACCATGTACTATCCACTTATTGGATTCTTGAACTATATTTGGCAATATCTTTGCTAATCTAGTCTTGTATTTTCTCTTTGTAGGTCTTTTATGTAGTCATGCCAATTATGTGCATCATTTCCTCCCAATGCTAGTTCTTCTGCTATAAGCCATCCTTGTTTCCATAAATTAGTACTCTTTATTGATACCACCTATGCTAATACCATATTTCCTTATCTTTTGATATGATCTATTATGTTTTTAGGAAGCTATTACTCTCCTTTTCTTCCTAGACAAGTATCTTTTCCTATCCTTACTTCCTTTCCATTCCATATTTTCTAAGACAAGAAATTCCCAACTAATGTAAAAGCTCTCACTAGTGCTTTCCAAATAATTGTGGCTTTTGAAACTAATTTATTTTGTAGTCTAATCCAATATACAAAGGACAAGGTGCCTAAATATTTCTCTTGAATTATTTCCTACCATAATCCTTTGTCGATTATCAATCTCCATAAACTTTTTGCTACTAAAGCTTTCCCTAAATTATGTATATTCTTGAGATTCATCCTCTATCTAAGTTTTGTTTAGCTAATTTATATCATTTAACTGGTACCATTGCATTCTTTTTTTTTCTCCTTGACCAAAAACATTGAAAATACTTCTTTCTTATTTTCTCTACTATTGTGATGGGAATGTAAGCCAAGGAGTGCTAGCAGACTAGGGTGGCTTCCAAAACTAATTTCACCAACATAAGGTGACCCCCCAATGATAGCCATCTAGTGCACCAAGTGTTGATCCTCTTCTCTATTTTGGTGTATAACCAGATCCAATCTTAGTACTCAAATTCATTTGGTTTCATATGGAAGCCTAGAGTTTTTATCCCTTTATCAAATTCTACTTGCTTGAAACCAAAAAATCTCATTACTACTTCTATTTGCCCTAATTAAAACTTATTGAAGGCTATTTCTAATTTTTGTAGATTAATTTGCATTCATGTAGCCATACAATATAGGTCCAACACTTCTTTATAATTTAAAGCTTCCTTCAATGTCTCATTTCCAAAAAGTAAAACATCATCTACAAAGAGAAAATAGACTACCTTCAAAGAGTTACCAATTTTTATGTCCTTTATTATTATTTGTATTTTATGTTCCTTGATCAGTCTACTCAAACCTTTTGCTACCAAAATAAAAATAAGATGATAAATAGGACACCCTTATCGTAAACCTCTGGAAGTCTTCAAAGAACTATAAGCTGAGTCATTGATAAGTACAACAAAAAAGGTTGAGTTAATACATCCCACCACATAATTCACAAAGGGGATGCTATATCCAATTTGAATTAGGCTCAACATGATATATAACCAATTTACTTTATCAAAAAATTTGGCTAGATCCAATTTTATTACCATTGCTTGTTGCTTTCTTGTTTTTATTGAATGTAGTTCTTATTGGGCTACCCCTATTGCTTCATGAATATTCCTTTTACTTAAAAACCTAAATTATTTTTTAAAAAATTATCTCAAAAGATCCTTTTAATTCTATTAGCTATAATATTTGACATGATTTTGTAGAGGGAATTACATAAAGAGATAGGTCTATAATATCCAAAATATTCTAGATTGTGATTTTTTGAAATCATATCCAAGAAGGGGGAGTTTATGGATCCTAGAAATTATCCCTTAATCCTTGATTTTCCTACCACTTTTAAAAGATCTTCCTCAAAAAGTTCATAAAAATCCAAATAAAAATCAATTATCCATCCAACTAGATTTGAAATTTTCCCTCTTTGGAATGATTTAACTACAAAATGTAACTCCTCCTTGGTTATTTCTGATAACAAAGCTTATTTGTATTCCTCATTGACCATCTTGAGAAAAACTAGAACTAGTTTAATTGTCTTTGCTATATTTGATTTGTTTAGATCATTATACAAGTCTTTGAAGTAATTTATTTCTAATAGTTCCAACTCTTGAAATCTTCTCAAAGTGTTTTCATTCTCCTCTTTCATTTTCCAAATTGTGTTTGTATATTTTCTTTGTTTTGCATAATTTTGAATTTTCTTAATTTTCATCCCCCTATTCTAGCCATAAAGCCATGCTTTTCATTCTCTATTTTACATCCTATTCTAACAATTCTCTCTTCTTCTTTTCTAGTCCTTTGACTTGTATTATTTCTATTTCTATTAAAAATTGTTACCTCTAGTATTGTAAATCTGATTTTGAGCAAATTCAATTTTAGTAATTCTTGCCTCCACTTCCCAATATTTTTGTTTGGCCCAACCTAATATGACTAATTTTATTCTCCTATGATTTCTAGTAAACTGAAACATGGTTGTCTCTTCTAAGGATGGGTCATAATATCTCCATTTTGTTCTTACCATATTTTGAATTCTTCATCTCTTAGCCAAATGGGATTGAATTTGAAAAGATCTAGTGGTTTATCCTCATCCTTTTCTTACTATAAAAGGATTTGAGAATGATTTGATCCTCCCCCTTGATCTATCTAAGTTCTCATATTATCAGAGAGAGCTAAGACATTCTTTAAAACTACAAATTTTTTCAATCTTGCAGATATCCCACGACTTCTAGATTGATTATTCCTCCATGTAGGAGTAAGCTTTGTAGGGTATTCAAGATGTGAAGGTATAAGGTGTGAAGGTATAAGGTTAAATTTAAGAATATATTGATATATGATAAAGTATCTATGAATTATTATAATTCTCAATTGTCTCATATGACAATATTTCAAACTGAAAGCATTGTTTCAAATGTCCTATAGCTTTATGTATGTTTTAAAATATTTTACTTTTGAATTTTACTTTTTATCAATACACTTGATGCATCATGAGGATGTAATATGTGTATGGTATAACAAACATGGGTTGCAACATTTGTGAGATAGGGTTGTAGTAGAGAAAAAAAGTTGCAAAAATATGGTGACACGAGTTGTGGCTCGTCTCTATGTTATATCATACAAAATGCATGGGCTATGACATATGCAAGATAGGGTTATAGTAGAGAACAGAAGCTCCAAAAAAACATCATAAAAATTGACTCATATTTGTGTTATATCATAGAACTCACATGGGATGCAACATCTACAAGCTAGGGTTGCAGTAGAAAATAAAAGCTTTGGAATTATGATGACATAGGCTATGTAATCTATGAGTTAGAGTTGTAGTGGAGAACAAAAACTCTAGAAACACGGTGGCATAGGCTATGAAAACTGTGAGCGAGAGTTATAATGGAGAATGAAAGTTCTAAAAAAGCAGTGATATTGTAGATTGATATGGAGTTTTCAATGATGAAGAGAAAGTAAGGAAGACCAAGGAAGGAAGTGCTAAATGATGACACAATGTTGGATAGGCCATTGAAAATGTCAGGATTAAGGCCATCATCATTGCAGAAGCAAAGTAGAGGATGGACATCAACGTCTAGCAAAAAAAAGCAATTGCTTACAATTGAGAAAATAAGACTTTCATCATTAGGTTTGGTCAATAGAGCCAAGAAGGAGAGGGGATGATGGAAATTTAAAAAAAAAAATTGGTAGAAACTCTCAACCAGTGCAGGCTTAGCCCATTGATCACTAACAATGGAAGGATGATTGATTTGATGATGAATGAAGAAGATGCAATGGACTATAGTTAAGAGCTTGAGGAATATACGAAGGCCTCAATTTTTTTCTCTAAGGAAGAGATTTTTGACTTGTGGTATAAAGGGGATAAAGAACATGGAGCACTCGAATCAGATCCATGCCTAATGGTTTGTTTAACTTCAAACCCTAAACCTAGGGTATACAACAGGGGCAATAAATAAAGGGAAGTGCTACAAAATAAACCAAAGGAAACACTAAAGGGTAGTTCAACCAAATTGGGAGATAAACAATTTGAGTAGAAAATGAGGAAAAGAAAGCAAAAACTTGTATAAAGTTGTGGAAGGAGCTATTTTAAATTGTTGTAGGTGAGGATATAATGCTAGAGAAAGTTTTATCACTAAAGGAAAAGGCTTTAGTAGGAATATTTATGTGTTGCTCCATGAAACCAAAAACTTTATGAGAATAGATCAAGGTTAAGTGGTTTGAAGTTCTGGGCTATACTCCTACATTTCATATGATGACAAAGGATTGGATGGTTTTTGTCTTGTGAAAGGTAGAAAATGCTAGAATCATAAAAAAATTAAATATGGAGTTTGGGGATCAACATTAGGAATCTAAAATTATGGACTCTTTGGTTCAATCCACACTCTAAGAAAACTAATACCTTTCCTATCTGGAATAAGCTACCATCTTTTCCCCTTGAACTTTGGAATGAAATAATGCTACAAAATATTTGGAACTCACTTGGAGTTTTTCTTGGATTAGACATGGAAAAAATAAATGGTATTCACAAAACAGTAGTTTGTATCTTAGTGGAGCTTGATCTTAGTTTAGAGTTGTCAAATGCCATGGAGTTTGTATCAAGAAACTGGATGTTCTTATAGAAGCTTGACTACATCTGGGTGCCTTTTTGGTGTAGTAATTATCATCATTATGGTTATTTTAAGGTAGATTTTAAAATTAAAAAAAAATAGAAGTGGGAAAGACACTATAAAAAATAAATTTGAAGCTTATTTTGATCCAAAATATTTAGAGGAGGTAGCAGCGACCAAAGGTCAAATAGAGGAGAACCCAGTCAAGACTCTTGAATTGCTTAAAGAAAGGTATTTTTTTCATCAATGTCCAGTCAAAGGAGAAAGTTGATTCCCAATAACTATAATAGGGAAGCTTTCTATGATGGAAGGGAGACCACACTTGAAAACAATAAAGCGTATGAAGGCATTTTATCAGGTAACCAATGAAGCCTAAATATAATTTTACCCTTTTTTGGGGATGGTGGATTGAATTCTAATAATGATAAACAGGATATATCATATTGACCTGTGCCAAGCTCCTATATGGAGGGTTTAACAAACCATAATTTAGATAGAAAATTTCAAGAGGGCGGTGTTATCAAGGGCTTAGAACAAGTAAAGGATAAAGGTATAAAATGTTCTAAGTGCTTACCCTCTTTGGCTAGAGATATTTCAGGCCAAGGAAGCAAGCAGGGCTTAAATGACCCTAGTAGGATCTCTTCCCTACCAAGTCCTCCAAATCACCATAATAAAAGCACATCTTTTAACAACTATGCTCTAAGAGCCCTGAAAAAGGTAAAGGAGATACTAGGTATCGTCAGGTTTCAAGGGGCTTGGGTCTTGAGACAAGTCAATCTCAATATTTTACAATAGAAAGGAAATCCTACTTAAATTTTACACAAGGAAAATATGAGAAGGCAATTTTATCTAGTAAATAGAAATCTCTAGTTGGGGTTCTTAGAGTAGGACAACCCCAAGGGAAAGGGCATCAATGATCATCCTCTCTTTAAATATTAGAGGGCTTAGGGTCCCTCATAAAAAAAATAGTCCTAAAGCATTTGTTTAAATTTCATAATCTAGATATAATTTTAATCCAAGAGACTATGTGGGATGCAAAAAATCAATAGTCATACTCATCTCTCTCCTACCAAATTAGAACTTTGTAGGATTAGACTCGAAAGGAATATCAGGGGAAATGTAACAAGATGAAATTCCTTCTTTTGGCTAGTTGATAAGGTTTATATTGAGGCAAGTGTGGTTATAGACTTACATTCTATGTAGCTAGGTAAGCTAATTTTTGCAGTCAAATTGTGTGGTCCAGTAGAAGGCAATTTTGGGAAGAATTATTTATACAAGAAGTTTTTCAAAAACAAAATGTGGTGGTGGGAGGGGACTTAAATTTTGTAACTAAAAGAGCAAAAATATAGGGAGAAGAGGCTAGAATGGATCCCCTTGTTGAATTTTTCCTACAAAAAATCTAGAATGCAGGGTTGTGTGATGTAGAACCTATTAAAATAGTGCCCACTTGGAGGAATCAAAGAACTAGAAGATAAGGTATTTCTATAAGGTTTGACAATTTTTTTGTGTTTGAAAACCTCATAGTTGAAGCAGAAAAACTGAGGTCTTAGGTATATCAGGGTGGGGATCTTATCATTCACCATTTTTTTTAATGTTAGAAAAGGGTCAAGAGAAACTAGTGGGACCTTTCAAGTTCAATGCTATCTAGTTGAAATATGAGAAATTTATAAATATAAGAGATAAGCGAAGACATATTGACCTAACAATTGAAGAGACATCTATGTTTTAGTTTTCTAAAAATTTTACGAGAATAAAATCTACTACAATCGCATGGACCAAAGGTAAATATTGAAAAACAAAGTTAAAGATAATGGACATAGAATCTAAATTAAATTAGTTATATATTCACAAAGGCAATGAGGCATTTTTAGAAAAGGATAATTTGTAGGTCAATGAGATGGAAAGAAAGAAGAGGGGATTTTTAGAATGGGAAGATGCAAAGTAGAGGATAAAAAAAGAGTACTTTGGCTGGAATAGGGGAATGAGAATACAAAAATATTTCAAAAGTATACAAAATAAAGAAATATGATAAATAAAATCTAGGAGATGAAAGGGGGGATGGAAGAAATTTTAGAAGGTTTCAAGAAATAGTAGGATAAGGAGTATCCTACTTTAAAAAAAAATTATCAAGAACTCGATAGAGAAAATATTGAAGAAATAATTAAACTAGCACATTATCTATCTAATATGGTCAATGATGAAGTTAAAGAGACTTTGATGACAAAATTTACTAAGGAGGAGCTACAAACAATAGTTAAAATCTTTTCAAAAAGGAAAAATTCAAGGACCATATGGTTGGTCCATTGACTTTTATGTGGGTTTTTAAGAGTTGTTGGAAAAATACCTTTTAAAGGTGGTTAAGGAATAAAGGACTTTTGAGCAGGTACTCGGGTCTATCAATACAACTTTCTTGGCCTTGATTCCTAAGAAGGATAACTCATAATATTCATGGGAGTATAGGCCCATATATTTGTGTAATACTCTCTACAAAATCATCTCCAAGATTATTGTTATAAGGTTAAAAGGGGTTTTTTTAGACACCTTCTCAGAAGAACAGTTTGGTTTCTTGAGTAAAAGATAAATCCATGAAGCTATAGGTGTTGCTCAAGAAGCACTTCATTCAGTCAAATCAAGGAAGCAACAATCAATATTAATTAAGTTTGATTTGGTAAAAAAAAATATTAGTAAGTTGGTTGTACATCAAGCTTACATTAATTTGTATTAGTTGTAGTGTGCCATTTTTAAATTGGGTAATGAAATGTATTAATTATGCTTTTTTTTTAATTTTAATTAATGGTTTAGCTTCTAGATTCTTCAAGTATTCAAAAGGAATGAGACAGGTATGCCCCCGATCACCCTTATTATTCTTACTTGTGGCTAAAGGACTTAGTAGAATGATTAAGAAACAAAAAAAACTTGACATGATCAATGGAATTAAAGTGGGAACTCTTTGGTTGAGACTCACTTACTATTTGTAGATGATATACGCTTATTTAGAAATGGCACCTTAATAGAAGCACTAAAGTATAAATATTTGTTAGATTTATATTGTGCTACCAGAGGAATGGAAATAAACCTCCAAAAAATAGATATAGCTTTTAACAAAATACAACCAGAAAAAAGTAGTAGTAAGGATTTTTGGCTTCAATCTAATTGAGATTGGAAAAGGTCTAAAATATTTGGGTTTTATACAGAGTCTAAATATTTATGGATACCAAGATTGGATTTGGTTATACAATAAAGTTGAAAAAGGAGTAACTTAATGGTGCAATATCATTAGGAGGTTGTTTAACACAGTTTAAATTAGTTTCTGAATCCATTCCAGTATTTTGGCACTCTATGGTTTATATTCCTATTAAAATAGTAAAAAAAAAATAAGGAAGAAATGCTTCCATTTCCTTTGGACAGGAAGAAGGAAGAAGGATGCAATACCTTTGGCTAAATGGAGTAAGATAGTCAAACCTAAATCAGCAGGAGGATGGGGGTATTAGAATATACATAACTTTGGGAAAGCACTAGCTTCCAAGAGTATTTGGAGATTGATACCTAGTAAATGATTATGGCATGAGGTTATCAATGAGAAATAATTGGGTTCCATGTCCTTTGAAGAGTGAATTAGACTTCCTATAAATCCAATGACCAATGCAAATATCATTAAGAAAGCATTAGTGAAGGTTTTCCATTAGTGGGTAATTTTTTGGTTTGAAAAATAGGAAATGAGAAGAAATTAAGGCTAAAAAAAGACTCTTGGCTGAGGAATGGAGGGAATTACCAACTATCTCAAAATTTAATAAAACATCTAAATAGACATGGGCTTAGGGTAGTGGTAGATGCCGCCTCTATGGTCAGAATAAATTTATGAAATCAGGGGTGGCTTTCATCATAAGAATTAATTTCAAAAGGAAATGGAGATGAACAATGGAGCAAGTATACAAGGGATTTTATAATATTGAGACAAGAAGACAATTTAGTATGGCCAAAGAACTCAACTAGTGGATAGTTTACAACTAAAGAATGATATAAGGCAATATTTTAAGATAATAATGAGGTCTTTTAGTGGTGGAGCAAGATATTGAAGGTGAAAGCACCCTTGAAAATCAAATTTTTTTCTTGGTTAGCTTTACCTAAGAAGGCATTAACATGGGATGTTCTGTAAAAGAGGTCTTGGTAGGGTCCAAGTCAATATAGTTTGTGTAAAAGGGAAGAAGAAATAATGGACCACCTATTGATTTACTGTGATTTCTCAAGAGAAGTATGGAGGTCTATTCTACCCATGGCTAAGGGGAAGGGACAATGCCCAGGAAGGAATATGTTGGATAATATACAACAATGGTTCAAAGACAAAGGCTTAAAATAATACATGTGCATTCCATCAATAGTAACATGGGGTCTATGGTTGGCAAGAAATTCTATGTTGTTGAGAGCAAGGAAATTCTACCTATACAAGTTCAAGCTCAAATCAAATATACTTATGAAGGCATAAAAAAACCCCAAAATTAAAGGTTGTAAGATAGGTTTGTAGTTTAATAATGGATATTATAAATTCTTGGGTTTTTTTTTATGGAGGTTCTCAAGATAATCCAAATGTGGGATAGGAGTGTTATATCAGGATGAAAATCACAAATTTACTTTCAAAACAAGTCTTGGTGAAGGTACCATAAATGTGGCAGAGTGGAAGGTTTTGATCTTTTTTTTAAGAATGGTAGTGGAATAAGGAATAACAAAACTTCAAATATTTGATGACTCAAAATTGGTGGTGTATTGGATTTAGGTTTAGTAGGGATGCAAGATTTGATACTTAGGCATTATAATGTGCAAGTGAATTTACTAGAAGCATCATTTACAGAGATATATTATAAACATATCAACAAATAACTAAATGAGGAAGCAAATGGTCTAAAGTTACTTGGATATTCCAATTGGTACTTGGTTAGAGGAAGGAGTAGTGTATGGGATTATGATTCCACCACAGTCTACACATTTTTATACTTTTTTCTTTTGATAGAAGTTGTGTTTTAGGACACATTTTATGTTTTTTTTTATGTCTTTTGATAATTAAGGTCATAATTGAAATATGACTGATGGCTATAGGGTTGAAGTACCAAAATGACACTCTATAAAATGATTAAAGGCTTGCAATAAGTTGTTATTATTGTAATAGGATTAATTTAGTAATATTTATATGAGGATATAAAATACCCATCTCATTGTAATTTTTTCAAACTCTGATATGAAAGTTACATATTTTTTTAAGGAAAAAATGTAATATATGTGTTGGGATATTGCCAGCAGATGAAACAACAAAACTTCTACAATAAAATGATTAACTAGATAAAGAAAACAATAGTAGTACGGAGTAATAAGAGAGCATTCACGAATGACACAGAGATTACAATTGCTCTGTGAAAACAGTATTTTTCTTCCTTTTGTATGTGCTATACACATACATATTACAATGCTCATAATAATAATAATTCTCTAGCCAAACTGTCGTATTTATCTGATCACCACTGCACAACTTCTTTGCTCATCATGGGGCTGGACTCCATGGTTAACGTCAACAATCTCCCCCTCCAGACTCATGAGGAGGGCTTCTGCAAGCTCAAGCCTGCCATTTTACTACAGAACTCATGCTTGTCCCTAGGAAGGGACTTGGTCATCATATCTGAACCATTCTTATTGGTATGTATCTTCTCAAGATGTAATAGCTTTTCTTCAAGGACATCCTGAATCCAATGATACCTCACCTCGATATGCTTGGACTTGGAATGAAACCTTGGATTTTTACTAAGGTGGATGGCACTCTGACTATCACAAAAGACAACATACTTGTCTTGCTTCAAGCCCAGTTCTTGAGAGAACCTCTTCATCCACAACATTTCCTTGCAAGCTTCCGTGACAGCAATATACTCTGCCTCTGTAGTAGACAAAGCCACACACTTCTGTAACTTAGACTGCCATGAAACTGCTCCCCCTGCAAAAGTGAACATGTACCCTGATGTGGACTTCCTGACGTCTACATCACCAGCCATATCAACATCTGTATATCCAACCAATACAGGCTTATCATCTCCAAAGCATAAACACAGCTTGGAAGTACCCCTGAGATACCTTAGAATCCACTTCACTGCTGCCCAATGTTCTTTACCTGGATTAGCAAGAAACCTGCTAACAATCCCAACTGCATGTGCTATATCGGGTCTTGTGCATACCATAGCGTACATCAAGCTTCCTACGGCTGAAGCATAGGGAATTTTCTTCATCTCATTTTTTTCTTTCTCACTTGAAGGACATTGCTTAATGCTAAGTTTGAAATGACCTGCAAGTGGAGAACCAACCGGCTTTGCATTATTCATGTTGAATCTTTCAAGCACCTTTTCAATATATCTTTCTTGTGATAGCCATATCTTCCCAGCCTTCCTATCACGAGAGATCTTCATGCCTAAGATTTGTTGTGCTGGTCCTAAGTCCTTCATGGCAAAGGACTTGCTTAACTCCTTCTTTAACCTGTCAATCTTGTTAGCATCCTGTCCAACAATTAACATGTCATCAACATATAGCAGCAGAATAAGAAAGTCACCATCAGAGAATTTCTTAACAAACACACAATGATCTGAATTTGTTTTCTTGTACCCATGATCCACCATGAATGAATCAAATTTCTTGTACCATTGCCTTGGGGCCTGTTTCAACCCGTATAAGCTCTTCCATAGCTTACAAACCATGTGTTCCTTCCCTTTGACCACAAAACCTTCCGACTGTTCCATATAGATCTCCTCCTCCAAATCACCATGGAGGAAAGTTGTCTTCACATCTAGTTGCTCAATCTCTAGGTTCATACTAGCAGCCAATCCCAATACTACACGAATTGATGACATTTTCACAATGGGAGAAAATATCTCATCAAAATCAATGCCCTTTTTCTGCCCAAAACCTTTCACAACCAACCTCGCCTTGTACCTTGGCTGTGAACTCTTCTCTTCAGTCTTCAATCTGAAAACCCACTTGTTCTTGAGAACTTTCTTTCCCTTAGGTGGCTTCACCAACTCATAGGTGTGGTTCTTATGCAGGGAATCCATCTCCTCTTGCATAGCTTTTAACCATTCCTCTTTATGTTCATTAGATTCAGCTTCTTGATAGCTTTCTGGTTCATCCCCATCTGTAAGCATGACATACTCATGTGGAGAATACTTCTTAGATGGTTGACGCTCTCTAGTAGACCTTCTCAATTGAAGCTCTGTTGGTGGTTCTTGAGGGGGCTGCTCTCCTTGATCAACATCATGTGGAGGAGCATCATCACCACCTGCATCATCATGGTTTACTTGCTCATCTCCCCCATCATCATGTGCCACTGGAGGAGGGATTGGATCTAAATCAATGAGATCATCCACATAAGGTTGAGGGCTTTCAACCTTCTTAAAATTTTCAATTGTTTGGTCTTCAAGGAATACCACATCCCGACTTCTGATTACCTTCTTATTAACTGGATCCCATAACCTGTAGCCAAATGCCTCATCTGCATAACCCAAGAAGATGCACTGCTTGGCCTTATCATCAAGCTTGGACCGCTCATCTTTTGGTATATGCACAAATGCCCTGCAACCAAATACTCTTAGGTGTTCATAGGAGATATTCTTCCCGGACCACACTCTTTCTGCTACATCTCCATTCAAAGGTGCCGAAGGAGATAAGTTAATCAAGTAAACCACAGTGTGCATTGCCTCACCCCAAAAATATTTTGGCAATTTAGCTTGTGAAAGCATACACCTTATTCTCTCCACAATGGTGCGGTTCATCCTTTCTGCTACACCATTTTGTTGTGGAGTCTTGGGAACAGTTTTCTCATGGCGAATGCCATGGCTGCTACAATATGTCTCAAATGGTCCAATGTATTCACCACCATTGTCTGTGCGAATACATTTCAGAGGCTTCCCTGTTTCCCTCTCCACCATAGCATGAAAATGCTTAAAAATATCCAACACCTGGTCTTTAGTTTTTAAAGCATATGCCCACACCTTTCTGGAGGCATCATCTATGAAAGTGACAAAGTAAGAAGCGCCACCAAGAGTTTTCACTTTCATAGGACCACACAAATCAGAATGAACTAATTCTAAAACATTTGATTTTATTTTAGAAGTATTTTTATGAAATGAAACTCTATGTTGTTTACCAACTAAGCAGTGAACACAACTATTCAATGGTGTACCTTTCATGCCGGGGAGGAGCTGCTTCTTGGTGAGGATTTGTAGACCCTTCTCACTCATGTGGCCCAACCTTTTGTGCCACAAATCAGTAGACAAATCTTTCTCTGTTGTGTTCACCTCATTCATGCATGACTGTGTATGTGTCTTGTATAGAGTGCAACACTTATTTCCTCTTGCCATCACAAGAGCCCCTTTGGTAAGCTTCCACTGACCATTACCAAAGTGATTGTGGTAACCTTCCTCATCCAATTTTCCTACAGAGATTAAATTTAGACGAAGGTCTGGAACGTGTCTCACATCCTTGAGAACCAATCTGCAGCCCATATTTGTTTCAACACATACATCACCCATCCCCACAATTTTTGAAATGCCACTGTTACCCATCCTCACAACGCCGAAGTCACCCGACTTGTAGGATGTGAAGAAATCCTTCCGTGGAGTAGCATGGTATGATGCACCGGTGTCAATTACCCAATCTGAATCATGACATGTGAGACTAAGGCAAGATTTTTCACAACCTGCAAATATAATTATTTCTCCATCTGAAGTAACAGCAGTGGTGTCCTTCTCTTCTTTCTTTTCCTCCCCTTTTTCTTCCTTTTTAAGCTTTCGACACTCCCTTTTGAAATGACCCGACTTATTACAATAGTAGCAAACAATGTCTTTTCTTGATTTAGATCGTCCCCTTGACCTTCCACGGTTGTTGTTGGGCTTTCTACTTTTACTTCTTGCCTCGGTTTTCTGTGACAAGTGCCTCTGTTTGAGAGGAACCCAAGGATTTTCTTCTTGTTTCCTCATTCAACAAACTTCCTGTTACTTGACTCATCGAGACAATCCCATTAGGTGCAGAATTGCTAAGAGACACAACCAATGTCTCCCAACTATCTGGAAGAGAACTGAGAAGCAACAGGGCCTGCAACTCATTGTCAAGCACCATTTTCATAGAGGAGAGCTGATTCACAATGCTTTGTAATTCATTAAGATGCTCTGCAATAGAGCTACCCTCTTTGTATTTCAGGTTCACAAGCTTCCTGATCAGGAAAGCTTTGTTGCCGACGGTTTTCCTTTCATACAACCCTTCCAATTTCTGCCATAAGGTGTGTGCCGAAGTCTCTGTAGACACATGATGAAAGACACTATCATCTAACCATTGTCGAATAAAACCAACAACTTTTCGGTCAAGTGTTTTCCAATCATCATCTGACGTGCCTTGCGGTTTGGCTCCAACACCTTCTACAGGCGCATACAAATCCTTGCAATACAGCAGATCTACCATTTTAGCTTTCCAAATCATCCAGTTACTTCCATTCAAACTAATCATTCTGCTTGTGCTCGCTTCCATGATTTCACACACTAAATCAACCCCAAGCAACAGCCTGGTGCTCTGATACCAGTTGTTGGGATCTTGCCAGCAGATGAAGCAACAAAACTTCTGCAATAAAATGATTAACCAGACAAAGAAAACAATAGCAGTACGCAGTAATAAGAGAGCATTCACAGATGACACAGAGATTACAATTGCTCTGTGAAAATAGAGTCTTTTTCTTCCTCTTGTATGCTATATACACATACAGATTACAATGCTCATAATCATTAATTCTCTGCCCAAACTGTCGTATTTATCTACCCACCACCGCACAACTTCTCTGCTCATCATGGGGCTGGACTCCATGGTTAACGCCAACAATATGTACATAAACACTTAATAAGCATATATGTTATTGATACAAGCCCAAAATGATGGATATGCACACATAAATAATATCCTTTATAAAATTTAAACTCAAATATGAAAATACTATATAATTATGTTTTATTTTAAGATTAATAGCTATTTAGGGGTGTGTTTATCACCATTTTTTTAGTTGCTTGTAAAAATTATTATTTTTTAAATGGGATTGAAATGAGACCCACCCGTATTACATCATCACTACAAAGTGGTATTACAACAAGCTGGCTATTTAAGCATGTATCCTTTGGCAAGATTCAAACTTTGGTCTCCTCCTTCAAAGTCGAGGAATCTAATTGATTAAGTTAATACCTTTGAATTATTGCTTATAAAATTATTATATTTTATTTTTTAAGGTAAATTATTATATTTTAGTTAATATAACGATAAAAAAACACTTTATTTAAATATAATAAAAATTATTTTAACTGTATATATTTTCATTAAAACAAATTATAATTTACTTAATTATATCTTAAAATAATTATAATAAAAATATTAAAAAATAAATTTAAAATATCACTTCAAACAAAATAATAAAAAATAATAATATAATAAAAATAAACAAAACCAAAACAATTTCAATACTATACATTATCCATTCTTAATTGCCCCATCTAACCTACCCAAAAAATAAAATAAAAAAATAAAAAATAGTAGCCCCTAAAAAATATCTTTCATAATAATCTGCACGGTGAAGTAGGTGGACAGACACATCGGAAAAAAAAAAAAAATCTTGGAAATAAAAATTTGTTGAAAAAAACGTTCAACAAACAAAGTATAATTTCAATTTTAAAAAATAGATGTAAAAGAACACTTATAATCATAAATATGCACATGAGCAGGGGTTAATGGAATTGGTAAGTATTTGTTTAAATAGATATTTAACCAAAAAAACTATCTAAATTAAAAAAACATTCAAATTTAAATCTTGAAAGTAACTTGTTTGTAAAAATAGTAATTTAAATCTATATACACATGAAACAAAATAAATCATTACAACCAAACAAAATAATTAAATAAATTATATTCATGAAAACTAATTTAAAGTATTATAAAATAATCTATATACTCAACTAAATTTTATATTTTTATATTAAAATATTTATAAAATAAAATAATTTATAATAATACGTTTTATTATAATATAATTAATTAAAATATTTTAATTAATATATAATATAAATAATACTTATTTTAAAATTTATTTGAAACATTTCATGGCAAGACAATATTTAAGTCAATATATTAACCAGATCTTGTACGAGGTATCAAATCCTACGGCCTATCATCTTTAGAGACATGTTTAGATTTTCAAATATCCACCTTATGGCATTTTATAAATACATATTTTGTTATCCAATGAGATAGATTGTTTGGTAAAGAATGTTTGTTATCCAAATATATATATATACTTTTCTTTGGTATACATGCACGGTTCCTTGGTGAGTTTAGTTGCAAGGACAAAAGTAGAATCGCTGAGAGTAGGTGAGGGTTGCCTTTCCTGTTATTTGCTATACATGCATTGTTCCTTGTAAAGAAAGTCAAATGGAGAATTGGTAAGAGTAGGTGGGTTCACATAATGGGATGGCTTTCGAAGAGATTAGATCTAGATGTCCGACTAGCCATGACCATAAATAATCCTTTACTTTTGATGTCCTCACGCACTTTATTAAAACAGGAGACTTTTATTTTACTTCAGTTATTATGTTTTAGAATATGAGATGATAACTAGCTTTACCCACACCAAACATTTTATTCTTTTACGATATGTTATTTATGTGCGATAACGTTTAAGGTTCAAACTACAATATATAAAGGGATAGGCTGGATGGTAGTGGCTTTGCTTCTCTTTGGGGAGGTTTAAGGTTCAAACTAATACATATAAAGGGATAAGTTGGATGGTAGTTGCTGAGTATTTGTAGGTTGGTTGTCTAGATAAATACCCTAAAGAATCAGGGTTTGGTTGACTTCGCTTTACCCAGCCGACCTTTCCTTATGTATCAACAAAAAAAATTATTAAGGCATGCTAGCCTTTATTATTATGAGAATCTTATATCAAATATTCTTAGAATATGTAGGATGATAAGATATGATTCAATCATATTTGCTGTTGGTTATCTAATTTTTTTAATTATATGTGGTTTGTATTGGAGGTTATTTTCAACATAATATTAAAATAAAAAGTATATTTATGGTTAGGTTAATTAAACCATATTTAATTGTTAAAATTATAAATTAATTTATGGTCAATATCAATATTATATGATGTCATATTCATAGGCTTAAGGGAATTTATTATACAATGTATTGAATTTGTTGAATATTTTATTATGTAAGCTTAGGGGCCATGTTTAACTTTGTTATGGTTAAACCCAGGTTATAACTTTAATTAAGTTTAAGTTATTTTATTATGTTGGTTAAGGTTAAACCCTTTTATGTAATTGGGGTTTTGGTATTGGTGTAAATACCCCTCCCACTCCTCGTTATATCATTAGTGTATTGTGAATTTAATCTACAAAATATACAATGATTATTTATGGTGATTATAGGCACCCCCAATTTTCGTGTTATTTTTTTCCCTTTCTTTCATCTTTTTTCGTTTTTTGTATAATATTTGAGTGGATAGATTGCTTCAATTCATTTCTGAAAAATATCGTGAATTCCAACATGGTATCAAAGTGGGTATGGTGCTACCTCACTTGGTCACACAAAAGTATTCTCTAAAGCCTTTGATTTTTCTTTCGAATTCTACAAACATTTTTTTTGTCTATTTAACAAGCTTTTATCTTATGATTCACCTTCTCAAGAGTGTTGGAAAAATATCATGTTTTATATTCCAAAAAGAAGCTTCAGAATTCTCAAACAACCATTCTTCATACCCTCTTGGAAACTGCTTTTTTCATATTAAATTTTAAAAGTTAAAAAGGGATGCTTCCTACATTTTTCGCTTTGGCTTGGCATCCATGCAAGCACAAGCATGTGATGTCCTTCTTCACAGAGAAGGGGCATAACTGTTTGCAGACGATGGGGTGACCATTGCAGCTTAAAGACAAAAATGTAGGATGTTGGATTGTGAAGAGCTTGAGTTCAAAGCTCACTATAAGCATTTTTTAGTCGAAATGAATGGCATGTTGCACACTATTGAGACAAATATAAAGGAATATAATTTTAAAGCTATTTTCTACTACTCATTTGTTGGCTTAGCATGGCAGTTAATATTATGTGTGGAAGAGAAGAGGGCATGAGTTTCAATCATGTCTTTTATTTTACAATCAAATAGTTAACTAATGTTCTACAGGAGGTTAGGGTGGATCAGTGTCATCATGCATCGTGGATGGATGGACAACATAAATATTTTGGGAAGATGAAGTTTCAAGTTTGATTCACATTCAATGTACTTCTTTGCTACTTTTGATAGGGAGGTGGTATTGTAATTAGAAATACTTTCTTTTCACCAAAGGTAATGTCAAAATATTGGCTAGTGTATTATGTCTAGCAGTGAAGAGACCACAGTTTGAGTCTCTCTAAAACTCAACACTAATTTTACAAAGGAGAATAATCTTTCAGTTGACATATGTGGCCAATCATAGTGCTACTTATACCACATATTTTCCTATTTGTACCTCATACACTAATCAAATGGAGGCAAGTGACATCGATCCAATGAAACAAAGGAGCTAAAGTGGCAAAATAAGATTGGAATGTAGAAGCAAATTAGATTTTCCAAGTGGTAGGTCAAGATTGGCTCTTGTAACTCTAAGGTTTAGGCAATTATTTTTTTCATTTTTGGGGTCCATTGGGTCAAATATTTTGGAGGTCATAACCTTTGCATACTGAAGCATTTTAAGCCCATTTTTTTGAGTCACATAAATTTTTAAGCTCTATGCACTTGTGGCATCAGTTTATGGATCTACTATGGTATTAGGGATTGAACTATGTAAGATGGATCACAAAGCCCTAGTTACTCGTCTTAATGAGCAAAATAACAATATTTCGACAACTAAAATGATTTACCTGTTATTGTGCATCTTTCAAGAAGTAAAAGCAATAGTCCTTGATGAAGAAACTTACCATCAAAGAGATGAAGAGTTTCTTGGCCCATTTTCCTTGATGATTGAATTAGATTTATTTTTCCACATCAAAGAGGAGAATGTGTAAAGCAACAACTTCCAACTATATAAAATTACAAAAAACCTTTGCATAAGAAATTAATGAAATTCGATATTTGTATAACCAAATAAATCAGATGTTGGATAAACTTCACAAATTACAGCCACTTAGAGAGGGTAAAGTCTCATAACCACTTAGAGAGGGCGAAGTCTCTTGCGTTTATACGTAATTCAAATTATTATACTTCGATGATGAAATATTAAATCAAATATTATACCTATTTATAAATGAAATCAATGATAATTAAATCAATTGGATTTATAGTCGACAACTATATGGGGATCGTTACATGGCTCCCCCCTCAAAAAGCTTTGTCCTCAAAGTTGGAAAAGACTAGAATATACTCTCAGACTCCCATGTAGCATCTTATTTTGGAAGGTCCTACCACTTAATTAGGAACTCTTGAATTTGGTGTGATTGAAGATGGCATATTCTGGATTGTAGGATTGCTTCAAGCTAAAGAGTTATTTGACCTTCTTCATCAAGTAATGAAAGCACTGTCCTGAATTGCACCTTTTGGACACTAACTTGTTTGAGACAAGATACATGAAAAACTGGATGGATGTGAGAAGGTGGAAGCTCTAATTGATATGTTACTTCACCAATGCAAAAAACTACTTTGTAGGGCCCATAAATTCGAGGAGCCAACTTCTGATTAGACTTGATATTCAAGGACATTTTCTTATAAGGTTGTAGATGCAATAAAGCCATATCTCCAACGTTAAATTGTTGTTTTGAACGATGTAAGTCATGTTGTCGCTTCATACGATTTTGTGCCTGGGTCAAATTATATTTAAGAATTTTAAGCATCATCTGATATTGTTGTAACAAATCAACTATATAGGCTACTTTGGAAGAGTCTGGAACATAGTCTATTATTGTTAGAGTATTTTGACCATACAAAGATTCAAATGGAAACATAGTAAGGGAAAAATGGTAAGTAGTATTATACCACCATTCTGTTAAGGAAAGCCATTGAATCCAATGACATTGCTTATCTTGAGCAAAACAATGAAGGTAAGTAGCCAAACATTTGTTAATGATCTCTATTTTACCATAAAACTGGGGGTAATATGAAGAATAAATATTCAACTTGGTACCACTAAGATGAAAAAATTCCTTCCAAAATTGCTAGTGAATATAGGATCATGGTCACTCACAATGATTTTGGGTATACCATGTAACTTGAAAATAGAATCAAGAAATACCTTAGCCACATTACTTGCTGAGTAGGAATGTTGTAGTGCACAAAAATGAGCATATTTGGAAAGACAATCTACTACCACAAATATTATTGTTTTAACCTCTGATTTGGGAAGACTCTCAATGAAATCCATGAATATGTGTTCCCATTGGTGGTTAGGGATAGGTAAGGATTGCAACAGCCTAGGGGATTTAACTATTTCACCTTTGTTAAGTTGGCATACCTCACATTCAGCCACAAGTATCTTGACATCTTATTTTAAGCCTTTCCAAGAAAATGATTTCTTCACCCGCAAGTATATTTTCAAGAATTCAGAGTGACCTGCTAGTGGATATGCATGTAATTCTTAGATAACCATTGATTTAATAGTGGTAGATTGAGGAAGATAGATGCAATATTTTATGCAAAGCACTCCATATGAATATGAGAAGTCAAGATGCCATGATGATCCTATTTTTATATCTTGAATGATTTGTGTCGTTTCTAAGTTAGCCAACCATTCTTCTTGAAGCTTAGACAACCATTGTGGACAAGGACCTGATATGGCATTGATGGCCACATCATCTTCATATTTTCAGGACAAAGCATCATATACCACATTTTATTTACCTTTCTTGTACTCAATGACAAAATCATAACCCAATATTTTGGTCATCCATTTATTTTGTTCAGGGTATGAGAGACATTGTTCTAAGAAATACTTAAGGCTACTATGGTCAGTATTAATGATGAAACGATTGCTTGATAAATAATACCTCCATTTCTCAATGGCATGTAAAATAGCTAGCATTTCCTTCTCATAAGCAGATCATCCCAAATTCTTTCTTGAAATTTGCTTGCTTTTGAAATCCAATGGGTGACCCTCTTGCATTAAAACAGCTCCAATACCTATACCCGAAACATCATACTCAATGACAAAAGGCTTGTTAAAATCAGGAGTGGCCAAAACTAGAGTGGAACACATAGTTTCTTAGAGGGATTGGAATGCTATTGTTATGGTTATTTGGAGTGTTAGTATGTGTTTGCGAAGAGGAACCTGAATTGTTAGGTGAAGATGACGCCATGGAATTTAATGAAGAATAAAGGCGTTGGTAAAAATAATCAATATTAATGGGGGTGTTATGATGCATATTTTGATTTTGAGGTTTGAGTTTATTTCTACTCATAGACACATCATCTGGCCTATCAGTACATTGTAATCTTTCATTCGCTCCTCTTGTCCAATCAGCACTGGTGTTAGGTGAAGGTGACACCATGGAATTTAATTAAGAATAAAGGTATTGGTCAAAACTATCAATATTAATGGGGTTGTTATGATGCATACCTTTATTTCGAGGTTTGAGTTTATTTATACTCAGACACATAATTTCTTAGAGGGATTGGAATGCTATTTTTATGATTATTTGGAGGGTTATTATGTGTTGGCAAAGAAGAACCCGAATTGTTAGGTGAAGGTGACGCCATGGAATTTAATGAAGAATAAAGGCGTTGGTTAAAAATATCAATATTAATGGGGGGGTTATGATGCATACCTTGATTTCGATGTTTGAGTTTATTTCTAATCATAGACACATCATTTTGCCTATTAGTACATTGTAATATTGTGTTCGCTTCTCTTGTCCACTCAGCACTCGTAGTAGCATCGCTCATGTACTTTCATGCACTTCAACTTGCAGCAAAACTAGAATTGGCAGCAAAAATTTTGAATTGTCTTTGCTAAAAATTAATTTTAATTTTCAACGATGCCACAAAAAATTAATTTGAATTTTCAACGATGATCCTATTTTTATATCTTGAATGATTTGTGTCATTTCTAAGTCATCCAACCATTCTTCTTGAAGTTGAGACAACCATTATGGACAAGGACCTGAGATGGCATTGATGGCCACATCATATTTATATTTTCAAGATAAAGCATCATATACCACATTTTCTTTACCTTTCTTGTACTCAATGAAAAAATCATAACCAATAGTTTGGTCATCCATTTATTTTGTTCAGGGTATGAGAGACATTGTTCTAAGAAATACCTCCATTTCTCAATGACATGTAAAATAGCTAGCATTTCCTTCTCATAAGTAGATCATCCCAAATTTTTGCTTGAAAGTTGCTTTATTTTGAAAGCCAATGGGTGACCCTCTTGCATTAAAACAACTCCAATACTTGTACCCAAAACATCATACTCAATGACAAAAGGCTTGTTAAAATCAGGAGTGGCCAAAACAAGAGTGGAACACATAGTTTCTTAGAGGGATTGAAATGCTATTGTTATGGTTATTTGGAGGGTTATTATGTGTTGGCGAAGAGGAAACCAGATTGTTAAGTGAAGGTGACACAATGGAATTTAATGAAGAATAAAGGCGTTGGTCAAAACTATTAATATTAATAGGGGTATTATGATGCATACCTTGATTTTGAGGTTTGCATTTATTTCTACTCATAGACACATCATCTGGCCTATCAGTACATTGTAATCTTTTGTTCGCTCCTCTTGTCCAATCAACACTGGTGTTAGGTGAAGGTGACACCATGGAATTTAATGAAGAATAAAGGCGTTGGTCAAAACTATCAATATTAATGGGGGTATTATGATGCATACCTTGATTTCGAGGTTTGAGTTTATTTCTACTCATAGAAACATAGTTTCTTAGAGGGATTGGAATGATATTGTTATGGTTATTTGGAGGGTTATTATGTGTTGACGAAGAAGAACCTAAATTGTTAGGTGAAGATGACACCATGGAATTTAATGAAGAATAAAGGCATTGATCAAAACTATCAATATTAATGGGGGTGTTATGATGCATACCTTGATTTCAAGGTTTGAGTTTATTTCTACTCAGACACATCATCTGGCCTATTAGTACATTGTAATATTTTGTTTGCTCCTCTTGTCCACTCAGCACTGGTAGTAGGATCGCTCATGTACTTTCATGCACTTCAACTTGTAGTAAAACTGGAATTGTTAGGTGAAGGTGACGCCATGGAATTTAATGAAGAATAAAGGCGTTGGTCAAAACTATCAATATTAATGGGGCTGTTATGATGCATACCTTGATTTTGAGTTTTGATTTTATTTCTACTCATAGGCACATAATTTGGCCTATCAGTACATTGTAATATTTTGTTCGCTCCTCTTGTCCACTCAACCCTCGTAGTAGGATTGTTCATGTACTTTCATGCACTTCAACTTGTAACAAAACTAGAATTGGCAGCAAAATTTTTGAATTGTCTTTGCTAAAAATTAATTTGAATTTTCAACAATGCCAGTTGTAAAAACTATATCTTGCTAGTCAACTGCGGGTTAGGAAGTTCAGTCCGTTGTAATATCAACGACCCCAAAGTTAAATTTATCGAATCAAACAATCAACGGTCACAATTTGGGTGGAACAAGTTCAGTCCGTTGTAATTTCAAATTCGTGGTAATTTCAACGACCCTGAAGCTCAATTTATCAAATCAAACAATCAGTGGTCACAATTTGTGTGGAACATTGAATGGTCACCAATTCGCAATCACAACGATCACAATTTGGGCGGAACAAATTTTAGTCTGTTGTAATTTCAATGACCCCGAAGTTCAATTTATCGAATCAAACAATCAACGGTCACAATTTTGGCAGAACATTGAATGGTCACCAATTTATAATCAACAGTCATAATTTGGACAAAACAATCAACGATGATCATAAATTAGTGGTACAACCAGTGGTTATAAAATCAACGGTCCTCACGTGGTGTGATGTTGGTTGCGCCCACAACTGGCGCAATCATGGGAACAGGAAGCGTGAGCACCAAAGGTGCTCACAAATACTTTATGGTGCCTTATCGCTTATAAAGTACCCGAAGCCCACAACACAGGTGATGTGGGATTTTATCCTCAAAGATAAAATTAAAACCTTACGTTGCCACCTACCGAAGTTTGCACACGATCATCGAAGAAGGTTTGAGCTCATCATATTTGATTGTTGGAACATCGTAACTCGCCAAAAATGTAAAATCACCTCAAAGAAGGTTTGAGCTCATCGTATTCGATTGTTGAAACACTGTAACTCGTCGAAAACATAAAATCACCTCTAAAAAATAAAAAATTTGGGTTATTCTCTACTACAAAGAGATAAATGATGTCAAAACATCAACAACCACACCACCATGCTTCTTTAGAAATTGGATTTTAATTGTTTAATTTACTTGATTATCTTCATCCTCCTACGCGATGTTGGGAGAGCTTGCAAAGATCGAAGAAGTCACAATTTGGCCAAAAAACATCGAATATTATTTAGGTTCATCAAAAACATGAAATTGCTCACTAAAAAAAATGAGAAGATGCTCGAATAATGCACCACCACAACGAACAAACTCTTTCGGATGCCTCAATTGTGCCACGTATCATGTTATCTAGATGAAGTATTAGGGTATAATTTACTCCTTATTGGTCTATTTAAAAACTTAGGGGGTTTTTTTTATTTTTCCCTGCTCGCCACATTTTGGTTTCTACGTGCTTCTTGTGATTCGCCTGTGAATGACATAAAATGCAACGAATCGACCTCATGTTTGATTTGTGATGCCTAAAACATTTACAATATTCTCATTGTTTGCATCTTCTACAAAAAAATTTCCTTCCTGTGTGAGGATTTACGATCTTGGACTAAACCCTTATCCTAGGGCTAAAACTAGTGGTTCGTCATTCTGCATGAAAATAATTTATGAACTGTACCCAATTGCTCGATCTAGAAATGAGAAATGTGGTGGTTTTTAGTCCCTTGTTCACGGCTCTGATACCACTTGTAAAGCAACAACTTCCAACTATATAAAATTGTAAAAAACCTTTGCACAGGAAATTAAAAAAAAATTATGATTCGTATAACCAAATAAATCAGATGGTGGATAAACTTCACATATCACAGCCACTCGAGGGTAAATTCTCATAGCCACCTAGAGAGGGCGAAGTCTCTTGCGTCTATACGTAATTCAAATTATAATTCTTTGATGATGAAGTATTAAATCAAATATTTTACCTTTTATAAATGAAATCAATGATAATTAAATCAATTGGATTTATAGTCGACAACTATATGGGGATCGTTATAGAATGACCCTATCAAGATATGGTCAAATTTGCATCAGTTCTTTGGGAAAAGTAAATATTACTAAAATAAATCATTTGGAATTAGAGCTTTCTTTTTTAAAAATTGGTTGAATTTGATAAAATTGAGGATTGTATTGTGAGATTCAAGACATTAAGGGTATATATTGCATCTTTTGGAGGAAAAAAAAAGATGATGCAAAATGCGTGAAGATTTTCCTTGTTAATATCTCCTCTTCTTTTCAGATGTTATGATTCCTATGTTGGAAGTATTACATTATTTTGCTCCTTGTAAATATTAGTTTGGTAGAATTATATATATTTTATATAATGCATATGTCAATATGAAAGAAAGTGCAGGGTATGAAGAGAGAGAATGAAAAGTCATATTGATATGTGGCAAGATGAGAGTTTTGTCTTAATAAGAGGAATATGAAAAAATGCATCTCCTAAATGTTTGAGAAGAGCAATATTCAAAGTACTGAAAAGTCATGTCAAATTATCAGAGTATTGAAAAGTCATGTAAAATTATATATTGGAGACAAAGCTCCATACAATATAATCAATCCTAATCACTCCATATAATGTAATCAAACTTAATCATTCTTGTAATATTTTGATATTGTTGGCAATTTGATTTATTTTATGTTTTCATTGATGTCACATAGATCATATTGAGTTTTGGTGGCCAAAGCATTTCATAAATAAGCATTTATGATATTTTGGAGAGCATGAATATATATAGGGTTTTTGTGAAAACCAAGGCAAACAAAAGAAAAGGTTTTATTTAAAACCATGGATGGTAGATTTGAAATTGTTTTTTCTTAAAACCCAGGTTGGCTTTTTGTTTTGTTGAAAAAGGTGCCCCGGTGATGGAGATATTTAATTTTAAATTATTTAAAATTTTAATTTTAATTTTAAAATTAAATATATTAATTATAGCGTCGACTAAAGAAAGGAGGAAAGGCTATATTAATTTATAGCACCGACGTCTAAAGAAAGAGGAAATGTATATATATATGCCAACAAAAGCTTAGACTTTATGACCTCCAACGCTTATTTTTCGAATGCCTTCGATTGGGGAATGAATTGTGAAAAGAGAGAGAAGTGTGAATTTGGTCTATTGAAAAATCGTTCGCAGAGTTTAATAAGATGCATAGGCATCTTTGGCCTAGCGGTTCGTGTACTGTATGTTATACAGGAGGTCTTGCGATCGAGTCTCGTCATGGTTATTTGCTTTGTTGAAGTGCTCGAAGCGCTGTTAAGTTTTTTGAAGGGTGCAAAAGTTTATGATATAAGTTTTTTTTCGTGTCCCTTTGGACACATGAGGGCGTGTGGCCCAACGACAGGCTGGTTGTGGTTAAAGCGCTAAGCAAGGAGACGTCACGAGATCGAATCTCGTCAGGGACAGAGGCAAGTTAATAATTTTTTAATATATATATATTTTTTTTTTAAGTTGCCCTAGGAGGAATAAGGGTTGTGATGCATGTTTAGATAAAAAGATATTTCTAGTGTTTCTCCTTTTGAAAGCATATCATATTATATATCGTTAGAAATCTTATTTCGAGGGCTATTTGATTAACTTTCTTAGAGGGAGAAATAAGGTGTATGTAAAGAGATATTTCTATTTTTGTAAAGGGTTTCAAAAGTGAAGGTTTTTTTGTTCTTTTTCAAAGGTGATTAATTCTTTCATGAGGGGACATGTTGTATCTTATTGAGTAGGAGTGATAAGGTGTTATTTGGATATTATTTTTGTGATATTAATCATGATTTCTAACTCTTGTTGAAAGTTGAAAAAGAAGTTTGTTGAGTGTGGCAGATTTAGTGGACATCCAATAAGGCATCAAAAGGTATGAGCAATATTCTCCATTGATTTTTTTATGGTGGTTGATTTCTGAAATATCATTGGAGAGAAAAGGATTGATTGTGGTTTCCTTTTTTGAAAGTGGTTGGTTGAATGCTTCAAGGTTTTCTGATTTAAGAGTTGTGTTTAAACCTTGTTTTATAAGCATAGTTGTTGAAGCCCATTGGTTATGCAAAAAACTTGAGTTAGAAAGGAACATGAGTATCATTGTTATGTGAGATTTGTGGTTGAGCATTGTTGGAAACATTTGAGTTGGTTGATACATGCTTAGACTAGGGTTTTGTGAGAAAGATTTGTCCTTTGTGGTGATTGATTGAGTTGAGTTGATTGAGCCTAGTCAAGTGATTGTGTGAGGTGATTATTCAAGTCCCATGAAACAAACAATTTTATAATTCTTATTTGGGTTGAGATTGAGCTTTGAGATTAGAACATATTGAGTCTCTAACAATTCTCTTTATGCTTCTATAAGATTTGAGTTGAGTTAATATTGACTTGAGTTGAGTTGAGATTTATTTGGGTTGAGATTGAGCTTTGAGATTAGAACATATTGAGTCTCTAACAATTCTCTTTATGCTTCTATAATATTTGAGTTGAGTTAATATTGACTTGAGTTGAGTTGAGATCATTGTGGATCATTGTTGTCATCCATTGTAGAGTGCATTGTCATTCATTGTTGAATTCATCATTGAGCCTTGCCTTCATAGATTTGTGGATGATATTTGAGTGCTACTTGAGCATGATTGGTTGAGCCTTTGAGAAGGCTTTTGGGACATATTTGTGGACATATTTGTGGCAGTTTTTGTGGATGATTGATTGAGCCTTTGAGAAGACTTTTGGGATAGATTTGTGGACAGATTTGGGACAAAATTTGAGCAAGTTCTTGGTGATCTTGTTGAGCATATTTTGAGCAAGTTATTAGTGATCTTGTTGAGAAAATTTTGAGCAAGTTCTTGGTGAGCTTGATGAGAAAATTTTGAGCAAGTTCTTAGTGAGCTTGTTGAGCAGTTTTGAGCAAGTTCTTAGTGAGCTTGTTGAGCAGATTTTGAGCAAGTTCTTGGTGAGCTTGTTGAGAAGATTTTGAGCAAGTTCTTGGTGAGCTTGTTGAGCAGATCTTGAGCAAGTTCTTGGTGAGCTTGTTGAGTAGATTTTGGAAAAGTTCTTAGTGAGCTTGCTAGAGCAGTTTTGGGCAAGTTCTTGGTGAGCTTGTTGAAGCAGTTTTGGGCAAGTTCTTAGTGAGATTGCTAGAGCAGATTTTGGGCAAGTTCTTGGTGAGCTTACTGAAGAAATTTTGGGCAAGTTCTTAGTGAGCTTGCTAGAGCAGATTTTGGGCAAGTTCTTAGTGAGCTTGCTAGAGAATTTTTGGGCAAGTTCTTGGTGAGCTTGCTGAAGCAAATCAGTGGATTGCCTACCTGAGCAAATCAGTGTATTGCCTAGCTTTTAGTAGATCAAATTAATCATTTGTATTGGGATAAGGATCCTTATTTCTGTGTGAAATATTATGTGGAGTACCCCACATTGGGGGAACCACATTAAATCTTGTGTATCAATTGTGTGTGGTTATTTGTGTGCTTGTTTACTATTTCTATCTATGTCATTAATGCACACTACTATATTTGGTTATTGCAATTAAGGACGCTAATTGATATTGGTTTGGAAAGAAAGTAAAAAGTGGGTGCTATACGGTTCACTCCTCCTCTCAGTATAAGCTTGTGTTCTTCAGATATTGAATATATTTCTGAGATATATTTGTAAGATATTTTTGTTATTTTAAAAGTGTGATTCATTGGTATTTTATTAGTGATATTTATCTGATTTTTACTTGATATTGAATAAAGCTTTGTATGAACTAATCTAGTTGAAAAGCTAACATTCTATATTCTTGGATTTTGAAAAGACTCTTAATATTGATTAACTTTTTTTCTCTTCTAATTCATTTTTAGGTGGCAATGGAAAATTGTGATAACTTATAAACTCATTCAAAAAAATTCAAATCTAAGTGGCAATAGAAAATTGTGATAAATGAGGGGAAATCCTCCATCTTCTTTTTCAATGCTATCCTCTTATACAAGCTAGAATTGCTTAGATTCTTCAGTTTCATATTGAAGCTCTTCCTTTAATTTATTTGGGAATTCCGCTTTCTGTGGGCCCTCTACCTTGAGGCATCTAGAATAATATTTTGGATAAATTTTGGGCTAAATTCTCTCATTGGACTGTTAAGTGGATTTCTTTTGCTAGTAGAGTGTTACTTCTTAAGTCGGTGGTTCAAGCTTCATGTATTTATCGGTGCATTATTTAGGTCACTCCTACTAGTTTTATTCATGAGCTTGAATCTCTGTCAAGAAGATTTTTATGGGTTGGAAATTTGGAGTATTTAGAGTTTGGTTAAGTGGGAGACTATTTGTAGATCAAAATAGGAAGGTGGTTTGGGTCTTCGTTTGACTTCTCTTTCTATTCAGGCATTGGCAGCCAAGCTTTATTTGAGATGGTGCCTTTCTCAGACCATGCTTAGGCTAAAATTATTTTCTTTAAGTACCTTAACAAGGTTGAGGGCTCTGAGATACCTAGATGCAGTTTTTCTGGTAAAAGCTCTTTGATCTGGAACACCCTTAAGAAGGGGGCTACTCTTGTTAAGCAAGGATTGTTCTAGATTTATCTCAAAGGCTCGAAGGCTCTTTTTTGGCATGATTCTTGGGATGGTTTCCCTACAATTTTATCTATGTTTCCTCATCTTCAGGAGCTATGTAATTTTTTCTTGGCTATTGGTTGGTACATGGTGATGGATTATAAAGTTGCCAAAAGAGTTGGGTAGGTGGAGGTAGTTCAGTGGAAAGATCCTAAAGATTGGTCGATAGGTGGTTTCGTTCAGGATAGAGAAGAGTCAGCTCGTATTTTGGCTACTAGAAAGTGCTCTTCTTTACAGGATGATGATGTTTTGGCTTGGGGTTCGGATCCTAGAGGGGTTTTCTTGGTGGCTTTTGGTTACCGTTTTTTAGATAGGCAGTATTTTGGGGATGAGGAGGTTCCTTGGTGGAAACAACTTTGGAATAAGTTTTTTTGACCCAAATGCAATTTCCATTTATGGTTGGCTACTATGAACATATGTCTTACTTTGGATAATATCCAAAAGAGAGGTTTTCAGGGTCCTTAATTTTGTTTCATTTGTGAGAATAGTGACGAATATTTAGGGCATTTGCTCTTATAGTGTTCGTGTTCGTTTGCATGGGAAATTTGACATCTTTTGTGGAGGGTATGGAAATAGTCTTGTTATCATGCCTTTTCTCTTGTTGAGTTTTGGAGGAGTTTAGGAAGACCTCCTGCTAAGGCTTTCTTTCTTTAGGTTGCATGGAGTATTGGGCCCTCATGTATTATATGGCAGATTTGGCTTGAAAAAAATCGAAGAATTTTTTAAGGTATAAAGTTAACTGTTTATTAGATTTGGCAGAGGATTATTGGTATGATCCAAGAAACTATTTCTTCTAAATGTCATATCAGTCTTCCTTTGTAGCAGTCTATTTATTTGATGATGTAGGACCTGGGTTTAGTGGAGAATGGCCCTCATCCTTCTTTATCGATCGAGAGGAGAGGCCTTAATAAAAAAGTGCTGAGAGATGACAAATGGCATCCTCCACCTCAGAGAGTGTTTAAGATTAATATTGATGGCTCTCCCAGAGGGAATCCTGGGTATGCAGGTATTGGTGGTGTTGGGAGAGAGTAGTGGTGCAACTCTTTTCATTTTCTCCTGTTATAATGGGAAGCAAACTAATAATTATATGGAGGTCCTTGCTATTCATTTTGCTTTGGAAAAAGGTTATGCTCTGGGATGGCGGAAGATAATTTGTGAGTCGGACTCTTAGATTATTATTAATTTGTTGAAGACTCAAAATATTTCTAATGTTCATTGGCAGCTGACATTAGTGGCTCAGCAGATCATTCAAATATATCGGCTTCTGGAGTTTATTTCATTTGTTCATATTCCTAGGGAATGGAATGGTGTGGTTGGTTGCTTGGAAAAATGGGTTTTTGAGTTTCAAGGAGACTGGAATGTTAGGGAATGGAATCAGTTCCCATTGGATTGTTCTCGTCATCTTGTTGATTTGCTTGTTGTGGATATGCCTGGTTGAGGTTGTTTGTTGGGTTTCTTTTGATCGGATGCTCGATAGTTTTGGAGGTCTCTTTCTTCTAATCCTTGTAAAGGTTATTATTTTAAAATTCTTTGTTTCTTGTATGATTTTATTAATTCAATAAATTGTTACCAATATTAAAAAAATTGTGATGAAATATAAACTCGTACAAAAAAAATTCAACTCTAAGTGACAATAGAAAATTAAAGACCCTAAAATCTAGGCTAAATCTTCAAAGAAGACAAATACCAAAGGAACAAAGCAGAGTTAAATGGGGTGGATTGCATTGTATAGGTACTCCCCCCATTGCGGGGTCCGCCGCAAGGCCACGGTTCTCGTAGAACGGATAAACAAGCAAATCTGATCGGTCACCATCTAAAATCAGTCAAGGGGCGGGCTCTTCTAATGGAATTGTATTTTGTTCTTCGTCAGAGACATTTTTCCGCTGTACATAACACAAATTTTGAAATTCAAGCTGAAAACTGACTTCAATGGGGTAATGAAAAAGACAATTGTATCCATAGACAATGTGGTTCACGATGCGCTGCGAGTTCGGTTTGTGGATATGACTTTTTGAGCAATCTTTGTTTTTTATTGTTTAAATGTATTTAAAAGTCATATTGTGAAAGGTTAGTGGATTGGTAAAGGATTGGTAAAGGTTTGATGGGTCAAGTATTTGTCAAGAGATTTAGGTTTAAATCTTGAGAATAAGTTAAAGGTAATAAGTGGCTTGAAGAGATTTAGGTTTAAATCTTGAGAATAAGTTAAAGGTAATAAGTGGATTGGTGAAGAGATCTAGGTTTAAATCTTGAGGATAAGTTGTCACTTTAACAAAGGTAGTAAATGGATTGGTAAAGGTTTGATTGGTCAAGTACTTGTTAAGAAGAAATCTAGGTTGAAATCTTGGGGATAAGCTGTCACCTTTAACAAAGGTAGTAGTGTGTTTAATCCTCTGAATGCGCATCATACCAACCACGATCTGAGTAACCAGTGGCCTTCATCTCACACTGAATCAACAACAACGAGAACAATGAACTGTTGAGAACAATCCATGTAATTTGAACCTTTCCTTTACCAATTATTAAAAATAATGGATGGACCTAGAAAAAAAAAAAAACATATTCACGGGTCATGAACACAACAGGGTATTCCGCGTTTCCTCTGGGATGGGATCTGATATTATCTGTGGCCGTGGTTGAGGTAAATCATGATTTTATCGAGTCCCTCTCGAATACGACCAACGGTAATTATTGAGATCCTTCAGAGAATATTTGGAGAATTGACGTGAGTGACCTGCAATGTTTCCCCACTTTTTCTTTTTCTTTTTTCATTGATTTATACTCTTTTGGACACTATTTTTGGTTTTTTAAAACGTGGCATGTTAAAGACATTGGTTTCTCCAATCTCTGTGTGCTTGCCGTTTGTTTTTGCTTTAATGTCGGATTTCTTTGGGATTCTAGCCTTGCCTGCATCAGTTTCAGAGTCGTTCTATTTAAGACAGTTTCGCATTGACAGACATTCGACTTCTATTTGGTTTCATAGCTTTATATCTTCTCGTGAGGGCCGCCCAAAGTTACGGCGTTAATTGCAAAAATACAAAGAGAATCTCTTCCAAATTCTAATAACGATACAGATAAATGCCTATTATCATATAAGGACGTATCGAATAACCTTTATGCAACTCAATCATGGAGACGGTAACTGAGTCCTGACGCTATGCTAGATATGTCATCACTCAAGATGAGCATCTATCATCGGTTATTCCCGTTTAATTTAACAATGAGTATAAATTTTGGTATGTATAAATATTTGTAAGAAAATTTTCTAACATAAATTTACTTTGAGCAATTTAATGGAGTTATCAATGATTTAGTCTTATATTCTAATGATGAGTCAAGTTGGTGGTATATAAACTCATTTTAAGTAATTTAATGGAAATGTCTTATTAAATATTATATTTTAATGATGAGTCAAGTTGGTGATATAAATTTATTTTGAGATTAAATGGAGTTGTCAATGATCTAGTCTTATTCTAATGATTAGTCAAGTTGTGGATTAGTGGGTTTTCTATTTCAAAGGTCTAACATGTAATTTTGAAATATGGTTTTAAAATAAATGAGTTTTTTTTTATGGTAATTATAATAATTAATTTTATTTTTTTATATTAGAAGGATGGTTTTCATGGTAATAATGATGATTGATCTACTTTCAAGGGTGGGTGGATTGGTAAGTTTTAGCATTTATTAAGAGAAGACCCAAGTTCAAACTTTGGAGGCAAGCCTTTCTACTACTAGATTTGAACCCAAATCTAGTAGTAGAAAATGAAGGGCAGTTATCAATTCTCCTATGTATTTAAAAAAAAAGGTCTTGATGCTTTTTATATTCAAAGGATTAGAAATAGTTTCAAATATGATTATGCTTTCACTTTTCAAACTTTAACATACAAATAATCTTATCTTTAACTATATTGATCTTGATGTTCTTTATAATACGCCGTAAGGACTTTGACCTTGTTTTTTAGAAGTCCAAGGTTCAAATCCTACTTAATAAAGTGGACTAAAACCTTTTGTAAAAACTTGTAAACTCATTGAAAAAACTATTCAACTTATCTCGTATATATAAAAAGAAAAACCTTGTTACACTTCCCTTAAAATTCATAATTTCTATAATTTAAAAAGTAACCAATAATTTTTTTTTTCCTTTAAAATCTAAAACTTCAAAATTAAACAAAATAACCAATAAAAACTTTTATTAAGGTTTTAATTATTAACATTCATATTCATTATCATCTTTTCGCCCTTAAATTAAGGATATCATAAAATTTAATATTTCAATGTTTATAATAATAAAAAATATTTAATAAGTATTATATAAAATTTTAAATTTTATTAAATATATTATTTTTAATTTTAAAATTTATAATTTAAAAAAGTTTAAAATTTAAATTATAATGTGAATAAATATATAATTATGTATTAAAAGCTTTACCCACTCAACATTGCTTATCAAATTCAAAGCTTGCCAACTCGAACCCACCTACTAATTAAAGACGTTTTATTGCTTATGTCGTACCTTCTTTCCGTATAACTTTCAGTGGACGGAAATGAGTTGACAAGAGTTGGGGACCCACCATGTTATTATTAGTAGACAATGAGTACAGAATAACAAGGTCTTTGCAAAGGGTCCAACGTTCATCCCCCATTGATTTGGTGTCGATAAAGACCACCTTGCAAATTCAATGATTTTGACTTGACAAAAGATTAACGGAAACTTCTCGTGCCACAAACCATTCACGTGGAGGAGATATATTTCCCTATATCTTGAATGGTCCCTACAACCTCCTTCCAAGGGTTTCAAATTAATTAATTTATATTTAGTTTTTTTAAAAGACTGAGGTTTAAATAACTGGTATGTGTTTATATGTGAATAATTTTTTAATAAAATAATAATAATGAATTAATTGATTAGTTGTTGAGTATTTTTTAATTTTCATTTAATTTTTAAAGGTTGAAGGTCTACTCATGTTAGGAGAGTAGATTTAGTAAACAATAGTTAGTTATATTTGAATGAGTAAGTTAGAGTGGATAAAGATAATAATGATAAATTAAATGAATGAATAGGGGTTATAGTGATAATAGTTGAAATTTAATAGTTATAGATGATGACATATTGTTATCAATTTTATATATATATATATATATTTATTTATTTATTTATTTAAATAAAAATAGGATTTTCTTTGGAAAAACTATTTTGTTAGGGTTCGATGAGGAAAAATAGCTTTGCGGGGATGGCAACAGTTTTTGGAGGAGGTTTGAACAATTGAAGGAATGTTGTGATGACATCGGGTTCGTCACAAAGAGTGCATACTAGTGACATTTTTTCATCTGAAAATGATTGGAAGGAACAAGATTTTCCAATGCATGTCGGGAGCTGCTTGTTAAAAAATTATGGATGTTTGGAAAGATGTGAAGCCAGGCCGGTTCTAGTGGCTCAACCAAACTCGGTGGTGAAAGATGTGGAGTATTTAACCAAACATGCGCTTATTGGAAAATTTTGGGCATCCGAATTTCTCTTCCCTTTGTGGAGGCTTGGGTCAGGAAGACTTGGAACCCTAAAGGTGACGTGGAGGTGATGTTGAGTGCGAATAGTTATTTTATGATGGTTTTCTCTTGTCTTGTGGATCGTAAAAAAGCATTTGAAGGGGTCCTTATTTCTGTAACCAAGTGGGACTCTTTCTTAAACCTTGGCATGTGGGTTTCACCCCATCAAAGGAGCGACCGTCACGGGTTCCAGTGTGGATTTGGCTTTTGTGGCTTCCATTGGAATTTTGGAGAACTGACATCTTGCATAAGATTACCCTTCTTCTTAGGAAGCTGGTTGGACCGTCACAACATATGATGGATAAAAGGGTAATCTTTGTTACTCATATCTGTGTTGAAATTGATTTAAACAATCCTATTCCATATTTTGTTGAAATACAGTTTGGATCAAATACATGGATTCAAAAACTTGACTATGAAGCTTTTTCGTTTCACTGTTGAATTTGCCATGAATATGACCACCTGCAAAGAAAATGCCCTAAGTTTATCCCACTCGTGGCTTCAAATCCTAGGCCCTCTCGATCTGTACAAAATTTTAATAAAGGAAAATCCCTGATAAAGGAAGGGGAATGGGATAAGGAAGGCTTTGTTTTGGTAAAACCCCAAAATAGAGGAAGAAGGGCAAACAAAGACCTTAAGGATAGCCAACCAGATGCTCTACTCAACCGTATTGAAACATTAGATGATATTAATCAATGCATGGAGAAACCTGAAACATTGCTACCTAATGCAAATATAACAGGGCCAAATCAGATGTCTCTTCTTGAGGTGGAACTTAAGTAATCAAATCTAGGGGGCTTAAATAAAGAACAAAGGGCTTTGGAATTGAGTATAGGTGATATGGTTGGATCTAACTTTAGAAGGAAAACTATTTTAGAAAGTGACACATATTTAGTTATGCCCTCTCCTACTCAGGCACTGATGTAGTCATCCTTGGACTGAAAAACTCCTACAGTGTAACAAAAAATAATTAAAAAAGTTGCTCCAGATAAGAATATGAAGGTGGGTCGAAATAAGGACCAGGATAAAATTAAGCTAATGGGGGAGACTTTGGTAGAGTCAGGCTTGGTGAGAACATTGGACTCCCATTTTTATAACCCCTAAGAATGATTATCCTTTCATTGAATGTAAGGGGGTTGAACAACATCCCCAAACAAAAAGTTGTTCGTGAGTTGATTCGTGTACATTATTCGGATGTGGTGTTTATTCAGGAGACTAAATTGGCTACTAATAGTATGTTCAATATTGCTCCCAAGTTGTGGATAAGGGGGTAATGTTAGTGTATTGGTGCATGTGGATATGTTGGTGGCGTTGCTTGTTTATGGGATCCGGTTAAGATATTCCCTCTTACTTGGATTTTTAGCAGATGGTCTATTTCAATGATCAGGAAAGATAATGAATCTGGTGAAACCATCCTACTTACAAATGTGTATGCTTTGTTGATTACAACGGTAAAGTGAATTTGTGGGACCATATTTGCTTTTTAAGAAGTTTGGCTCCCCTGTACCCATGGTTTTTGGCTAGAGACTTCAACTCTATCACTTATCTCGAGGAGAAACGCAGTGGGGTTGATCATATCGAGCATTTTTCTTCTATCTTCAGTGCTCATATTCGGGACTTGAACTTGGTTGACATCAAGCCATATAATGGGATATTTACCTAGCACAATAGAATATGTGGGGAAGACTCCATCTTGGAGAGATTGGATAGGTTTCTGATCTCCAATTTTTGGATGGGTAATAACAAAAGTGCTAGTTTTTATGATTTTGGAGGGTAGGATATCTGATCATTGGCCTATAAAACTCTGTACTCTGGAGTTAGGGCTAAAGAAGAATCATTCCTTTAAGTTTCAACTTATGTGGCTTCGTGATCCTAAGCTTCATGATTTCATGTGAGGCTGGTGGACCATTGGCAAACCTCCTCATGGCACCGCTATGTATTCCTTTATGAAGCGGCTACAATTTGTTAAGCATAAATTGAAGAGATGGAATAGACTAAATTTTGGGAACCTTTCCTTGGCTAAGTTGATGACTCTTAGGAGGGTGGAAGAAGCTTCAAGGAAGATTAGAGATCAAAGACTCATGGAGGAGCTTCTCATTGAGGAATCTAAGGCTACGAAAGACCTTGCTGAATGGGAACTGGGGGAATATTTTTTTGGGAAAACAAAAACTCGAGTAGATTAGCTTCAGGAAGGGGATAGGAACACGATCTTATTTATAACTCAGTTAAGGATCGTCGTAATGGTAACCTTATTACCTCTCTTGTGAATTCTTAGGGTGCCATACTCTCTTCTCTCAGGGATATTTTAGAAGAGACTAAGAGGTATTTTTCCTCTCTCTTCAAGGAGGTATCTGTATCATATGATGAGGATGAAAAGATTATTCTAAACTGTATTCACTCGATTATTTCTAGAGAGATGAATGAGCACTTGATGGGTCCAATTTCCCTTTAGGAGTTGGAAAATATTATATTCAAGATGAAAAAAGGGAAAGCCCTAGACTCGAATGGATCCTCGATTGAGTTTTAACAGGAGTTTTGGGAGTTAATCAAATTTGATCTTATGGAGGTGGTCCATGAGTCCCAAAATAACAAACAGATGCTAAGGGCCCTAAATGCTACCTTTATGGTGCTTATTCCCAAAAAAGAGGGAGCAAGTTCCTTGGATATGTTCAGACCTATTGCTCTCTACAATGTTGTATATAAGATCATCACAAAAATTATTGTTGAGAGGCTAAAGATATGGTTGAGCCAAATCATCTCTAAGGAGCAAGGAGGGTTTGTTGTTGGCCGACAAATCCTGGATGGGGTTGTTATTGCTACAGAAGCTATTCACTCGATGGAAATTTTTAAGGAGAAAACTATGTTCATTAAGCTGGACATGGCCAAAGCCTATGAATGGGTCAAATGGTCCTTTTTTCAAAAAGTCCTTGCTACTTTTAGATTTGTGGAGGAATGGATTAGATGGGTGATGAGCTATGTTTCTTCTTCCTTGTTCTCTGTTCTTGTTAATAATGAGCCATCAGAGCTGTTTGAGGCCTCAAGGGGATTGAGACAAGGAGATCCTTTATCTCCTTATTTGTTTAACATTATGGCATAAGGGTTGGGAATATTGCTCAAGTCTCAGGTCAGGCAAGGTCTCATTCAGGGGTGGAAGTGGCATAGTAGTTTTTTGCCTCTTTCCCACCTTCAATTTGTTGATGATACTGCTTTTTTAGGAGTTGCCACTATCAGGGAAGTTGGAAAAATTAGACAATATCTTGACATATATCTTGGTGCTTCTGGACAGTTGATTAATGAAGATAAGTCTTCTATTTTCTTCATCAATACCCCTCCTCTTATTCAAGCCAGGATTGCTCGTATTTTAATATTCTAGGTCAGGACTCCCCCTTCATTTATCTTGGTATTTCGATTTCATCTCATCCTTTACCTAGATCTTCTTGGCATTCTATGCTTGATAAGTTTAGAAGGAAGGTGAATCACTGGACTGTTAGATGGCTATCCTCTGCAGGTAGAGTGTTGCTTTTAAAATATGTTGTTCAAGCTTTATCCATTTACAAATGTTTTGTACAAGCAACTCCCTCTCGTTTCATCAAGAACATGGATGCTTTGTTAAGACAGTTTTTATGGTCTAGAAAACTTGATCAAACTAAATGGAGTTTGTTTAGGTGGGATTCTATATGTAGGTCAATTCAAGAGGGAGGCCTTGGGTTGCGAAAAAAAACTCTTTTTGGGCAGGCTTTGGTTGTAAAAATTTACTGGAGATGGTGTACCTCTCAAGATTAGATTTGGGCTAAAATATTATCTTGTAAATACTTGAGAGGTATTTCTGAGGCTGAGATCCCTAGAGTCAACTTGATTGGGAAAGGTTCAGTTATTTGGGACACTCTGAAAAGAGGAGCTAATTTAATCAAGCAAGGTTTGTTCTGGATTTGTAATCGGGGATTAGATGCTCTTTTTTGGGAGGATTCTTGGGATGGCCACCCTCATATATTGAATCAATATCCCAAGTTACGTTTCCTAAGCATTTTTTTCTTGGAAGCAGGTTGGTCTCATGTGGAGGACTTAAAAAAAATTAGTATTTTAGAAATATGGAGATGTACGAGTGGAAAGATCCGCAGGAATGGCCCTAGGGGATATTGGCCAAGGAAAAAGATGTGCTTGCTCTTATTCTTGTGGGGAGGCCCTATTCTTCATTGAGGAGTAAAGATATTCTGGCTTGGAACCCTAATCCCAAGGGAACCTACTATGTAGCCTATGGTTATTAGGTTCTTGATAAGCAAAAGTTTAGGAGTCTTCCTGTCACATGGTGGAAAAATATGTGGAACAAATTTGCTTGGCTGAAATGTAACTTCTTTCTCTGGCTGGTAGCTCGTAATAAATGCCTCACTTGGGATAACGTGAGGAAGAGGGGATTTCAAGGTCCCTCTTTTTGTGTCCTTTATGGTAAGAATGAGGATGACTCTTCTCATTTATTTTTCTAATGCTCCCTTGCTAGAGACATTTGGCACCATTGGTGGAGTGCCTAGAACCATCATTGTTTTCATGTGCTCTCCCTAGTGGAGTTTTGGAGTAGTCTAGGCAGACCTCCGACCAAGACCCGCTTCCTTCGGGTGGCATAGAATTTGGGTCCTTCTTGCATCATTTGGCAAATTTGGCTCGAATGGAACCATCACATATTTTAGGGAATTCATTTGGCTCCTATGTATGTTTCAGGAAACCATCTATAGCAAATGTGATGTGGACCCTCTTTTGGATTCTAGGGAGGAGAAGGTACAACAGGCCCTTGGTCTCTTTGGGGATGGTACGAACTCTTCTAGCCCTAGCAGGGTTTCTCAGCTTAGCAAGAAGGTTAGGAGATATGGTAGGTGGAGGTCACCCCCTAGAGCAGTTTTAAAAATTAATACTAATGGATCGTCCAAGGGTAATCTTGGACATGCTGGAATTGGTGGTGTTAGGAGAGATTATGCTGGTGGTGTCGATTTTTTATTTTCCATTTATAAAGGTGTTCCCTCCAATGATTTTATGGAAGCTCTTGCAATTCTTGATGCCTTACAGAAGGGGTTTTCTCTTGGCTAGCGTAGGATTATCTGCGAGTCGGACTCTCAAATTGTGATTAATATTTTAAACAGTAAAAGTGTGGAGGAAGTTAATTGGCAGTTGGTCTCTGTAGTCATTCAGATTCTCAGAATGAGTGAAAAGTTTGAATTTATATCCTTTATGCACATTCCAAGGGAATGGAATGGGGTTGTTGATTACCTGGTCAAAAGGGATTCTGAGTTGTTGGATCCTTGGAATATCGATAACTGGGAGAGTGTCCTATCTGGAGACTCTCAATGCCTTTGGGAGTTGATCCACAAGGATGTCTGAAATTAATGTGGTTTGTTCTTGTTGTCTTTTTCAGGTGTCCATCTAGTCTAGTGGTTTTAGCCTGTTTTGCTCTTTATTTGAGTCCTGGTCGGAAGCTCAATTGTACTCTGTAACCCAGACTTTTTATCAATAAATTTTTACCCCTTCATTTAAAAAAATAGGATTTTATTTTAATATATATATATAATTTATAATAATATGGGATTTTGAGAAGGTTCAAACTTTTTTCAATTGGTTATATGGGATTGAAACAGTTCCACTCATATTACATCATCACCACATAGTGGTATTATAACAAAGCTTGGATATTATCAATGTATCATTTGGCAAGATTTGAAACTTGGTCTCCTCTTTAAATATTGAAGAATCTAATTGGTTGAGCTAATTCACTTGATAATGTTGAACTCTTTTGCAAAAGTAAAAAAATAGATAAAAACTCTTTATTGAAGGTAACATAAGTCCAGTTATATCTCCTAACATATACATCCAAGGATTTTTAGCTCACCTAAAAAAACCTTGGCTCCAATTCTTGTGGAGGAACAAACATAGAAACCCTGACTTTAATTCCTATGGAGAAACAAACTTAGAAATCCTTGAATCCAATTCCTATGGAGAAGCAAACTCAAAAAAATCCAAGCTCCAATTTCCATTAAGAAACAAACCCAGAAAACCTTGGCTCTAATTCCAGTGGAAAAGCAGACCAAAAAAATCCTTGGATCTAATTCTTGTGGAGAAGTAGACCCAAAAAAACTTGGCTTCAATTCCTACAGAGAAACAAACCTAGGAAAACCTTCGCTCTGATTCGTATAGAGAAATAAACCTAGAAAATCCTAACTCCAATTCAGCACCTAGATAAACCTAGCTCTGATTCTTGAGGAGAAACAAACCCAAAAAAATCTTAGATCTAATTCCTATGGAGAAGCAGACCCAAAAAAACCTAGGCTTTGATTCCTATGGAGAATTAGACCCAGAAAAACCATGTCTCCAATTCTTATGGAGAAACAAACCATGAAAAACCTTGTCTTTGATTCTTGTGGAGAAACAAACCTAGAAAACCTTGGCTCCAATTATTGACTCCAATTCAAAAAAATTGGTTCTAATTCATGTGGAGGAAACCCAAAAAACCTTGGCTCTAATTCCTATGGAGAAACAAACCCAAAAAACCCTAGCTCTATTTCCCAACTCTACATATATAATAGAATCATTGTCTATGGCTAACCACCAGCAAATCCACAAGATCATATTCTATAAATTGTCATCCCTTTGCTTCGATCCTTTTGGAGAAACAAAATCTAGAAAATACTAGCTCCAATTCTTGTGGAGAAGTAGACTCAAAAAACCTTGGCTTAGACTCCTGTGGAGAAACAAACTCAAAAAACCACAACTCTAATTCCTATGGGGAAACAAACCCAAGAAAATTTTTGGCTTAAACTTTTATGAAGAAACAAACCCAAAAAATCCAAGCTCTAATTCCTATGGGGAAACAAACCCAAAAAAACCTTGGACCTGTGGAGAAGAAACCTAGAAAAACCCTATCTCTAATTCTTGTTCAAAAAATGTTGGCTCTGATTCCTGTGGAGAAGCAAACTTAGAAAACACCTTCTATAAACTGATATCCCTTTGCTCCAATCCTTGTGAAAAAACAAACTTCAAGGACTATGTATTGTCCAAAAACTACCCATTTTGAAATGATATGAATATATTCAGGTGGATCTACCCTAAGGGTATCACCATTTTTTTATTGTTTGTAAAAATTATTATTATTATTAAAAATGAGACTAAAATGAGGAGTTGGAGAGCAAGTGGGTAGTTAAAACTCTCTAGTTGAAATCGAGAGGCCCAGGTTCAAATATCTCCCCTCACATGTTGCGGATATGCTATGTACAAAAGGTTACAAATAAAATAAAAAATGAGACTGAAATGGGCTCCACCTTTATTACATCATCACCACAAAGTGGTATTACAACAAGCTAGCTATTTAAGCATGTATCCTTTGGCAAGATTAAAACATCAGTCCCCTCCTTCAAAATCGAGAAATCTACCTTTAAATTGCTACTAATAAAATGATTTTTAACAAAAACACACCTTATTTAAGAAATTAAAATAAAAAACAAAAACAGAACTAATTTAATACATATATCTTATTTTTTAAAAATTATTTTTTTATAAATTACTTAACTATCTATATCTGAAAATAACTATAATTAAAATATTTAAAAAATAAATTTAAAATATAACTTCAAACAAAATAATAAAAACTAATAATATAATAAAAAATAAAACAAAACACCCCAATACTATACATTATCAATTCTCTATTACTCCATCTAACCTACCAAAAAAAAATATTAGTAGCCCCTAAAAAATATATACAAGTTAAAAACCAGCTTTCACACGGTGAAGTAGGTGGACAGCCTCATCGAAAAAATATCTTGAAAATAAAAATTTGTTAACAAAAACGCTCAACAAATAAAGTATAATTTCAATTTTTTTATTAAGTAAATATTTTTATATACATGGAAAAAAATAAATGTAATAATCATAAATAACACATGGAATAAAATAATTAAATAAATTATTATTAAATTATATTCCTGGCAACTAATTATAAATATACTCAACTTAATTTTATATTTTTTATATTAAAATACTTATAAAATGCAATAATTCATAATAATACGTTTTCTTATAATATAATTAATTAATATATAATATAAATAATATTAATTTTAAAATTACTTTGAAACTTTCATGGAAGACTATTAACCATATCTTGTACGAGGTATCAAATCCTACGGTCTATCATCTTTAGAGACGTGTTTAGATTTTCTAATATCCACCTTATTGCATTTTTATAGATACATATTTTGTTACTGGGAGTGTTTCAATTCGATCGCGTTAATATTTTTTTTGTTAAGTGCTTATTAATAAGCTGATTATTGATGTGTTTATTAACTTTATTTTTATTTAAATAAAATAAACTAACTCAATTTTAATTCTAATATGATGTAAGTTTCATTTTTATTTAATAAATTAAAATTTATATTAACACTATCTTTAAAAAATACCAATTATATATATATATAGTTCCTCGTTGAGTTTAGTTGCAAGGACACAGGTAGAATCGCTGAGAGTAGGTGGCGGTTGCCTTTTCTGTTATTTGGTATAAATGCATTGTTCCTTGCTTAGTTGTAAAGAAGGTCAAATGTAGAATGGGTAAGAGTAGGCGAGTTCGCATAATGGTATGGATTCCGAAAAGATTAGATCTAGATATCCCACTAGCCATGACCATAAATACTTTACTTTTGATGTCCTTACACACTTTATTAAAATAGGAGACTTTTATTTTACTTTTTAAAGTAGATTCAGTTATTGTGTTTTAATATGGGAGATGATAACTAGTTTTACCTACATCAAACATTTTATTGTTCCACTTAAAATTAAAATATATTGTATAATGATATAGTAGTTAGGGTTTTGGTTTCTCTTTTGAGAAAGTTTAAGGTTTAAATTATAACATAGGTTGGATGGTAGTGACCCAGTATTTGTAGGTTGGTTGTCTCATCTACATGCCCTAGAGGATCGTGATTTCACTTTACCCAGCCGACTTAAGACTTATAGACGCAGCATCCAATGGTATTATAAATTTCCTTACATGTAAAAAAAAAAATTATTAAGGCAGGTTACCCTTTATTATTACCAGAATCTTATATCAGATATTCTTAGAATATGTAAGATAATAAGGTTTATAAAAGCAGCATCCAATGGTATTATAAATTTCCTTACGTGTAAAAAAAAATTATTAAGCCAAGTTACCCTTTATTATTATGAGAATCTTATATCAGATATTCTTAGAATATGTAAGATAATAAGATATGATTCAATCATATTTGTTGGCCATCTAATTTTTAATTGGAGGTCATTTTCAATTTAATATTAAAATAAGTAGTATATTTATTGTTAGGTTAATTAAACCATATTTAATTATGAAAATTCTAAATTAATTTATGGTCAAGGGATGTAATATCCATAGGCTTAAGGGCATTTTATTATACAATGTATTGAATTTAGTAGAATATTTCATTATGTAAGCCTTAGGGATCATGTTTAACTTTGTTATGGTTAAATCCATTTTATAACTTTAATTAACCTTAAACTCTTTTATTATATTGGCTTAAATTAAACCCTTTTATGTAATTGAGGTTTTGGTATTAGTGTAAATACCCCACTACCACAAAAGCATTGTTTAAAGCCTCTAATTTTTCTTTCAAATTCTATATATATATTAACCATCTTTGTAAATTGTTTCCAATGGGTGAATTATTATTATTTTTTTATTGTTGATGGGTAATAGAAAGAAAGCTCCAGTGCATTTGAATCATGTAATTGTAATAGAATCCTTCCAACGATGGGGCATTGATTTTGTTAAAATACAAGTCCTTTTTCAAGTGTTGGGCATTGGTGGATTTTGACCACTACAAATTATTTTAGTAGGTGGACTAAAGCAATACCTGTTAATTCAATAAAGTAGGAGATCATAATACAACTTTTAGAGGATATTTTCACTAGATTTGGGATGTCATCAATTTTAGTGAATAATAATGCACAACCTTTATAGCGGTCAAGTTAATGTGCTTTGTGTTTAGTGTAGATTTATATTAAAAACCTCTTCCAATTATTATACCCAAGGTAATGGATTTACAAAATCAACTAATAAAAATATTATTAGGATCCTAAAAAGAACAATCGTTAAACCACAAAAGTATATATATATATATATATATATATATATATATATATATATATATATATATATATATATATATATATATATATATATACTTATGATTCACCTTCTCAAGAGTGTTGGAAAAAGATCATGTTTTGTATTCCAAAAAGCAGCTTCAGAATTCTCAAACAACCACTTCATACCCTCTTGGAGATTGCTTTGTTCATATGAAATTTTAAAGGTTAAAAGGGATGCTTCCTACATTTTTTGCTTTGGCTTGGCACGCATGCAAGCATGAGCATGTGATGCTGATGCCCTTCTTCAAGGATAATGTCATACACCTATGCAAACGATAGGGTGACCTTTGCAACTAGAAGAAAAAAATGTAGAATGTTGGGTTGTGAAGAGCTTGAGTTCGAAGCTCACTATAAGCATTTTTTACTCGAAAGAAATGGTATGTCTCACATTATTGAAACAAATATAAAGGAATATAATTTTAAAGCTATTTGCTACTACTCATTTGTTGGCTTAGCATGCCAGTTCATATTATGTGTGGAAGAGAAGAGAGCATGAGTTTGAATACAATCAAATGGTTAACTAATGTTCTACAGGAGGTTAGGATGGATCAGTGTCATCATGCATCGTGGATGGATGGACAACATAATTATTTTGGGAAGATGAAATCTTGAGTTTGAATCGCATTCAAGGTACTTCTTTTGCTACTTTTGATAGGAAGGTGGTATTGTGATTGGAAATGCCTTATTTTCACCAAAGGCAATGTCAAAATATTGGCTAGTGCATTATGACTAGCAGGTAAAGAGACCACGGTTTGAGTCTCTCTGAAACTTAACACCAATTATACAAAGGAGAAGAATCTTTCAATTGACAGATGTGGTCATTCTTAGTACCACTTCTACCACACATTTTCCTATATATACCTCATGCACTAATCAAATGGAGGTAATTGGCATCGATCTAGTGAAACAAAGGAGATAAAGTGTTAAAACAAGATTGGAATGTAGAAGCAAATTAAAATTTTCCAAGTGGAAGGTTGAGATTGGCTCTTGCAACTCTAAGCTTTGGGTATTTTTATTTTTTATTTTTGGGGTCTATTAGGCCAAATATTTTGGAGGTCATAACCTTTGCATACTAAAGCATTTTAAGCCCATTTTTTTTAGTCGCATAATTTTTTAAGCTCTATGCATTGGTGGCATCAGTTTATGGGTCTACTATGGTGTTAGGGATTGAACTATGTAAGATTGATCAGAAAGCCCTAATTACCCGTTTTAATCAAAATAACAATATTTGGTCAACTAAAATGATTTTTCTGTTACATGGTAAGAACATATTGTGCATCTTTCAAGAAGTAAAAGCAATAGTCTTTGATGAATAAACCTACCATCAAAGAGATGAAGAGTTTTTTGGCCCTTTTACTTCCTGATTGAATTAGAGTTATTTTTCCACATCAAAGAGGAGAATTACACTATCAAGGTATGGTCAAATTTACATGAGTTCTTTGGGAAATTTAATACTACTAAAATAAATCATTTGGAAATAGAGCGCTTTTTTTTTTTAATTGGTTGTGTTTGATAAAGTTAAGGATTGTGTTGTGAGATTCAAGACATTAAGGGTAGGTATTGCACCTTTGGGAGGCAAAAATAAATATGATGCAAAATACGTGAAGATTGTCCTTTCAGATGTTATGATTCCTATGTTGGAAGTATTATATTATTTGACCCCTTGTAAATATTAGTTTGGAAAATTATATATATATTATATAATACATGTATCAATATAAAGAAAGTGTAAGGTGTCAAGAGATAATGAAAAGTGACATTGATATGTGGTAAGATGAAAATTTTGTCTTAATAAAAGGAATATGAAAGGATGCATCTCCTAGATGTTTGAAGAGAACAATATTCATAGTATTGAAAAGTCATGAAAATTATATACTAAAGACAAAGCTCCATAAAATGTAATCAATCTTAATCATTCATATAATATTTTAATGTTAAATATATTTGTAAGATATTATTGTTATTTTAGAATTGTGATTTATCATCTTGAATAAAACTTTTTTTGAATTGAACATCTGATACTTATATTATAAATAAAAAACTAGAAACATAATACAATAAGTCACATATAGAAGAGCATTATAAGGCTGGAATACCAACAAAAATTTTAGCAACTACTACAAAGACTGACCATCATGACTAAAATTGTTTTTAATATGCAAGTCATTACATATAGTGACAAAATTACAAAACCAAAGGAAGAAATCAGACTCCTTAATGTCCTGAAATAAAGAACTAGCAGTCCAAATATTGTCCTTTATCTGAATCAGATTTTCATGCATCTTCTTAGGCTTTAACCGATCTTCAAGTCCACATATCAACCTGTTAACCTGCAAAATTATTTTAAATCGTATGAGTCTCAAATGAGACTCAGTAAGGAACCTGTAATGCTGCTGAAAGAGTTCATCATTACGAGCTTTCCAAATCATCCATAAAATCTCAGTGGAAAGAAATAACCAGAACATATTATAAGACTTATGCAACTACTGAATATGACCACATAATATTTGCATTTTACCCAAAGCAGAACTGCAGTCCCAACCATGAATATTGGAACAAAACATAAGCCAAATCTCCTTAGCATAAACACATTCAAAGAAAATATGAGAAATGGTATCCGAAACACGACATAAAGAACATATAACAACCATACTAGGATCAGCCACAATGGGCAGCCTGTGAAGTAACAATAGCCATATGAAAAAACACTTTTTAGGCTCAAGATGTCTGGACCAAATGCGTTGCAGGGTATGAGCATAATAATTAGGAGATAAATCCATACTCCATTTATGATTAATATGGTCAAAAATAATATCCGTAGTAGTAAGCATAATATAAATTTGTTTAGGCTTGGACTGCAAAAATTTGGAGCCATCTTTCCAGCAAATATAATCAATAACCTATTGTTCATTATCAACAAAAATAGGATTAACCAACCTTCTAAAACTGTTCTGGATGATGGAATAAGTCCTGTATTGAGAGTCCAAAATACTAAATTCTTGCTTCAAATAATCCCAAGACTTTAACCCAGCAGCACACAAAATATGGTTAAAAGAAAGAATTCCCTTTTGAGCCCATTTACGAGCTGAACAACCCTGTACACGAGCTAGGACCTTATTGTTATGCTTAAGATTCCACCATATAGAACAATTATTAAAAATTCTCATTTGAGAACCAATAGGCTGAAACCAACCTTCAACTTTAGATTTGACCTGTAACTAAGCCTTCCAAAGGCTTCTAAAAAAAAATAAACCTTCAAGAACTCTAGTCAAAAGTTGCCAAAAAGAATATCAAACAAATGTAGCCCACACCAAAACTTAGATCTGTTAGGAACAACATTGCAAATATTATGCCTAACTAAAGCTTTCCATGGCTCCTGTCCATTAATACTTTTCAAAATCCATTTGACAGCTAGTGTCATTCCTTGTTTACGCAAATCAATCAACCCCAACCCACCTTTAGACTTATTCAAAGCAACCCAATCCCATTTAACCATATGTTTTTTCTTTATACCAAAATCACCTGCCCATAAAAACTGTTTGACATACTTCTGAATCTCAGAAATTTGATTAGCATTAAAAGACCAAACAGAAGCATAGTAAACAGTATAAGAAGATAGAATTTTTTGACAAATCTGAAATCTACCAACCAAAGAAAGTTGTCTCTTTCTCCATTTTTCAAGTTTTAAAACAAATTTTTCCTTGATCCAACTCCACATGTTTCTTAGATTAGGCTGAACAACAAAAGGAATCCCAAGATATCTAACTTGAGTATTGGGCCCGCACCATTGCAATTCAAATTTATTAATCCAAGTAGGAGGATTATCATCCCAGCTCAAGATTTTAGATTTGGCTTTGGAAATTTTTGCTCCAGAAGCACTACAGAATAAGTCAAGTTTATGAAACAAGTTTATAAAATTACCCTCAACCAGTTCCACAAAAATAGTAGTATCATCTGCAAATTGCATATTAATGAGATCCTGAGTTGAAGGTAAATTAACACCACGGACAGCAGGGCCAAGAGAGTTATCTCTCAATAGATAATAAAGAAGATCATTAGCAATTACAAACAATGTCGGAGCAAGGGGACAACCCTGCCTGATAGACCTTTGCAGAGCTATGGTATCAGATAAACTCCCATTTACTTCAATCCTTGTCACTGCATCAGACATAAGAGTTTTAACCATCCGACAAAAATTGCTTGGAAAGCCAAAAGCAGACAACACAACCAAAATATATCCCCATTCTATTCTATCATAAGCTTTCTCAAAGTCAAGAAGGATCATTCCAATCCTCTGTCCTGACCTATGAGCCCAATCCATGGCCTCCCACCCTGTTATCAAATTTTCCAAAATATACCTACCTTTAATAAATCTCGTTTGAGTGAAATTAATGAATTTAGGCAGAATATCAGCCAGTCTGAGAGCCAACACCTTAGCCAAAATCTTATATGAAACGTTTAAAAGAGTTATAGGCCTCCAATTTTTGATAAGAGTCTTATCCCCATCCTTAGGAATAAGTCTGATAACACCCGAATTGATAACATTACCAAGAGAACCTGACTCAAAGGCCTCCTCATAAACCTTTTTTAAGTCCTCACAAATCCACGAACTATATTTCTTATAAAATTCAATAGGCAAGCCATCAGGTCCAGGCGCTTTATCGCTGCTAATAACTTTTATAGCTTGATTAATTTCTTCACAGGTGATCTCTTTGTCCAAAAACTCAGCCTCCTGTTCATTAATATTTTTAGGAATAAGAGAACAACAATTTTCTCTATCTTTCCTCCGAGAAGGATTGTCTTTCGAAGAGAACAAGTGAGAGTAAAATTGATGAAACAATTCTTTTATTCTCTCAACATCACAAACCAGCTGATTCCCATCAGAGATACTATTGATATACTCTTTAGGGGACCTTTCTTTCAGATAATTAAAATAGAACTTAGTGCCCTTATCACCCATCTTCAACCAATTCATCCTAGCTCAAATTCTTTGGCCTTGAATTCGCTTAACCTGCACTTTTCTAAGCTCCTCCTTGATCTTGACTAACTCTAATTGCCAATCCAAATTATTAGGCTGAAGCTGGAGAGCATATTCAACATGTAAAAGTTGCTCATTCAACAGTAATTCAGATCTTTTACTAGCCTTAGCTTTTAATCTACCAATAGTCTAAAATATTTTAATCCAACTCTGAACATTAGAATTCCACCTATCAATAGCAGAGTTATGGTGCAAACACACCCTATTGATTTCCCTGACTGTAAAGATAGCATCCAAACAATCAGGAACATCTAATAATGAAGTATTTAAAATAAACTTATCATATTTATTTATTGTCCTCTTCATATCACCAATCATTCTCAGATTAACCATGATAGGGAAATGGTCAGAGAAGACAGTAGGAAGGACATTGACTTTGCTGCCATTAGCAAAGAAGTCAAAACTAAAAAAAGTATCATTAACATAAGCTCTGTCCAACCTACAATAGATCCTATTACTTCCTTTCTGCATGTTACACCAAGTATACCATAACCCAGGATGAGTTAAACGTTGACCCAATAGAGGATCACAAAGAAAGAACTGAGCCTTAACTTTATGCCAAAAAAATTGTTCTTCTCCTTTCCATTCAAAATTAACCCCACCCTGCTTATCATCCCTATGTTCCACCATATTAAAATCTCCCATAATTATCCACGGAATAGCAGGTAAACCCAATAACCACTACCACAAAATACATCTATTTTTATATTCATTAGGTGCATATATAGAACATAAGCCAAACACAAAATTGTCATTATTTAGAATGACCCAAACAACAGAATTGCAAGGAGAACAACCATGGCTAACAACCTTCAAAGACCATTTTAATGATAACAAGATAGCAGTTCCACCTCTTCCTGGAAAATGATCAGTAAAGAAAGAAGAAGAATCCTTCCAAATAACTCTTAGAGTTGTACTAAGCTTAAACCCAGTAGCTTTCAACTCTTGGAGCATAACACAATCAAGAGGTCCAGCAGAATTTAAAAAATTCCTAACTGAATATTTTCTGTCAGGGGACTCAATACCCCTAACATTCCAACTTAAACACTTAAATGTCATTATTACCAGCAGAAGAAGAATTATTGCCTCTGGCAAGGCATTTAAAATTTCTAAGAGATTTACCACAACTATTAATATCAGAGGAACGACGTCTCTTCTTCTTTTCAATTTTCTTCCATCCTAAGTTATCAGTCTCAACCATTTCTTCTACAAATCCCTCACATATAGAACCTGAAAAATCACTACTAATTTGAGTGTCTGCATCAGAGAATACATCATTGTTATCTTTCTCAACTTCATTTATGGAATCCACTTCAGTTAATGCCTTGTTATTATGAAACTCCGTAGCTTTAGCATTAAGTGTGGCCAAAGCAAGCTTCTGAGCACTTAACTTGCCTTCAAATTGAATATGCCCCCCCTCAAGACTAACATTGCTCAATCCACCATCCACCCTACTATTAACCGCAAGACCCTTAACAGCAGACTGGGTGACCAATTGGGCCCCAAACATCTCACTATCCGATGGAGCAGAACTAACATCTTTATTTAACCCATTAGAATTTACATTCTCAACAGTCATGTCAGAATCCCTGACCTTATTATTAGAGTTTAAAGTATCCCCCATAATAGCCTCCTTATCCATGACGACAATATCATGCAACACATTTGGTTCAGACATCTTTGAAATGTTATTTTGGCTTTCAAAAACAAAAACAATATTGTTCTGAGTGGGGTAAGTGCCGCTAGGAGAAGAAAATACAGACCCAAAAATATTCTTATTTACAGCAGAAGAAAAGGGATTCAAATCAACCTTAGCCCCAGAACCACACAAAGAACTATTCATCTCAGATTTTTTTTTAAATTAGTATACTTTTTGTTCACATTTTTAGTATTTTTCCCTACAGTAGGAACAACACCAGAAGCCCTTTTGCGGGCAATCAAGACTGGACAACTTCTCCGCAGATGACCCTCCTTTTTGCAAATAAAACAGGCATTCACCCCCCCAAGATTTATGTTTGACATACAGATTTAAACACACCAAAATCCAATTCCAGTTCATGAGGAAAATCAACTCCAGGAGTAAAAGACAAAAGAACCCTAGCGTCCATATGCATAAGCGGAGTTTTTGTTTCTTCAACACGCAGGGTTTTACCAAATGGTGCTAGAAACTGAGGCAGAAAACCCCATAAAATAGGTGGGACATTTTTAATGATGACCCATTTAGGGTAAGATACAGAAAAAAGTTCTTCATGCAAAAGCTCAGGAGACCACGACACTGCCCTAAACACCGAATTCCCTACAGACCAGAACTGTTTATTTACAACCTTTGTTTGCATTTCAGTAGTATTAAAAACAATTAGAAATAATCTTTTTTGGAGCATACGACAAAGAGAGAATTGCACATTTAACTTTTTCCCCCAAACATTATTCAACCACCCATCAAAGAACTTTCTAGAAGGTAAAACCGCACAGTCAACAACGACAAAAAAAATTGCACATGCTTTTAATCTAACTTGCTCCCCACATAATGCTTCAAACATGCCATGATTTGGAGTAATTTTAACCCTAACAACACCATTTACAACCTCCTTACCTGTAATGTCAAATGTCGAGCCCACAGGAATAGTTTTGTTTGTTTCTCCCGACACCACTTCACTGAATGATAGCTTCTGACTAGCTACCGCCCTCGTGACCCCACTCACATTCGCATCTTTAACAGCAGATTCAATATTCTTAGCAGCTTCACCCGTGACATCAAACTCAAAATTCATAGCAGACTCACCCGTGATAGAATCTCCGACGCTTACTCCTCCTGGCGGCCTCCCCACTTCCTCCATTTCTCTCTTTACTCTCTGTACGGAATTGTCACATCGCATTCCCAATTGAAAATTTCGCATCACATCCCTGAATAAAACTAGTTGAAAAGCTAACATCCTAGGATTTTGAAAAGACTCTGGATTAACTTTTTTTTCTCTTCTAATTCATTTTTAAGTGGCAAAGGAAAATTGTTATGACTTATATACTCATACAAAAAAAAATTCAAAGGGGCGGGCTCTTCTAGTGGAATTGTATTTTGTTCTTCGTCAGAGACATTTTTTCCGCTGTAAATAACACAAATTTTGAAATTCAAGCTGAAAACTGACTTCGAAGGGGTAATGAAAAAGACAATTGTATCCATAGACAGTTGTTGTTCTCGAGTTTGGAGTGTGAGTTACGACAACGTGGTTCACGATGCGCTGAGAGTTCGGTTTGTGGATATGACTTTTTCAGGAATCTTTGATTTTTATTGCTGGCAATATAGTCACGGGTCATGAGCGTAACAGGGTATTCTGCATTTCCTCTGGGATGGGATCTTTTATCGAGTCCCTCTCGAACACGACGAAGGGGAATTATTGAGATCCATCTTTTAGAGAATATGTGGAGTATTTGAGTGACCTGCAATGTTTCCCCACTTTTTCTTTTTCTTTTTTCATTGGTTTTCTTTTGGACGCTATTTGTGTTTTTTTTAAAACGTAGCACGTTAAATACTTACCTATTTATTCATAGCTTTATATTTCTCTTAAGGACCGCCAAAAATTATGGTGTTAGTTGAAAAAAATGGTCAACAAAAACACTATTTACATTATTACAATTAAATTTGGATTTAACCCCACTATTCCAATGGGGAAACATGTCTATCATCAACCCCACTGTTATTCCAATAACGTTACAGAAATATGTCTATCATCAACCCCACTGTTATTCCAATAACGTTACAGAAGTATGTCTATCATCATATAAGAACGTATCGAATAACCTTTATGCAACTCAATCATGAAAGGGTAACTGAGTCCTGACGCTATGTTAGATATGTCATCGCTCAAGAAGAGCATCTATCATCGGTTATTCCCGTTTAATTTGACAATGAGTATAAATTTATGGCATCTATAAATATTCGTAAGAAAAATTTCTAACATAAATTTACGTTAAGCAATTTAATGGAGTTATCAATGATTTAGTCTTATATTCTAATGACGAGTCAAGTGGGTGGTATATAATTGCTTAATGGAATTGTCTTATTAAATATAATATTTTAATGATAAGTCAAGTTGGTGATATAAATTTATTTTAAGATTAAATGAAGTTGTCAATGATCTAGTCTTATATTTTAATGATGAGTTAAGTTGTGGATTATGTCCGTGGGTTTAGGTGGATTGGTAAGTTGGGGCGCTTACCGAGAAGAGACCTAGGTTCCAATTCCACGGGCTTGCCCATGCACAGATAGTAGCCCAGATCTGATTCCTCTGAGTGGTGCACCAGATTGATGACGACGGTGCAACCCTTGTGCATCCGACGGTCCCCATCTCATGCCGGGTTACCATGTACCGAGATGGTAGAAGTCTTGGGAGCCTTTGCAGATAGTTTGAACCCTACCAGCTGTGCTGGTAGTTACTTAAAATCGTGATTGTAACCATTGCTTCTATATATCAAAAAAAAAATTATGGATTAATAATTTTGAAATATAAGAAGAAAACAAAGAGTCAGGAGCCTGGGGAAAGAAGCAATAACACTTCTTGCTCTTATAAATATTTTTGTTCTGGTTAGGTTTTTGGTAGCCTCGATCTTGGACAGATTGTACGGGATTTTTTTTAGATGTTTTTTTTTTTACTGTTTACATCTGTTTTTTATTGGTACCAAGCCTGTTCAACAAATAAAACTTTTTTTTACCTACCAAAAAAAAATTTGAATTATGATCATGAGATAAATGAGGTTTTTATGGTAATTTGATTTTTTAATATTAAAAATATGATTTTCATGGTAATAATGATAATTGATTAGTTTAAGGGTGGATGGATTGGTAAGTTTTAGCGCTTACCAAGAGGAGATCCAAGTTCAAACCTTGGAGGTAAGCCTTTCTTGATGCAAAGGTAGTAGACTGTCTTGACTCTGTTGAGTACACACCAGCCTGACGATAGCGGGTTCCAATTCCAAGCCACAGGTAGTCTTCCTTATGTCTAGTTGCTAATAGCAAGGTGAGGTAGGAATTATGGAAGCAACTCCAAAGATTTGAACCCAAGTCTAGTAGTAGAAAATGAAGGGAAGTTATCAATTCTCCTATGTATTAGGAAACAAAATTGATCTTGATGTTATCTATATTCAAAGGATTAAAAATAGTTTCAACAATGGTTATGCTTTCACTTCTCAAACTTTAGTTTTTAACATACAAAGAAACTTATCTTAACTATATTGATCTTGATGTTCTTTATATTAGGGAGTAAGGACCAACATGTGTAAACTCATTGAAAAACTATTCAACTTATCTTGTATATATAAAAAAGAAAAGCCCCATATTACACTTCCCTTAAAATTCATAATTTCTAATTTTTTTTTTTTTTTGATGAGGAACCTTTTATATACAACATATCCGCAACATGTGAGGGGAGAGATTTGAACCTGGGCCTCTCCATAACTAGAGAGTTTTAACTACCCACTTGCTCTCCAACTCCTCTACATGAACGGATAATAATTTCTAAATTTTAAAAAATAACCAATAAAAAACATTTTCTTTAAAATCCATAACTTCAAAATTTAAGAAAATAACAAATAAAAACTTTTCTTAACGTTTTATTTATTAACATTCATCGTCATAAAATTTAGTATTCCGATGTTTATAATAATAATAAATATTTAATAAGTATTATATAAATCTCTCGCAATTTTATTAAATAATGTTAATTCTTATATTTAAATAAAATTTAAGAAAATAACAAATACAAATTTTTCTTAACGTTTTATTTATTAACATTCATCGTCCTTAAATTAAGCATATCATAAAATTTAGTATTCCAATGTTTATAATAATAATAAATATTTAATAAGTATTATATAAATCTCTCGCAATTATATTAAATAAGGTTAATTCTTATATTTAAATATTATATTATTTTTAGTTTTAAATATTATAATTTGAAAATAAAAATAAAACTTTAGTCCTAGAAAATAGTGTATCCGTTGGGGTTTTGACTCTTCTTTGAAGATTTTAAGGTTTAAATCGAGTTTTGACTCTTCTTTAAAGAGTTCAAGGTTCAAACCACGACATGGATGAGTGTGTGAAGGAGTGAGTGTGTGTATGACTGTGTATTAAATTCTCTATTAATAAGCTCTCTCCCCAGCATGAGAGGTCATGGTGGGATGGGGATGCCCGTGTTGATCATAGAGGTTTCTCACACTAACCAAATCCAAAAATAAAATATATATAATAAATAATGCTTAAAATTTATTATATATATATATATATATATATATAAGTTCATAAGGGCTAGGTGGATTGGTAAGACAGGCACTTACCAAGAGAAGACTTAGGTTTAAACTTCAAGGACATGCCCAATTTGAACAAAGGTAGTAATCTGACTTGAGTGTGTGCCAGTTTGATGGCGACAATATCAACCCCAAGCCTTATGGGGTCTCCCTCACTCTGGCTTGTGTTTACTGAGGCAAGATAGGGGTTATAGTGGTAGCACCATGATTTGACGCTACAATTGAAGGCAATACGACAATTGAAGGCAATACGACTTGACCTGACTTGACCATGTGACTAGTTAAAAAAGAAAGGTCGTTGTCGATTCCTCTTTGCAACAAAATAAATATATATTATATTATATTTGTAAATTAAAATTATAAAATATTAAAATATTGATATAATGCTTTAAAATTATTTAAATATGAAATCAAAAAATATACATATAATTATATTTCTTTTTGATACATAGGGGAGTTGGTTACATCCACATTATTTTTAGTAACTACCAAGTGCAAGGTTCAAACCACATGGGTTGCTCCCAACAAGCCTATACCACCTCGTTATTGTTGATACGATATGAGAAAACCTGGATTCAAATTGTACTATCATTGTACTCAAACTACTACCTTTACAACAGACATACCCCCAAGGTTTGAACCTAAATCTCTTCTTGGTAAGTGCTTGTCTAGACAGATTTAAACCTAGGTCTCTTCTTAATAAGTAACTGTCTAGACAGTTTTGAACGCAGGTCTCTTCTTGGTAAGTGTTTTTCTAGACAGACAACTACCAATCCACCTAGCCCTTGGGGGCTACACTATGTTATCATGGTATTTCAATAAATAATATAGTGATATTTGACACATATGCATATGTCACCTCCTTGCATTTAAATCACTTATAAATTTAAATTATTTACAATATTAAATATAAAATTATTTTTATCATAATATCAATTATATAATATTAAATTTTATTTTCATTTTAATTATTTAAAATATTATTAGATATTTTTTTATTAGGTTAGTGTGAGAAACCCCTGCTAGTTGGCCATCCCCATCTCAACCATGACCTTTAATAAGGGTGAGAGTTGAGCTTATCAATAAGGACCAAACAATGAGGACTTATTGAGCAAATAGCGAGGATGAAGGAAAGAAAAAAGGACTTGAGAGTGAGTCTCCAACAGTGGTGGATCATTTATTTTGTAGGTCGATCGTGTGTTATTGAGCGAACAAGATTTTGCCTCTGGCAAACTTCACTTTTGGGTTTGGTCTACTCTACTTTTGGTTTTTTTACTAATCATTGTTTTGTGAACTACAGGTTGCATCTTGTTTCTCAATGGGATTGGAGCTAGTATGTGGGGCTTCTCTAAGTCCCAATACTTATGTTTTTAAGTCCACCTAAAAACACCAGTCATTATTTGTACCAGCAACCGTAGAATCAGAAGGAATATGACATGATTGATCCTGCTAAGTAATATGTTTTCACGAGTGTCTCATTGACTAGAGTTGTGAATAAGGGACTAGAAATGCATATTGAAAGACTTGCATACTAATTTGCTTTCTAAAAGACCTTTTTGACTTGTCAAAATGTTTGCTCCAATTGTTCTTGGGAAAATAAAAGAAGCAAAAAATCACTTAGAGAACCTAAAAAGGAAGATTTTGATGTTCAAGGCCCAACAAAAAGTTTAAGCTTTATATGGGTTTATCGATTGTTCATTGTTTGTTACATCTTTTGTAATCTTAAATGATCCTGAAATCAAAAACTTAGATAATATTTAAGTTGTTTGATATTCTTGTTTAAGGTCTGAAACCTTATTTTTGGAACTATATTTGAAATGTAAATCTTATTCTTTGATGTTTATTATAGAAGGTTTGTGGTCCCTTTCAAAACCCCTTCTTCCACCTTAATTAAAAAAAAAAATAAGGGTCAAACACACAACCATGCACACACCCAATATCCTCAACCATGATGCCTAATAAAGTCGAGAGCTACACTTATCAACAAGGAATCAACACACAACCAAACACCATAGTTTAAACCTTGGACCTTGTGAAGAAAAGTCAAACCCTAAACCGTTGCACTGTCCCATCAAGACTGATTACATTAAATATATTATAAACTTCCTTTATATATATATATATATATACTATAAATTCAAGATTTAATTTAATCATTTAAATTAAATCTATTAAAATTTAATCATATATTTTAACATTTTATTTTCAAGTAAAATCTTTTACATTTTCTTTCCACATTAATAATACATTATAAATTAAAATTCAAATATTATAATTAATTTTATATTTAAACTAATATTTATTAAAACAATTAAAATTACATATATTTAATATTAACCTAATAAAAACATCCCATAAACTAGGATTTTCTTAGCGAGTCTTCAAACCAGTTAAAAATAACGCACAAATAAATACCTCCTACTACAATAATTATAAAATTTTATTCTATAAAATATTATATCTAATTGTCTCAGACGACAATGTAGGAGGTTCGAGCTTTGGTTTTTTTGGGAGGTTCAAGGTTCAAACTGCGACAAGGGCGAGTGTGTGAGGGGTGGGTGTGTGGCGGTTGTTTGTTAGATTCCCTATTGATAAGCATAGTTCTCAGCTTTAAGAGGGATCATGGTTAGGAGGAGATTGCGCCATGTGCATTGGTCAAGTGTGTGAGGAGGTGGGTGTGTGGTGAGTGTGTGTTAAATTCTTTATTCATGGCACTTACCGAGAGGAGACTTAGGTTCCAATCCCACAGGCGTGCCCATGCATAGCCAATAGCTCGATCCGACTCCTCTGCATGTTGCACCTGATTGATAACAATGATCGGTTTTTTGCTTGTCTAGCGGTCCCCTTCATGCCACGTGTTGAACCAGACTAATGAAGACGGTGCAAACCCTGTGCGTCCGACGGTCCCCATCTCAAGCCAGGTTACCATTAACAAGATGGTGGGTGTGTTGGAAGCCTTCGCTAATAGTTTGAACCCTGCCAGCTGCACTGACATTTATTAAAAATTGTAATTGTAACCAATTCATCTATGTAACCCAAAAAAAAATCCTTATTCATAAGCATAGTTCTCGGCTTTACTAAGGATCATGGTTGGAGAAGATTGCACCTTATTGATCGTAAGAATTTCTCATACTAACCACATTAAAAAAAATTATATTTTATTATATTAAAAATAATATAATAAAATAAAATTAACTATTTTTTAATTTATCAATCAAAAAGCCCATTAAGTATGCAATTAATTATATTTTCACCATTCAAAATAGTATCAAATTCTAATCTTGCCAACTCATACATAACATGAACCCACCTACGATTTAAAGACGTTTTATTGCTTATGTCGTACCTCCTTTCCGTATAACTTTCAGTGGACGGAAATGAGTTGTCAAGACTTGGGTTGGGGACCCAAGTTTTTATTAGTAGAGAATAACAAGTCTTTGTAAAGGGTCCCACGTTCATCCCCATGGATTTGATGTCGATAAAGACCACCTTGCAAATTCAATGATTTTGACTTTACAACAAATTAACGGAAACTTCTCGTGCCACAAACCATCCACGTGGAGGAACATCTTGGAATGGCCCCAACAACCAGGGTTTCAAATTAATTAATTTATATTTAGACGTACTGTAAATGAACGTGTACCATCAAATCATTTTTAGATATGTGTTTATATGTGAATGAATTTGTGTATAAAAAAATAATAATAAATTATTTGATTAGTTATTAAGTGTTTTTAATTTTTATTTGATTTTAAAAGGTTGGAGGTCTACTCATGTTAAGAGTGAGTAGACTTAATAAACAATAGGTAGTTAGATTTGACAGGGGTAAGTAAAAGTGAGTAATGGTTATAATGATAAATTAAACAAGTGGATAAGGGTACCAGTGATAATAGTTGAAATCTTTGAATAATTATAGATGATGGCATGTTGTTGTTATATATATATATATATATATATACATAGTTTCATTGGGGACAATGCAATGGTTCAGGTTTTGGTTTTTTTTGGGAAGTCCAAGGTTCAAATCGCGAGGTGGGCGAGTGTGTGAGGGGTGGGTGTGTGGTGGGCGAGTGTGTGAGGGGTGGGTGTGTTTTAAATTCTCTATTGATAAGCATAACTTTTGGTTTTACGAGGAGTCATTGTTGGGAGGAGATTGCTCAACCCTATGCGTTGGTCGTAGGAGTTTCTCACACTAACCAAATCAAAATTATATATATATATATGGGATTTTGATAGGGTTCAAACTCTTTTTCTATTGGTTATATGGGATTGAAATGGTCTCACTCATATTACATCATCACCACAGGAGAGTGACAGGTTTGGTACTCTATGAAAAATAAACTGGGGGTTTTCGATCCCAATGCATGTTTTTCTGCAGGGCATTTTTCTGAGCATCTTTGGTTCACGTGGTCCAATTTTCAATCCGACCCCGCAAGAGTTTTAATGATAGAGCTATGTTGTCAAACCAACGAGAGTTCTCCTTTTCCCGTCGACTTCCTTTTGTCCCTTTTGTTGAAACTATTCCTGGAATGGTCTCGTTTGATCATTTGCCTATAATGTTTACAGTTAATGTTTCTTCCACTCCTTTGCAGCCATATAAATCCTAGTTTTTTCTTAACACGTCCTCCCTCTAGCATGAAACCACTGTTTGTCATATCCAAAGGATCTAGAATCTTGTTTCCAGACCCAATCAAGATTTTGGATGGATTGAGTGGTCGAACAATGCCATATTTTATACCACTGCTCTGATCAGAAGCTTGGGAAAAAAGTGGTGCAGTTGCACCGACGCTCTAATACTGCTATGAGAAATGAGCTTTCAAAGGCTTCCACTAGACTGGAGGCTTGTCCCTTTGAATTTTTCATCCAAGCTCATATTGCTTAAATCCAGTATGAGCTCAAAGTAGCTGAGCCGTATGAAGCTAAAGGGGCTCAGATCACAACCAGGTTCCATTGGCTTAAAGTGGGTGACAGAGTTTCTAAAGAGCTTTTCAAAGACTCGGGCCTCCCAAACATTCTACTCAGTTCAAAGCCCTTGTTGTTAATGGGTTCAAATCACTTCTTTTTTTTAGACAGCAACAATGTTTACTAAGCATTATACTCACGTTTTTGTTTCTCAGCAGTACACTTCAAAAAGGGAACAAGCTCTCCAATGCTGCAAAGAAGTTGTCCCTACTTGCTTCTCCCCTACTCAAAGGAATGATTGTGAGCGCTTATTGTCGGTGCAAGACCTAACCGATGCTCTTTTCAAATGGTAGACACTGAGGCACCTAGGCTAGATGGCTTCCCTTACGAATTCTACAAAATCTATTGGTATTTTGTTTGCCGTGACCTGCATAGAGTATACTTGGAAGCCTTGAGGACTGAATCCCTAGGCACTCTAATCAATAAGGGAAACATAAAATTTATCCCCAAGTCAAGGGATCCAAAGATCATCATAAATTGGAGGCCTATCACTCTATTAAATATCAGCTACAAAATTATTGCCAAAGCGCTTGCCCTACGAATTCGGCTTTGCTTTCCACTATTGTAAGGACTGAGCAGAATGGCTTTATTCAAAATTGCTACATTCTGGACAATGTCTTGGCAGTATGGGAAGGTATGGAGTGGGCTCGTAGATCTAATCAATAGGCCCTCTTCCTCAAACTTGATTTTGAAAAGGCCTATGATAGAATTGAAAGGGTCTTCATACTTTCCATGCTGGAAGATCTTGGCTTTGGCCCTTAATTCATTTCCACTATCAAGATGCTTTTTCAAGACGCTTCAGTCGTGCTTTCTCTCAATAAATGTCAAATAGTAGCTATTGGGCTGCATAGGTCAGTAAGGCAGGGATGTCCTCTGGCTCTTTCACTCTTTATTTTAGCAGTAGAAGCTTTTGGTTATCTTTTGGCCAACCGTGCCTCTAATGGGCTACTTCAAGGTATTTTCTCTTCTTGGGAATACATGCCAGCTTATTAACGGCTACTTCGCTAATGATTCCTTCCTCACCTTGTAGGAGGATGAGAAGTCCCTCTCTGAAGCTCTTTCATGTCTCGACACTTTTTTCAAAGCTTCAGGTTCTAATATTCAATGGAGGAAAACTTCCTGTTACCGACAATTCCCTCAACCTCTTCCTCATTGGCTTCAACATGTTCAATGGAGCTGGATTCAGCCTGGGGTAATTTTCAAATTCCTTAGCATTCCCTTTGCCTTTCAAGGCTCTCCATCATAATTATGGTCCTATTTCATCAGAAACGTTGAAAGTAAATTGGAGTATTGGAATGCTAAAAAACTGTCTCTTGCTGGCAAATTTCAAATTTGCTCGAAAGTGTTGGCCTCCACGTATGTTTAAAACTCATCCTATTGGGTCCCTTCCCAGGAATATTACAAAAAGCTTGAAAAAATATTGCAGGACTTTCTATGGTCCAATGGTTTTGAGCGGAAGGGTTTCCACCGAGTGGCTTGGGATATCTGTTGTCTCCCAAGGAATGTTGGCGGTATGGGTATGCTAGAATGCAAAATATAAGGTTTAGCCCTCTATGCTAAATGGATTATTCGGGCTCTTAAAGGCCCTAAAGATTAAAAAGTGCTTCTCAGACATTGTATCTCGGTTGGGCTCACCCTCAACCGCAAATCATGGGCAGGGATGGATCTTCCATCTCTGGTGCTTGCCCTAGTATTCATTAAAATACATAGCTCCTTTTTTATCAAGAGCAAATGGAAGGCTTGGCAAAAAATCAACTCATGGATTATATGGAAGGGGGCCAAGTTACATAAAGTTCTCTCCATCAATCGTCTCAATGTTTGGTGGTCCCTTGTTTTCAAGTTATAGGGCACACCGTTAGCATAAATCCCCTAGGTCCATGCTCAGAAGTTCTTTAAGCGTGGAATTATCATAATTACAGATTTTTATTCTAGGTAAACCAGGGATTGGATCCCCTAGGATACTTTTAAACACACCTTACGCTTGACTAGTGCGGACAGAGCGACCTATGATGTAGTGATTGACCACACCCCCTTTTCCATTTGGTAGAAAATATGAGTCAAATCCCATAAAACTTGGTGGAAATATTGGGCCATGGTACAAAAGCATTCCTTTGTTCAATTACAAATCCAGACAAGGTTATGAATGGCTTATGCCAACTTCCCCCATGGTGCCCAAGCTCAATGTCAAATGGGACCTCATTTCTACTCACACTAGATGGAAAACCAGATTCCACTCAACTTGGGATTCTTACTTGGAGCCAAAGAAAGCCTTTTTGGCCTAGAGATTGTTGTGTCAGGGACTGCCCCTTGGTAATTGAATTTCTTATATGGGGGTGCTTGACCCTAGATGCCCGTTCTGTCAAGAACCTGAATCTTGTTTACATCTTTTTTGGTCATGCAAACATGCCAGTCTGGCCTGGAATTGGGTTGCTTATTTCTTTACTTCGTACATACACCTACCACTTTAATGGCAACATGCCTTATTAGGTGATCCCATCCAATTATCCCTCCCTCTAAATGAAGGGTGGAAATTTTTCAAAGTCAGTATTCTATTTCACATTTGGAAATCTAGAAATAGAATTATTTTCAAACAGGTTGATCCGTCTCTGGAATTTTCTTTGGCTGACAAGTTGGAAGTAGTCCATGATGTGTGTTTTTAGATTTGTGGCCAGGCTAAGAAGGTGGCTATGGAGGTCGACCACTTGCATGCCTTGTTGAGTTATTGGGGTGGTGCCCCATGTGCTATGAGTAGGGTGGGCCCAAATCGCACACCTCCTAACCAATCTCGCTCCCATTTTCATCGACGCCCAGATCGTGCTAGACGCAAGCCACCTAGGAATAAAGACAATGATACTGGGGTAATTTGCAGCAGTGTGATACATGGAACGTGTAACAACCAACATAGGTGGCCAGTGACTGGTGGGGTGCCCCGATCAGCAATGAAAATCTATCTGTTTGGTCACGTCCCCCATCTCCCATTAGTCATGCTCCAGGATGGGGTGATGATCACTTTGATGGGTGGGGGGAGCCGCCCACTCCAATGGATAAGGAGATGTCAGCAAAAGGCTCCATTCCATAATGCCTTTCTGGTTGTAATTAGTTCTCAGTTTTGATGTGTTGGCAGTGGGGCCAGTTCTTTTCAGCTTTGTCTTTCCTAATCCGCTATTAGGATTAGTGTGGTTTCCTCAGGGGTGTGATTTTTCCACCCACACTTTTTTTTTTGTTGTAAAAGACTTTTAACTATTAATTAAATAGCCTTTTCATAAAAAAAAAGAAATGTGAAGGTATAAGGTTAAGGTTATGAATTCTTTAAGATGCATAATAAAGTTTCTATGTATTATTATAATGCTTTATTTTCTCAAATGATAAGAATTCAAATCAAAAGCATGGTTTCATTTGGCTTATAGCCTTATGCATGTTTAAAAATATTTTAACTTTTTAACATTGGGATGTAACATGTTTAAATGTAATTTTAAATAATTGTTATAGGAGTAACATGTTTAAATATAATTTTAAAATAATTGTTAATTAAGGTTATTTAAGGTATGGTAAGAAGTATTTGGTGTGGCTTCTATAAAGTTGTGGTAGGCACATATTAGAGTGTAGGATATTTAATATGTGAAGGTATGAGGTTAAGATTATGAATATATGGAAATCTGTGATAAAGTATTTATATATTATTATAATGTATTATTGTTATAGAGGATAAGAATTTAAATCGAAAGCATCATTACGATGTTACATATGCACTTAAACATTTAATATATATGTTTTTTATACAAGCCTAAAATTATGGATATAGATGACTTACAACAGAAGAGTTAACATTGAGAGGAAATGAAGCACATATTTGACAATGATTACACAAAGGAACTCAAAATAAATAATACTAAATCAACAAAGATACTTATGAAATAGCCCAAGAATCTAGCAAGTGGGCAATACATAGTTAGAGAAAGGTATAAGGTAAAGCTTTGACAACATCAATCAGGAAAATTTTTGGTGGTGGAGTAGAATATAGAAGGTAAAAGCTCCCCTAAAAACTAGGCTTTGTCCCCTGTTGTTCCCTTACTGTCCGAGACTACGCTTCTGAGTCGCTTTAGAAGAAATGCTCGACTCATATTGGCAGTGTTAAGAAGAAAGGATTCTTACCCAAAAAGGGTCTAAGTTCTAAAGGATCTGAGTGGCAAACCTTGTTTGAAATATGGTTGGAGCCAAGATGCAAATGCCCAAATTGCAAGGTATCAACTCGTCAGGTGGAGGCAACGATGGTGAGTGGGTGTTCTAAAAAAATTGATGATTAACCCTCCCTATATTGTGAACTCCTTGCTTCAATGAAAAAAAATAAGACAAGGTAAAAAGTCATGAAGTGAGTTTCTTGTTCCTTTGTTCTGTTGTTTAGGGAAATTGTTTCCTAAGGCTTGTTGTGTTGGTTTCTTGTTGTTTTTCGATTTTGGGTCTGCATACCCTTTCCTTTTAGAGTCTATGATGTTTTTGGCTTCGGGTTTGCATACCCTATCTTTCTCTTGATCTTCTTGGTTGGTGTCTCTTATTTAGTTCGATGTTGCTCTCCATATGTAGTTGAGCATTATCTTTTTTTTCTCATTTTGTAAAAGGTTTGAGGACCTTTCAAAACCCCTTCCACCAATTAAAAAAAACTAGAATATTTGCTTGGTTAGCTCTAGATAAAAAAACACTAATATGGAATGTTTCTTAAAGGAGGTCCTAATAAGGACAAAGTCAGTGTGTCATGTGTATAAAGAAAGAAGACACAATGGACCATCTTCTGGTTCATTTACCCTTGATAAGAGAAGTGTGAAATTCAATTATGCCTTTGACTCAAGGAAAAATACAATGGTCTGCTAGGAACCTTTCAGATAACATGCAATAATGGTCCAAAGAGAGAGGATTAAAGGAGTATATATGTGTCCCTTTAATAGTGGCATGGAGCTTATGGCTGATAAGAAATGCCATGCTTTTTGAAGGTAAGGAAATTCTAGTGATTTAGGTGCAAATGTAGATTAAATCTATTTTTGAAAGTCTAAGAATATTTCCAAAACCAAATTTAGCAGACATATAATAACACTAATAGTAGATCCTATGAAGCCATGGGTCTTCTTTGATGGAGCTTGCCAGGGCAACCTATGTAGGTGTGGGTTAGGGGGAGCACTTTACTTAAATAAAAATCATAAGATCACTTTTAAGATAGGTTTAGGGGAAGACACAAATAATATGAAAAAATGGAAAGCATTGATCCTCTTGATGAGAATAGCAGTGGAACAACAAATTACAACTTTACAGATTTATGAAGACTCAAATTTAGTGATAAGTGGGGTTGCAAATCATTTGAGATGAAAAACTTGTTGCTTAGTCCTTTCTATGAGCAAGTAAAATTATTAGAATCTTCTATAACAAAAATTTCATACAAGCACATCTATAGGGAACTAAATGTAGAAGCAAATGGTTTTCAAAAGATGGTTTGAACCTTCTAACTAACACTTGGAAGAGGGAAGAAAGGGTTAGAGGACTTGGGTTTCCTTACAGTTCTCCTCTTTTTAAGGATTATATCAAAGGTCTATTAATAGCAAAAAAAGGTTTTGAAAGGGATCCTTGATATTATTTTATAGACAAACAACCTTGAAAATATCGTTAAGTATTTAGAATTAAGACCTAAGTCCTCAGTCTTGGAACTTAGTCAAGAGTCATTCAAGAACTGTGATTTATCAAGAAGTTACTCTTGCTTTCTACCTGTTAGTCCTATTATTAGAATTTTTTTTATGGATTGTAAGTTGATTGTAGGTTATTTCATCAGGGAGGCTAATACTCCTTTCAGTTCAGTTCATACTAGCTCATAGATGGGATGTAACTGAACTTCTTGAGGATACTTCATATCCATGACATTGTATTTTTTTTCAAACTCATAAATGAATATTACGATTTTTTTTCCAAGGGGAAAAAGAACATCCTTAATAAAATTTAAGTTAAAATATTAAAACACAATATAATCATATTCCATTTTAATATTTTTATTACACTTTAAATAGTGTATTTAAGACATAATAAAGTTGAAGCTTGGGCAGATTTAGAATTAAAAATATGCAAACATATGAAATGGAATAAATTATGGATGGAAGGTGATTCATTTATAGTAATAAATGCAATTTGAGGAAATTAAAGGCTCCCTAGAATATACAAGAGATAATTATGAAAATTCAAGATCTTGCCAAAGAGTTTGAAGAAATTAGGTTTACACATACATTAAGGGAAGGAAACAAATGTGCAAATAGGCTAGCCAATAGAGGGTTTTTAATTGAGGACCGTGAAGTTAAATTCTCTTTTCCATGGTTAGAGGAAGTGGTAAGTTTAGTTGAAGCTGACAAGAAAATATTGATTGCTTGAATCAAATAATGATTAAGATTTACTTTAATATTTTCCATTGGTAGTATTTTCTTTATTTTATAGCATTAATGTTTTCATACAAACTATTTAATATAATTTTTGTGGTTGCACTTGTGTTTTAGGAAGGAAACTAGCAATCCAGATTTGGTAAAGCAAACTATGATAGTGCGATGTTTTGAAAATATTACTCTACTAAGATGCAATGAATAAATAGTAGAGGTGATGTTTTGGTATTGTGAAGGCTTCTATAGAAAAATGTGAAGAAAGATGTTGAATTCTAGAATATTTGTATTCATACAAAAAAATCAAAAAGATCAAGAAAATGAAAATAAAAAATTCAAATATTTTATATAAAGTAATGTAGGTTTCTAGCTTAACATATCAATTGAAATGAGAAGTGAATCTATTTGTAAACTTTCAAACTTGAAAAAAAATATTAATTTATCAAAGGTGAGGGACACCAAATACAACCCTATATTTAAAAAATAAAAAATAAAATAAATCTATTTTAAAATTAAAAATAAAACACCTTATTTTAATTTTTATTTTAAAAACTATTTTACTACGTACACTTAATATACGTGCCAAAAATCAAACAAAAATTAAAATATCAATAAACATACCCAACTTGTTATTAGTACTTTGGCATATAGAAACACACTTCAAGAACATTTACCACTGCAGATGGTATCTTAAGTGCTTGGGACCGACCAACTTCCCGCGATAGGTTGCCATTTAGAAGATATTTACTCCTCTCTTGAGTTTTTTTTTTTTATCTTGGAAAGGGGTTGCCTTTCCAGGGCCCATAACACCTGGAAAAGTGGATGCATTAATTCCTCATCTCAAAGCATAGTGGACTAGGATTCTCAACCCTACTCTTGTCCGTAATGGTCCTTTGACCTACCGAATATTAAGGTTCATGCCTTGAGCTAGCATAGCTATGCCAATTCCTGACCATTGGCCTTCTGCTAAGGTTTAGTCAGGGTCTGCCATCGCATGGTTTTCGGACCAGATACCTCAGTCCCAACTCTGGATGACGATAATGTTACCCATAGCATCTACCGCTGGACCTTCCAACCTCTATGACTAGCTCTCTGACCTCGAGTCTTTGTTGGCAATTTCATATCCAGAGTAAGTTCGTGAGTATCCTCACGTACTACTCGTATGTTACCCTAGAGCAACGTTCCATTTTGCCGCCCTTTACTCTCAACAGTGTAGGACCACTGTCCTTTTAATAGCTGGAGAACGGATAACACCTATTCGTAATAGTCGCCAACGCTACTAACAGAGTTGGGTAGGTGATGTCCTTGACATGCACTTTGCATTCTTTGTTGATGATAGAAAAATATTCATTTACACATAAAATATTCACTTACACCCTTCTCGGTGGTTATGCCTTATTTAGAATTTCTCTCATAAATATCCTCTAATGGTTTTATGGCTAGATAATAATACTCTTCACTAGGTTTATATGAAAAAATAAACTCATTTCCATAATATAATCTTGTACTAAATAATATTTGAAAGAAGGTTTATAATTTTCTAAACAACCGGAGCTCTTATCATAAAACATTGAAAATAACTACTGCGATCAAAACTTGAAAGCTAGCTATCTTATCTAATCCAAAATTGAACGCTAGCTATCTTATCTAATCCAAAAGACATGCAGTAAGCAGAATATTTTAAAAGACTTTTAAGATAAATTCTCTAGATTTCTAGAACACAATATTTTTATCTACTAAAGAGAATTAAAGAAAACACCTATTCATATATCAATAGCTTTTGTTTTTACTTTTACATCTAAATCCCATCCTATCTATTACCTTCGGAAAACCTTCTATATTATAATAATGGAGTCTACAATTCTATAAACTATGATTAATAAGCATTATATATTTTATATTAAATAGAAACATACAAGTTTTTCAACCTGTCACTCTTTATGGACACATTCAATTCCTTAAGACATTAGCAAACGTGATTGACGAAGGTTATCTTACTTTTTAAAAATATTACGATCCATATTTTTAGCTTTGTAAAAAAAATAATCCTCGATAACACTAAATATTTAACAATCTAAGCTACACTATCCATATTTATCTAAATATTTCTTTATAAAAAAACAATTCAGAATACTCAATATAAATAAGTAAGCCCCATATGACTCTCTTAAAGCTATACCATGAGGTGCAACATACTTTAATAAGTTAAAATCTAAAATCAAACCTTTATTTTAAATTAAGGTTCTTCCATGCTCGATCGATTTTTGAACCTTCACAATTATTTTATTATAAAATCAAGTTTACCCAATGACTCTTTTGCCAGACTCTTAAGACTCCTTGATATAATGATTTTGCTTTAGATTTCAACCAAATAAATTACAACTACGAAGGTTGTTGGTATTTATAGAGTTTATATAAGTATAAGTTCTCATCCCATCTTTATGAGAAACTGTAACAACCCAGGTCTACTCACCTGGTTTTCTAAACACAAATTCAAAATTTCGTTAAGAACATACATAAATGTCGCACATTTATGCAGACATACCCAACTTGTTATTAGTACTTTGGCATAGAGAAACACACTTCAAGAACATTTACCATTGCATATGGTATCTTAAGTGCTCGAGATCGGCCAACTTCCCGCGATAGGTTACCATTTAGAAGATCTTTACTCTCGAGTTTTTTTTGATCTTGGCAAGGGGTTGTATTTCCAGGGCCCATAACACCTGGAAAGGTGGACACATTAATTCCCCATCTCAAAGCATGGTGGACTAGGGTTCTTAACCCTACTCTTGTCCGTAATGGTCCTCTAACCTACTAAATATTAAGGTTCATGCATTGAGCTAGCGTTCAATTTTTTTTGAATGAAAAAGCATTATATTAAATACAAAGCCTAAACATACAAAAGTGGGTGAACTGACACATCACACCCCAAGCACATGACAAATCGACTGAGAAGACAGCCAGGACAAAGTTCAAAATGTCACCGCCAGAAGACTACAAAAATGCGGGCTTAACTACAATAATAAAAATAGATCACAACAACCATTAATTGTTCCAACCTGACCCTGGCATCATGGCATGCATCTCAGGAGTAGGCTGATGAGTAGGACTCAGGGGAGCCTCAGTGAGGGTGCTCTAGCCTGTGTGCACAACTACATCACTAGTGGTGCCCGTGCGTACTGGCATCGCGATCACCACCCTTCGGAGAACCAAATTAGCCAGAAGAACATGGGGGAGTTCCCTAACCCTGGCGAGTTCCCCAACCATCCATACAACACAAAGGATCATACTGTGGACGATCTCCCCAATCAAAAAATTGTTGACTAGTGTTTGAGAGTGGCAATCTCTACGTGTTTCCTCTAGATGATTGAGTGCAAGCCCTAAAGGCTGGTCGGTCTCACCTATCTGGCGGTGGACGATGACGCTATCGGGATCTAGAACGGGTATGTTGTTCATTATCTAGGGGGGACTTTGCTCATAACACATGGAGCATTACCCCAATAGTCAATCATCTCTTGAAGATGATTGAGTTCCATTACAACCTTATTAGCTTGCACTTGAATCTGAAACCAGGCATCATGAAATACCGTTAACTTATTTTAAAGAGAGAAAATAATAGAGGGAGTTCTATCTGAAAAAACTATCTCATTTTTGGCTTTCCATGTATGAAATAGAATGCTAATTCTAAATATGTTCCAGAATTCTAACAAAGGCTGAGAAAAATCTGGCGTATCCCCCAACAAATTGTGAAGCCAAGTTAAAGGAGAATGCAAAAATGATCGGAAAAAAAGCTCCATCCACTCCCAGACCATCCTTGCTCTGCTACAATTCTAGAAAATATGTAAGGTAGACTCTGCCTCCCCATAGAAAGGGCAAGTGGGAGTGTCAATTCCCAAGTGCCTAAGCCTGTGGCCAAGCGACAACCCCTGATACAACAAACTCCAGGTAAAAAAGGCCTGCTTGGGTTCAATATAAGGTGCCCATGTAATCTAAAATCGTGCCATCTATCTGGACTTGGAAGAGAATAAATCCCAATGCCCATTGAGCTTTGGTACTATTGGGAGATTTGGCGAAATCCAACAATAGCCCTGCTTAGTCAGGTAATTAAGCAAAGGGACATGTTTATACCATTCCCACTCTTTCCACCAAGGTTGTTGGACAACCTAACCGAGATTTGGCCAAAGGGAAAAGGGTGTACAATTGATAACCACATCATACGTGTCTTTATCTATGGGCTTTAAAGCATGTTGTTGTTGAAAAAGCTCCCAAGGGATCCAATCCCTAGTCTACCTGCAACAAAAATCAGAAATGGATACAATGCCCTTTTTTATTTTTTATTTTTAGCATGAATCCATTGAAATTGAGCAAGTGGATGTCCTTGATACTGAACCACAAGGGACCACCATAAATTCAAATCTGCTACAGTTGCCCCACGATGGCGACCAACTCCTTTCCAACGGAGCCAGGGCTTGATAGACTCCCAAGCTCGCCAAATACTTTGAGTCGCAAAGGACCCATAAATTTTAAAAGGAACAGGGGCTACAAGTATGGAAGGTAAATCCAACCCCTTCCAACATTTCTTGCTAGTGGGTAGCCCTGTGGCCACACAGTTCCTAATCAAAACTTTCCATGCTTCATCGCCTTTAAGAGCCCTGATAATCCATTTAGCACTGAGAGCTAGACCTTGACGGTAGTAGTTAAACAACCCCAAACCTCCTGAATTTTTAGGGAGGCAACAGAATTCCCAAGCTACTTTATGAAAGCCATGTTTTTGAGAAGAACTAGACCATAAAAAATCCCGTAGAAGCTTTTCTAGCTTCTTATAGCAAGCTTGAGAAAGAACCCAATAGGAAGAGTAATAAACATGAGTAATGACAAGAATTTTAGAGCATATTTACAATTTACCCATAAGGGATAACTTCTTGGTGACCCAGTAAGTGAGCTTTCCCTCCACTCTTTGCACCACATACTCCCAAAGCTGAGACGAGGTGCTTTGAAAAGCAAAGGGGATGCCCAAAAATTTAAACATCTCCCTGATTAAATACATCTCCATTGATAGTGATCAAGCCAAAATAAAAGAGGATTGAAAAATTATCTATAACTAACATTCAAATTTTAATCGCAACAATTATTTTCAATGTTTTATAATACTTTAAACGAAATCATAAAAAATTATAAATAATATAATAAAAAAAACAACACACTCCAAAACTAACTATCGATTCTCTATTACTCCATCTAACCTTCAAATTCTCTATTACTCCATCTAACCTTCAAAGTATAATTTCAATTTATATATATGCACTAAAAAATTCATTAAATCAAACAAAATAATTAAATAAATTATTAGACTTTTTTATATTCATAACAACCAATCCAACTTATTATAGAGTAATCTTATAAACTCAATTTTATAATAATATTACAATATCTGACAACTAATCCAAGGTATTATAGAACAATTTTATAAGCTCAACTTAATTTTATATTAAAATAAATATTTATACTCATGATAATACATTTTATAATAATATTATAATATAATTAATTTTTAAAATAAGTTAACACAAATTTTTATGAGGGTTTTGGTCCTCGTTTGAATTTTTCAAAGAAAGGTCAAAATTCTTACCATTGTAATAAACTTGTAATTTTACTCTCCAAAGGCTAGATATATTAATAAGTGCAAGCGTGGTTGAGCACTTATCAAGAAGAGACCTAGGTTCAAACCTTAGGGGGAAGCCAACCCTTTGCAAAGGTAGTAGTCCGCTCGAATATTCTGAACGCGTGCCAAACTTGCGATGACGGTATAAACCCCAACCCCAAGCAACTGGTGGTCCCAATCTCACGCCAGGTCAACAACAATGAGACATATGGGTTTGTTGGGTGCAGTCCCTGGTTTGAACCATAAGCTTACCACTTACTAAAAATAGTGGTTGTAATGAACTCTTCTATGTGATAAAAAAAAACCAAAGCTTGTAACTTTATAATTAAAATATTATTTTTTTAATAAGTTAACACAGGTTTTTATGAAGAATTCCATTTTCTCCATATTCAATGGAGTTTGAACCTTAAACCTCTCAAAAACAATTCAAAACCTTTATTACTACAATAAACTTACAACTTATCACAATATAATTAATTAAAATATAAAATAAATAATATTTATTTTAAAATTAATTTAAAAAATTTCATGGCAGCACAATTTTTAAGTCAATATATCAACCATATCTTGTACAAGGTATCAAATCCTACCACCATCAAAGTTGTTTAGATTTTCTAATATCCACTTCATCACATTTTTTTTATTAATTTTTATTTTTCTTATTCTTACATACTTATTTTTGCATACATTTATCTATGTTAGAATTTAAATTTTGGACAAAGAAGAAATAAAGTTCCAACTATTACCTTATTTTTTTACACTCATCACATTTTTAATATTAACATAAAAAATAAAGAAAAAATAAAGTGCCAACTGTTACCTTATCTTTTTACACCTCATCACATTTTTATTATTAACATAAAAACTATAACTTATAATCTATTTAAAAAATAAATAATACTTTTAATGTTAAATTTTAATATTTAACTCATGGGTTTTTTTAATAAATTGATAACCCTTTTATTCTTTTAAATAAATGTTGAATAATTAAACCTACCATCCAAAAACAATCCACTGACCCTACCTATCTCTTCCAAACACCTTATCACCTGTCTCTTCCAAAAACCATATTCTGTTCGTTGGAATATATGCAGAGTTTAGACATACGATCAAAAGTAGTATAGGTCAGAGTAGGTGAGAGTTCCCTTTTCCATTCAACCTGTCTCTTCCAAAAACCATATTCTGTTCGTTGGAATATATGCAGAGTTTAGACATAAGGTCAATAGTATAGGTCAGAGAAGCCTTTTCTGTTCTTTGGTATACATGTATTTTTCCTAACTAAAGAAGGTCAAATGCAGAATTGGTAAGAGTTAGGTGAGTTCTCAAAAGATATGGATTTCATGAAAATATTAGATCTCCATGTCCCATCAGTCATGACCATGAATGAATAATCCCTTTGCATACGCTGATTTCTAATGTCCTTACTTTTTAAAAATATTTTTTAAGAATTTTCTACTAATCTCTTTACATACGCTGATTTCTAATGCCCTTACACTTTATTAAAATATTTTAAAAAAAAATTCTTTTAAATTTTTTAAATAAGATTCATTTATTGTATTATAGAATATGAGAAGTTAAGTAGCTTTATCGACATCAAACATTCCATTCTTCCACTTAAGATTGAGACAAATACTCCTTCCCCACTATTATTATAATATAATATCACACACTCTTAAAATATTTGGAATAATAAGATATGTTTCATTGCAGCTGGGATGTAGCATAATAGTTGGGGTTTTGGCTCTTCTTGGGGAGGTCCAAGGTTTAAACCGCAGTGTGGGCGAGTGTGTAAGGGGTGGATATGTGGTGGCTTTGTGTTAAATTCTCTATTGATAAGTACAATTCTCTATTGATAAGTACAACACTCGGCTTCACGAGTGGTGAACTCTTTATTGATAAGTACAGCTCTCGGCTTTACGAGGGGTCATTGTTGGGAGGAGATTGCTCAGCCCTGTGGTTCATAGAGGTTTCTCACAATAACCAAATCAAAAAAAAAAAAAGTTTCAACTACTTTTGTTGGTCATTTAACGTCCTAAAATTTTTAAAATAAATTTTTATGTATTTTTTTATTTGGTTAGTGTGATAAATCTTTACGATCAACACGTATACCAACGTACAGGGTTGAGTAGTCTCCTCTTAATCATGATCATTCATAAAGCCAAGAGCTATGCTTATCAATAGGGAATTTAACGCACACCCTCACACACTTGTCCACATTACGGTTTGAACTTTGAACCTCTCGAAGAAGAACCAAAAATCGAACTGTTGCGCTCCCCATGGGACATTTTTATGTAGTTTTTATTGGAGGTTATTTTATTAAAATATTATATTTGTTGTTAGGTGTTTCTCCATTATTATTATAATATTATACCACATTCTTAAAATATGCATAATGATAAGATATGTTTCAATTCATTTAATTTTTAAAAATAAGATATATTTCAATCCATTTAATTTCTAATTATTTTTATGTAGTGTTTAATGGAGATTATTTTTATGTAGTCTTTTCAATCCATTTAATGGGTATTTTTAAAAATAGAGCTTCACAAGGGGTCATGGTTGGGAGGAGATTGCTCAGCCCTATACGTCGTCATAGAGGTTTCTCACAGTAACCAAATAAATAAATAAATAAATATATATATATATATATATATATATATATATTAGGTTAATTAAATCATATTTAATTGTTAAAATCATAAATTAATTTATATTTTTTATTATGTTAATTAAATCATTTTTAATTGGAGTCTCTCAACTCATGATTAATCTTTTGAAGAATCTTTCTAAGAATCATAAGGTTGATTGGAGAATAAAAAGAATTATTGAGAAGATTTAATTAATTCAGAGGGTATTTTTGAAAGTTGATTACAATCATGTGGTCAGAAATCAAAACAAGAGTGTTGATGCTTTACCTAATTGGACTTTGGACAAAGGTGATCTTATTTGTTATGGCCACCCTCCTAGATGGTGGGTTTCATAAACAAAGGGAGACTCTTCTTTCTATCATTTCTTTGGATGACTCCAGTTTTGAAGGTACCTAGTTTCTTCTTGTTTTATTTTTGCTTCTCTTTTGTATTATTTTTTATTTTTTTATTTTATATTTTATATTTTTGAGGTGTGTACGCTTTTTTGTTTTGTTTTGTTTTTTTGTTGTTCTTGTGTTTGGTGTTTTTTCTAAGTGTTCTTGTTGTTCTTGTTCTTGTGTTTATGTATGTTTGTGTTATTTCGTGTTTTTTGTAAGTGTTTTCTATGTTTTTTGTTTTTGTTTACTGTCTGTTGTTGGTTGTTTTTTTTTTTAATTTATTAATTTATTTATTTTGTAGGTTTTGTTTGTTTGTGTTTTTCATGTTTTTGTTGGTTATGTCTATCTAGTGTTCTGTTGTTTTTATCATGTTTTTGTTTTGGTATGTTGTTTTTGTGTTTTTTCTATGTGGTTCATGTTGTGGTTTTTTTTTTCTTATTTTCTATGTGCTTTATCTTTTTGACACACTCAAAGAGCATGTTTTTTATTTTATTTTATTTTATTTTTTATTATTTATTTATTTTTATTCTTATTTTTATTTATTTAATTATTTTATATCTTATTGTGTGTTTGTTAGCTCCTTGAGTATGTCAAAGGTGGTAGGCTAGGATCGTACCCTAGGCGATTTTGGTAGAATGGATACCCTTGCCTCCTTGGGTCTTACCCAAAAGTGGCATCCCTTTTGGGATGTTTTCCACAAATAGTAAAACAAAAATTCATTTTTAATTGTTAAAATTATAAATTAATTTATGCTCAAGGTCAACATTATATCATATAATATTGATAGGCTTATGAATATTTCATTATAAATTTATTATAATATTTTATTATGTAAGGTTTATGGACCATGTTTAAACTTGTTGTGAATGGATGTTGGAGTGTTGTGAATCTAATCTACAACGATTATTTATGGTGTCTATAGGCACCTCCAATCTTCATGTCTTTTTTTTCATCTTTTTGCCTTTTTGTATAAGATTTGAGTGGATTGATTGCTTATATTTATTTTTGGAAAATATTGTGAATTTCAACATAGTATTAGAGCGAGGTTCAAGGTGTAGACCAATTGGTGCACGAAACCCCGTAAGGGTGATGAACACCTAAAGTCCAAATCTTGGGCCTCATCGGACTGAATGATTATCCCTTTCTTGGTGCTTTCAATGACGTAAAAGGTTTATATTGAATGCAACATGACAATTATTGGGATGGACTACACAAAGTATCGTGTGGTAACTTTCAGGGTGTTAAGTATTATATGGCAACTTTCAAGGTAAACAACATGTAATAATGTGACGACCATAGAAACGGACAACACACCCTAATCATCGTGGCTACTATCAATTCTACCATCTAAAAAACAAAAAAAACTAGAATATTTGCTTGGTTAGCTCTAGATAAAAAAACACTAATATGGAATGTTCCTTAAAGGAGGTCCTAATAAGGACTAAGTCAGTGTGTCATGTGCATAAAGAAAGAAGACACAATGGACCGTCTTCTGGTTCATTTACCTGTGATAAGAGAAGTGTGAAATTCAATTATGCCTTTGACTCAAGGAAAAATACAATGGTCTGCTAGGAACCTTTCAGATAACATGCAATAATGGTCCAAAGAAAGAGGATTAAAGGAGTATATATGTGTCCCTTTAATAGTGGCATGGAGCTTATGGCTGATAAGAAATGCCATGCTTTTTGAAGGTAAGGAAATTCTAGTGATTTAGGTGCAAATGTAGATTAAATCTATTTTTGAAAGTCTAAGAATATTTCCAAAACCAAATTTAGCAGACATATAATAACACTAATAGTAGATCCTATGAAGCCATGGGTCTTCTTTGATGGAGCTTGCCAGGGCAACCTATGTAGGTGTGGGTTAGGGGGAGCACTTTACTTAAATAAAAATCATAAGATCACTTTTAAGATAGGTTTAGGGGAAGACACAAATAATATGACAAAATGGAAAGCATTGATCCTCTTGATGAGAATAGCAGTGGAACAACAAATTACAACTTTACAGATTTATGAAGACTCAAATTTAGTGATGAGTGGGGTTGCAAATCATATTGAGATGAAAAACTTGTTCCTTAGTCCTTTCTATGAGCAAGTAAAATTATTAGAATCTTCTATAACAAAAATTTCATACAAGCACATCTATAGGGAACTAAATGTAGAAGCAAATGGTTTTCAAAATATGGTTTGAACCTTCTAACTAACACTTGGAAGAGGGAAGAAAGGGTTAGAGGACTTGGGTTTCCTTACAGTTCTCCTCTTTTTAAGGATTATATCAAAGGTCTATTAATAGCCAAAAAGGGTTTTGAAAGGGATCCTTGCCATTATTTTATAGACAAACAACCTTGAAAATATCGTTAAGTATTTAGAATTAAGACCTAAGTCCTCAATCTTGGAACTTAGTCAAGAGTCATTCAAGAATTGTGATTTATCAAGAAGTTACTCTTGCTTTCTACCTGTTAGTCCTATTATTAGAATTTTTTTTATGGATTGTAAGTTGATTGTAGGTTATTTCATCAGGGAGGCTAATACTCCTTTCAGTTCAGTTCATACTAGCTCATAGATGGGATGTAACTGAACTTCTTGAGGATACTTCATATCCATGACATTGTATTTTTTTTCAAACTCATAAATGAATATTACGATTTTTTTTCCAAGGGGAAAAAGAACATCCTTAATAAAATTTAAGTTAAAATATTAAAACACTATATAATCATATTCCATTTTAAGATTTTTATTACACTTTAAATAGTGGATTTAAGACATAATAAAGTTGAAGCTTGGGCAGATTTAGAATTAAAAATATGCAAACATATGAAATGGAATAAATTATGGATGGAAGGTGATTCATTTATAGTAATAAATGCAATTTGAGGAAATTAAAGGCTTCCTGGAATATACAAGAGATAATGAAAAATCAAGATCTTGCTAAAGAGTTTGAAGAAATTAGGTTTACACATACATTAAGGGAAGGAAACAAATGTGCAAATAGGCTAGCCAATAGAGGGTTTTTAATTGAGGATCGAGAAGTTAAATTCTCTTTTCCATGGTTAGAGGAAGTAGTAAGTTTAGTTGAAGTTGACAAGAAAATATTGATTGCTTGAATCAAATAATGATTAAGATTTACTTTAATATTTTCCATTGGTAGTATTTTCTTCATTTTATAGCATTAATGTTTTCATACAAACTATTTAATATAATTTTTGTGGTTGCACTTGCGTTTTAGGAAGGAAACTAGCAATCCAGATTTGGTAAAGCGGACTATGATAGTGTGATGTTTTGAAAATATTACTCTACTAAGATGCAATGAATAAATAGTAGAGGTGATGTTTTGGTATTGTGAAGGCTTCTATAGAAAAATATGAAGAAAGATGTTGAATTCTAGAATATTTGTATTCATACAAAAAAATCAAAAAGATCAAGAAAATGAAAATAAAAAATTCAAATATTTTATATAAAGTAATGTAGGTTTCTAGCTTAACATCTCAATTGAAATGAGAAGTGAATCTATTTGTAAACTTTCAAACTTAAAAAAAAATATTAATTTATCAAAGGTGAGGGACACCAAATACAACCCTATATTTAAAAAATAAAAAATAAAATAAATCTATTTTAAAATTAAAAATAAAACACTATTTTAATTTTTATTTTAAAAACTATTTTACTACGTACACTTAATATACGTGCCAAAAATCAAACAAAAATTAAAATATCAATAAACATACCCAGCTTGTTATTAGTACTTTGGCATATAGAAACACACTTCAAGAACATTTACCATTGCAAATGGTATCTTAAGTGCTCGAGACTGGCCAAATTCCCGTGATAGGTTGCCATTTAGAATATATTTACTCCTCTCTCGAGTTTTTTTTTTATCTTGGAAAGGGGTTGCCTTTCCAGGGCCCATAACACCTGGAAAAATGGATGCATTAATTCCTCATCTCAAAGCATAGTGGACTAGGATTCTCAACCCTACTCTTGTCCGTAATGGTCCTTTGACCTACCGAATATTAAGGTTCATGCCTTGAGCTAGCGTAGCTATGCCAATTCCTGACCATTGAACTTCTGCTAAGGTTTAGTCAGGGTCTGCCATCGCATGGTTTCTAGACCAGATACCTCAGTCCCAGCTCTGGATGACGATAATGTTACCCATAGCATCTACCGCTAGACCTTCCAACCTCTATGACCAGCTCTCTGACCTCGAGTCTTTGTTGGCAATTTCATATCCAGAGTAGGTTCGTGAGTATCCTCATGTACTACTCGTATGTTACCCTAGAGCAACGTTCTATTCCGTCGCCCTTTACTCTCAACAGTGTAGGACCACTGTCCTTTTAATAGCTGGAGAACAGATAACACCTATTCATAATAGTCGCCAATGCTACTAACAGAGTTGGGTAGGTGATGTCCTTCTCGATATGCACTTTGCATTCTTTGTTGATGATAGAAAAATATTCATTTACACATAAAATATTCACTTACACCCTTCTCGGTGGTTATGTCTTATTTAGAATTTCTCTCATAAATATCCTCTGATGGTTTTATGGCTAGATAATAATACTCTTCACTAGGTTTATATGAAAAAATAAACTCATTTCCATAATATAATCTTGTACTAAATAATATTTGAAAGAAGGTTTATAATTTTCTAAACAACCAGAGCTCTTATCATAAAACATTGAAAATAACTGCAGCGATCAAAACTTGAAAGCTAGCTATCTTATCTAATCCAAAATTGAATGCTAGCTATCTTATCTAATCCAAAAGACATGCAGTAAGCATAATATTTTAAAAGACTTTTAAGATAAATTCTCTAGCTTTCTAGAACACAATATTTTTATCTACTAAAGAGAATTAAAGAAAACACCTATTTAGAAATCAATAGCTTTTGATTTAACTTTTACATCTAAATCCCATCCTATCTACTACCTTCAGAAACCCTTCTAAATTATAATAATGGAGTCTGCAAATCTATAAACTATGATTTTTTTTTTGGTAATTATAATAATAGATTAATTGTGGGTTTTTATAAAGGATCCCAAAACCTTATGTACAAAATCAGCCTTGCTAAAAGATATTTCATGTCGGATGGCTGGGTAAATAGAGCAGTTCGTAAAAAAGATAGGGAAATACAAAATGCCCGAGGGCCCCAGAAGACGTGGACAGTCCTGGAAATCTTGATCTTGAAATACATTAAAACAGAATAATAGCCGAAGACAATATATCAACAAACTTTGGGAGAAGACCTATGATACAAATTCTTCATCATGAGGGAATATCTGCCTTGGCCAAATTGTCCACCTCGGTTGGGAAACAAGAACGCCAAACAACCGGGCACGTGGTCATCAGTCCTTTGTTGGCCAAGTGATCCACCACCCGGTTACCTTCTCTGTAGATGTGCCCCGCCTCCCACCTGGCGCACCGAGAGAGGAGCATCCTAGCCTCGAGGATGATATTTAGGACCCGCCATGATGGGTCTTTGGAGCCACGAAGGTAGTTGATAATGTTTAGAGAATCGCCTTCAATAATTAAAGGCCTAGGATCATTCGATATGACCTGCAACCCTTTCAACACACCACGGGCTTCGGCAAAATGATTGGTTTGAGGGCCCAGATTTTCATAGTAGGCCAAGATCGGCTTCCCATTATGGTCCCTGACAAGCCCCCGGAACCAGCGGGCCCTCGGGTTGCCTTTAGCAGCCCCGTAAAAATTAAGTTTGATCCACCCCAAAGGAGGTTTGGTCCAAGTGACCTCCCTGCGGCCATTCACTGAGTCAACTCTGGAAGAGGAGCCAAGGTCCAATCTTTTGAAAATAATTGCCTCCCAAGGATTGTGAGGGTGGGAGCTGGGAATAGTTTTTGAATTCTCGACGACAAAGGATAAGGCCCGTTGGGCAACAGAGGGAGCCATTCTAGGGATCTTGCCGAAGACTCTAGCATTACGCTCCAGCCAAATTTTCCAGATGGAATGGTGAAAGGCAACCTCACAAAGGAATCAGAGCTTAGAATTCTTAAAGGGCTTGGGCCATTGGAGGAAGGCATATTTAAGGGAGTGAGGGGAGCACCAAAGTACTTGGAAGGAAGACAACACACAGCTTAGGACCGAATGGGAAAAGGGGCAATGCAAAAATAAGTGATCGGATGTTTCACAATCAGCTAAGCAAAGATAGCACCTGTTGGGAATTGCAAGGCCTCTCTTGTGGAGATTGTCTATGGTAAGGGCTTTGTTATAAAAGGCAATCCAAGAAAAGTAATTTATCTTAGGAATAATCCCTTTCCTCCAAATTGCTTTCCATCGGGGGTCCACAGCAGCCTCACACGACAGAAGATCATAAGCGGACTTAACAGAAAACCGCCCATCCTACGTGTTGCTCCAAATAATTTTGTCGTCTCTTATGATCGAAGGAATTAACACCGATTGGAGGACACTGTACAAGAAATTCACCTCATTATCAAACCCATCCACCGTCGAAAGTTTCCACCGAGGGGGAAGGGAACTCCGGTCAATGCAATCCGAAACCTTGAGATGATTGTTTGGATCAATCTGGGCCCTCAAGCCAGCCAAGTTTTGATTTACAGCGAGAGCTTCATCTGTAGCCCACCTGTCTCTCCAAAAAAGGATCGTGGATCCATCCCCCAAGATCCAATGAGCACCCCTGTTAATCATCGAACGGCCCTAAAGCACCGTCTTCCGAAAGCCGAAGCTTCATGAGGAGACTCAGCTTCCGGGAGAGAATTTTCCCCAAGATACTTTCTTTTAACTATATTGACCCATTCCGCCGGTGCATTAATAAGAATTCTCCAAGCATGTTTGGCAATTAAGGCAGTGTTCATGAGCCTGGATCTTCTCAATCCCATGCCCCCTTGGTCCTTTTGAAGGCAAACCTTATCCCACGCCACCAGAGGAATTTTGGATTTTTCTTCGCTGTCGGACCGAGAGAAAATTCCTTTGAATCCGCTCGATTTTGGAATGGATAAACACGGGAAGCATGAAAACAGACATGAAATAGGTGGGAATTCCTTGAAGACGAGGCTTTGGTGAGGGTTGCCTTCCAGGCTTGAGATAGCAATTTGCCTTTCCAAGTCCTTGAGTTTCTTATGAAGCCATTCCAAAATCGAATTCCGAGATGTTCCCACCGCCTCACCCATTACAAACTAGCGGCAACCCCAAATAAGTTACAGGCAGGGAATCAATAGTACATTCGAGGATTACGGCAATGCAAATTTGCCTACGTAGAGGGGTATTAACAAAATAAATTTTGCTCTTCAAATAATTAACTTTTTGGCCAGAAGCCTTCTCATACCAGGACAGGATGCGCTTGATAGATTTGGCCTGAGTGACAGACGCTCTAGTGGATATGAGCGTGTCATCCACAAACTGTTGGTGAGTGATAGGATCAACTCTGGAAGTAGGCAGAATGCCAAAAATCTTGCTTCGATGGAGGGCTTCATTCAAAGACCAGCTAAGGACCTCTGCCAAAAGAATGAATAAAATAGGAGACAGAGGATCACCTTGTCTGAGGTCGCGAGCACTCTGGAAGAATCCAGCGGGGGACCCGTTGATCAGCATAGAAAAGGACGAAGTGGAAATGCAACTGTTCACAAGGTCAATCCAGTGATGATGGAAGCCCAACTTGCAAAGGACAGCACAGAGGAACCTCCTGTCCACTCTGTCAAAAGCTTTATTCATGTCTAGTTTAAGGAAAAGCGTAGCATTCTTGGAACATTGGGCAGTATGGAGGGTTTCGTGAATAGTAATGACATCGTCAAGGATGTTTCTACCCTTAACGGTGCTCCCCTGAGCTAAACCTACCAAAGAGGGGAGGAGGGATCTCAGACGATTGGCAATGGTCTTGGTAAGAATCTTGTAGAAAACATTGCAGAGGCTTATGGGACGATAGTCAGAAAAACTTTTGCAGGCGGGCGACTTAGGAATGAGAGCTAGGAAGGTAGAGTTGAGCTTCGGATGGATGGATCTTGATGCTTGGATTTCTAAGATAGCCTCACAGACATCAGGCCCCACAACATCCCACATAACTTGAAAGAATCGGGGGGGAACCCATCAGGCCTGGGGGCCTTATCTAGTTGCATGGAAAAAAGAGCATCCTTAATCTCGAAATGGGAAAAAGGTTCCAGGAGTTTAATACTTGCCTCATGGGGGACTTTGGTAGGGAAATTAGCAAGCAAGGATTTTTGAACTTGGAGGACGCTATCAGGAGGAGCACCCAGCAAATCTTGGAAGAAATCGACTGCTTCGCTTCAAATTTCCTCAATCTCCCTAGTAGTGCGCCCATCCTTACACAACACCTATCTGATCTTGTTGGCCCCCCTGTGTCTCATGGTAGACACATGGAAAAACTTTGAATTTGAATCACCGCTCTTCAGCCAGAGATCCCTGGACTTCTAATGCCAAAACGTTTCCTCACTGGCAAGAATGGAATGATAGTCCACCAGGAGGCTCCGTTCCTCCTCTATGAGGCCTTCAGAATACCCTTCGACCTCCATATTTTCCTCTAAAATCTTCAAGCGCTCAGAGATGGACCTTTTAGACTCAAAAATGTTGCCAAAAACCTCCTTATTCCATGCCTTTAAGTTCTTTTTAATCATCTTAAGTTTTAGGGCCAGTCTTTTGGACGCTGAACCAACCACCGTCACCTGCCACCATTTCGAAACCAACTGTTTGAAATCCTTGTGGGAAATCCACATGGACTCAAATCTGAAAGGGATCTTAAACCTAGGCCTTCCAGTGGCCTCTAACAGAATGGGATTATGGTCCGACCCGATTCTTGGCAAATCTGAGAGAGTTGCAGCGTCGAGGAAGGGAATAGCTTCGTGGGAAATGAGGAACCGGTCGAGCTTGACCTGGATGAGATTGCTCCCAATCCTCTTGTTTCTCCAGGTGAAGGACGCCCCCTTAAGTTCGATGTCTAGCAGATTATTGGATGAAACAAAATCTTTGAAATCCTCCATGCTACGGTTGGCCAGCTCAGCGCCTCCCTTCTTTTCAGAGGGATGAAGAGGGCAATTGAAATCCCCTCCCACAACCCACGGGAAGTCACTAAAACTTTCCCTCATCAGAGAGATGGTTGTCCACAACTCAGCTCACTCCGAAGCAGAGTTCGAGGCATAAAAATTGGTCAAAATCCATGAAAAATTATCAACCTTGGAGTGAAACAGGACATTGATAGTCCTGTTGGAAGCCGATAGAAGACTACCCTCGACCTTGTCAGAGTCCCACAACACCATGAGACCGCCTGCAGAACCTATTGCAGGGCTGGAAAGGAATTTGGCCTTGGCCCAAATGGCCCTGGCAACCTTGATAGAGGTAGAGGCATCAGACTTAGTCTCCTGCAAAATGAGGATGGATGGGTTAGACTTCTTTCGGAGATCGGCCACCACCCTACGTTTGGCCGCTCCGTTAAGACCTCTCACATTCCATGAGAGGATTTTCATCTGGACATTTTAAAGACTTTCTTGCCTCCCTTTCCTTGCTAGATGGGAGGTTTTGGGACAAGCGAATCACCCACCAGGGAGTCAAAATATTCTTGAAAAAGCAACCATTGGGATCCATTTGCAATGTCTACTGCCGTTTCCTTATCCCTTCTTTCTTTGTTAGGAGGTCGCCCCTATTTTCTTTCACAGTCGAAATCCACCCCTTGCTTTCGGCTTCTAGTGTTTCGTGGACTAATGTTGCCATGTTGTTCGTCCCTCTTGCCCAGCAGATACTCTTCCAGCAAGGACTCGGGAGGTTTTTGGTTTTGACAAATAGGGGAATCAGCCTGAGCAGACATACGAGAAGGAGACTGATCCTTTTCCACTTGAGGTTCTGGTTGGGAACTTGCATTGCACAGAACGACGTCCGACTCGGGGAGAACCCTAGAAGGATCTGGAGACTCAGGCACTGTCGCTACAGGGTGTTTCGGTTGTTTTCCTTCTTGCTTCGGGGGGTTGCCAGAAGCCCCACCCTTCATCCTCGGCTTTTGAAGAGGACAATTTGACTGAAGATGCCCCTGGGAACTACACCGGGGGCAAAAGGCTGGTCTATTTTCGTAGTTAATGACTTGCTTATGAAGAATGGAGCCTCCAGACCGAAGAGTGATGGAGGATGGAAGGTTCGCCTCCAAATCCGCCAGGACACAGAAGCGAGCTTGGACAAATTTGGTTCGGGCCCGAGTGGGAGGGTCAATGGTGACCAACTCACCAATGGAATGGGCGATACCCCTGATAACATTTTCATGCCAGCAAAAAAGGGGAAGGTTCGGCAACCTAACCCATATTGGGGCAATATTAATACTCTGGGTTTCGGGGTTAAAATCCATCCCCCACTTCTTGAGAAAGAGACTCCTGCGTCCCAGAAACCAAGGGCCCCCAGCCAAAATTTTACAGTAATCCTCCGCATTATTCAGCCTAATTGTGAAAAAACCCTAGGATAGGGCAGCCAACTCCATATGACCCGAGGTCCGCCATTTTCCTGTCGCCCACCTGCGGATGGTCTCCATATCGGGACGCCCTCCAATAAACTTCCCGATTAGGGTAAATTTTTCAAATTTGACGAAACTTGATAGGATTTCCTTCGGGATGTCCAGTTCATCCTCGGACGAAAAGAGGTCCTTAGTGAAAATACCATTTGGGGTTTCAGAAGCCGCTGCCTCTGCATACGATTTCTGTTGGCAGTCTCTCCCTTTGTCAGGCGGATCCTTCCCGCGTCTGCCTCCATCTTCGGGTAACTCCGTCGAGCCTCCATTCTCTGACTGCCCTCCCTCCACCTTGCTGTGGCCCTCCAACTTGCCGGTGCCCAGGTTCACAGTGCTGGCGCTCCCGCTCCCATGCCCTCTCATCGCTACCTTCCCGCTCATCGCTGCCCACCCTTCTAATTCACCCTTCACATATCATCTATAAACTATGATTAATAAGTATTATATATTTTATATTAAATAGAAACATACAAGTTTTTCAACCTGTCACTCCTTATGGACACATTCAAATACTTAAGACATTAGCCAACGTGATTGATGAAGGTTACCTTACTTTTTTAATAAAATTACGATTCATATTTTTAGCTTTGTAAAAAAAATAATCCTCGATAACACTAAATATTTAACAATCTAAGCCACCCTATCCATATCTATCTAAATATTTCTTTATAAAAAAACAATTCAGAATACTCAATATAAATAAGTAAGCCCCATCTGACTTTCTTTTAAAGCTATACCATGAGGTGCAACATACTTTAATAAGTTAAAATCTAAAATCAAACCTTTATTTTAAATTAAGGTTCTTCCATGCTCTATCGATTTTTGAACCTTCACAATTATTTTATTATAAAATCAAGTTTACCCAATGACTCTTTTGCCAGACTCTTAAGACTCCTTGATATAATGATTTTGCTTTAGATTTCAACCAAATAAATTACAACTACGAAGGTTGTTGGTATTTATAGAGTTTATATAAGTCCTCATCCCATATTTATGAGAAACTGTAACAACCCAGGTCTACTCACCTGGTTTTCTAGAGGAGCCTCAGTGAGGGTGCTCTAGCCTGTGTGCACAACTACATCACTAGTAGTGCCCGTGCGTACTAGCACCGCGATCACCACCCTTCGGAGAACCAAATTGGCCAGAAGAACATGGGGGAGTTCCCTAAGCCTGGTGAGTTCCCCAACCATCCATACAACACAAAGTATCAGACTATGGACGATCTCCCTAATCAAAAAATTGCTGACTAGTGTTTGAGAGTGGCAATCTCTACGTGTTTCCTCTAGATGATTGAGTGCAAGCCCTAGAGGTTGGTCGGTCTCACCTATCTGGCGGTGGATGATGATGCTATCAGGATCTAGAACGGGTATGTTGTTCATTATCTGGGGAGACTCTGCTCATAACACATGGAGCATTACCCCAATAGTCAATCAGCTCTTGAAGATGATTGAGTTCCATTACAACCTTATTAGCTTGCACTTGAATCTGAAACCAGGCATCATGAAATACCGTTAACTTATTTTAAAGAGAGAAAATAATAGAGGGAGTTCTATCTGAAAAAACTATCTCATTTTTGGCTTTCCATTTATGAAATAGAATGTTAATTCTAAAGATGTTCCAAAATTCTAACAGAGGCTGAGAAAAATTTGGCGTATCCCCCAACAAATTGTGAAGCCAAGTTAAAGGAGAATGCAAAAACAGTCAGAAAAAAGGCTCCATCCACTCCCAGGACATCCTTGCTCTGCTACAATTCTAGAAAATATGCAAGGTAGAATTTGCCTCCCCACAGAAAGGGCAAGTGGAAGTGACAATTCCCAAGTGCCTAAGCTTCTGGCAAAGCGACATCCCTTGATACAACAAACTCCAGGTAAAAAAGGCCTGCTTGGGTTCAATATAAGGTGCCCATGTAATATGAAATCGTGCCCTCTCTCTGGACTTGGAAGAGAATACATCCCAATGCCCATTGAGCTTTGGTACCATTGGGAGATTTGGCGAAATCCAGCAATAGCCCTGCTTAGTCAGGTAATTAAGCAAAGGGACATGTTTATACCATTCCCACTCTTTCCACCAAGGTTGTTGGACAACCTGATCGAGCTTTGGCCAAAGGGAAAAGGGTGTACAATTGATAACCGCATCATAAGTGTCTTCATCTATGGGCTTTAAATCATGTTGATGCTGAAAAAAATCCGAAGGGATCCAATACCTAGTCTACCTGCAACAAAAATAAAAAATGGATACAATGCCCTTTTTTATTTTTTATTTTTAGCATGAATCCATTGAAATTGAGCAAGTGGATGTCCTTGATACTGAACCACAAGGGACCACCATATTTTCAAATATGCTACAGCTGCCCCACGATGGCGACCAACTCCTTTCCAACGGAGTCAGGTCTTGATAGACTCCCAAGCTCCCCAAATACTTTGAGTCGCAAAGGACCCATAAATTTTAAAAGAAACAGGGGCTACAAGTATAGAAGGTAAATCCAACCCCTTCCAATATTTCTTTCTAATGGGTAGCCTGTGGCCACACAGTTCCTAATAAAAAATTTCCATGTTTCATCGCCTTTAATAACCCTGATAATCCATTTAGCATTGAGAGCCAGACCTTGACGGTAGTAGTTAAACAACCCCAAACCTCTTGAATTTTTAGGGAGGCTGCAGAATTCCAAAGCTACTCTATGAAAGCCATATTTCTGAGAAGAACCAGACCATAAAAAATCACGTAGAAGCTTTTCCAGCTTCTTATAGCAAGCTTGAGAAGGAACCCAACAGGAAGAGTAATAAACATGAGTAATGACAAGAATTTTAGAGCAGATTTAGAATTTACCCGTAAGAGATAACTTCTTGGTGACCCAGTAAGTGAGCTTTCCCTCCACTCTTTGCACCACATACTCCCAAAGCTGAGATGGGGTGCTCTGAAAAGCAAAGGGGATGCCCAAAAATTTGAACATCTCCCCCGATTGAATCCACCTCCATTGGTAGTGCTCAAGCCAAAATGAAAGAAAATTGAAAAATTATCTATAACTAGCGTTCAGATTTTATTCGCAACAATTATTTTCAATGTTTTATAATACTTTAAACGAAATCATAAAAAATTATAAATAATATAATAAAAAAAACAACACACTCCAAAACTAACTATCAATTCTCTATTACTCCATCTAACCTTCAAAGTATAATTTCAATTTATATATATGCACAAAAAATTCATTAAATCAAAAAAAATAATTAAATAAATTATTAGACTTTTTTATATTCATAACAACCAATCCAACGTATTATAGAGTAATCTTATAAACTCAATTTTATAATAATATTACAATATCAAACAACTAATCCAAGGTATTATAGAACAATTTTATAAACTCAACTTAATTTTATATTAAAATAAATATTTATACTCATGATAATATATTTTATAATAATATTATAATATAATTAATTTTTAAATAAGTTAACACAAAATTTTATGAGGGTTTTGGTTCTCGTTTGACTTTTTCAAAGAAAGGTCAAAATCCTTATCATTGTAATAAACTTGTAATTTTACTCTCCAAGGGCTAGATATATTAGTAAGTGCAGGTGTGGTTGAGCACTTACCAAGAAGAAACCTAGGTTCAAACCCTAGGAGGAAGCCAACCCTTTGCAAAGGTAGTAGTCTGCTTCGAATCTTCTGAAAGTGTGCCAAACTTGCGATAATGGTATAAACCCCAACCCCAAGCAACTGGTGGTCCCAATCTCACGCCGGGTCAATAACAATGAGACATATGGGTTTGTTGGGTGCAGTCCCTGGTTTGAACCATAAGCTTACCACTTACTAAAAATAGTGGTTGTAATGAACTCTTCTATGTGATAAAATAAACCAAAGCTTGTAACTTTATAATTAAAATATTATTTTTTTAATAAGTTAACACAGGTTTTTATGTAGAATTCCATTTTCTCCATATTCAATGGAGTTTGAACCTTAAACCTCTAAAAAAACAATTCAAAACCTTTATCACTACAATAAACTTACAACTTATCAATATAATTAATTAAAATATAAAATAAATAATATTTATTTTAAAATTAATTTAAAAAATTTCATGGCAGGACAATTTTTAAGTCAATATATCAACCATATCTTGTACAAGGTATCAAATCCTACGACCATCAGAGTTGTTTAGATTTTCTAATATCCACTTCATCACATTTTTTTTTATTAATTTTTATTTTTATTTTTCTTACATACTTATTTTTGCATACATGTTAGAATTTAAATTTTGGACAAAGAAGAAATAAAGTTCCAACTATTACCTTATTTTTTTACACCTCATCACATTTTTATTATTAACATAAAAATAAAAATAAAAATAAAGAAAAAATAAAGTACCAAGTGTTACCTTATCATTTTACACCTCGTCACATTTTTATTATTAACATAAAAACTATAACTTATAATCCTTTTAAAAAATCGATAATACTTTTTTATGTTAGATTTTAATATTTAACTCATGAGTTCTTTTAATAAATTGATAACCCCTTTTAAATAAATGTGAATAATTAAACCTACCATCCAAAAACAATCCACTGACCCAACCTATCTCTTCCAAACACCTTATCACCTGTCTCTTCCAAAAACCATATTCTGTTCGTTGGAATATATGCAGAGTTTAGACATACGATCAAAAGTAGTATAGGTTAGAGTAGGTGAGAGTTCCCTTTTCCATTCAACCTGTCTCTTCCAAAACCCATATTCTGTTCGTTGGAATATATGCAGAGTTTAGACATAAGGTCAAAAGTAGTATAGGTCAGAGAAGCCTTTTCTGTTCTTTGGTATACATGTATTGTTCCTAACTAAAGAAGGTCAAATGCAGAATTGGTAAGAGTTAGGTGAGTTCTCAAAAGGATATGGATTTCATGAAAAGATTAGATATTCATGTCCCATCAGTCATGACCATGAATGAATAATCCCTTTGCATTCGCTGATTTCTAATGTCCTTACTTTTTTAAAATATTTTTTAAGAATTTTCTACTAATCTCTTTACATACGCTGATTTCTAATGTCCTTACACACTTTATTAAAATATTTTAAAAAAAATTTCTTTTAAATTTTTTAAATAAGCTTCAATTATTGTATTATAGAATATGAGAAGATAAGTAGCTTTATCGACATCAAACATTCCATTCTTCCACTTAAGATTGAGACAAATACTCCTCAAAGGCATGTTTCCCCACTATTATTATAATATAATATCACACACTCACAATATTTGGAATAATAAGATATGTTTCATTGCAGCTGGGATGTAGCACAATAGTTGGGGTTTTGGTTCTTTTTCGGGAGGTCCAAGGTTTAAACCGTAGTGTGGGCGAGTGTGTAAGGGGTGGATATGTGGTGGTTTTGTGTTAAATTCTCTATTGATAAGTACAATTCTCTATTGATAAGTACAACACTCGGCTTCACGAGGGGTCAACTCTTTATTGATAAGTACAACTCTCGGCTTTACGAGGGGTCATGGTTGGGAGGAGACTGCTCAGCCCTGTGGTTCATAGAGGTTTCTCACAATAACCAAAAAAAAAAAAAAAAATAAAGTTTCAACTAGTTTTGTTGGTCATTTTTTGTTGGCCATTTAATGTTCTAAAATTTTTAAATAAATTTTTATGTATTTTTTTATTTGGTTAGTGTGATAAATATTTACGATCAACACGTATACCAACTTATAAGGTTGAGTAGTCTCCTCTTAATCATGATCATTCATAAAGCCAAGAGCTATGCTTATCAATAGGGAATTTAACGCACACCCTCACACACGTCCACATTACGGTTTGAACCTTGAACCTCTCGAAGAAGAACCAAAAATAGAACGCTCCCCATGGGACATTTTTATGTAGTTTTTATTGGAGGTTATTTTATTAAAATATTATATTTGTTGTTAGGTGTTTCTCCATTATTATTATAATATTATACCACATATTCTTAAAATATGCAGAATGATAAGATATGTTTCAATTCATTTAATTTTTAAAAATAAGATATGTTTCAATCCATTTAATTTTTAATTATTTTTATGTAGTGTTTAATGGAGATTATTTTTATGTAGTGTTTAATGGAGATTATTTTTATGTAGTCTTTTCAATCCATTTAATGGGTATTTTTAAAAATAGAGCTTTACGAGGGGTCATGGTTGGGAGGAGATTGCTCACCCCTGTACGTCGGTCGGGGAGGTTTCTCACAATAAATAAATAAATATATATATATATATATATATATATATATATATATTATTAGGTTAATTAAATATTAAATATTTAATTGTTAAAATCATAAATTAATTTATATTTTTTATTAGGTTAATTAAATCATTTTTAATTGGAGTCTCTCAACTCATGATTAATCTTTTGAAGAATCTTTCTAAGAATCATAAGGTTGATTGGAGAATAAAAAGAATTATTTAGAAGATTTAATTAATTCAGAGGGGATTTTTGAAAGTTGATTACAATCATGTGGTCAGAAATCAAAACAAGAGTGTTGATGCTTTAGCTAATTGGACTTTGGACAAAGGTGATATTATTTGTTATGGCCACCCTCCTAGATGGTGGGTTTCATAAACAAGGGAAGACTCTTCTTTCTATCATTTCTTTGGATGACTCCAGTTTTGAAGGTACCTAGTTTCTTCTTGTTTTATTTTTGCTTCTCTTTTATATTATTTTCTATTTTATATTTTATATTTTTGAGGTGTGTACGCTTTTTTGTTTTGTTTTGTTTTTTTGTTGTTCTTGTGTTTGGTGTTTTTTCTAATTGTTCTTGTTGTTCTTGTTCTTGTGTTTATGTATGTTTGTGTTATTTCGTGTTTTTTGTAAGTGTTTTCTATGTTTTTTGTTTTTGTAGGTTTTGTTTGTTTGTGTTTTTCATGTTTTTGTTGGTTATGTCTATCTAGTGTTTTGTTGTTTTTGTCATGTTTTTGTTTTGGTATGTTGTTTTTGTGTTTTTTCTATGTGGTTAGTGTTGTGTTTTTTTTTTTTTCTTATTTTCTATGTGCTTTATTTTTTTGCAACACTCAAGAAGCATGTTTTTTATTTTATTTTATTTTATTTTTTATTATTTATTTATTTTTATTTTTATTTATTTAATTAATTTATATTTTATTGTGTGTTTTTTAGTTCCTTGAGTATGTCGAAGGTGGTAGGCTAGGATCGTACCTTGGGCGATTTTGGTAGAATGGATACCCTTGCCTCCTTGGGTCTTACTCGAAAGTGGCATCCCTTTTGGGATGTTTTCCACAAAAAAAAAAAATCATTTTTGATTGTTAAAATTATAAATTAATTTATGCTCAAGGTCAACATTATATGATATAATATTGATAGGCTTATGAATATTTCATTATAAATTTATTATAATATTTTATTATGTAAGGTTTATGGACCATGTTTAAATTTGTTGTGAATGGATGTTGGAGTGTTGTGAATCTAATCTACAGATTATACAACGATTATTTATGGTGTCTATAGGCACCTCCAATCTTCATGTCTTTTTTTTCATCTTTTTGCCTTTTTGTATAAGATTTGAGTGGATTGATTGCTTATATTTATTTTTGGAAAATATTGTGAATTTCAACATAGTATTAGAGCAAGGTTCAAGGTGTAGACCAATTGGTGCACGAAACCCCGTAAGGGTGATGAACACCTAAAGTCCAAATCTTGGGCCTCGTCGGACTGAATGATTATCCCTTTCTTGGTGCTTTCAATGACGTAAAAGGTTTATATTGAATGCAACATGACAATTATAGGGGTGGACTGCACAAAGTATCGTGTGGTAACTTTCAGGGTGTTAAGTATTGTATGGCAACTTTCAAGGTAAACAACATGTAATAACGTGACGACCATAGAAACAGACAACACACCCTAATCATCGTGGCTACTATCAATTCTACCATCTAAAAAACAAAAAACAAAAAATAAAAAAACGAAAAAATATAGTATGAAAGCAGCTAAGGAGTTACCTCACTTGATCACACAGAAGCATTATTTTAAAGCTTTTGACTCTTATTTCAAATTCTAGGAAATATATATATATATATATATATATATATATATATATATATATATATATATATATATAGTCTCTTTAATGAGCTTTTATCTTATGATTCACCTTCTCGAAAGTGTTGGAAAAAGATCTTGTTTTGTATTCCAAAAAACAACTTCAAAATTCTCAAACAATCACTCTTCATGCCCTCCTAGAGACCGCTTCGTTCATATCAAAATTTAAAGCCTTTTCACTTTGGCTTGGCACCCATGCCAGCACGAGCATGTGATACCCTTCATCACAGAGAAGGGGTGTACCCCTATGCATACAGTGGGGCATACCCCTATGCAGACAGTGGGGCGACCACTATGGCTAGTAGGATGTTATGTCATGAAGAGCTCGAGTTCAAAGGTCACTATAAGTATTTTTGGTCGAAAGGAACGATGTTTTGCTCACTATTAATATAGAGATAAAGGAGCATAATTTTGAAGTTAGTTGTTGCTACTCATCTACTGGGGTATCATGGTAGTTCATCTTATGTGTGGAAGAGAAGAGGGCATGAGTTCAAATCATGCTTTTTTTTATAATTAAATGATCAACTGATTTCTATAGGAGGTTAGGACGAATTAGTGTTATCATTCATCGTGGATGGATGGACAACAAAATTATTTTGGTAAGATGAGGTCTTAAGTTTGAATTGTGTTCAAGACACTTCTTTTGCTACTTTTGATAGGGAGCAAGTATTATGATTGGAAATGCCTTCTTTTCACCAAAGGTAATGTTACAGTCTTGTCTAGTGTATTGTGTCTAGCAATGAAGAGATCATGATTTGTGTCTCTAAATTTTAGCACCAATTTTATAGAGGAGGATTTTTTAGTTGACATGGTAGCTGACATGGTCATTCTTAGTGCCACTTATACCATACTTTTTTCCTATTTATATCTCATGCACCAATCAAATGGAGGCAAGTGACATTGATATGATGAATAAAAGGAGCTAAAGTGGTAAAACAAGATTGGAACATAGCAACAAATTAAATTTTACCAATGGCAGGTTGAGATTGGCTCTTGCAACTCTAAGGTTTGGGTATTTAATTTTTTATTTTTGGGGTCCATTAGGTCATGTTTTTAGAGGTGGAGGCCATAAATTTTGCATACAAAAGCATTTTAAGCCCATGTTTTCAAATCACAAGTTTTTTTAAGCTCTATTTATTAGTGGTATCACTTCATTAGTGGTATCAGTTCATGGATATCTTATGGTGTTAGGGATTGAATTATGTAAGATAGATCACAAAGCCCTAGGTAATTATTTTAATGAGTAAAATTGTTATATGTGGTCAACTAAAATAATTTTCTTGTTACACAGTAACAACATATGGTACATATTTAAGAAGATAATGCAATAGTCCTTGATGAATAAATCTATCATCAAAGAGATGAAGAGGCTCTTGGTTTGTTTTCCTTGCTGATTGAATTAGGATTATTTTTTCACATCAAAGAGGAGAATGACCCTATCAAAGTATGGTCAAAATTGCATGAGTTATTTTCGAAATTTAATACTACTAAAATAAGTCATTTGGAATTAAAACTAATTTCTTATAAATTGGTTGAGTTTGATAACACTGAGGACTATATTGTGACATTCAAGACATTGAGGGTAGACATTGTATATTTTTGGAGGAAAAAAGAAAGATGATGCAAAATGCATGAAGATTGTTCTTGCTAATCTCTCATATTCTTTTTAGATGTTGAACCTAATGGTTTATATGATTGTTATGCTCTTGGATTCTTAAAAGAATCTTGCTCTTGATCATTTTTTCTCTCCTAGTTCATTTTTAGGTGGCAATTTGGAATTGTGGTGGCACTCCACAAATATAGGCTCATGTAAAGGAATTCAAATCTAAGAAGGATTAGACCGAGGGGCCTCTGGGCTAGGCTAAGTCTTCAATGAAAACAAATACCACTTGCATATACAATAAGAGGGAGGGACATCCAACAAAGAATTTCTTGTTGGAATTGCAAAGGAACAAAGCTGAGTTTCTAAATATTGGTAAATGACTTCTAAATGTTGAGGGGATTTTTAAGGATTTGCTGCAATTTCAGAGGCCCACTAAAGCATCTGTTATAGAGGAATATATTATTGTCACTAATATCTTCTCTTTGACCCCATAGTTCAAATTATGGGGGGATGTTAAAATTATAATCTGATTCAATGCTAATCGGATAATGTATGATGTAATATTCATAGGCCTAAGGGTATTTCATTATGTAAGTATTTAATTTATTATAATATTTTATTATGTATGTCCTATGTATCATGGTTAACCTTGTTATGGTTAAAAACACTTTATAACTTGTAATTAACCTTAAGCCCTCTTGTTATGTTGGCTTAGGTTAAACTCTTTTATATAATTAGGGTTTTGGTATTGACATAAATACCTTGAGATGGTAGGAAGATTTATTTTTGGCAAGACTATAGTCCCCACTAATTGAGACCCAAAATATTTCCCTCCTTAAGCCTAGCATTTCTCATAGCTATGGTAGTTAGGTTTTAGATTTCAATTTGAAGGATGAGAATGGGATAAGATGGAAATCCATTCATCTTGAAAACTTGGACCAAAGTTGTAGTCAAACTTTGAAAGAGCTTAAAAAATTGCTAAGAATAAATACTCTAAACTCAAATAGAGAGGTGGATACCATTTTCTGAAAAATGCATAAAAGAGGACTTTTTACTATGAATTTAGCATATCAGTTATTGGAAAATGAAGAGGGGGGTTGGTTTTGGGCTTCCAAAATTTGGCTTAAATCCCCTACTCCTAAAATCAATTTGTTCTACTGGATTTATGTTCAAAATAAAATCCTCACAGTTGATAATATTCACAAGAAGGGGTTGGTTATCCCCAACAAGTATTAATTATGTGAGAAGGATGTTGAAAATGTTCAACACATCTTTTTTGAATGTCTTTACTCAAGGGAAGTGTTTTTCAATATCATTAGTAAACTCAATATTTCCTAGGTCTTATCTAATAATCTGGTTGACCTCTACAACCAATGGTCTCCCCCCTTTCAAAGCTCAAGACTAAAATATCTTTGGTTGTTTAGTCTTCCTCACACTATGTGGGGACTATGGAAGGAAATAAACAAAAGGGTCTTTTAAGATTAGAAAAGAGATTGCAACTTTATTGGAACCAAAATGAGTGTTGCCTTAGTGGAAAATATTCAAATTATTGATTTTAAGGAATCCATAGAAGACATGTAGGAATTAGCTATTGCTAGTCAATGGGGGTTAGCTAGGGCTTTGGAGTACTCGCAATAATTGTTTCCCTCTAACCACTCTCAGACCAGATGGATAGCTTTGACAAATGGTTGGGCTAAGTTAAAATTTGACAGGGTAGCAAAAGGTAATTTTGGTAGCGTTGGCTCTGGAGAAGTGATTAAAGATTGAGGAAATATAATTTTAGCATATGCTAAAGGTTTAGGATTGCAAACCAACCATTTCATGGAGGCTTGTACTTTATTTCAAGGAGTTCTACCGAAAATACTAAATATTAATAGAATTGTGATAGAAGGTGACTCCTTTAATATCATTAATTGCGCTAAAGGCCTTTAAGATCCTAGATGGAGCATAGAAGACATGTTTTTAAAGGTTAGAAAAATCATGTGGGTCTTGACTAGTACCCAGGTAACCCATGTCTTCATAGAAGGGAATGCAACAACACATATTATGGCCAACATTGGGATGGATCAAGAGGAGCTTTCAATATGGGATTAGGACTTTCCTCCTGCTCTCAAGGAGGGCATTAGAAAGGAAATGCCTATGCTTAAGAATGATGATAGTTTGGCCTACTTAAGGTGTAATTAGAGAGTTCCTTGACAGTTTTCTTATTGCCTCTTTGCCTTATGGTTGGGATCACATTTTCGAGGGAGAGCAAAATTTTATTGCTTCGAATTGGATCTAGTCTTTTATTCTCTATCCAAGGTCAACTTCTAGTGATAATTTGAATATCGTTTGGGAATTTTTGGGGGGATTACTCTAGATTAGTTGATGGGTTCAGCTTGGGTGGGACCCTCCTCATGAAATTTTTTTTGGTAACTTGGAGTTGGTACTCCCATATTTACCTTTTTGGACATGGCTTTTTATGTGGAAATACTAAGGAAGTTTTTTTAACAAGGTTTGGGCCAAAGTTTATTTTTCATAGTAGGAACTCCCAAAGCTTTTGTATGGGGTGAAAAATATCTAGTGGTTTGGCTAATCTCTCTTATAATTAAAATTTTACTAATCTCTTCCTAATATGTCATGTCAAGCTAGTTTGGGTGCAGTGGTGATAATTTTATTATTTAAAGGATGGAAATTAAAATCCTATTTTATTATTAAAAAGGATGGAATTGAGCATTTGTGCAGTGCCTCTCAGCTTTGACCTTTTCCCTTCTCACCTGTGAAGTATTGTTCTAATGATGTTTTTGTGGCTTTCTTTTTTGTGTTAGCTTTCTTTCCATGTCTTTGCGGATTAGGGCTAGTTTCCTTTGGGTTCCTATATTTTGCACCTTTTGGTCCTTTTAGAGGTCTTAGGTGCCAATTGTAAAAGGTTTGGGGTCCCTTTCAAAACCTCTTATTTACCAATAAAGCAAATAACCCCCACCACTCATTCTATAATCAAAGTGTTGTGAATCCAATCTACCAATTATACATTTATTATTTATGGTAACTTATGAGATCCCTCAATCTTAATGTCTTTTTTCCTTTCTTTCATCCTTTTTAACTTTTTGTATGAGATTTAAGTGGATGGATTGGTTCTGTTCAGTTCTAGAAAATACTGCGAATTCCAACACCAATTTCTATTTTTATCATAGATATCTTTCGTTTCTTTTTCTATCAAAAATACTCTTCATCTTCCTCAAAGTGTTATCTTTCTACAATTAGTTCATTGACATCATTTTATTAAGAGATAAAATCTCACTTGACTAGTTGTCTTGTAAAATTTGAATTTCATCAAGATGAAGAACAACTTCATGATTGGCTAAATTATCTACCACCTAGTTTCATTCTCTATAAATATGCTCATATTTCCAAGAGATTACCTCCAATAATAGATGATGAACATCAACAATAACATTATTTGTTATCCAATCCCCACATCCATTTTTTTGATAGCATTATGATAATTTGTAAATCCCCCTCAATTGAAGGATATGTTCATCCCTTTTTATTTGTAATTGTAATACTTCTAAGAAGTGCTCTAGACTTTGCATAGTTGTTAGTTGAAGCTCAATATGATTTTGAGTGAGGATAGTTTTTCCTTCATTATTTCAAAAAATACGTCTTCCATCAAATTTTTCTAGATTTCCTTTGGAAGTAATATCAAAATTAATTTTGATAAACCCATTTTTTGGACATTTCTATTTTACCCTAGATCAAAGAAAATCCTTTATTTTAATGTCATTGTCACAAATAAATATTCCATATATGTTCAACTTCTATAATCAAATTGTTACCACTTATTTTTCCATGCTTGAGACTTCCCATGATGAGCACCATATTTGTTAAAATTTTGCAAGGGAGAAAAAATATAGTTCCAAACTTAGGCATGATTTTGAGATTTATTTTTAAAAAATCCATTATTTATTTCAAGCCCTAAATACCAAAAAATAATGGAAGGACCAATCCTCCACAAAATACATAATTCTTTAGCCTTAAAATAATTAATCCAATATTTCAACAACTTTTTAATGTTCATGGAACTATCCAGTATATTTTTATATTTTTTAAAAAGTAACCTCAAATGGTGTGAGTAAAGGGACAATGAAAAAGTAAATATTCTAATGTTTTTAAATATTTTTCATATAAGACACATCTGAAATGTCCATGATATTATCTTCTTTATATACTCTCTTTTAAGAAATTTTCTTTGAAATATTAGCCAAAGGAATGTTGAGGCCTTAGGGAAAGCCTCTAGTGACCAAAAATTCTTCCTAGGAAAATATTTGGGAGTAGGAAGTTTTGATTGCTCTAAATTGCAACATGATTGATTATCCAACATATTTTGATAGGATTCCAAATCAACTCATCCTTTCATATAAAAATTAACAAATAGAAATCTTGAAGCATCTTTTGAAGCTCATTTATAATTTTCTTGAATTCCTCTCCTTTAACTAGGTTACTGATAGAAATCCATGATCTCGAGTTGTTACTCACATTAATATAATATTTTACCTTTAATTTTTTACAAGCTAGAAATGCCTGAGCCAATGGTTTCTATTTTGAATCAAATATAAAAGGATAAGGTTTCAACCAAAAACTAGTATAATTCCCCTTATTAACTGACCATCTAATGTGTTTCTTAATAAATAACAAACTATTTGATATGAAGTTCCATGTTGGAAATATTTTTTTATTAGGTAATAGAAGGGGTTTTTAAAGGGTCTATGAAACTTTTACAACCTAGAAGCTAGATATTCTATAGAAAACCAAAGAGAAATAGACATGGAGCAGTCCTAGAACCAAAAAACATGTACACTTTAAAAAATGTACATTCCAAAACATGTACATGTTGGAAATAATTTGGGTAGGGTTCTTTTCCTAAATAATTTTATTGAATGAAGAGAACTTATATATTTTAAAGTAACATTTTTACCCAATTCTTTCCTTGTATTTAAATAATTTCCATTTAAGTTTTGCCCCTAAGGCTAAACTTATGAGTTTGCAAATCTGCAAGAATGCTTCTTCAATATTATTTCCTTTGCAAACCTTATTCAACTGACAAAGGGGAATCCAAAATTTTCCTTGTATTTTTCCAAAGAAATTATCTTTGAATTTTATCAATTTCAAATGCTAAATATACTAACAATATTAAAAGTGATATTATATAAATAGGGATTGTTAGACAAATATTAGAGCGAAAACAATTAACCTTAGAATTAATAATATATGAGCTTAAATAACATCTGACATAGCCTATTAATAGCCTAAGATCTAATCACTCTAACAAAAATACTTGGAGAATTAAGCGCATAACATATAACAACTAACGTAGTCAAAATGATTATGACTACTAACCATAGGATAGATATTAGGAATAATATCTTCTAGGTTAAAAAGTAAAAAGGTAATAATCTAATGGTAAAAGTAACAAACTACTTTTTACCCTAACATCCCCCCTTTATTACATTTTACTTTGATATACAAAGAGTGTTGTGGAACAACTCAAATTTGATACATCCAAGAGCCTTTGTGAAGATGTCTGCAACCTGTTTGTCAGTGGGAATGTATTGGAGCTTGATGTTGTGTTTAGGAAATTTTTCATGAATGAAATGACATTGTGTGTCAATATTTTTGGTGCACTCATGGTGAAATGTATTCTTCACTAAGTTTAAAACACCCTGGTTGTTGTAGTACAAATGAATTAGAAGTTTCTTGGGTAAACCCATACTTGCCATAATGCAACTCAACCATATCGCTTTGTACACTACTTATCATGTTGTGTGATACTATGCATCTATTGAAGATATAACAACTACCTATTGCTTCTTACTATGCCATGAGACAGGTCCAGATCCTAGATGAAAAACATATCCAAATGTTGACTTTCAATCATCTATTGATCCAGCATAGTTATAGTCCGTGAAACCCTGTAAGAAGAATTTTTCATTCTTCCTATACTCTAAACCATACTCCATACTACCATGAATATAGTGGAGAATACACTTTGCTTCTTTCCAATGAGTAAATTTTGGTTCTTGCGTGAACCGAGAAAGATAATTCATAGCAAATACGATATCTGATCTAGTGTTTATTAGGTATATAAGGCTTCCAATAATCTGACGATAAAGAGTGCCATATACCTGAGGTGAATCATCATATCATGAAAACTAAAGCCCTTATTCCATTGGTGTTACTTTTGGATTGCAATAAGTCATATGATACTTTTTGATCAGTGTCTTTGCATACTTATTTTGAGTCATCCTTAGGTGATTCTTTTTCTATTCAATCCCTAGATCAATACAATAGTGGAGAAGTCCTAAATATATCATATCAAATGAATCTCTCAAGTCATTATTCATGATGTCTATCAATGTCTCTGAGTTGCTGATTATGATCAAATCATCCACATAGAGTACAATTATCACTATATCAGAACCAATTTTCTTAACTTAGATATTTGCATATGAAGAAATTCTCTTAAATCCATGTTGTAGAAGGTGATTATCTATCTTTATATACCATGCTCTAGGGACCTGTTTCAACCTATACAAGGATTTAACTAGTTTGCAAACTTGTTGCTCATGGCCTTCCTCAACGAATCCTTGTGGTTAAGTCATGTATAATTCCTTATTCAAATAACCATTTAGGAAGGCGCTATTGACATTCATTTAATGAAGTTTCCATCCATACTATGCTACCATAGAACAAATAACATGAATGATGGTCATCCTTGTAGTGGGTGCAAATATCTCTTCGTAATCGATGCCTTCCTTTTGAGTATAGCCCTTTGCCACAAGGTGGGATTTATGCTTGTGAATGGTTCCATCTACCTTGTATTTAATTTTGTAAACCCATTTACAACTAATGGTTTTCTTACTAAAGGTAAATTAACCAGCTTCCATGTATTGTTCTTAATGAGAGATTTATATTCAGCATCCATAGCTGCCTTCCACTATGGCTCACTAAGTGCTTCTTTGACCGTGGTGGGTTCATGTTCATCATATGAAGAAATATAAACCCTCTCATCATAAATCTCCATCTCTTATCCACTATCAATCTCTCAGTCTACATAAAGCTCTTCAAAAGTTTGGTAAATATCATCAACTATTGGTGATGCTTCTGCTCTCTTTTGCTAAGACATGCTACGAGTTCGAGGATGATTCAGAGTAAGATCAGGAGGTGAGGTCAAGTTTGAATTTCTCACCATAATTGTATACCATTTTGACACCTTTTGCTAAGGTGGAGGAGTTTTTTTCTGTGGCTCCTCATCTTCCAGGTATACAGGGGATGTGATGTCAGGTGTGAAAGCCTCATCAAACACCACACCTCTAATTATATGTATTTCCTTTGTTCAGGGTCATACAATCAATACCCTTTAGAATATTCATCATATCCAAGGAAAATGCATTGTAATTTTTTCTCATCTAGTTTCTTTCTCTTTTCTTTAGGTATATGCATACATTCCTTACACCCAAATACTCTTAGATGAGATATGGAGGGCTTCATACTACTACATGCATCCTGTGGAGTTATATATTTAAGGGCCTTTATGGGTGCCCTATTAAAAATATATATTATCGTTGTGATAGATTCTACACAATAGCGTTTCTCAAGATTTTCTCCCTTAAGCATATTGTGAACCTTTTTCATGATGGAATGATTTGCCCTTTCAACAACTCCATTTTGATGTGGAGAATAGACTGTGGTTAGTTGCCTTTTGATCCCATGTTATTTAAAAAATGAAGAGAATTCATTTTAGGTATATTCCCCCCCTCGATCTGAGTAGAGGGTTTTTATGTAGCATCGAGACTCTTTCTCAACTAGTTGCTTGAACTGTAGAAAGTAGGAAAATACTTCTAATTTAAATTGAAGGAAGAAGACCCACATCTTCTGTGAGTGATCATCCACAAATAGCTGATAATACCTCTTTCCTAAAAAACTTAGTGGTATAGAACCACACAAATTAGTGTGCGCTAACTCCAATGGTCTCTTAGCTCTAGAAGAGCTAGCTTTGAATGGTGCTCGACGTTGCTTCCCTGCTAAGCAATCTGAGCAGATTGACAATGTAGATGAAAGGGTGGGAAGTCCTTTCACCATTTGAGATTTACTTAGCTCAAGTAAATACCCAGTACCAAGATGTCCAAATATCTTATGCCAAAGAGAAGTGGCCTCATTTGTGTTGATTGTCATGGCAACATGAGGTGTTGAAACAATATCTAGTGTGAACAAGCCATGCTTGTAAGAACCGATTGCTATGTGTTTACTCTCCTTGGTGATATAACAACGTTTCAATACATTTTCCACTTTGAAGTTGACAACCATGTTTTTATCTAGGATTTGTGGAATTGACAACAAGTTGTTTTTCAATATTGGAACATAAAGGATATTTTGAATGTGACACTTTCCATCTAGAAGGGAAACAGATACACTGTATTTCCCTAGACATGATAGGTCTTATTATCATCAATTATTACTGGTTTACCTTCTCTTGCCAAAAATATATCAAACCATTGCTTGTCACCAATCACGTGTTAGCTGGTGTCTAAATCAATGTACCAAACAAAATTCTTATGCGTATAAGTTGTATGGATCTTGAGAACTTTGTGTGCTCTTTATGAATCAAAATCAAAATTTTCAATAGCAACATGTCCTCATTGTTATCTATTTTTTTTGTCGTGGCTTATTTTTGCCCTTCTTTTCTTGTTTGTTCTTAAACCAACACCGATTGGTGTCATGGTTGTCCATTTTGCAATTCCTGCAATACTTACCTTGTGATTGATTTTGCTTGCCCTTATCTATTGTAGATGATCCTGAAGATGATCCTCCCTTTTGAAAGTTACATTTCTTCTTTCCACCCTGTTTGTGTGAGTAAAGTGCATTGTTTGACACTTCATCACTTTGGAGCTGATTTGCTTCCTCGGTTTGAAGCAGAATGACTAACTCCACAAAGGTTACTGTTCTTTGAGATATATTAAGGGATGTTATCAACATCTTGTAGGATTCCAGAAGAGCCCTCAATATTACTGAAGTCAGAATAGTATCTTCTACTTTAGCTCCTAAAGCATTCATATTTGACTTTAGTTCTGCCACTCTGTAAAGGAATAGCTCTATTGATTCTGCTAACTTCATATGGAGTGCATGAAGTTGAGTTTGAATGTTTAGAATAGTCGATTGATTCTTACCTTAAAAAATGGTACATAATGTGTCCCATGCATCTTTACCATTTTTTGATGAGTGTCATTGAGTCTCATAATTTAATCTCAATGATTTATCAATCCGGGGTGGTGTCCAAGGCTATCTACGATAGAAGGTTAGCGCAGAGTACAATTCAAGCATTTATTTCAAGCAATTATTGGGTGGAACATATTTAGTTTAGCATTTTGGTGTCACACTAAACCTAATATGCAAAACAAAAACTTGCAAGAAATAAAAACTAATTCTAAGTTCAAAAAATTAAAGTTAACTACAATTGCATGAATTGAAATCTAATCTACTTTTGCAGAATTGAAATAACAGAATTGAAATTGCTAAATTGAAATGTTGCTGAAATAAAATCCTAAATTACACTTGCAAAATTGAAATGATACTTGTAAATGAAACTTATGCTAAAAACACCTATCAATGTCCTGCCACAAAAGGTCGTCAAGCTTCTGCTATAGGAATTGACAGCAAAATGAAATATGCTAAAAATGGAAAGTTGCTAAAATAGAAAGTAGGGTGTTGTGGCTGATCCACAACGTACCCCAAAATTGGGGACCCACATTTTTTGCATGTGTTCCAAGAAGACCGAAGTGGCCCATAGGTTAAAGTTCAAAGAAAAAAAAGCAAAACACCACAAGGAGAAAAAGTGTCGCGATATCGCAACATGTTGCACCATCGCGGCCCAAAAAGAAAAAGTATCACGATATTGCGACATGTTGCCCCATCATGACCCAAAAGAAAAAGTGTCGCGATATCGTGACACTTTGCACCATCGTGGCCCAAAAAGAAAAAGTTTCGCGATATCACGACATGTTGCACCATCGCGGCCCAAAAAGAAAAAGTGTCACGATATTGCGACATGTTGCACCATTGCGGCCCCAAAAGAAAAAGTGTCGCGATATCGCGACATGTTGCATTTTTGCGACCAAATGAGGAAAGAAAGAACAAGAAAGAAAAGTGTCGCGATATCGCAACATGTTGCATTTTTGCGGCCAAAGACAAAAAGTGTCACGATATCGCGACATTTTGCATTTTCGCGGCCAAAATGAAAAAGTGTCACGATATCGTGACATGTTGCATTTTTGCGATTCAAAGCAAAGAGACAAGCAGAGAAAGAAAAAGTGTCACGATATCGCGACAAAAAGCGTTTTTGCGATTCAAAATGGGCAGACAAGCAGAGAAAGAAAAAGTATCGCGATATCGTGACATGTTGCATTTTCGCAATTCAAGATGGGCAGACAAGCAGAGAAAGAAAAAGTGTCGCGATATCGCGACATGTTACATTTTCGTGGCTAAAAGCAACAAAAGACGGAAGGGGCCAAAAGTGTCACGATATCGCGACATGTTACATTTTCATGGCTAAAAGCAAAAAAAGACGGAAGGGGCCAAAAGTGTCGCAATATCGTGACATGTTTCATTTTCACGATTCAAAGCAACCAAGGAGAGCAAGGAGGCAAAAGTGTCACGATATTGCGACATGTTCCATTTTTGCCAAGGTAACGGACCTGCATAGTGACGTGGACATAAGGATAAAATCCAGTGAATAAGGCAAGCATTACATAAGGAATATTTAATGATTTGAAATCATTTAAGATGGTCGTTACACACGGAGGGAAACAGACGCAAAACCATGTGGAGAAATCGTAGCGAAGGGCCACAAAATGGAAAGCAAAGCACACGCATACAGGGAAGGTGAAATGAACAGTCAAGGAAGGTGAAACGAATAACCATCGGCAAATGAAATGAACCGTCAGGGAAGGAAACAATATTTTCACAAGTTTAAATACACCATTCAAAGAGGCCAGAAGGGGAGGAAATTTTCAGAGAAGATTGCAGTAATGAAGGCAAGGCCTTAGCACTGGGTTTCTTTGGATATTTTCTTCCACATTGGATTGGTTTTTCTTATTTCACATAAAGGGTTGGAAACTGCTGCGAGCAGAGTTGCAGAGCTGAAGGCGAGAAGGCCATTCTAGGCCTGTTTGAGTTGTTTCTCTTCCACAGACGGGTTTGGGAAAACCAAAAATTTTGCTATTGTAAAATGACACATTTTTAATGCAAAAGTGTTCAGAAATTTGCATCTTGTGGGCAAGAAAGAAGGAAATTTTCTTTGTATGCTATGGATTTAATGTTTATTCTTTCACCTTTTTAGATTTTGAATTTATAGATAATGTTGATGCCATTTCTTTGGGTTACATTAGGCAAATATTTGAAATCTGAATTTTATTTCGTACCCTAGGAACCAACACTTAGCTTATCCGGATTGTGCTTGTTTGCAGGTCCAATAGGTTAGGTTGCATGCACGGAGACCTCACATCTTCGATTTTGTCAAAATAGAGTAGCATCATACTGAATGCATTTTATTTTCAGTTTCTGCATTTCATTTTCATTTTTCTACATTTTATATTTTTCCAGAAGTTTTTTTAAATTTTCAAGGCATTAAAATAAACATTTAAAAAATATCAAAATCCAAAAAAAAATGATGAACAATCACTAAATTTTTCATGATGAAATAAACCAACATTGCCCCTTGTTTACAGTTACTTGCAATCACTAAGGTGTTCCAAGCATTCAAATTGAATATCTTATATTTGAGATTACTAATACACACATGTAAATGCTAATACAGCGGAGACCTTGGAGAAGTTGTTTGTTTAACTTCTTTGCAAGAGGGGATTTGGAACCCAAATCCTAAAGGAGAGTGTACTTTCACAACAGGGTGAAAATACCACTCAACAGATTTGCGCTAGAAGGAGGGCCTGAATAGGTTTATTTTAGTATGATTTAAATGCTATAGGGATTTAAATTTTGAATAGTTCATGCCCTATTGATTATTATCTTTAGCCCTCTTTTAACAATACAACCTTGTAGTGTTAAAAGGAGGACATGAATTGCTATGCATTGTCCTAATGCTTTTTGATTGTTCATACAAGAATAAGATGTTTTAAATAAGGTGTTTTGATTGTGCATTGTTTTAGAATATTGCTTTGTCGTGGTTCCCTATTTCATTCACGAATAACAAATTGGTTTTGGAGTTATTATTTGAATTTCACTAATTACAGTATTTTCTTTGTGTCGCAGGTTTTCTTTGAGGTATTGAGAGTTTTTGCAGATTTTGCAAGGTAGTTTCATTTACAAGCTGGACCCACCGCATCGCATCGCAACTAGGTCCAATACAATCGAGGAAACCATATTCCAAAGCCTCCCACTCACTCGTAGGAATCCAAGGAATAAAACCGAGCAAATTGTGGTCCCGCAAGATATTCTTGTTATAGAAGATCCTTCTATTTCAGGCACACCTAACGGACTTGCATCGATGGTGTCATTTGCCACTAGTGTACCAATTATCAGTACCATTTCCACAGTTCCTGTAGGGTTATCATCATCGATTTTGAATCAAATGGCCCAACCTCCACCACCTCCTTGGTACGGAGCCAATAACATCCCTTTGAATATTGTTGGGGATATTCACAAAATCCCTAAGAATATAGAGAGATTTTTTCCCAAATACAAACCGGATGGCCCAAGGACCGCAGAAGAACATATTCAGGCCTATAGGGATGTTTTGATAAGATTGCAAGTTCAACATGAAGATGTGGCTTGTAGACTCTTCCCCATGAGCCTAGACCAAGTGGCTTATGAATGGTATATTTGCTTACCTACTGGTTCCATTATGTCATGGATGCAAATGGAGGATGCTTTTGTCAACCAATTCAGGTCACCATTAGATCCCACCATCATCTATAATCAGTTCATTACATGCAAAAGAGGCCAGGGTGAGCCAATCTGAACTTTTAATCAGAGATTTCAGAAGTGCTATAACAGAGCAATTCAGCATTTTACCATTGATCCCACAGTAGCTTTGCAAATATATTTTGGGGTATTGGATCCTATGACAACAATGTTTGCAAGGCGAAATCCTCAAGTTACCACACTTGCTATAGCCTACAATGAAGCTATGACCATTGAACAACAAATGACACCACAGACTTATGGGTTTTCCCAGATGCCTATGGTAGGACAATATGGTCCTTATGGTCAAAATCCTATGATGAATCAGATCATGGCACCACAAATATCAGGCATAAATGCTTTGCCTTATCAACAACCATATTCATCAACACTTGCTTACGCACCCATTCCAATCCAACCAATCACATCCATTCCTCCCATTCCTTCATTTTTGCAAAATAGTCAACAGACTATGCAAGGAGCTAGTCTGGTTAATTCTCAGGCTATGGTTCCTTTCCCCAACCCAATTTTGATTCAAAGTGTGAATCCCTATGTAAATCAAGTGGCTCAAAATCCAACTCCAGTGTTGAGTCAAGATCTCATCAATCACGCAACTCCTATTGGAACTAGCAATAACATAGCTCAACCAAAATAGATTTATTCAGAGGTTGAAGAACTCAAAAGGATAGTTTACAAATTGAATAATGATCTGGTTCAAAAATAGAAGTATGAATCCCATGCCTCTCACCCAAATCAAAATTTCAACAATAGAGGGAGACAATGGAATACGAAGCCAAACAATGGGGGTGTGCCTTCCCCTATTGCTAATCAGATAGATACTTCTGCAAGACCAAGTCACTCTAGTTCCATTATTAATATTTCTAATTTTACGTGGGAAAAGGGGTGTAGATTGCATAATACAAAGGAGCATAATGAAAGGAATTGTATCGAAATTGCTAGGTATACTCATTGTATCCAAGCTCAAGTGGATGATTTGGAACTTGTGCCAAATGAGGGTCCACCCCAACATCAACAAAGAGAGGACAACATTTTGGTGGTGGAAACTCTATATCATCAAGAGAGTGGGAATGAGGAAGAAGAGGATGAAATCTTGGAACAGGAAGTGCAAGCTTTTAGAGAATTTAGAAATGGGAACCATGGATATCATTTGAGGAGTAAACTCAAAACCCCTAAAACATCCTCAACTCCATCAAGCAATTCTATTATTCCTTCCAATGCTAAGGCTGATAATAATACCCCTCCTCCATCTGGAAGATAAACGTCTAAGGACACACAAAAAACATTGAAGCCTGAGAAGTCAACTTATGACATAGTGGAGGATTTAAGGAAGTCCAAGTCTAGCCTTTCATTTTTAGAGGTGGCTAGGTTGCCTGGCCAAAAGGAAGCATTGATAAAGGCTTTGGGCTCATCTAGTCAAATACAAGAAGGAAAAGAAGTTGAATCTCACATGGGTTTACGAAAGGAAAGATGGGATGTCCCTCCTTTTTGATTGACTATGAGGATTGCTGGCAAAAATTTGCATAATTTTTTGGTGGACACAGGTGCCACAAGTAACCTCATGCCTGCAAAAATTTATCAAAAGCTAGGCCTAAAGCCTGTTTCTGCTAAATGCAGGGTTTTGCAACTAGACCGGTCTGAGGTAAATGTGGTAGGGACCCTCGACGATGTTAAGATCCAACTCAATTCTAAACCTAGGGTCCAATAGGTGGTTGATATTTTGGTTGTCAATATCCCAAGTCGGTATGGAATGTTACTTGCTAGGGATTGGATGAAAAGTTTGAATGGTTATTTCACCACTGAATGCTCGCACATGTGGCTACCCTGGAGAGGGATTGCTAATCAAATTAGAGTGGAAAATGTTGGCAATTTTGGGTACATTGCATTTGCTCAAGTGTTGATGTTGTCATTGATGTCAAAGAAGTGGAAGGGTTTTTGTGAAAACCAAGGTAGACAAAATAAAAGGTTTTATTTAAAACCATGGACAACAGATTTGAAATGGGTTTTTCTTAAAACCCAATTTGGCTCTTCGTTTCGTTGAAAAAGGTGCCCCGATGATGAAGATATTTAATTTTAAATATCTAGTTTAAATTTTATTTATTTAAAATTTAAATTAATATTTTAAAATTAAATTAAAGTATTTTTTGACGTATTTGGAAATTCCGACATGTTTGGTAATGCATCGAAGTGCATATAAAATATGGCAATGGAATTCATTAAAGTATAGCATGTTTTCGATATGAATCCTCGTGCAATTTCAATTTAGTCGGAGTCCCTGCGCTAACGAAGAATGATGCTCGGGAGTAGCACCAAAGAGGAGGGCTCGCGGTGGAGATTCAAATGATGCTCGGGAGCAGCGCCAAAGAGGAGGGCTCACGGTGGAGATTCAAATGATACTCGGGAGCAGCGAAGTATGGAGAGCACGGATAGCATTTGTCCTTATGTGAAAAGGTAGACCATGCTGCAATAGTAAAACATTATGCACAGAACCCTTGCGATGAGTAAATCGAAATAGTGAGCGAGTGATTAGTTGACAGCGTAGAAAGCGAGTGATTGGCTGACGAGTGATTGGTTGGCAAGTGTTGATGAAGGTAGCTTAGTTTCAAGCCCTGCTGTGTATTCCAAACACCAACATTTATGAGTAGGTTAAAAAGTTAAGAGGGATCACTGCCAAGTGGAGGGTGCAGACGGTTGAGAGAAGTTTTGAATATACTAAACGTCGCTAGTTCGAATCTCATTGAGGATAGCGGTGGAAGTTTATTTTTGAGAAAACGGTTGCAAGAGTACGAAACCCAGTGCAATCAGTTGACAGAGTTTTGTTGGTTGGTTTTTGCCCTCGTGTCGGTGGAAGTAAAGAAAAAGGAGCAAGTGCTCCTTGGTTAACGTGAGCAGCGTGGTCCACATGGTTGAGGCCCTAGTGCTAAAGGTGTGCACGACTTGAGGGGGGTCATGGGTTCGAGCTTTGAGGAGGCCTAAAGTTTTATGCTAAACATTTTTAATACTTTTGGATATAATTGAAGATTGAGGTATGCAATGTTGTGATTTATTTTACTTTTATGGTATAAGTGGTTTTGGGAGTTATAAGGTTATGCAATGTTGTGATTTATTTTATTTTATGGTACAAGTGGTTTTAGGAGAGATAAGGAAGTTGTGCAATTAAAGACCTTGGTGATGATTATTGAAAAGTGGAGTAATGTTGATTATGTTGTGATCTACTAACCCTTGTGAAGATTGGCAAAAGAATTTTGTGATTGTGGCAGATTTCCAAAGGGGTTCCTTCACTTCAATAAGGTATGGGCACATTCTTCTTATGAGTATGATTGGTGTATGTTTTCCTGAAATAATATTGGAGTGAAAAGGTATTCAACAAGGTTTCCTTTGATTGGGTGTAAGTCCTAGTTTCTGGTTTGTTGAAGACTACTTATGCATTGTTATCCTTGATGAGAATTTTGGTGAATGCATAATTCTGGTTTGAGGTAGTGGAAGCATTGTGCACTAGGGTTTATGGTTGTGAGTCTTGATACTTGCTTTGAGTTGGTAAAACCCTTGGATGGCTGTTTTGAGGTTGATGGTTGAGTTGCTTCCATAGAGGTTGGTTGATCAAGTTATTGCTTTTACTTGATACATGATATTGGGCTTACTCCATTGAGTTGATTTGAACAAGTTATTCTTTGCATTTGGTGATATTGTGTTAGTGGCTATTTTGTTCAAATATCTTTGGAGGGAAAAGGATTTCTACTTGTTTCCTTTTCTAGTGATGATTGGTTGAATACTTCAAGGTTAATGTTGAGTTGAATGATGTTGGTTAAACTTTGTCTTTGAGCATTTTTGTTGAAGCCCTAATTGGTTGAGAAAAGATATTGGTTGTTGGAAATAACATGAGTATCATTGTTATATGACATATTGCTTGGTTGGCAATTGTTGGGTTATGTTTCATGTTCTTGAGAAAAGCATACTGCATCTATCTTATTCTGTTGAAATTGAGATTGAGTTGAGATTGAGGTTGGGAGTTAAGTATAGAACATATTGAGTCTCTAACAATTTTCTTTATGCTTCTATGAGGTTGATGAATCACATTGGGTCTCTAACAATTCTCTTTATGGGTTCACGCCAAGAAAGTTTTTCTTGATGAACTTGTGAGCAGGTTTTGGATAGGTTCCATTGGGGACTTGTGAGCAGATTTGGACAAGTCCTAGCAGAGGACTTGTGAAGCTGAGGTTGATAGTTCTATCAGAGAACTTGAGGACAGAGGTGCATTGGTTCTATGATAAGAACCTAAGGACAGATTTGTGCCAGACTGAAGGACTGTGTTTGGTGCTAATCAAAGACAGAGGAAGAGGAAATTTATGCTAGAACAAAGGATTGTGTTTAGTGCAAATTTGAGGACCAGCTTTGAGGTGATAGAGTTGAGGAAAGAGGTCTCCAGCCAGAGCAGGGAAGACAGGTGTCTTATGTGGATAGAGTTCCATTTGCTAAGGGCAACGGAGGTAGAGGTCTTCTAGAGGATCCCCAGCCAGAGCAGAGATAGGGGAAGGTATCTCCTTTGAGAAGAGGCTCATAAATTCAGATTGGGGAAAGGTTTCTCCTTTGAGCCGAGGCTCATAAACATTGTAATTGGGAAGGTTTCCCAAAGAACTTTGAGATAACTTTTAGAGAAAAGTTTTGTGGATGAACCACATTGAAATTGTTGTGTCACTTTGTGGATGATCTTGTGCATTATTTTGATATTGCTTTGGATATATTGCTTTATTGTTTTGAAGTATAAAGGAAAAGTAAAAATAGGTCTTATACTGTTCACCCCCCCCTCTCAGTATAAGCTTGTGTTCTTCAGAAAATGAGCCAAGTCTTAAGGAAATCATCACATAATTCAACAAGCCAAATGAAGTTCAATTTTCTGAACCTGAGTTAGGGGTCTATGCTTTTGATGTTGAAAGAGCTACCGAAGAACCTAAAAAAGAAGCAGCTTCCTGTAGCTCTTTTGAAGAAGATAATCTCGTGTGGTTACTCAAGTTTGATGGATCTAAGTTAAAACAAGGGGCAGGAGCTGGAGTGGAACTCACTTGTCTGGGAAGTAAACCAATGTTTGTTGCCTATAGATTGCAATTTCCTTGCACTAACAATGTGGCAGAATATGAAGCTCTTATCTTTGGATTACATTTGGCTTTGAGCAAGAAGGTTAAGTGTTTGAAAGTATTGGGAGATTTGGAGTTGGTTGTCAAAAAAGTTAAAGGACAATATACCTGTCGTGATAAGAGATTGAGCCTTTATAGAAATAGGGTAAGGGACCTCATTAAGGAATTCGATGCTTTTAATATATCCCTTATTTCTAGGAAAGGAAATCGTATAGCTGATTCTCTGGCGGTCGTTGTAGGCATGTTAAATCCAGTTGACATAAAAAAATGCAAGAAGTTTTCCATTGAGTTGGTCCCTTGCCCATCGATACACGATAACGTCGAAACTTGCAAGTTTTTGAGAATGATAGACACATTTTTGAATTTGTCACCAATTCAGGTATTTTTGAGAACCAAGTGATTGATGAAGATCAAAGGTGGCAAGAAGAAACAGAAGGAGAAAGTGAAGTTACATTTCAATCCAACAAGATACCTAAGAACATCGTTTCATTGGAGAAGGTGTTTGATATGGGATATAAAACTAGAAAAGGAAAAAGGGTTCCACCTCCTAAAGATGCTTGTGACCTAATCAATATAGGGAGTGTGGATAATCCACATGAAGTGTACATCGCAAAGGCATGTACAGCTGATGAGAGGGAAAATATAATATGTGCACTAAAGTATTACATGGATTGCATTGCTTGGAATTACAATGAGTTGAAAACGTATGATCAAAACGTTATTATGCACACCATCCCTCTAAAACCGGATTCCAAACCCTTCAGACAAAGACAACAACCTGTTAACCCATTACTTGAGCCCTTGATTGAGAAATAGGTCAAGCGGTTGTTGGACACAAAGATAATATTTCCCTTTAGGCACTCAACTTGGGTCGCTAATATTGTTCTAGTAAGAAATAAGAATGGGGAGATAAGGCTATGCATAGATTTTAGAAATCTCAACAAAGCCTCACAAAAGGATAATTACCCACTACCATCAATTGATGAAATCTTGCAAGCGATGAATTGGTCTGAAATGATGTCTTTTCTCGATGGGTATTCTGGAAGACAGGATGAAGACGACCTTCACAACCAAATGGGGAACCTTTGCCTATAGAAGAATACCTTTCGGATTATTAAATGCAGGCACAACATTTCAATGTGCCATGGATTATGCATTCAAAGGGCTCATAGGTAAATGTATCATTGTGTATGTGGATGACATTCCTGTGTTTTCAAAGGAAAGAAAAGATCATGTGAAAGATTTGAGGAAGGTTCTCCAAAGGTGTAAAGAGCACGAAATTTATTTAAATCCAAAAAAATGCATCTTTGGAGTGACAGAAGGAAGATTGCTTGCCCATATCATTTCAAAAGAAGGTATCTCCATTGATTTGAAAAGGATAGAAGCTATCCAAAACCTGCCTCTCCTAGCTAGCAAAAAGGAATTGAGATCTTTCTTTGGGAAAATCAATTTCGTGAGGAAGTTTATTTCTGGCTTCGCTGAGATAGCTAAACCACTGAATGAGATGCTCAAAAAGGATGTGAATGTCAGATGGGACGAAGAAAGGAGGGTTGCCTTCCAAAGCATCAAGGATGCTATTTCTAAAGCCCCTGTCCTTATAAGTCCAAATTATTCTAAGCCTTTCTTTATTTATGCTTTCGCATCTAAACACTCTTTTACGAGTGTCTTGACTCAGAAAGGTGAAGATAACACATAAAATCCCATAGCTTTTCTAAGAAATCCTTTGAAGGATGCTCAATTGAGGTATTCCATCCTCGATAAGCAAATGTATGCACTTTTCAAAACAGTAAAAAAATTCAAACATTACATTGTGCATAGTAGGGTCTTTGCCATTGTGTCGGACCCTACTGTTAAAACCATGTTTGTGCAAAATGAGCTAGGTGAGAGAAGAGGTAAATGGATTTCTACTATCTAGGAATTTGACCTTGAAATTCAACCCATGAAGTTAGTTCGTGGACAAGGACTTGTGAAAAAAATTGCTGAGAACAATCCCCAAGTCACATGCCAATATTCAGATGGAGAGCGCAGTTCTAAAGATGATTGGTATGTTGATATTGTGTATTTTCTATTAAATGGTAAGTGTCCATCACATCTTAATTCTACCCAAATAAGAGCCGTGAGACTTAAATCTACTAATTATCATATTTGGTCTGGTGTTCTTTACAGGAAAAATCACGAGGGAATTTACCTACAATGCTTAAATCAAGAAGAATCTACCAATGTTTTGCAAGAGTTTCATGGTAAATACGGAACCGGCCATGGTTCGGCAAATTCAACAGCACATCAAATCCTGAGAGTGGGATATTATTGGCCCCACATTTTTAAAGATACACATGCACACGTGCGATCTTGCCATATTTGTCAAATGACTACCAATAGAGAAAGGAATGCAACTATGCCATTGCAACTTGTAGTTGAGATGAGACCATTTGCACAATGGGGATTAGACTTCATTGGGGTTATTAACCCAAATTCTTCAGATTCCCATAAATTCATACTCATAGCTACATATTATTGCACTAGATGGGCAGAAGCAATTCCTACGAAGCATGCTACTACGGATGTGGTAATAAAATTCCTCGAAGATCATATCGTAACAAGGTTTGGAATGCCCGATTCTATTGTAAGTGATAATGGTAAGGCTTTTGTTTCCACTCAATTTGCAAATTGGGCATATGATAATAAGGTGAGTTTAAAGTTTTCGTCTAACTATTACCCTCAAGGCAACGGTTTGGCAGAATCTTCAAATAAAAATTTGTTAACCATCATTAAGAAGTTATTGGAAAAGAATTCTCGGGATTGGCACAACCAATTAAAATTTGCTCTTTGGACAGATAGGACTAGAGAAAAATAATCAATAGGGAATACACATTATCATCTAGTTTATGGGCAATATCCAAATTTTCCTACAAATTTGAAGCTTCAAACCCTTCGTTTCACACAAGAATACCTCGAAACTGACAATCACATTGAGGCTAGATTGAGTCATCTAATGCACCTTGATGAAAAAAGAGAAGAAGCCATGCTCCACATGAGCAAACATCAAGGTGTGGTCAAAATATGGTTTGATAAAAGAGCCAAAATTAAGTCTTTCAGGATCTCGAACTTGGTCTTATTGTGGGATAAAAAACATGAGGAGAAAGGGGATCACAAAAAGTTTGATTGTCTTTGGTTAGGCCCTTATCAAATTTTTGAAATCTTAGGGGAGAATACTTTCAGACTAAGAACTTTGGATGGGAAAGATTTGACGTTACCCGTTAACGGGCAAGTTCTAAAGCATTATTTTAGCCCTTAAATCATGTGAAATTTGTATCATGTTGTACATTCGTATTTAATTTTTTGGTTTTGATGTTGGTTTTACATTTTTGTTTTGGTTTTAAGTTGTGTGTTGGTCCTTTGGATATTTTTTGGGTTTTAAATAATAATAATAATAATAATAATAATAATAATAATAATAATAATAATAATAATAAAGCGAGATGTTAGCGTATGTCCTTATGAATGTTGCCTAAGACTAGAAGAATATGAAATATCGGAATTGTATTGCAGAAAGCTCCACGAATATCACAAAAACATTAAAGAATATCGTTTAGAATTTGAGATGCATGAAGTTGTCAGTTTTACAAAGTAGGTGGGATGCTCCATCCACATCTCAAAAGGAGCAATGCATTCATATCTCATGTACATTCCGCATTGCATATACATTTCATCTCAGTTACATCTTCATTTCATGTACAATTATAGTAAAGGTGTCGAATCCTCTTAGGATTATTACATAACATTTATTAAAAGGATCCTAAGGTTGGGAACTGATGCCCAAACTATCTTGAACCAAGCACATTCTATGCATATTAAAAAGGATCTTGAGAAAAATGGTCAAAACCATACTTGGAAGAAAAGGTGAGGTGAAAGGAGTATTTCATGTCTGTCCTATCATGCAACATAATCCCTAAAATGGTGGTTTTTACCACTCCCATAGTGCTTAAAGCCTAAAATCAGAGTAGTAAGGATAGGGTTAAATCTTCATCGAACTTAGGTTGAGGATCCAACTCCCCAAAGCTATGATTTGACCTTCATGGAGTAGTAAGGATAGGGTCTAATTCTCATATTGCTTAGGTTGAGAATCTGATTCCCCAAAGCTTCCATTTTACCCACTCAAGAACTTGAAATTTAAAAGAAAATATTTTTCATTTCTTTATTAATATTGGATTTGAAGGATCGTACTACATGTCCCTTGCAAGGATGGGTAGTCATCCCCAAGGTCCAAGAAATCAAAGTAAAGTCAAATCCTGTATTATGGGGGTTAATATCCACCGGGGCTATAGACGCTTGGCTGGCAGTGGAGTATGTTCATGCGTGGCAACATGTCTTGTCTAAAAGCAAGACCACTGATTACTCAAACGGACAGGCTAGCCTGACAGTTTCATCCATAACAGGTTAGATCATTTTGTTCAAGATGAGGTAATAAACTCCAGATTAGAGTAGTAAGGATAGGGTTAAATTCCCATCTCGCTTAGGTTGGGAATCCTATTCTCCAAAGCTCTGATTTCACTTACACTTGCACATGGGTTCAAGATGGTAGTGACACATAACCAACTTTGGGGATCTAGTAAATTAATTCAATATACATATTTTTTGTCCTAAGAGGGTTTGACAATTTTAATATGTTCGTTCATGATGCTAGAAGGTCTGAGCCTTTACAAAGCAGGTTGTTATATCTCTAACATAGTTGTCATACGTCAAATCCTGCATAAATCATTTGTAGCCTTGCATACGAATCATAAGTGAAACTAACAATGGAATGTTGATCAATTTCAAATGATAGGAAATGAAGCACATTGCACACACTGAGCTGATGTTTAACAATTCTAATGTTTTATGTATTTCTCATCTAGTTTCATTCTTGGGATATTTGCTAACGCTTGTATTTGAGTTTGTGTGTTTTTAGGTTGAGTTCTCATCAAAATGCTCAAGAGCATTTCCCAGCAGAGTCACCATTTTTTGTGGCTGATCCACAACGTACCCCAAAATTGGGGACCCACATTTTTTGCATGTGTTCCAAGAAGACCGAAGTGGCCCATAGGCTAAAGTTCAAAGAAAAAAAGCAAAACACCACAAGGAGAAAAAGTGTCGCAATATCGCGACATGTTGCACCATCGCGGCCCAAAAAGAAAAAGTGTCGTGATATCACGACATGTTGCACCATCGCGGCCCAAAAGAAAAAGTGTCACGATATTGCGACATGTTGCACCATCGCGGCCCAAAAAGAAAAAGTGTCAAGATATCGTGACATGTTGCACCATTCGGCCCAAAAAGAAAAAGTGTCGCGATATCGCGACATGTTGCACCATTGCGGCCCAAAAAGAAAAAGTGTCATGATATCGCGACATGTTGCACCATTGCGGCCCAAAAAGAAAAAGTGTTGCGATATCGCGACATGTTGCACCATTGCAGCCCAAAAAGAAAAAGTGTCATGATATCGCGACATGTTGCATTTTCGTGACCAAACGAGGAAATAAATAACAAGAAAGAAAAGTGTCGCGATATCACGACATGTTGCGTTTTTGCGGCCAAAGACAAAAAGTGTCGCGATATCGTGACATGTTGCATTTTCGCGGCCAGAAGGAAAAAGTGTCGCGATATCGCGACATGTTGCATTTTTGCGATTCAAAGCAAAGAGACAAGCAGAGAAAGAAAAAGTGTCGCGATATCGCGACATGTTGTGTTTTCGCGATTCAAAATGGGCAGACAAGAAGAGAAAGAAAAAGTGTCGCGATATCGTGACATGTTGCATTTTCACGATTCAAGATGGGCAGACAAGCAGAGAAAGAAAAAGTGTCGCGATATCGCGACATGTTACATTTTCGCGGCTAAAAGAAACAAAATATGGAAGGGGCCAAAAGTGTCGCGATATCGCGACATGTTACATTTTCATGGCTAAAAGCAACAAAAGACGGAAGGGGCCAAAAGTGTCATGATATCGCGACATGTTCCATTTTCGTGATTCAAAGCAACCAAGGAGAGCAAGGAGGCAAAAGTGTCACGATATCGTGACATGTTCCATTTTCACCAAGGTAACGGACCTGCATAGTGACATGGACATAAGGATAAAATCCAGTGAATAAGGCAAGCGTTACATAAGGAATCTTTAATGATTTGAAATCATTTAAGATGGTCGTTACACACGGAGGGAAATGGACGCAAAACCATGTGGAGAAATCACAGCGAAGGGCCACAAAATGGAAAGCAAAGCACACGCATACAGGGAAGGTGAAATGAACAGTCAGGGAAGGTGAAACGAATAGCCATCGGCAAATGAAATGAACCTTCAGGGAATAAAACAATGTTTTCACAAGTTTAAATACGCCATTCAAAGAGGCCAGAAGGGGAGGAACTTTTCAGAGAAGATTGCAGTAATGAAGGCAAGGCCTTAGCACTGGGTTTCTTTGGATATTTTCTTCCACATTGGACTAGTTTTTCTTATTCCACAAAAAGGGTTGGAAACTACTGCAAGCAGAGTTGCAGAGCTAAAGGCGAGAAGGCCATTCTAGGCCTGTTTGAGTTGTTTCTCTTCCACAGACGGGTTTGGGAAAACCAAAAATTTTGCTATTGTAAAATGACACATTTTTAATGCAGAAGTGTTCAAAAATTTGCATCTTGTGGGCAAGAAAGAATGAGATTTTCTTTGCATGCTATGGAGTTAATGTTTATTCTTTCACCTTTTCAGATTTTGAATTTATAGATAATGTTGATGCCATTTCTTTGGGTTACATTAGGCGAATATTTGAAATCTGAATTTTATTTCGTACCCTAGGAACTAGCACTTGGCTTATATGGATTGTGCTTGTTTGTAGGTCCAATAGGTTAGGTTGCATGCACGGAGACCTCACATATTCAATTTTATCGAAATAGGATATCATCATACTGAATGCATTTTATTTTCAGTTTTTGCATTTCATTTTCATTTTTCTACATTTTATATTTTTCTAGAAGTTTTTTTAAATTTTCAAGGCATTGAAATAAACATTTAAAAAATATCAAAATCCAAAAAAAACAATGAACAATCACTAAAGTTTTCATGATGAAATAAACCAACATTGCCCCTTGTTTATAGTTACTTGCAATCACTAAGGTGTTCCAAGCATTCAAATTGAATATCTTATATTTGAGATTACTAATACACACATGTAAATGCTAATACAGTGGAGACCTTGGAGAAGTTGTTTGTTTAACTTCTTTGCAAGAGGGGATTTGGAACCCAAATCCTAAAGGAGAGTGTACTTTCACAACAGGGTGAAAATACCACTCAACACAGGGAAAACATGGAAAGCAAAGAAAAAATACTTAATATAAATTTTCAGCTGACACACACACATAAATGTTGTACACAAACATAATAGAAAACATAAAGAACATTATACAAACTTAAAAAAAGAAAAGTAAACTTGACAAGTAATCTGTTAATTCAGCTGCAGTAAAATTATAGATTAAAACTTGCCATAAAAATCCTCCTTCTAGATCTAAAGTGAGCCCATACTTCTTGATATAGAAGGAGGTGAAAAACACTCCTTAACTAATTAACACTCAGAACAAAAAATGGTAAAATAACTGCACTTTTATTGATGATAAAACATGTTGAAAACTGTTACAAAAAATTACTATACAGTCCTAATTGTTGCTATTGAAAACTCTCCTCTATTCTAATTCTTAACTGGCTCAACCAAGGAGGGAGCTGTGTTATTTATATAAATATTTACAACATATCCCATGCTCAAATCAGCCTATGTGCTACTTTACAGTGATTTGCCAATAATTTTAGATATGAAATAAATGCAAATCTTGACAGTTTGTGTTGTAGTAGTAGTCATTGGCCTTTAGAAAGCATCTTCAGTGGTGGGAGTACATGGGAGGAGTCTAGAAATATCTCACACATATTTTTCCACTTTAGAATATGCCATTTCTATATTGCAAACAACTTTCTATTATGCTGTAGTTTTTTCTGGGTTTATCCTAAAAGAGGATCAAAATTGATCTTTTCCATGAATGGTGGCTTTGGACAGCAAGGATGACAAAGTCAAATGGGAGATATTTTCCTTGAACATTTTCAACCTTCTTTCCCTTTTTTCCATTGTCAGAAATCAGTCAACAAGTCAAAAATCACTTTCTGTTCTCATTTTGAAGATAGGTGGCTCATTCCGAAGAGACTGTATTTCTCATTCCAAAGATGTCCGCTCATTTCGAAGAGACTGTATTTCTCATTTCGAAGATGTCTGCTCATTTCGAAGATCTTTGAAATGAAAAATTATGTGCTCTTCAAGGGAATTCATCTGCATTTCTCAGGTGAGTTAGCTCTTAGGATCAGATTGCAATAGCATTCATCTCTCTCCATGTGTGAATTCCATGCCTTGCCATTCATTGGTAGCTTGCTGAAATTTAAATGGTAAATTACTACATTTTCCAACTCTATTGCATAGTTGTAAAATATTGGTATTTCTTGCAAATTCAAACAAATTAGAACATGGAAAAATTATTCAAATATCAACATGAAGGAGTACATCAAGTTGCTACTGAATTTATACACTTCATTCACCAAGTAACCATGCTAAAATAGTGCAATAATGCTGCACAATTGTCCTTGCTCTATTATACCCTGTTGCTACCTATTTAGACCATGTGGGAATGCTTATAAATAGGTCATATGTATTTTGTAGTCCTTATGAACTCATTTCATCCATATCCTCATGCTTTGCTTGACAACTTCAAGGTGTTCCTATAAAGTGACAGCTTGCTAATTTTTATATGGCTGTTTTTTCAGATTTTCAGATTTATGACAGTCCTAATAATTTGGCTTCAATGTGGACTTCAAATAAGTTGAAGGGCCAGAAAACATACATAAACCATTATGAATTTAATGGATATCAACATACCACATTTGGTTTTTTGAAATGCATATTTTTATTTGCTACTTAATCAAGCAAAAGCAGTCACAAAATGCTGAAAATAGTCAAAAACAAAGATATAATGACCCTAACATAAAATCATGCAAAAACTTAACAAATATATATTCTAATAAACTATTTGGCATTTAAATTAATAATATGACAGTTTTTATATGTCAAACATAGTGTAAAAATGAGGCATTTTCAGGCCTCATCATCCCCCTCAGCTTGAACTGATGCATGCCCTTATTCATCCTAGTAGGCCATAGTAATATGCTGGTTTTATCCTTGTGATAAACATCCTTTGCCACCTGCTACCTGAGAAATTTTTCCTTGCTGCACTACACCAAACATTTTTTAATTTAAGCACAGGTATTTCACTTTTCTACAACCTTGCAAAAAAAAGTTTTCAATCAATTTTTTTCAATTTTTTTTTTTTTTTTATTCTGTTTTTTTTTTTCTTGCATATCTTTTTCTTTTTTTTTTTCATTTGCAACTTGCAAATTTTTAACTTATGCACTTTCATCCTTCAATATTGCAATTTCTGCAACTACTGCAATTTTAACTCTTTTTCTGCCCTTCTACAAGTTTTAGTGCTGCAAGGTACCTCTTAAAGGCTTGGTATCATATGATTCATCTTGCAATAGCCCTATTGTGGAACCATATTTGGAAGATGCACTACTATTGGTGAAATTTTTTATTCTTAACAACATTTCAGCCTGAATGCCTATTTTTATTGTTTGCACCTTTTGAACAAAATTGATAAAATTTTGATTTTGAAATGCTTGAGGGTTGTACTTACTTGTGGTAGAGCCTTATAAACCTCAATATTTGATGTAACCTACTATTTTTTCTATTCTATAGCATTTTTAGAAATTATGGTGCAGTTTCTGTTCATTCTGAAGACATTTTGCTCATTCCAAAGATATGCATGTTAATTTTGAAGATATGACTGTTCATTCCGAAGATGCATCAAAAAATGTAGAAATGACCTCCTATGCAAAAGTTAGCTATAGATTCTATTATGGGCCCATATCTAGAGTGTATAAGCCTTCCATAACATCAAAAATCCCTTCTTCATCCTTTTGTTTAGATGTTATTCTTTGTTTTGTATGTTGTTGTTTTATTCTAGTAGTACTAAAATAGAATCTTCAGGTGCATTTTGTTGATTATCCTCCTTCAATTTATCAGATAATTGTGAGATAAACTTGCAGTCCTACTTCTAAAACTTGCCCTACTAATTGAGATAGAATTTATGCCATGTCTGTCCCAAAATCAGGTTTTTGTATAGTTTTGAAATTCTCATGCAACTAAGGGCAAAAAGGGGGTGTTTCTTGACATTTTGATCATGTTCCATTTTCAACTTACCAATATTGTATGAATATTTTATGCCAAATACCGATTATCATACATTAAATGTTAAATGCTTACTATGACTTAAATGTAAGAAACGCATACCTTACTGTCCTGAAAATTAATCATGCACCTTACAAGCTGCTTCTGATGATTGTTAGTAGGCTATCTAAAAACATAAAAATAACACATGTGCAGTGTGAGAGTTTTACAATGGTGGAATAATGATGGATAGATCAACAAGGCAATGCATGCCAAAAAATTGGTTTTCATGCAAGCCAAATCAGTAGCGCCTCCAAGAAGGTTTTTGCTACTGAATTATTCATTTTTTTTTCATCATTTTTTTATTTTTTTCCTCTTTTTTTCATTTTTTGTTTTCATCTTTTTTTTTTTTTCATTTTTTTCATCAGAAGAGGCTGCCATTTCTGGTTTTCAACCAACTTCTGTCCCCTTTTTTTTTTCAAGTGCTTCAATGAGAGAGAACATCTCTCACTCTTATTTGGATAAGACCAATCCTTATTCTGCAAAAACATGTCAATTGTTGTATGAAAACACCATCTCTTTCTGTTGAAACCTGCAACATTGATGCAACCTTCCTTTCAAGATGAGTAGTAAGAATCTTCATACATCATAATTGCCTCCTTAGTGCTAGAAATGAAGTATTGGCTCCCTTGTTCCTATTCATTGCTGAAATTGATGCTTATCCTCATGTATCTCCATTTTGTGGGACATGCCTTTGCTACAAATTTTATTTTTATTTTATTTTTATTTTTTCAAATTTTCTTGTCTTGCTTGTACCCAAGAAGGAAGTTCACAAACAAGACTATTATTCTTTTTGCTTTTCTTGTATTTTTTTCTTTTTTTCAAACTTTTTATCATCACTATGAATCTGATATTGAAGAGAAATTCTCTTCCATTATGTGTACATCCAATGGAATATCCTTCAAGAAATCCTCCTTAGTTAATGGTGCATGGTATACCCGAAGGCAATGTCCATTCACCACTAACATCCTCCATGAATTACCAATGGGAGAAAGAAGCACTGCTTCATATCTGAAAAATTCTTCAATCAAGTGTTGTCCATGCCTCCTAGTCTGCAAAATCTTGTCAATATGTTCTTAAAACAATTAAATACCAATTCTCAAAAGATGTTAAGTGCTTACATGAAGATAAAATCTTGATATACCCTTGTAATTCCATGTAAAGGGATTGAAATATTGTTTCAAAATAGCAACAATTTTGCTTTTTGTTTATAAGTCAGCCAACTAATAATGTTCAAGATTTTTCTTGGCTGCACTTCAATTTGTTTCATTCCTAGGAGGATAGAATTTACCCCTTTGCAATTTCTTACTAAGGAGTTCAATGTAAGTAAATTTTCTATGTGCAGTTTTTCTCCTTTATCCAAGGCTAATTTTTGTGTGTTTGGACTAAAGGTTTTCTGTGTATCTCCATTGATTTTTGTCTCTTTAATCTCAGGTAAGTTCTTGTTTGAGCACAGTTGGATGTTGCTGTAGTCAATAACATTTCTTGCAGGTTTTTTTTTTTTTTTATATCAGATTCAGCTACATAGACAGGGGTTGTCTGTCCTGTATTATTTAGACTAATCACAAGTTGGGATAAAAAAGAAATATTTTTGGTTTGCACAATAAGACAATAAGTGTACAACTTTAGCAGATCAACTACTTGTCAGGTAGGATCACCTCTAATGAGATCAACTATTGTCTATGTAGGCTAAGAATTACTAGGTTGTGGTTTAGCACGGTAAAATCCTAACAATATTTAAGTAATAATGGAAAAGTCTAGGATCATCATTAAGTTGTAAACTCCTATTTTGATTATGCAAAAGTTTTTATGATTTTTTTTAATAGATTTAGCTTACATAGACAGGGGTTGCCTGTCCTGTATTATTCATATTGGCCATAGGTTGGGCTGAAGGTGGTGGTTGATTTACTTGCCCTGTTTGTTGTTGTTGGGATCTCACTTTGAGAAGAATTCAAACTAGGCAACATATTTTGCATCTCTGAGTTATGGAAGTAAACGAAATTCATCAATGATATGTCCCTGTGAACAAATGCTACAGGTAGCTGATATGGCTATTTTGTTTAAGGGGTAGTCTTGTGTATCTACCATGATATCTTTCAAACACCTAGTACAAATTTGTTTATACTACCCTGATGATATGGATATAAAAAGGGCAGTACTAGTAGATGACTCTTCTAATTTTTTTAAAGAGATCTTATGTTTCCTAATAATGAGGATGATGAATTCTTTCAATTTTTATCAAAAATTTCAAACATAGGCAATTTAACCCCCAAGTGTGAAGATCATCTCCCTATGGTTGCTTATTTTCTAAATGGACTGAAATGCAACTATCAATAATTATTATTTATACCAATTATTACATTCAGATTTTACTCTGAACTTCATAAATTAGCACAATAATAATTATTTGATTGCTTTTACCCTCTAACAACACCATGTTCCCTGGCAACGATGCCAAAATGATGAGTGTCGTTGAGTCTCATCATTTAATCTCAATGATTTATCAATTCGGGGTGGTGTCCAAGGCTATCTATGATAGAAGGTTAGGGTAGAGTACAATTCAAGCATTCATATTTCAAGCAATTATTGGGTGGAACATATTTGGTTTAGCCTTTTGGTGTCACACTAAACCTAATCTGCAGAACGAAAACTTGCAAGAAATAAAAACTAATTCTAAGTTCAGAAAATTAAAGTTAACTACAATTGCATGAATTGAAATTGCTGAATTGAAATCTAATCTACTTTTGTAGAATTGAAATAACAGAATTGAAATTGCTAAATTGAAATGTTGCTAAAATAAAATCCTAAATTACACTTGCAAAATTGAAATGATACTTGTAAATGAAACTTATGCTAAAAACACCTATCAATGTCCTGCCACAAAAGGTCGTCAAGCTTCTGCTACAGGAATTGACAACAAAATGAAATATGTTGAAAATAGAAAGTTGCTAAAATAGAAAGCAGGGAAAACATGGAAAGCAAAGGAAAAATGCTTAATATAATTTGTTAGCTGACACACACACAAATGTTGTACACAAACATAATAGAAAACATAAATAACATTATACAAACTTAAAACAAAAAAAGTAAACTTGACAAGTAATCTATTAATTCTGCTGTAGCAAAATTACAGATTAAAACTTGCCATAAAAATCCTCCTTTTATATCTAAAAGTGGGCCCATACTTCCTGATCTAGAAGGAGGTGAAAAACACTCCTTAACTAATTAACACTCAGAACAGAAAATGATAAAATAACTGCACTTTTATTGATGATAAAACATGTTGAAAACTATTATAAAAAATTACTGTACAATCCTAATTGCTGCTATTGAAAACTCTCCTCTATTCTAATTCCTAAATGGCTCAACCAAGGAGAGAGTTGTGTTATTTATATAAATATTTACAACATATCCCATGCTCAAATCAGCCTATGTGCTCCTTTATAGTGATTTGCTAATAATTCTAGATCTTTAGTGGTGGGAGTACGTGGGAGGAGTCTAGAAATATCTCACACATATTTCTCCACTTCAGAATATGCAATTTCTATCTTGCAAACAACTTTTTATTATGCTACAGTTTTTTCTAGGTTTATCCTAGAAGAGAATCAAAATTGATCTTTTCCATGAATGGTGGCTTTGGACGACAAGGACGACAAAGTTAGATGGGAGATATTTTCCTTTAACCTTTTCAACCTTATTTACCTTTTTCCATCGTCAGAAATCAGTCAACAAGTCAAAAAGCACTTTTTGTTCTCATTTCGAAGATAAGTGGCTCATTCTGAAGAGACTGTATTTCTCATTTCGAAGATGTCTGCTCATTTTGAATATCTTTGGAATGAACAACTGTGTGCTCTTCAAGTGATTTCATCTGCATTTCTTAGGTGGGTTAGCTCTTAGGATCAGATTGCAATAGCCTTCATCTCTCTCCATGTGTGAATTCCATGCCTTGCCATTCATTGGTAGCTTGTTGGAATTTACATGGTAAATTATTGCATTTTCCAACTCTGCTGCACAATTGTAAAATATTGGTATTTCTTGAAAATTCAAAAAAATTAGAACATGGAAAAATTATTCAAATATCAATATGAAGGAGTACATCAAGTTGCTACTAAATTTATATACTTCATTCACCAAGTAACCATGCTGAAATAGTGCAGTAGTGCTGCACAATTGTCCCTGCTCTATTATACCCTGTTGTTGCCTATTTAGACCATATGGGAATGCTTATAAATAGGTTAGATGTCTTCTGTAGTCCTTCTAAACTCACTCCATCCATATCCTCATGCTTTGCTTGACAACTTCAAGGTGTTCCTATAAAGTGACAACTTTCTAATTTTTATATGGCTATTTTTTTAGATTTTCAGATTTATGACAATCCTAATAATTTGGCTTCAATGTGGACTTCAAATAAGTTGAAGGGCAAGAAAACATACATAAACCATTGTGAATTTAATGGATATCAACATACCACATTTGGCTGTTTGAAATGCATATTTTTATTTGCTACTTAATCAAGCAAAAGAAGTCACAAAATGCTAAAAATAGTCAAAAATAGAGATATAATGATCCTAACATAAAATCATGCAAACACTTAACAAATATATATTATAATAAACTATTTGGCATTTAAATTAATAATATGATAGTTTTTATATGTCAAACATAGTGTAAAAATGAGGCATTTTCAGGCCTCATCATTTTTAGCTTCACTTATGTGAGGCTAGATTTCATCAGTATTGGCAAGAAAAATCAACATGAGAAGTATATTGTTATTTTATCCCATGCAATTTGATATGCTCCTACTGTAGTGGGTTTTTGAATAGTGCCATCTACTATATCCCACATTTCCTCAACAATAAGAATGGTCTTTATCTTGGTTTTCCATGCAGAAAAATTAGAACCTTTAAGCAATTGTGTATAATTTAGGTATTTTTTGATAGTTTCCATGATGAAGGTTCTAAGAATGGTTCCAAGATGGTCTCTATTTATCTCTACTTGATATTTAATGGCACTTTCCTAAAAACTTTCTTGAAGAAAGATGATCAATTTGAGGAAATTTAAGCCAAACAAGAAGAAATGAGAGATAATTCACTCTATTGATATTTAATGGCACCTGAAGAAGGATAGTTAGTTTGAGGGAATTAAGTAAAAAAAAAAAAAAAAATTAGGGATTTTTATCTAGGAGAGAGTATCATGAAAAATTGTCTTTATACTTGTGCAATGAGTTTACACAAATTCTTGTGAAATTGTGGGGCTTTGAGTGCTCTTGATTTTGATGACTTATAATTGCAAAAAATAAGAAATTAAATGCAATAATCAATCAAAGAGTGCCCACAAATTTTTTATCACATAGGTTTCGAATGCAACCTAAAATACACCTAATTTAGCAATGCCAATTTTTAATAAAGGTGTCAAGTAATATCGAAAATGTACCTAATTACAAGTTTTTGCAACAAAAGAATGATTTGTGTTTTGCAAAAAAAATAACTTTGATTTTTCAAATTCTCCCCCATTGTGTTATAATTTTTGCAAAAGGACAATTATCAATGATCAATTATCCCCCTTTGTTTTACAAAAATAACAAATTAGCACACTTTTCAAGAAAAGTCGACACACGACAAGATTTTGAAAGGCTTTCCAGAACCAGTCAATACACGACATGGTTTTAGTGGATCCTTAATGCTTCAATACTCAAATTTTGGAGGTGCATAAGGATTAAAAGGTTCTCTAATCCTTATGGGACCATAGCTTCGATCCACACCCTTCCAAGGATTTGTGTAAGTATTGAAACGAGGTAAAATATTTCTGTGTCTTCTAAGCATCTACCAAAAATCAAATCTTGTGGTTTGACGGTGGAATTCATTTCTCTTTCGAATGAATCTTAGACGACGAAGAGATTTTTGGATCCAAGGCCCCTTCTTCATGAGACAAAACTTGTACTCTCAAAAAATGATTAAAAAAAATTGGAGAAAAGTGTTAGAAATCTCAATTTGTTGCAAAAGAAATTGTGCTTTGATTTTTGTCTCTTATCCCCCTTTGATTTGGAGAAAACAAAAAAAACATCAATTTTTATATTTTGCAAAAAAAAAAAATTGCCTTGGAATTTCAATTTTAATGCATAATTTTATTAAATTTCTAGCATTATTTAATAATGAAATACTTTTCATAAAAAAAATCACTCGATGTATTAAAAAAATGATTTTATATATAGAAAATATGTATTAAATTATAAAAAAAAACTAAAAAGAATAAACAAATACAAAAAAAATAAAAATTATACCTTGGGAGAAAAAAGGACAATGGTTTTTATGCAAAAAATATTGTTTAAACCCCATCGGGAGTCGAACCCACGACTTCGCAAGGATTAGCCCTACAACTGGCGCTCCTACCAATCGGGCTAGCCCGCTTGACGCTAATGGAAGGGAAAGACCTTCAATTTGAAGGCTTTCCTACATCGGAGTAGGAAAAAAATGTGGGATTAATCCCACATGCATCTTGTGGACGCACTTCCAACATTTGAAAAGAGAGAATACTCCCTTGGTTACTTGATTGCCTTCGAGAAATTTGGTCGGGCTCCATTTGCTGTCATCGATATGGCGCAGTTAGAAAGGTCCACGTATCAGGTGGGCACATGGCTAGTCCACCATGTGTCTACCACATGTTAGTCTGAGTTAGTCCATGTATCAAGTGGGAATGTGGCCAGTACACCATGTGTCTGCCACATCAGTCTGAGTTTGTCCAGGTGGCACGTGGCCAATCCACCACGTGTCAGTCCAAGTCAGTCCAATCCACCGCGTGTCAGTATAGGGTCAATCCACATGTTAGGTGCCATCCTCGGGATGCATGCCAGGTGTTGTCCTTAGAATGTGTGTCAAGTGCCTTCCTCGGGATGTATGCTATCAGGTAGTGCATCTAAAATCTGGTCGATCTCGTCAGGGAGGTGGGCCTCAGATCAAGGCCTGTGTATTGGAGGTTAGGCTGCCTGTAGAGGGCCGATAATTGAAAGTGGTGATATGATGGCCCATTCGATGGGCTGCTTGCCTCCCCTCATGGATGTGGGTAATCTACTTGTCCATGTGGGTTGCCAACCTCACATGGTTGTGGGTCGATCATCAAACCTGATATTCGATCACTAGTCTTATGGGTGGTAGGCCACCTACAGCTTGAGTGCGGGTGATATCCTATCCATTTGACCTATCAAGCCTAACATTTTTGATAGATTCCATCAGATTTGTGGGCGTGTAGGCCAATTAATCCAGCGAATTTGAAAAAATCAAACAAAGTAAAAAAAAATCATGGTTTGTGCTTGCAAAAGAACTCTGTTCAGGTGCCTTAAAGATCATGTCTAGCTAGGGGTATCGTATATCGGATTGAGCCCCATGGTCCAAATGGAATGAGATGCCTCCCACCTTGTCCAGAATTACTTTGAGTTCCCAGGTAAGCTTCCACGCTCTGATACCAATGTTAGAAAAATATTAGAGCAAAAACAATTAACCTTAGAATTAATAATATATGAGCTTAAATAACATTTGACATAGGCTATGAATAGTCTAAGAGCTAATCACGCTAACAAATGTGCTTAGAGAATTAAGTGCCTAACATATAACAAATAACGTAATCAAAATGACTACGACTACTAACCATAGATAGATATTAGGAATAATATCTTCTAGGTTAAAAAGTAAAAAGGTAATAATCTAATGGTAAAAGTAACAAACTACTTTTTACCCTAACAGGGATGAATTGCAATGTAGTATTTATGAGTTGTAGCCTTCCCACCATGGTTAAGAACTTGACTTTCCAACCTTCAAAACAAGATTTTATTCTATCCAAACATGATACCCAGTGATCCTTTTTTATTTCCTTTATGAGACAAAGGAATACCCAAGTAGGTTGATGAATTTGTTTTAAAAATTTGAAACCCTAAACTATTCATAATAATTCTTTGTAAATATAGGAAAGTGTTAATAAACAATATTAATTTATTTAGTATTAACCATCTATCCAGTAGCCTTCGCATAATGTGATAATATTTATTTAAAATATATGGTCTCACTGATTGAGGGATGGCCCATTAGAAAAGTATCATCAAAAAATTGGAGATGAGATTCTAGGGGATCATTTTTAACTTGAATACCTTTGATTTTTTATTTCATTTTTTCCTTTGAGAAATCTCTCTCTAATGCCTCCACAACAATAGTGACTAGATAAGGAGATAGTGGATCACCTTTGTAGAGTCCACAAGATAACTTATAGTAACTAGGAGAATCATTGATTAAAATAGAATATTTCAAAGTGTTATAACATTTAATCCATTCACACTAACTATGATCAAAACCAAACATTTTAGAATATCATGTAGAAAACTCCTAGAAATATTATTAAATGCTTTGTTCATATCTAATTTCAAAAACATACATATTTTTTTTATGGAATGAAGAGAATGCATGGCTTCATGCGCAATGATTACACCATCAATAATTTATTTATTACAAACAAAACCACCTTATTCCTATGACATAACACAATATATGATATCTTTTAGTTTGTCTGCCATAATTTTTGAAATGATCTTACAAATCATATTACAAAGTCTTAATGGATGAAAATGATCAAAATAATTTATCTCACATTTCTTTGGAACCAATGTAATAAAATTTGAAGAACACAAGCTTATACTGAGAGGGGGGGTGAACAATATAAGACATATTTTTACTTTTTCCTTTATACTTCAAAATAGTAAAGCAATATACCTAAAGAAATATCAAAGCAATGCACAATATCATCCACAAAGTGACACCAATTTTAACATGGTTCACCCAGAATGGCTGGGCTACGTCCACAAAACTTTTCTCTAAAAGTTATCTCAAATTTCTTTGGGAAACCTTCCCAAATACAATGTTTATGAGCCTCGGCCCAAAGGAGATACCTTCCCCCAATCAGAATATATGAGCATCTGCTCAAAGGAGATACCTTCCCCCAATCAGAATTTATGAGCCTTTGCTGAAAGGAGATACCTTCCCCTCTGCTTTGGAAATGATCCCTCAGAAGATCAACTGCCTCTACCTCTTGCCAACACGTGGAACTCCTTTCCATCGAAGACCTCTTGTCCTCAATGCTTAGCCTAAGAGACCTCTGCCTTCTATGATCACATCCACAACGGCTCAACAACCTGTACCAAACATAGTTAGTCAGTCTAGTACAAGTCTTCCTTTATCTGTAAGATTTGTCCAACTCTTGAACAAATCAATCCTCTGCATACAAGCCTTCTCAAAGACTTGCCAACTATCCTTAGGTTCTTCTCATAGAACCAATGCACCTCTGTCCTCAAGTTATCTGATAGAACTATCAAACTCAGCTCACAAGTCCTCTACTAGGACCTATCCAATTTTGCTCACAAGTCCCCACCGGAACCTGTCCAAAACTGCTCACAAGTCCCCATCGAAACTTTTCAAAAACTACTCACAAGTCCCCACTGGAACCTGTCCAAAAACTGCTTACAAGTCCCCACTGGAACCTGTCCAAAAACTGCTCACAAGTCCCCACTGGAACCTGTCCAAAACTGCTCACAAGTCCCCACTGGAACCTATCCAAAAACTGCTCACAAGTCCCCACTGGAACCTATCCAAAAACTCAGGAAGCTCACAAAGAAAAACTTTCTTAGTAGGAAATCACAAAGTAAATTGTTAGAGACCCAATGTGATTTGTCAAACTCATAGAAGTATAAAGAGATTGTTAGAGACTCAATATGTTCTATACTCAAATCCCAATATCAAAACTCAACTCAAATCAACTCAGCTCAATCTCAATCTCAAATCTGAAAACTCAACTCAATATCTAAAATGGATAGGATAGAATGTTTTCTTTCAAGAACATGAAACCCCAACAATTGCCAACTATGCAAAGAATCACATAACAATGATACTCATGTTCTTTTCACCATCAATTAGGGTTTCAACAACAATGCTCATCAAACAAGGTTTAGTCAACCAACACCATTCAACTCAACATCAACATTGAAGCATTCAACCAATCATCACAAGAAAAGGAAACAAGTAGAAATCCTTTTCCCTCCAAAGATTTTTGAAAAAAACAACCACCAACACAATATCACCAAATGCAAAGAATAACTTGCTCAAATCAACTCAATGGAGTAAGCCCAATATCATGAATCAAGTAAAGCAATAACTTGATCAAACAACCTCTATGGAAGAAACTCAACCATCAAACTCAAAACAACCAACCAAGGGTTCCACCAACTCAATGCAAGTAGCTAGACTCACAAATATAAACCCTAGTGCACAAAGCTTCCACTATCTCAAACTAGAAATTATGCATTCACCAAAAACTCTCCTTAAGGATAACAATGCATAAGTAGTCTTCAACAAACGAAAAAATAGGATTTACACCTAGCCAAAGGATACCTAGTAGAATACCTTTTCACTCCAACCTTATTTCAAAAATCATACACCAATCATACTCATAAGAAGAATGTGCCCATACCTTATTGGAGTAGAAGATAATTGAACCTTCAAGCTGTCACCACACACAACTCTCAAACTTCCAACCAAGTTAGGGTTAGAATAAAAAGAAATGAGCAATAATATAAACTTCCTTTATTACACCTTTTAGCTCCACTTCTTTAAACACAACCACCATAACATGCTAATAAATCAACAATCACGAGACTCACACCTTATACCTCCATTTTTAATTTTAGCATAGCAAAGAATAATCTTAAAAATACATCCAAAGAAATATGCCCTTATTTCTTCTAAGCTTTTATTCAATGCTAATCACAAAAGCCAAAACTCATAAAATTTAATCACACCTTATAAATCGCTGTCCAAGAAACTCCGAATTTCGTGGCATAAAGATGTTTTAATAAAAACGTGTGTTACTCTAGCAAAGCACCCCCGCGAGACTCGAAACGATGACCTCCGCCAATGCAGCGCCCAACAGTAGCCTTTGCTACCACTAGCCCACGCGGGCTACGAATTTCACAAGTGAACTTCCCTCCACTTCACCCTCGAAAAAAAACTCTCGAAGACTTTTCAACCGCACGTGCTTCTAAGTCTTCCTTCGATCGCAACGAATACAGAGCACAAACACCACAAATTGCATTCAGGGAATTTCCAATTCATTACCTTCCAACATTAGGAGTTGGAGAATAAATAGTCTCTTCGAAGACACCTTGACGTCGGTGGAAATAAAGACCATTTCGAAATTAATCAAAAGTCTTTTCAAAAAGGGTTTAAAAACCCTTAAATAATTTTAATAAATTAAAAATAAAAAAGGTTTAAAAACCTTTAAGTATTTTTAATAAATTAAAAATAATTTCTCCATTAATTAATTAAATAATTAATTAATTAAAACCTTGAAGGGTTTTAAATAATAATTAAATAAATAATAAAGAGAACCTCCATTGGTTTTAATAAAAACCATTGCCAATGGAATCTCTCCGGATTCTCTTAAAAAGATTCTCTTGGAATCTTCCACCTTTGAAGCCAACACATCCTCTTAACATTAATGCCATTTCCTTTTGACATCAATGAAAACTCATAGAAAAGAAGCTAGGATCTCAAACCCAAAATTGCCAACAATCTCCCCCTTTGTCATTGATGGCAAACCATGCTTCTCAATAACACAAAAACTCAACATAAATAGCTCCCCCTGTCTTGAGACTCTCCCCCTTACTCAAATCTCTCACCCTTTGTCATCAAAGGCAAAGGGTCACCTTTGGGGCTTGGGACTAAGAATGAGCCTCTTAGCTTAGTCCCTCCCCCACCTCCTGATGAGGTGATTAATTCTTGGGTGGGAGTAAAACTCCCATTAGGCACTGATCATCATCAGCGTCTATAACTTCCTTGCCGGGCATTCTCTTGAAATCTTTGTCCATATTCCTATTCCTGTCACTGTTCTTATTCTTGTTCTCATCCCTATTCTTGTCCATGCCTTGATCCTTGGACCTGATCATGCCACTATTCCTATTCTTGTATTATGGAATTTCATCTCTACACTGTCTGATTGTGTGACCTTCATTGTTGCACTTGAAACACTTGACGATGTTTTTTCTCTGAGGTAAACCTGATATTTGAATCCACTAGTTTCGACCAAACTCGTTTCGACCGGACCTGTTCCAGCCAAACCTGTTCTGACCAAACCTATTCTGACCAAACCTGTTCCTGTTATTTGTCTTGTAATAAACTGCCTTGTGCCCAAACCGTTGACAAGAGTAGCAATACCCTTGAAAGTAACTAGCACTTCTGAAATCGTCATTTACCTCCTTCACTTGAGCCATGCAATGTGAAGCCATGTGACCAAACCTGTGACAAGCAAAACATCTACCTTGAAACTTTCCTTTATTTGACCTGTTGGGTCCTGAAAACTTCTTCTTCTCATTCTGAATTTTGTTTTCCGTTTCTGTGCATCTGTCATTCAAGGACTCATGATCTGAAATACTTTCCTCATCAAAACTCTCTTCCTTTTGGAGTCTCTTACTAGACTCTTCAACTTGTTCCTTGTGTGGTTTAACAAAACCAAGGCCTGTTTTATCTGTTGTATTTCTTTGACCTTTGATGAGTGACGTAACCTTTTTGGAGCTATCTTGAAATCTGTAAAGCTTATCCTTGTACTCTTTAGTTTCCTCTTTCAAATAAGCCATTTTCTGTTCTAACTCACTATACTCAAGAACCTTAGACTCTAACTCATCCTTGAGTTCTTGTGTCTTAACTATAGAGAAATCAAGATTTTCTATAAGATCATCTCTTTCCATACAACATTCATCTAACTTATCCTTGAGTCTAGCATTCTTCTTTCTTTCCTTTTTTAAAGCACTAAGAGCACTAATAAGTTCACTTTCAAGATCCTTTATTTGATTGCTTTTTGAATCATCAAAGCCTTTTTCGGATTTCTTATCACTAGAGGTGCTACCCTTTTCAAAAACCATACATGCATCTTCCTTATAGTTTTTTGAAGCATCCTCATACATACTAGAAACCAAATAATTATTTGTGCAATCATCCTCAAGGTGACCAAAATTTCCACATATAAGACATTTCATGATAATGAATCTATGTTTGGGTTCTTCCTTTTTTTTCTGATATGAACATCTCATTTTCATTATCACTTGAAGAACTTTAACTATCACTACTAGAACACTTACTTGCTTTGTCTAGGTAGAAACTCTTCTTGTGCTTGTGAGAATACCTCTTTCCTTGATTGTTGTGCTCATCTTTGTTTTTCCTGTGATGCTTGTGCTTTTTATAGAACTTGCATTTCTTGCTGTAATATGCCTCTTCATCACTAGAAGACTCATCACTATCTTGAAGTTGTTTACCCTTGGATTCCTTGGTAGCCTTGAAAGCTGCCTCTTTCTTGACATCAACCTTCACTTGAGTTCTCAACTCAAATGCTTGCAAGTATACTATGGAGCTCATCCTTTTTCAACTTATCCAAATCTTTAGCTTCCTCAATAGCAAAAATATTTTCACTAAATCTATTAGGAAGAGGTCTTAAAATATTATCACAAACATCATTTTCAGCAAGCTCAAGACCTAAGTCTTTCATGAAGTTAACAATCTCATCCATACGAAGCATGTAGTCACTAATATTTTCATCATCATTCATCTTGAGTTGTTCAAACATACCTTTGAAGTGTCTCAACTTTGCATTTCTGAAATTTGTATCACCTGTATGAACCACCTTCAACTGTTTCCACATTTCACTAGATGTCTTGCGATGAATCACTTTGGTGAGAACTGCTTTCCGTAAGCCTTTCGGGATTGCATTCATTGCTTTTGAATTGCTGTGATGTATGAGCCTTTCTTCTTTATTATTAGGACCATGTTCTGGAATAGTGTACTCATCTTCAATCACTTCCCAAACCTCATTCCCAAGTGCCATTAGATGAACCTTCATCCTTGCACTCCAAAGATCAAAATCTGACCCATTAAGAATAGGTGTTGCATTGCCACTTGAATGATCCATTGTGTTCTTTACTATCTTTTCCTTCAAGCTGTTAAAATTTTCGAAGGCACCCACTCTGATACCAATTGAAGAACACAAGCTTATACTGAGAGGGGGGGTGAACAGTATAAGACCTCTTTTTATTTTTTCCTTTATACTTCAAAATAGTAAAGCAATATACCCAAAGCAATATCAAAGCAATGCACAATATCATCCACAAAGTGACACCAATTTTAACGTGGTTCACCTAGAATGGTCGGGCTACGTCCACAAAACTTTTCTCTAAAAGTTATCTCAAAGTTCTTTGGGAAACCTTCCCAATTACAATGTTTATGAGCCTTGGCCCAAAGGAGATACCTTCCCCCAATCAGAATTTATGAGCCTCTGCTCAAAGGAGATACCTTCCCCCAATCAAAATTTATGAGCCTCTGCTCAAAGGAGATACCTTCCCCCAATCAAAATTTATGAGCCTCTGCTCAAAGGAGATACCTTCCCCTATGCTCTGGAAATGATCCCTCAAAAGATCAACTACCTCTACCTCTTGCCAGCACATGGAACTCCTTTCCATCGAAGACCTCCTGTCCTCAATGCTTAGCCTAAGAGACCTCTGCCTTCTATGATCATGTCCACAGCAGCTCAGCAACCTGTACCAAACACAGTCAGTCGGTATAGTACAAGTCTTCCTTTGTTTGTCAGATCTATCCAACTCTTGAACAAATCAATCCTCTGCATACAACCCTTCTTAAAGACTTGTCAACTATCCTCAGGTTCTTCTCATAGAACCAATGCACCTTTGTCCTCAATTTCTCTGATAGAACTATCAAACTCAGCTCACAAGTCCTTTCATGGACCTGTCCAAATTTTTTCACAAGTCCCCATTGAAACCTGTCCAAAAATGCTCACAAGTCCCCATCGAAACTTGTCAAAAATTGCTCACAAGTCCCCACTGGAACCTGTCCAAAAACTGCTCACAAGTCCCCACCGAAACCTGTCCAAAAACTGCTCACAAGTCCCCTCCGGAACCTGTCCAAAACTTCTCACACGTCCCCACTGGAACCTGTCCAAAAATTGCTCACAAGTCCCCACTAGAACCTGTCCAAAAACTCAGCAAGCTCACCAAGAAAAACTTTCTTAGTAGGAAATCACAAAGTGAATTATTAGAGACCCAATGTGATTTGTCAAACTCATAGAAGCATAAAGAGAATTTTTAGAGACTCAATATGTTCTATACTCAAATCCCAATCTCAATTCTCAACTCAAATCAACTCAGCTCAATCTCAATCTCAAATATAAAAACTCAACTCTATAGCTAAAATGGATAGGATAGAATGTTTTCTTTCAAGAACATGAAACCCCAATAATTGCCAACTATGCAAAGAATCACATAACAATGATACTCATGTTCTTTTCACCATCAATTAGGGTTTCAACAACAATGCTCATCAAACAAGGTTTAGTCAACCAACACCATTCAACTCAACATCAACCTTGAAGCATTCAACCAATCATCACAAGAAAAGGAAACAAGTAGAAATCCTTTTCCCTCCATATATTTTTGAACAAAACAGCCACCAACACAATATCACCAAATGCAAAGAATAAATTGCTCAAATCAACTCAATGGAGTAAGCCCAATATCATGAATCAAGTAAAGCAATAACTTGATCAAACAACCTCTATGGAAGCAACTCAACCATCATACTCAAAATAGCCAACCAAGGGTTCCACCAACTCAATGCAAGTATCTAGACTCACAAATATAAACCCTAGTGCACAAAGCTTCCACCATCTCAAACCAAAAATTATGCATTCACCAAAAACTCTCCTTAAGGATAACAATGCATAAATAGTCTTCAACAAACCAGAAAATAGGATTTACACCTAGCCAAAGGATACCTAGTAGAATACCTTTTCACTCCAACCTTATTTCAAAAATCATACACCAATCATATTCATAAGAAGAATGTGCCCATACCTTATTGGAGTAGAAGATAATTGAACCTTCAAGCTGTCACCACACACAACTCTCAAACTTCCAACCAAGTTAGGGTTAGAATAAAAAGAAATGAGCAATAATATAAACTTCCTTTATTACACCTTTTAGCTCCACTTCTTTAAACACAACCACCATAACATGCCAATAAATCAACAATCACAGACTTACACCTTATACCTCCATTTTTAATTTTAGCATAGCAAAGAATAATCTTAAAAATACATCCAAAGAAATATGCCCTTATTTCTCCTAAGATTTTATTCAATGCTAATCACAAAAGCCAAAACTCATAAAATTTAATCACACCTTATAAATCGCTGTCCAAGAAACTCCGAATTTCGTGGCATAAAGACATTTTAATAAAAACGTGTGTTACTCTAGCAAAGCACCCCCGCGAGACTCGAAACGATGACCTCTGCCAATGCAGAGCCCAACAGCAGCCTTCACTGCCACTAGCCCACGCGGGCTACGAAGTTCACAAGTGAACTTCCCTCCACTTCACCCTCGAAAAAAACTCTCGAAGACTTTTCAACCGCACCTGCTTCTAAGTCTTCCTTCGATCGCAACGAATACATAGCATAAACACCGCAAATTGCATTTGGGGAATTTCCAATTCATTACCTTCCAACCTTAGGAGTTGGAGAATAAATAGTCTCTTCAAAGACACCTTGACGTCGACGGAAATAAAGACCATTTCGAAATTAATCAAAAGTCTTTTCAAAAAGGGTTTAAAAACCCTTAAATAATTTTAATAAATTAAAAATAAAAAAGGTTTAAAAACCTTTAAGTATTTTTAATAAATTAAAAATAATTTCTCCCTTAATTAATTAAATAATTAATTAATTAAAACCTTGAAGGGTTTTAAATAATAATTAAATAAATAATAAAGAGAACCTCCATTGGTTTTAATAAAAACCATTGCCAATGGAATCTCTCCGGATTCTCTTAAAAATATTATCTTGGAATATTCCACCTTTGAAGCCAACACATCCTCTTAACATTAATGCCATTTCCTTTTGACATCAATGACAACTCATAGACAAGAAGCTAGGATCTCAAACCCAAAATTGCCAACAATCTCCCCCTTTGTCATTGATGGCAAACCATGCTTCTCAATAACATAGAAACTCAACATAAACAACTCCCCCTATCTTGGGACTCTCCCCCTTACTCAAATATCTCCCCCTTTGTCATCAATGGCAAAGGGTCACCTTTGGGGCTTGGGACTAAGAATGAGCCTCTTAGCTTAGTCCCTCCCCCACCTCCTGATGAGGTGATTAATTCTTGGGTGGGAGTAAAACTCCCATTAGGCACTGATCATCATTAGTGTCTATAACTTCCTTGTCGGGCATTCTCTTGAAATCTTTGTCCATATTCCTATTCCTGTCACTGTTCTTGTTCTTGTTCTCATCCCTATTCTTTTCCATGCCTTGATCCTTGGACCTGATCATGCCACTATTCCTATTCTTGTAATCTGGAATTTCAGCTCTACACTGTCTGATTGTGTGACCTTCATTGTTGCACTTGAAACACTTGACGATGTTGTTTCTCTGAGGTAAACCTGATATTTGAATCCACTAGTTCTGACCAAACCTATTCTGACCAAACCTGTTCTGACTAAACCTATTATGACCAAACCTGTTCCTGTTATTTGTCTTGTAATAAACTGCCTTGTGCCCAAACCGTTGACAAGAGTAGCAATACCCTTGAAAGTAACTAGCACTTCTGAAACTGTCATTTACCTCCTTCACTTGAGCCATGCAATGTGAAGCCATGTGACCAAACCTGTGACAAGCAAAACATCTGCCTTGAAACTTTCCTTTATTTGACCTGTTGGGTCCTGAAAACTTCTTCTTCTCATTCTGAATTTTGTTTCTGTGCATCTGTCATTCAAGGACTCATGATCTAAAATACTTTCTTCATTAGAACTCTCTTCCTTTTGGAGTCTCTTACTAGACTCTTCAACTTGTTCCTTGTGTGGTTTAACAAAACCAAGGCCTGTTTTATCTGTTGTATTTCTTTGACCTTTGATGAGTGACTTAACCTTTTTGGAGCTATCTTGAAATCTATAAAGCTTATCCTTGTACTCTTTAGTTTCCTCTTTCAAAGAAGCCATTTTCTGTTCTAGCTCACTATACTCAAGAACCTTAGACTCTAACTCATCCTTGAGTTCTTGTGTCTTAGCTATAGAGAAATCAAGATTTTCTATAAGATCATCTCTCTCCATACAACATTCATCTAACTTATCCTTGAGTCTAGCATTTTTCTTTCTTTCCTTTTTTAAAGGACTAAGAGCACTAATAAGTTCACTTTCAAGATCCTTTATTTGATTGCTTTTTGAATCATCAAAGCCTTTTTCAGATTTCTTATCACTAGAGGTGCTACCCTTTTCAAAAACCATACATGCATCTTCCTTATAGTTTTTTGAAGCATCCTCATACATACTAGAAACCAAATAATTATTTGTGCAATCATCCTCAAGGTGACCAAAATTTCCACATCTAAGACATTTCATGATAATGAATCTATGTTTCGGTTCTTCCTCTTTTTTTGATATGAACAACATCTCATTTTCATTATCACTTGAAGAACTTTCACTATCACTACTAGAACACTTACTTGCTTTGTCTAGGTAGAAACTCTTCTTGTGCTTGTGAGAATACCTCTTTCCTTGATTGCTGTGCTCATATTTGTTTTTCCTGTGATGCTTGTGATTTTTAGAGAACTTGCATTTCTTGCTGTAATATGCCTCTTCATCACTAGAAGACTCATCACTATCTTGAAGTTGTTTACCCTTGGATTCCTTGGTAGCCTTGAAAGCTACCTCTTTCTTGACATCAACCTTCACTTGAGTTCTCAACTCAAATGCTGCAAGTATACTATGGAGCTCATCCTTTTTCAACTTATCAAAATCTTTAGCTTCCTTAATAGCAAAAATCTTTTCACTAAATCTATTAGGAAGAGGTCTTAAAATATTATCACAAACATCATTTTTAGCAAGCTCAAGACCTAAGTCTTTCATGGAGTTAACAATCTCATCCATACGAAGCATGTAGTCACTAATCTTTTCATCATCATTCATCTTGAGTTGTTCAAACATACCTTTGAAGTGTCTCAATTTTGCCTTTCTGACATTTGTATCACCTGTATGAACCACCTTCAACTGTTTCCACATTTCACTAGCTGTCTTGCAGTGAATAATTTTGGTGAGATCTCGCTTCAGTAAGCCTTTCGGGATTGCATTCATGGCTTTTGAATTGCTATGATGTAGGAGCCTTTCTTCTTTAGTATTAGGACCATGTTCGGGAATAGTGTACTCCTCTTCAATCACTTCCCAAACCTCATTCCCAAGTGCCATTAGATGAACCTTCATCCTTGCACTCCAAAGACCAAAATCCGACCCATTAAGAATAGGTGCTGCATTGCCACTTGAATTATCCATTGTGTTCTTTACTAGCTTTTCCTTCAAGCTGTTAAAATTTTCGAAGGCACCCGCTCTGATACCAATTGAAGAACACAAGATTATACCGAGAGGGGGGGTGAATAGTATAAGACCTCTTTTTAATTTTTCCTTTATACTTCAAAGTAGTAAAGCAATATACCCAAAGAAATATCAAAGCAATGCACAATATCATCCACAAAGTGACACCAATTTTAACGTGGTTCACCCAGAATGGTTGGGCTACGTCCACAAAAATTTTCTCTAAAAGTTATCTCAAAGTTCTTTGGGAAACCTTCCCAATTACAATGTTTATGAGCCTTGGCCCAAAGGAGATACCTTCCCCCAATCAAAATTTATGAGCCTCTGCTCAAAGGAGATACCTTCCCGCAATCAAAATCTATGAGCCTCTGCTCAAAGGAGATACCTTCCCCCAATAAAAATTTATGAGCCTCTGCTCAAAGGAGATACCTTCCCCTCTGCTATGGAAATGATCCCTCAGAAGATCAACTGCCTCTACCTCTTGCCAGCACGTGGAACTCCTTTCCATCGAAGACCTCCTATCCTTAATGCTTGGCCTAAGAGACCTCTGCCTTCTATGATCACATCCACAGCAGCTTAGCAACTTGTACCAAACACAGTCAGTTAGTCTAGTACAAGTCTTCCTCTGTCTGTCAGATCTGTCCAACTCTTGAACAAATTAATCCTCTGCATACAAGCCTTCTCAAAGAATTGCCAACTGTCCTTAGGTTCTCATAGAACCAATGCACCTCTATCCACAAGTTCTCTGATAGAACTATCAAACTCAGCTCACAAGTCCTCTACTAGGACCTGTCCAAATCTACTCACAAGTCCCCACCAGAACCTGTCCAAAACTGCTCACAAGTCTCCATCGAAACCTGTCAAAAACTGCTCACAAGTCCCCACTGGAACCTGTTCAAAAACTGCTCACAAGTCCCCACTAGAACCTATCCAAAAACTGCTCACAAGTCCCCATTGGAACCTGTCCAAAATTGCTCACAAGTCCCCACTGGAACCTATCCAAAAACTACTCACAAGTCCCCACTAGAACCTGTCCAAAAACTCAGCAAGCTCACCAAGAAAAACTTTCTTAGTAGGAAATCACAAAGTGAATTATTAGAGACCCAATGTGATTTGTCAAACTCATAGAAGCATAAAGAGAATTGTTAGAGACTCAATATGTTCTATACTCAAATCCCAATCTCAATTCTCAACTCAAATCAACTCAGCTCAATCTCAATCTCAAATCTAAAAACTCAACTCAATATCTGAAATGGATAGGATAGAATGTTTTCTTTCAAGAACATGAAACCCCAACAATTTCCAACTATGCAAAGAATCACATAACAATGATACTCATGTTATTTTCACCATAAATTAGGGTTTCAACAACAATGCTCATCAAACAAGGTTTAGTCAACCAACACCATTCAACTCAACATCAACCTTGAAGCATTCAACCAATCATCACAAGAAAAGGAAACAAGTAGAAATCCTTTTCCCTCCAAATATTTTTGAACAAAACAACCACCAACACAATATCACCAAATGCAAAGAATAAATTGCTCAAATCAACTCAATGGAGTAAGCCCAATATCATGAATCAAGTAAAGCAATAACTTGATCAAACAACCTCTATGGAAGCAACTCAACCATCAAACTCAAAACAACCAACCAAGGGTTCCACCAACTCAATGCAAGTAGCTAGACTCACAAATATAAACCCTAGTGCACAAAGCTTCCACTATCTCAAACCAAAAATTATGCATTCACCAAAAACTCTCCTTAAGGATAACAATGCATAAATAGTCTTCAACAAACCAGAAAATAGGATTTACACCTAGCCAAAGGATACCTAGTAGAATACCTTTTCACTCCAACCTTATTTCAGAAATCATACACCAATCATACTCATAAGAAGAATGTGCCCATACCGTATTGGAGTAGAAGATAATTGAACCTTCAAGCTGTCACCACACACAACTCTCAAACTTCCAACCAAGTTAATGTTTGCTTCATATTTATTTGCTCCTTTAGATATTTCATATTTTGAGCAATCTTGTACATATATTGCTTCAAAATTTGCTTCATCCCACCATAACATAACCATTTGGAAGAAATCAAGGTTTTGGAGTCACGTGGACTAGAAGAAAAATGGATTTGGATGACCATTATTTATAAATCATAATTCAAAAGAACGAGTTTGTGATTGATCTTGCCCGAAATAAAATACCTGAAGAGATTTTATACTTTATTTGCAACCATGTGTTGTACAACAAGAATAAATCCAATATGTTTGCTATATGAGTTTACCTAATGCATCTTGTTATGAAAATATATAATCATTAACATAAATAATTCACCAATATACAAAAATATCAATCATTCATCCACAAATAATTATCTCCAATAATAATCCACACAATGAGACGAAGATTGATAATATCCTTAGGGTAGGGCGACACCAATAATACTTCTTAAGGAAGGAAAAGTCTACAAGATATCCCAAGATGAGAGTGCCACTTAGAGAGGGTAAAGTATCATAAGCCACTTTATGAGTAGATATTATTACAAGTAATACTTCATATAAATGATCTCGATGATGATTACCATGACAATATCTCTTCTTTTTATACCCATATTGTAAACCCTTATTCCACTCATTATTATAATATAATATAATAATATAATCAATCCAAGGTTATGTGTGATACATTCCAACTATCCATAATACCCATATACAATATATAATATCATATTTCCACATACCCATTCCTAGGTACCATAGCATTCCACCCTCCTTAAAAATGTTTCATCCTTTTAAAATGAGAAGAAACTAAATAATATGATCTAATTAATGTTGACAACTAGTATCAATCTTGATCATCCATCCATCCAAGTGAAATATTGATTGGTGGTGGTCTTCGATGATGCCAAGCTACCATTGTGCCACTTGAATATCCATAATTACATTATTGGATCTATGCTTTTTTTGCTCTACTTTGATAATATGAATAATGGATCCATTTGTTCCTTGATGTTGTTGCACAACTTTAAAAACTATAATCACCTTGTTTTCCCTGCCAAACACTGCCATACTTGGTACCCTTATAATTCCATGTAGAACCATAACAATGTTGCCCTAAGGCATACCTCCAAGAATATTTCTGCTCTTGGTGGTGTGGATGATGGTATGCTACAACCTTAACCTAATGTTTTACCTTCTTTGACTCAAAAATTTCCTCCTCTATTATACACACTATTCTCTCATGTGCCCTTTGTTTGGTGTGTCCTTGTGTTATTTTGTTAGAGTTTTCTTAGACTTTGCTACTATTTAATCCATGGACTTTGTTGTTGTTGTTGCTTCTTCCATGTACTCTACAACTGCTACTTCTTTCTTAGATTTAGTTTCAGATTCTATTACTTCTTTCTCAATTTATCTCCTTGCAACAATTTTTCCTTGGATTCTTGCCTCTTATATTGAGAAATATCTTGTACTATTATTATATTTTTCTTGTTCCAAAACTTCATGATTTTTTTTATACATTAATATTAATAGTACCAAATGATTTTAACCAAGAAAAATCCAAAAAAATATCCATATTATCCATTTCAATGGCTTTAAATCTTGAAAAAACTAATTTTTGGTAGTTTTGCCACATTGAATTTTGATTGTAAAAATTCTAAGTGTGAAAAATAAATGATGCAATTATTTTGCTGGTCCTTTGCCTTTGTTATTTTAATATAATAGTTTCGCTGAAGACGTTTGATTTTTTCTAGAAATATAAAGGAGTTTGATTTTATCTGGCAATACAAAGGAAAAGAAAAGACGTTTTCGCCCCAGGGAAGGGGCAAAAATCATTTTCGCCTTTCTTTTGGGTGAAGTACAACATTAAGATAATTTCACCCCAGTTGGAGCAAAAGTAATGATAAGCGCTCAGTTAGAAGTAAAGGAGGATTCTACAAGAAAAGAAAAAATAAAGTTAAGTGATTTCGCCCAAACTTATGCATTCAAAGGTGATTTCACCCTTTTTGGGTGAATTACTATTTTTAATTAAGTTTGGGGTGAAAATAATAAGTGGGCATCAGTCAAAGTCAATGTCACCCCAGAAAGGGGGCGCAATTCATTTTTACCCTTCTTTTGGGTGAATTGCTATTTTAAGATAATTTCGGAGCGAAAGTATTGAGCAGGCATCATTTGGGCGAAAGCATGTGTCGGTCAAAGTCAAATTCGCTCCAAAATAAGCATGCAAGATGATGAAGGCATTTCCCAAGGTAATTTCACCTTATTTTTAGCAAATTTAAGGATTTCACCCAAGATGGGGCGAAAGCAATGAAAGCGCCCAAGTTTGGAGTGAAAGTAGCAAAGAAGCCTATTTCTAAGCTAGTCAAAGTCAAAGTCGCCCCAACTTGGGGCAAAATTTATTTTTGCCCTCCTTTGGGGGCGAAATTCCATTTTTTTGCCCCTAATTCAAGCAAGACAACATTTTGGGTGAAATTCCTAAGAGAATATGATTTCGGGGTGCAATTAACCAGATTGAAGGTGAAAGTACATTGATGGGCGAAAATACCAAACAAACTTCCATTTTCACCCATGATTGCAATGAAATGGCTTTTCGTCCCATTGCTCTGGCGAAATCAATTTTTGCCTCTTCTTCTCAATGAAGTTTCTTTCGAAGGTGCCATTGTTGCAGATATTTTTTGGGAAAGGTCAAATATTGATGGAATTTAATTCTTGGGGCAATGAAATTGATATTTCCAGAATCCTTGCTGAAGAGTTGCCAACATTAAATATTATGCTCCTGATATTTGTATGATCCTGTTCATTCCCAAGGCACCGTCCATTGATTTCGCTCCTTTTCAAAACAAAGTTAATTTTTGGTGGGTCTTCCTAGCGAAGATAAAATTCTAAGGTGCAAGACGACGAAGTGGCAACCGAGATTTAATGCTTGAACTCCTGATTTTCATGTGACATTGTTGTGTTTCAATGCACCGATGTCTGGAACGATTTTCCATCATCCATTTCTACTGATTTCCCAGGCGCTCTCCATGAAAGAGGGATCACTGCTTCCTAAAGAATGTTCTGATTCGAGCATTGCTGCTACCGAGGAGAGAATTGCTCTTGCTGGTCTTTGACTAGCCAACATTTTGTTTTTATGTGCATTTAATTATAGAGGTGCAATCCTCTATAATTACTAAGCATTTTGATGTAAAAAGGGAGGGAGGATAGACATTCTACTAAAAAAACTCTTTGAGTTCAAATTTTTACCTTAATCGAAAGATGCTTGACTCTGGTTCCTGGAGCAGTCTTTGTGTGTATGCTTTCTGCCTATTATTTCTATTAAATTCATATCTTGGTTAGATAAATTAAATTCTGCATCTGAATTTGATTGTTGATGAAGAGTGAATGTTGAAATGCTAACTGGAGGTTATCTTTGCAAGATGTGATCGGTTTCTATGTTATTCTTTTGGTTAAATGCTGGTAGAACTTGATGTGGTTGCTTAGCTGCTAGTTTATCCCCATCTTACATTTTTGGCTCATAGCCATATTTCCCATTCCTTTCTATCATTTCCCATCTCTTTCTGTTACCCTAAGCTTATACCAATTGTTAGATTAGTACGAGAACCAACCCTCTCTGGAGATTGGCCCGAAGGACATCTCTTTCCTTCGGCCTTTCAATGTTGGTCGGGTCTAGGGTGCACATATATTATGTACTTAGGCAGATTCATGACCAACAATTTTTGGCATGCCCGGTGGGACATTAAAAGTTCCACTTTGAGCAGTATTAAGGTTTGATGTTCATATTTTTACTGTCTGACTAGAACATCTGGTGACTCAGTTTTACCCAGAAGCCTCCGAACGTGAAGTGAGCGAAAGCTTTACTTCATGATCACAAGATCGAAGGCCAAAAATTCTAAAAACCCCATTGAGTTCTTTGAGCTTGACACCCAAGTGTTAGGAGAGCATCCTAGATTAGTCACTCCAACTATCCCATCCATTGCAACTTCTTCATAGGTAGCTGGTGTATTTTCTGTTCCTTCAAGTCCCGCTAGCACAACCACTAGCTTTCCTCCTCCTCAAGCAAACACTCCAGTCCAAATGGCCCAAAATCCACCACCTCAACCACCTAGATAGTTCTCGACCTGGAATCACTCTGGAGCTTTGAATCTGCAAGCTCAAAACCTGATTTCACAAGCAACATTGAAGGCTTTGCCTACTTACGATGGTATAGGTAAGATGACTTATGAGCATGTCCAAGATGTGGCTTCTCTAGTGACCATTCATAGCATCATGGATGAAGATGTCATGGTAAGATTGCTCGTGCTCTCTCTCAGAGGTAAGTTGCTTTACTGGTATCGATATTTACAGCCTACCACTATTACCACCTAGGACTAGTTGGCTAAATTATTGATAAAAGGGTTCAATGAACAAGCGGATCCATTCTCTCTATTGCATCAATTTACCACCATTCAGAGGTATCCATAGGAGGAAATTATTGACTTCAATGTCAGGTTCACCCAAACTTGGTAGAGAGTCCTTGATGGTCTCCGATCAACTCTCAAACAAGCTACATTCTATTACCTCCGAGCCTTCAATTCTGACATTAGCATGGCCATCCATTAGTCCAATATTGATACATTTTTGACCTTGTATTCTACTGCACAAAAGGTTGAGGCTGATCTGATTGCTATCGGTAAGCTTCCACCAAAGATGATGATGCCTATCTTTCTTAATCTTCCATAGTATCTATACTCCAATACATCTTCTCAACCCTTGCCAATGTCTCCCATGTATCTAGTCCCTTCATGGAATCTGAGTTCATCTCAAATTATGATGATAGTTTCTATCTCATAACTGCCTGCTCCATCCATTCCATAACTACCCACTCTAGTTCCATTCCCAACACTACCATCTCCTCCTATACCACTTCCATTACCAACTCCTCCAACACCCTCAAATCTTGATCCCCAAGAGAAGTTGCTTAAAGAGATGCAATCAATGAACTCAGCCATAAGAGTGATGAGCAATGAGATCACGGTGATTAAGAAGAAGTAGGCTGAAAGAGATTTCTAGCCTAGGAGATTTCAACCTCCATCGATCACCAGGGAGCAAGCAACTTCAACCAACAAGGTGCCTGAGAGAAATCTGATTGTATTGACAAATGAAGAAGCTGGCCCATCATACAAAGCATACTGGTGCTCTACCTGCAATGATCCGCATGGTGAGGAAACTTGCATGGTTCATCTGAACTATGTGCAGATATTGGTAGAAAGTTCTTTCGATGGTCAGATCAACATGATTATAGAATTTGATCATAATTTCATGGTCCCTTTCGAGGAACAAGTTTCAGTTCTCACGAGAGCTAGAAGAAAACCCATCATCATAGATCCAACTGAAATGGAGCCCCTGAAGGTACCTACTAACCCAAAGGTGCAAAATGAGAAAAAACAAGCACAAGTGAAAGTGCTTGTTCCAACACCCAAGCTAGATGCACCTATCCTGTTAAAATATCTTTTGCCTCCATGAGTGAAAGAAAGATTGCAAGAAAAGGCTTCAACTTCGTAAGCGAAAGCTGAAATGGAGGAATAGGCCAGAGAAAAGCTCAAATACCCATCCTTGACCAAGCGTTAGAGGGTAGAGGCTACACAATAGTATCGGAGCAAGTATGAGGCTGCCAATGAAGGAAAGGAGTCCAACGCATCTACGTACAACATTGTTGAGGAGCTGAAGAGGATTCCAGCCAAGGTGAGTCTCTATGATGCATTACAATTGCCTGGACAAGTCGACTTGTTGCAAGAATCATTGAAGTTTGTGAAATATAAGGGGAAGAATCTGACTCAGACTATTTTTACTCAAACACTAACCACTTCAGCTACTAGAAATAATAGACCACCCCCTTTCTACTTGTCTCTCAGGATGGAAGGTTGGATTGTGCACAATTGCATGATCGATTCTGGCATTGCTATGACTATCATGCCAAAGGTAGTTTGTGATGTTATGGGTATGGAATATACAAGAAGCAGCCCTAGAATTTTGCAATTAGATGGAACCCCTATGAGGATAGTAGGGGTCATCAAAGACATCCCCATTGTGTTGCATAAAATACCTCAGATCACTGTGATCCAAGAGGTGGTTGTGGTTGATCTGGAGTCATATTTCAGCATGTGCCTTTCAAGGGAGTTCACTGCCAAGTTGGGAGGCTACCTTTCTCTGGACTATTCTCATCTGGAGATTCCTATCAAAGGGAGGAGAATCCATATCTATAATGAGAAGCCTTCTACTTATCACATAGAGAAGATTGAAGAAGAAGAAAAATCCATGAATTCTATCAACATGATGATCGAAGAATTGGAAGAATTAGATTTGATGGAAGAAGTTCTGGATGAGCTTCAAATAGAAGATGAGTTTTCAATGCTCAATTTTAATGCCATGATGGAGACTAAAATTGGTTGTTACACCATTACCAAGCCTAAAAAATTTGAAGTGAAGGTGTCTGATGATCAAGATCCTATTCCCGATCAATTATGGAAGTTGTACTTTGATGGTGCGAGATGCAAGAATGGTGCAAGAGTAGGGATCATTCTCATTTCTCCTTCTGGCATACAAAAGACTTATTCATACTGATTGACCTGGAGTTGTACCAACAATGCTATCGAGTATGAAGCACTATGCCTAGGCTTGAAGAAAGTAGAGAAGCTTGGGATTAAACAACTATAGATTTTTGGATATTCTAAACTGATTGTACATCAAGTAATGAATAAATGCATCTCCAAGCAACACTACCTGAAGGTGTACCACAATAAATTTTGGGACCTATTTGAGGCCTACACAATGTTGAACATCCAAGCGATCTCGTAGGAGCAGAACAAGCATGTCGATCTCTTGGCATCCCTTGGCACCAATTTTTCTCTAGTTGAGCATGTGGTGAGAAAACCCAAGACTGTGAGGTTAGTTTATAGACCTTTAGTCCCTGACAAAAATATCTACTGGCAAGTGTTTGATAGTGATGAACAAGATTGTAAATTTCTTGATAAGAGAAGCTAGTACTATGGAAGGAAGAACACTTGATGAGGAAGAAGCTGAGGGATTGATCCAACTGAGGAATAATCACATTCTAAAAGGATTGATTATGCTTGAGAGTCTCTTTGATCAGAATGATAGAGCAAAAAAGCATAAGATCAAAGTGGATGAGAAGGAGTACACTGAACTATAGTTGGGACTCAAGAATTCAATCAAAGTTGGCATCGATTGCACTCTGGAAGAGTTGGAGCAGATCAAGGAGCTGTGCCATGAGTACCCAGACATTGTCGCTTGGAGCTACTAGGATTTGAAAGGCTACAACAAGGATGTGATCCAACATACCATTGAGTTGTAGGAAGGAGTGAAACCCTTCAGGAAAAAGCAGAGGCCAGTCAATCCCAAGATTGAAACCTTGATGAAAGTAGAACTGCTAAAGATGCTGGAAGCCAAGATCATTTACCCGATTAAGCATTCTACCTAGGTAGCAAATCTGGTCCCTATGAGGAAGAAGAATGGAGATATTCACCTATGTGTTGACTTCTAAAATTTGAATCAGGCATCCCTAAAGGATCATTATCCTTTACCTCAGATTGATCAGATTCTTCATGTAGTTGCAGGAGCTCAGAGATTTTCTTTGTTGGATGGATTCTCTGGCTATAATCAAATTTGGGTCAAGGATGAAGACCAATATAAAATGACATTCACCATGAAATGGGGAACATTTTCTTATCAACGAATGTCATTTGGTCTCTCAAATGTTGGAGCAACTTTTCAAAGAGTGATGGATGTAGCTTTTGGTGAGTTGTTAAATCACATCATTGTGATTTATCTGGATGACATGACTATCTTCTCTCACAATAGGGAGGAGCATAGTCTACATTTGAGACAAGTGTTCAAGAAATATCGAGAGTTTAGAATATCCATCAATCTGAAGAAGTCCATATTTGTTGTAAAATAAGGAAAGCTCCTAGGCCACATCATTTTGGAGAAAGGTTTAGCTATTGATCCAGCTAGAGCTGAGGCTCTTCTAAAGCTTCCACTTCTAGCCAATAAGAAGGATTTGCAGTCATTCTTTGGGTAGATAAACTTTGTTCAAAATTTTATTGTAGATTTTACCCAAGTGGTAAAATCGATGACTAAGATTTTAAAGAAAAATGTTGAGTTCAAGTGGATTGAGCAGAGGAAGCGAGCATTTAGAGAAATTAAAGAAAGAATTGCTCAAGCCTTGATTCTAGTAAACCTTGATTATTCAAAATATTTTATCCTATATGTCATTGGTGAACAAGAGAGTTACATAGTGGTGCTCATGCAGAAAGGAGATGATGGAGATGAGCGACCAATTGCTTTCTTAAGCCAAGTCATCCAACCGCATGAAGAGAAATACAATTTCATTGAGAAGCAAGTATATGCGGTGATGAAATCCTTGAAGAAGTTTCAGCATTTTATTTCCTAGAGCAAAATAATAGTTTATGTTGTTCATCCAGATGTCATAAGTTTCATCATTCAAGGAGATCTTGGAGACAAGAGAGCTGGTTGGGTTTCCAAAATCTAGGAGTATGATGTTGAAATCCGACCAACCAAGCTGGTTCGAGGTCGAGCACTATGTCAGGAGCTTGCAAGAAGCGCTACTTTTGAATCCATGGTTTGCCAACTTGAAGATTCAGTAAGCGAAAGTAATTTTGCTAATCACTCTACAGTTGATCGTGATTGGATAGAGGACCTTGTCAAATATTTCCATTCAGGAAGGTGTCCTTCACATCTCAATGCTTCACAGAGAAGGAGATTCAGATTACAAGCTCTCAGGTATGTGATGTTGCCAAATGGATTGTTCCACAAAAATATTGATGGAGTACTTCTCAGGTGCATCAAAGAATCAGAGAAGTAGAAAATCCTAGAAGAATTCCATTCTGGATTGTCAGGAGGCCATTATGCAGGGAGACCCATGGCGTTGAAGATCATCAAAGCAGGTTATTTCTAGCCCACTCTCTTTGCAGATGCTTTCAAAGTCAGTCAAAGTTACGATAAATGCCAAAGATATATCGGTAGAAGTAGGAATGCATCATTGCCCCTTCATCCGATTCAAGTAGAAGCACCATTTCAGCAATGGGGCTTAGACTTTATTGGGGTCATTGATCCTAATTCATCCATCGGGTATAAGTACATTCTAACTATGATTGACTATTTCACTCGATGGGCCAAAGCAATTCTGACCAAGAAGGTAGACCAGGCAATAATTATCTCTTTCCTTGAAGGATTAATCACTCATTTTGGCATACTGGATGCAATCATTATAGATAATGGAACCCCATTCATCGGTGCCAAGATCAATGAATTCATGGGTAAGTATAAGATTTATTTAAAGATATCATCAAACTACTATCCATAGGGAAATGGCTTGGCTGAATCCACAAACAAGAATTTGCTCAAGATTCTAAAGAGGACTCTGGGAGATAATAAATGAAGTTGGCACTTGCTCTTGAACCAAGAATTATGGGTCGATCATATCTTAGTGAAAAATCTATCAAGACGTCCCCTTATTCCTTGGTATATGGTAAAGAAGTAGTCTTGCCCATTCATATTGAATTGTCGACCCTTCAATCATTGCACTTACTTGATGGTGAAGATGATGAATTCGACCCCATGAGCGTAAGGTTGGCTCAACTTTTACAGCTGGAGGAAGAGAGGGAGAAATCATACAATGCCTTCATGGAACATGCCCAAATGACAAAGAAGTGGTTTGGTAAGAAGACTTTTAAGAAAGCTTTCAAGGTAGGTGATCTTGTGTTAAAGTGGAATGAGAATAAGGCTAAGCCTAGCAAGCATCACAAGTTTGAAGTGATATGGGAGGGTCCATTCTAGATTTTCGGTGTCAATCAAGTCAACTCATTTTATTTGCAGGATATGGATGGTCATGTGCTGCCGATTCTAGTAAATGGTCTTCATTTGAAGGCCTATCATCATTGAAAATTTCCAGATCAAGTATGTATATATGTACATAATATTTTATGTTATTTTATTTTTAGTCAAGTATTTAAAAATAATAAAAAAATAGTTGTTTTCACTGGGAGAATTTGATTCTACCCCAAGTGAGTGTTTTCACCCCAAAAACATGACTTTACTATGCAAAAATTGATTTCACCTCGAAAATACTTTTAAAAGCCTTTTGGTCATATTATGGGCAAAAACCATTAAAAGAAAGCAACTCTGGTGTAAAACATGTTATTTTCAAAAAGTAAAGTTAATTTTATTAAAAGGGCATGGTTTGCTTTTTCATTAAAAGTGCCCCTATTATTAATTTCGAAAAATAAGAAAAAGAAGAAGAGAGAAAAGAAGAAGCAAAAAGAAAAAAGAAAAGGGAAGGTTATTTTCACCCAAAAAAGACTTTCACCATGTATATTTCTAATTTTGGGGTGAAATTCCCCTTAACTCCCTCAAAGGATGATTTTGGAGTGAAACTCCAAGAAAAGAAGGAAAAAATCACATGCTTTTTCAAGAACTCTAGTTGACAAGATTATTTTTGGCAAAGAAGGGGGGAAATTAATTTCGCCTTGCTTTTTCAAGCAAAGCACTCTCAGTTAAGCTTGCTTTTTAGCAATAAGTTTTTTGGGGTGAAATTAAAAAAGATAAATTATTTTAAAAGGGCTCCCAAGCATGTAATTTCACCAAGCAAGCAAGGAAGAGTATTTTCGGAGTGCCAGTTGAATGAAGTTGCTAGTTGCATGAGTATTTTTTCCCAGTTGACATTTTCGGTAAAACAAGCACGCCTAGTTGATGTTTTTCATTGGCATGGGCTAATTTCAGAGTAAACTTTAGTTAAAAGCATGAGATCAAGCTAATTTCATCGGTGAAATCCTCCAAAGATATTTTTGGCATTTTAATGCAATGAAATTAATAGTTTTCACCCCCGAAAAGTGCCCATCACTCACACGTGGCATTTATCATTCCTAAAATTAGTCGTTAAATACCTAGATTGTGCCCTCCAAGATTAAAAGTAGTTGAGCATGGAGTTCGAGGAAGATTTATAGTGCAAGGGCATTATTGGTAGTTAAATATATCATGGAAGAGCATGTCGGATGAGAGAACCAAGGAGCACGTTCACCCAAATTTTTCAAGCATGCCACCTACATTAAATTGGGTAGTTGGGGGCACAAATTATAAATACGGTGAACCAGAAGCTTGCAGATAAAGAAATATTGAGATTATTTTTTCTGGAGCATTGTCGGATTATCATTCAATTTTCTTGAGTTGCTACTTTGTTGCAGAATTGTCAGACTATCGTAGTAAAGTTGTTGAAGTACGAAGATGGGAAAGAAAGCTGTTGAGCCAAAGAAAGCGCAAGGAGGCAAGAAAGCTAAAAAATCCAGGCAAAATGAAAACATAGAGCTTGATCCATATTATGATGCACTGACTCAAATTGGTGACTGTGTCATTTCAAACAAGGGCATGGAAAAATTATGCTAGGATGTGGAGATTGCAGTCAAACAAGGCTTGATGCTAGAAAGCCCACTCACCATTGCATATTATGCATATATTTTTTGGTACCTATGTACACCTATCCACGCTTACCTAGAGTTGGTGCTAGCAATTTTAAAATTTTATAATCCTCTCACAAGAGTTGTTTAGAAGGTAAATGGAGATAAATTATTCAATATTTCATCCAGTGTAGTTTGAGAAGCATTCGCTTGTGGGGTTAGACCTCCTTCTAATGTTGTGTTCAAAAAGTTACATCTCGGGGAGTAGGAGGAGAGATACTAGTCAACTATGATGTTGCACCAGTTCATGGAGAATCAATTGATAAAAACTCCATAGTTTGGAGAACTATCGACTTTATCGAAGCCATTGATATATTTTAAAAGTCTTGACTTGTTTTCTATGTTAGCTTGGATTGTTGGTCTTCCTACTGACTCTATGGTGCACAAATGGCAAGCGATGCTGGTACAATGCATTTCATAGGTAGAATTTTATGCTCCAACAGCAATGACAGCAAGCACGAATCCGATTTTCTTTGACTGGGTGGATTACGTAGCTCAAAGGATGCACACGCAGTTAGAGAAGATGCAAAGCGAAGAAGCAGTATCATTCAGACACACTTCATTTTTGGCTTGGTATTTCTTCTTCCACATGCACCAACATTTTTCTTTCATAGCTGTCAAGCAGGTTGATGAGGCAGAAAGGAAGCTGCCAGTTTATTTGTGGACTCCAAGCTTGTCCAGGAAGGAGTCATTTTACAATTTTAATCGCATGTTTTTGGGCCCCGCCCTCGAACTTATTTTTGGCACATGTGAGAGAGTGCCAAGGGCGATGAGGGAGGAGGTCATTGCAAAGGAGAAAGGTGATATTTTCTTGTTGATGCAAGGCATCGTGGTACAAATTTTTGGCTTCACTGGCAAGTCGTTTCTCCTTTCGTATTTTACTACAGAGCACCTTTTTGCATTGGAAGTTGTCCATCAGAACGACTTCATCAATGACGTTTATGGGGTAGGTCGAGGAAAGAAAACTACATGCACCATGCCATTTCACTTCGGTGATATTGAAGTAGACCAGGTTGGCCAAAATAAGTTGATTAACGAAGCTCTCTACGACCTCGGTATGGTGGAGTTACCCCAGTGGTGGAAATACGACCCTTTGGGTCATTTCGTGACATTGATCAAAGCAAAAAGTTTTCATTGCTGCCCCAGACCAGATATTGAGCGACACAGAAATAATCCGAAGGGGCATGATCTTGAATGGCATGTCAAAAATATGATGTCGCTCCCACCATGGCATGATTTTTATGAGATGGAGGTCGAATATAACCCTGTAGTCCACAAGCACCAGATTCCTCCTCCGGGCCTATTTAGAAAAATGAAGGATCAGTTGCCCGCTTGGTCTGAGGAGAAAATCACCAACTGGTGGGTTATGAGGGCCCACCAAGGAAAAACTGGGTCAGCCTATGGCCTGGTGATGGATGATGCATTTTTGGACGTGTATGATGAATATTATGATAGTTACCAACCAATCTCTTTCACCAAAATCGTACCTCGAAGCTTTCAAAGATCTGACAATGAAGAGATCATGGCCGAAGGGGAGCAACATGTGGTTGAGGAAGCACCACTTGTGGAGGAAGAGAAACAACCATCGCCGAAAGAGCAGCTCCAACGTAAGAAGAGGAGTAAGCGTGAGGCACTTCCTTTTCTCAAAATCTCCAAGAAGCCAAGTGTAGACACCTAAAATTAACAAATTTAATAATTTTAATAAAATAACAAAGTAATAAAAATTACACTCAATAAATTTTACAAACATAAAATTAATTTAAAAATATCTAAGAATGTCTAATAAAGCTCTTGTAAAAAATATTTGTAAACATTAAAGCTTAAATAATATAAACAATTAAATTTTGGAAGTATTTTGCATACCTACAAAAACAACAAAAATGATAAAAATAATAAAATATTACATGACTCTCCTACACCCCCACATGTCACTATTATTTAATTAAAATATTATTAAACCCAAATTTTGATCTCCATCATTACCCTATTTATTGTTCCTTCCCACATAGGAAATGACAAAAATAAATAAAATAATATTAATACAAAATTAGTATTAATTAAAATACTACTTAAAGCCCCTTAAACATAATTATGACATGTTCTAGGCACCACATTAAATGAGAAATCTAGAAGCCTAGAAGTTTTCCCTTTTTAAGAATTTAAAAATGGCCCCTAATTTAATGTACCACCTCATGAGGTACCCTCCTTCCATGTCATTAAAAGAAAAATCTGAATTTAAAATTAAAAAGTGCATTAAAGCCACATGGCTCAAGGACAACCCACTTTAATACACTTGACATTTAAAAATATTAAACTTGCCTCCTTGGCCTTTTAAAAAATAATTTTTAAATGACATGCCCATCCCCCTAGGATACTACCCCAAGGCAATTAAATGTGATAACTTCCTCTCATCATTTTTAAGAATTTTAAATTCCCCACACAATCCCCTATGTATCTAGAACCAAATTTAAAAATAATATCCATTCTTCTAGACCTCTCCATTTCCCAAGCCACATAAATGAACCCTTCCACCTCACATTCTCTAGACTTTTCCCCAACTACCCTTGCCTATGTGGAGTCCACATGGCATCCCACTCACCCAACCTAATTTTTCTTATAAATACACCCTACCACATCCATTTGAGGGAGCCTATTTTATTCTGGGTGCCAAAATTTCTATTCACCATCTACTGTAACCTACTTGCTATCATAAAAAACCTCTAACACTCTTAGGTGCCTTCTTACATATTCATATTTTATGCTTTAATATGTTATTTGCTTGTTTTTGTTGATGCTTTCAATATGTAACAGGTGCTACTAATATGTTGTTGTTTGTATGTGTGTAGGGTTTTTGGTTGTATGCAGGCATAGAGCATTGTTGGAGCATCCCTTGGAGAAGAAACACACACACACCCGTACAAAATTTTTGTTGTGAAGAGGAAATCTTAAGCCATTTTATTCTATAAAAGCCCATTGTGGCTTCATTTTTATTATAAAAGACAAAGGATATCTATTGTATTGTAAATTTTATATTTCATAATCAAATTATTATATTGTGATATTCTCCTTTGTCTTTATTTGAATATTTTTTTATGGTGATTTCCTTCTTCTATAAAATGGCATGCCCGATCAAGCTACACATCCTTCAACTCACTGTCAAAACCAACCCACTTTCCCTACTACACACATCCCTTCTCGGCCTCAACATCACTTCATGCCTCTTACTGAACCTTTATCATCCATATTTTGAAAACTTCTTGAGGTAAAAATTGTTGAGCAAGGTGCAGCAAAAGTATTGTCATTGTTGTCAACACAGACAGATAGATCAGTTGATGCAATTGATGCAGTGGACAGAAGTTCAGAGGTCAGTCAAAACATATACAGTGAATTTTCAAGGAGACAGAAGTGGCCCAGATTCTAAAAATCAAAGAAAAATACTAATTAAGAAAACTGTCGCGATATTGCGACATGTTTTCTGTCGCGATTTCGTGACATATCGGAGCAGCGAGGAAAGGCTAGCAAAACTGTCGTGATTTCGTGACATATCAGAGGAGAGAGAAAATGCTGGCAAAAATGTCGCGATTTCGCGACAAGTTGGCAGAGAAGAAGCCAAGTGGAAAAACTATCGCGATTTCGCGACATGTTGGCAGGGAAGAAGCCAAGTTGAAAAACTGTCGTGATTTCGTGACATGTTGGTAGGGAAGAAGCCAAGTAGAAAAACTATCGTGATTTCACGACATGTTTGGAGAAAAGGCGCAGGCAAAAAAAACTGTCACGATTTCACGACATGTTTGAAGAGAAGTGCCAAGGAAGGAAACTATCACGATTTCGTGACATGTTTGAAGAGAAAGCACCAAGGATGAAAAGTGTCACGATTTTACGACATGTTTGAAGAGAAAGCACCAAGGATGAAAAGTGTCACGATTTCACGATAGGTTCGAACGAAAAGTGCCAAGGAGAAAAAGTGTAGCAATTTCGCGACAGGTTCGAACAGAAAGCGCCAAGGAGAAAAAGTGTCATGATTTCATGACAGGTTCAAAGAGAAAGTGCTAAGGAGAAAATGTGTCGCGATTTCGTGAAATGTTCCATTTTCATGGGTCGAAGACAAAAAATGCTTAAGGCAAGAAAGATGTCACGATTTCGCGACATGTTCCGTTTTCGCGGGTGGAAGGCAGAAAAGGCACAAGGCAGAGAAAGATGTCACGATTTCGCAACATGTTTTGTTTTCATAGGTAGAAGGTAGAAAAGGCACAAGGTAGAGAAAGATGTCGCGATTTCATGACATGTTCTGTTTTCGTGGGTGGAAGGCAGAAAAGGCACAAGGCAGAGAAAGATGTCACGATTTTGCGACATGTTTTGTTTTCACTGGTTGAAGCCAAGAAGAGTAGCGAGAAGGCAAAAGTGTCATGATTTTGCGACATGTCTGGTTTTCGCTAGAGCAAGCCAAGAAGAGTAGCGAGAAGGTGAAAGTGTCATGATTTCATGACATGTCTGGTTTTCGCTAGAGCAAGCCAAGAAGAGTAGCGAGAAGGCAAAAGTGTCGTGATTTCGTGACATGTCTGGTTTTCGCTAGAGCAAGCCAAGTAGAGTGTACGAAAGCAAAAAGTGTCACAATTTCATGACATGTCTGGCTTTCGCGGGTGCAAGCAAAGAAGTGGACAAGGAGGCGAAAACTATCATGATTTCGTGACATGTATTTTTGCGGGTAAAAGGTGAGAAGGGCAGAAAGAGACAGAAGTGTCACAATTTCGTGATAGGTCATAACAGCACGATAACAGATAGTTAACTGAAATGAAACTACAGTTAAAGGGGTAGTGGTAGAGGAAAAGTAGGGAGCCAAAATAAGAAGAGTTAACTGGAGTCAGTGCGACAGTTACAAGTGTAGTGACAGTTAGAAATCATGCAGCTATTTTTGAAAATAGTCAAAGAAAAAGAATTCGAACAGTCGCATAAGTAGAATAAAAAAATGCATGCACGGATAGAAAAAGAATTCGAACAGTCGCATAATTAGAATCAAAAAATGCATGCACGGATAGAAAAAGAATTCGAACAGTCGCATAAGTAGAATCAAAAAATGCATGCATAGATAGAAAAAGAATTCGAACAGTCATGACCAAGAAGATGAACAGTCATAGTAGAGGTATTTGTTGCATGCAATGTGTTCGACGAAATACCCTTTATATATATACAAAAGGAGTTACAGAAAAAAAATAGTTACAGTTGACAAGTGGTAGAAAATAATGTTAATAGACTGCATGCAGGATTACAAAAGCGATAGAAGACGAACAGTCTCAAGGTGAAAAATGGTTATAGAATGTCAGTCGCAGAGAGAATAAGGTTGATTGTAAGTGAGAATTTGCTGCATAAAGAGGGTTAGAAGAGGGCCGAGAGAGAAATAAGCAGAGTCGTGAGAGTGTGCAGAGTTTAATCAAGTTGAATTAATTGTAGACCAGTCAGGGTCATGTAAACAACAAAGGCATTTTTATGTCACTAAATTAAATCAGAATTGCAGTCCAAGTTGGTGCTTAGCGTTGGTGCTCCTATTTGTTGTAGCAAAAAAATAAGGGGTTGGTGCTCCTTCCAGTGGGTGCTGGTAAAGTGTTTGTAAAATTGATGTTTTACAAAGGCTGGATTTGGATTGAAGTCCAAGCAGTCATTTTTGAGAAATAACCAAATTGGTGAACCTCGTTACATTGTGTGTTGTGGTGTGCTCTCTTGTGTTTATTGCTTTATCTGTTTTCTAGTTCTCTTTGCTTCAGTTTTAAGAATTGTAGATCAAATTTTTAGCTACACTGATTCACCCCCCCTCTCAGTGTCATTGTGAGAATATCAATTGGTATCAGAGCAAGGTTCCTGAACAATCTTAATCAGATAAGGTGATCTTGGAAGGAACACAATGGCAGATAGTGAAGGATTCTCATCAAACAAAGCTCCTTTGTTCAATGGAACTAATTACTCATTCTAGAGACTCGGGATGCAGACATATCTGAGTGCTTTAGGATATGACATTTGGGAGTCAGTAAAAAGTGGATACATAGTATCCACTACTCCAAAAGATACTACTGAGAAGAAAAAGTTTGAGAATAACTCCAAAGAAAAGAATGCCATAATGTGTGGGTTAGTAGACAATGAACTGATAAGAGTCATGAGCTGTAAATCAGCAAAAGACATATGGGACAAACTGAAGAGCATCCATGAAGCAGACAACAAAATCAAGGAAGCCAAACTGCAAACTCATCGAGCTCAGTTCAAAGCATTACAAATGAATGAAGATGAGAACATAGAGGCCTACATGCTGAGAGTCAATGGAATCATTAATGCAATCAGAGGACTTGGCGAAGAAATCAAAGATGCGATTGTCGTGAAAAAGGTACTTAGAACTCTTCACAAAAGATTTAATCCTAAAGTTTCTACAATAGAAGAGGCTAAAGATCTAAATAATTTTAACATGGATGAGATGCATGGTTCTTTAACTGCATACAAAATGAGAATAGGACAAACTAAGCCCATAGACAGAGAGGCTGCTTTTAAAGCATACAAAAATATAAAAGCTAAACAAGAATCTGAGGATGAAGTGATATCGGATGAAGCGAAAGCTAACTTTGTTTGGAAACTTACAAAGGGAAAAGGGAAATATAGAGTAAAATTACCACTTAAGTGCTTCAATTGTGGAGGTATCGGTCACTTCGCAGCTAAGTGTCCAATGAATGAGAAAACTAGAAGTGATGAAGGGTCACACCAAGAAAGAAGTGATTGGAAGAAGAAACCAAGCTTTAGAAAAAACAACTTCAAAAAGAAAAGTTTCATATCTAAGAATGTCATCTTTTCTGAAGATAGCTCAGGTGAGGACTCTGAAGAAGAAACAGGTGAAGCTCTGTTCATGGCATTTCAAGAAGAAAAAATAGAAGAAAAATAGGAAGGTGATAAAAACAGTAATGATGAGGCTGAAATATACTAGGAAGGAGAGTTGGTTGCAACACTTAAAGAGTTGAGTACAGAAAGGAAAAAGAATAAAAAGGTCTCAAGAAAGCTTGAGGATGCTATTGACATAATAAACAGTTTGAAAGTACAGACAGAAGAATTTAAGAAAATGTCTGAAGAACTCGAAGTACAGTTAACCATAAAAATAGATGAGTGCAACAAACTGGAAGAAGAGATTGTTGTCTTAAGAATGCAGCTAGAAGAAAAGAATCAAAAATTGAGTTGCTATCACAAACTTAAAGGAAGTTCTACGAAGCTTGAAGAGATTATAAATAGTCAGAGGACTACAGGCATCAAATTTGGCTTGGGATTTGTCGAAGGAGAATCGTCAAGTGGATCAAAGGCCATGACTGTAGAACTAGTAAAGGAAGAAGATAAGATCAAGGTTGATCAAGAAAAATTGAATCAGGAAAAAGAAAGCAATAGTGCCAGGCAAGAGAAGAGTGCTGATAGTGAGGGATTCATAAAAGTCACACAACAAAGGAGAAGAAAATTTGTGGCTCCTACTTCAAAATGGCAAAGACCATCTCCAAGGTTCAATCATTCCTTTTTTGGTTATTGTTTTAAATGCAATGCTTACGGTCATAAGATTTCAGACTGCATTTATAATATAGGACAAAGAAATTTCATAAGTAGAAATGTCTTTTCAACCTTGATGGATTATGCAGTAGAATGTTATAACTGTCACAATTTTGAAAATATTGCAAGAAACTGTAGAAGCACCTTTGCAGCAAATAAATATCAGGGTAGAAAATCTCAACCAAACGGATTGAAACAAAACAATTTTTTTTTGAAAAACAGGCACAAGATAATGAAAGGGAAAAGGCAAAACAAATAGCCAAAACTGCTATCAAATCAGAATGGAAAGAAAAGGAGAAACTCCAGAAAGGAAAGGAGAAACTCCAAGAAGAAAAGGAATCTTTGATTGTTCAGACAACTTTCAAAGCACAGAACAAAATGGCACCATGGATATTGGATAGTGGATGCTCCAGTCACATGACAGGAGATAAAAAAAAATTTGAAACGTTATAGAAATATGAAGGGGGCTCTGTAAAGTTTGGAAACAATGATGGAGCCAAGATAGTTGGCAAAGGATCAGTCAAGATAAGTTATGGAAAGATAATTTCCTAAGAAGTTCAGTTTGTAATTGGTTTGAAGCACAACTTACTGAGCGTAAGTCAAATCTGTGATAGAGGTCATGAAGTCATCTTTAAGAAGTAGGGCTGTGAAGTCAAAAAAGCACATAGTCGAAAGCTGATAGCTACTGGATCTAGGACTTCTAGAAATCTATATACTCTCTCAAAAACTTCAGAAGGAGCATGCCTGATTGGACAGGAAGATGAAAATTGGCTATGGCACAAGAGGCTCGGTCATATTAGCTTTGAAAATATGGTAAAAATAAGTTCAAAAAGAGCAGTAAGAGATATACCTACCATTGACAAACCAGTAAACAACATATGTGCTTCATGCCAAAAAGGGAAGCAAACTAGATCCACATTTAAAGCAAAGGAATACTTCACAAGCAAACCGTTAGAGCTGATACATACTAATTTATGTGGACCCATGAGAACACAAAGCATAAATGGTGACAAATACTTTATGTTGTTCATATATGACTACTCCAGGATGACATGGGTACTATTTTTAAAGCTTAAATTAGATGCATTTGAGATGTTTAAGAGTTTTAAAAAATAGATTGAGAATCAGAATGAAAAAGAATTAAATGCCTAAGATCAGACAGAGGAGGAGAGTTTATCTCAAAAGAGTTTGCAGAGTACTATCAAAAATATGGGATCAAAAGATAGTTTTCAGCAGCAAAGACACCTCAGTAGAATGGTGTTGTAGAAAGGAAGAACAGGACAATGCAGGAAATGGCACAGACAATGTTGGCTGAGAACAAAATAGTTGATAGATTTTGGAAAGAGGCAGTACATGCTATAGTTTACATTCAAAATAGGTGCATGTTAAGGGCGCATGAAAACAAAACACCTTATGAGCTGTGGTTCGATAGAAAAGCAACAACAAGATACTTCAAAGTGTTCGACAGCAAGTGTTATATCAAACGAACTGAAGATAATCTCGGTAAGTTTGAAGATAGAGCTGACGAAGGTATTTTTCTTGGGTACTCGACAAAAAGCAAAGCCTAGACATGTTACAACAAGATGCTAAAGAAAATTGTGGAGAGTGCTGATGTGAAAGTTGATGAAGGTAGAGAACAGGAAATCATTTATCAAGAAAACTACCCTGTTTATGAAGAAGTCATTGAAGGAGATGAAGAAAAGGAAATAGAAGAGAATCAAAAAATTGACCCAGATAATTTAAGAATTGACTCAGAAGAAGAAGAAAACAAGAAATTCAGAACAGGCAGCTAGCAAAAAAATCATCCCAAAGAACATATTATTGGGGACCCCACAGTTGGTATTCAGACAAGAAGAGCATTAGTTCGGAACTACTCTCTATTATCCAGCATTGAGCCCAAAAATATTGTTGAAGCAAGCACAAATGAAAGTTGGATGAAGGCAATTAATGAAGAGCTAGATCAGATTGAGAAAAACAAAACCTAGGAATTAGTACCACGGCCAGCAAATAAAAACATAATTGGTACTAAATGGATTTTTCAAAATAAATTAAATGAAGACGGACAGGTTGTCAAAAATAAGGCAAGATTGGTCTGTAAAGGCTATGCTCGAAGTTGAAGGCATTGATTTTGAGGAAACCTTTGCACCGATGAGCTGGACTAGAGGCAATCATAATGTTTCCGGATTTAGCCAGTCCGTAAAAATTTTAAAGTATATCAAATGGACGTAAAATCAGCATTTCTGAATGGAAAACTGGAAGAAGAGGTTTACATTGAACAGCTAGATGGATTCCAACTCAGTGACAATCTCGATTTTGTTTGCAGGTTAAGGAAAGCATTGTATGATCTAAAACAGGCACCTAGAGCATGGTATGCAAGGCTGGATAACTATCTTATTAAACAGGGGTTCAAGAAAGGTATGGTGGACAACAATTTATATATCAAAACAGAGAATGACCATCTTATTGTACTTGTTGTTTATGTAGATGATATAATATTTGGTAGCAACATGGATGAATATTGTAGAGACATAGCAAATAAAATGAAGACAGAATTTGAGATGTCAATGATTAGTGAACTCTCTTATTTCCTCAGACTGCAAGTCAATCAAAGTGAAAAGGGCATGTTTATCTCTCAAGTAAAATATGTGAAATAAATGCTAAAAAAGTTCACAATGGAGGATAGTAAACCTGTCAGCACTCCCATGACAACAGGTTGCAAGTTGAGCAAGGATGACAAATCTCCAGATGTAGATCAAACCATGTACAGATGTATGATTGGAATCCTGCTGTATTTGACAGCCACTAGACCAGATATATTACAGGCAGTATGCATGGTAGCAAGATTTCAGGCTAGTCCCAAAGAGACTCATGTGACAGCTGTAAAGAGGATTTTTAGGTACCTCAAAGGTACTATGGAGTATGGGTTGGCGGTAAGGACTTCACTCTTATTGCATATTCTGATGCAGATTGGGTAGGATGTATTGATGACAGAAAGAGTACCAGTGGAGGAGCATTTTATCTTGGAGACAGGCTGGTAGCATGGCATAGCAAGAAACAAGAATCAGTCTCTCTATCCATAGCAGAGGCAGAATACATTACAACAACAACATGCTGTACACATATATTATGGATGAGAAAAACACTGAAAGATCTTGGTATTCACTTCAAAGAGCCAATTTCAGTTAAATGTGATAACACTAGTGCTATAAACATGTCAAAGAATCCGGTTATGCATTCTCGAACCAAACATATTGCAATCCGGTATCACTTCTTGAAGGATAAAGTTGCGAAGGTGAGGTCAAATTGGATTTTGTTTCGACTACGAAGCAAGTAGCGAGATATATTCACAAAACCATTGCCAAAGGAAGTTTTTGAGTACCTTCGAAGTAAGTTGGGAGTAGTCACATTTCCCAAGAACTGACTATCAATTGGGATCACATTCTCAGGGGGAGTATTTATGCCTATGTTTATAGTTTTGCTCATATTCATGATTTTTGCTAACTATAACAATGTGTATCTGAGAATGTTGTGCATAGACTTAGGGGGAGTTTACAGCAGCCCTTTGGTATTATTGTCAAAGGGGGAGAAGAATTACAAGAGAGTGCATGAGTGTTGCCAACAATTCCAAAGGGGGAGATTTTTGAGCAAGGTGCAGCAAAAGTATTGTCATTGTTGTCAACACAGATAGATAGATCAGTTGATGTAGTGGATAGAAGTTCAGAGGTCAGTCAGAATATGTACAGTGAATTTCCAAGGAGACAGAAGTGGCCCAGATTCAAAAAATCAAAGAAAAAGACTAAGTAAGAAAACTGTCGCGATATCGTGACATGTTTTCTGTCACGATTTTGCGACATATCGGAGCAGCAAGGAAAGGCTGGAAAAACTGTCGTGATTTTGCGACATATTAGAGGAGAGAGAAAATGCTGGCAAAACTATCGTGATTTCATGACAAGTTGGTAGAGAAGAAGCCAAGTGGAAAAACTGTCACGATTTCGCGACATGTTGGCAGGGAAGAAGCCAAGTTGAAAAACTGTCATGATTTCACGACATGTTGGCAGGGAAGAATCCAAGTAGAAAAACTGTCATGATTTTGTGACATGTTTGGAGAAAAGACGTAGGCAAAGAAAACTATTGTGATTTTACGACATGTTTGGAGAAAAGGTGCAGGCAAAGAAAACTGTCACGATTTCGTGACATGTTTGAAGAGAAAGCGCCAAGGAAGAAAACTGTTGTGATTTCATGACATGTTTAAAGAGAAAGCACCAAGGATGAAAAGTGTCACGATTTCATGACATGTTTGAAGAGAAAGCACCAAGGATGAAAAGTGTTACGATTTCATGACAGGTTCGAACAGAAAGCGCCAAGGAGAAAAAGTGTCACGATTTTGCGACAGGTTCGAACAGAAAGCGCCAAGGAGAAAAAGTGTCGCGATTTCACGACAGGTTCAAAGAGAAAGTGCCAAGGAGAAAAAGTGTCACGATTTCATGACATGTTCCATTTTCGCGGGCCAAAGACAGAAAAGGCTTAAGGCAAGAAAGATGTCATGATTTCGTGACATGTTCTGTTTTCATGGGCGGAAGGCAGAAAAGGCACAAGGCAGAGAAAGATGTTGCGATTTTGTGACATGTTTCGTTTTCGTGGGTAGAAGGCAAAAAAGGCACAAGGTAGAGAAAGATGTCACGATTTCATGACATGTTCCGTTTTCGCAAGTGGAAGGCAGAAAAGGCACAAGGCAGAGAAAGATGTCACGATTTCGTAACATGTTCTGTTTTTGCTGGTTGAAGCCAAGAAGAGTAGCAAGAAGGCGAAAGTGTCATGATTTTGCAACATGTCTAGTTTTTGCTAGAGCAAGCCAAGAAGAGTAGCGAGAAGGCAAAAATGTCATGATTTCACAACATGTCTGGTTTTTGTAAGAGCAAGCCAAGAAGAGTAGCAAGAAGGCAAAAGTGTCATGATTTTGTGACATGTCTGGTTTTTGCTAGAGCAAGCCAAGTAGAGTGTACGGAAGCGAAAAGTGTCATGATTTCGTGACATTTCTGGCTTTCACGGGTATAAGCGAAGAAGTGGACAAGGAGGCAGAAACTGTCGCAATTTTGTGACATGTATTTTTGTTGTAAAAGGCGAGAAGGGCAGAAAGAGACAAAAGTGTCACGATTTTGCGACAGGTCGTAACAGCACGATAACAGACAGTTAACTAGAATGGAACTATAGTTAAAGGGGCAATGGTAGAGGAAAAGTAGGGAGCCAAAATAAGAGGAGTTAACTGTAGTCAGTGCAATAGTTACAAGTGCAGTGACAGTTAGAAATCATGCAGCTATTTTTGAAAACAGTCGAAGAAAAAGAATTCGAACAGTCGCATAAGTAGAATCGAAAATGCATGCACGGATAGAAAAATAATTTGAACAGTCACATAAGTAGAATCGAAAAATGCATGCACGAATAGAAAAAGAATTCGAATAGTCGCATAAGTAGAATCAAAAAATGCATGCACGGATAGAAAAAGAATTCGAACAGTCATGACCAAGAAGATGAACAGTCATAGTAGAGGTATTTTTTGCATGCAACGTGTTCAATGAAATGCCCTTTATATATATATGAAAGGAGTTACAGAAAAAAGTAGTTACAGTTGACAAGTGGCAGAAAAGAATGTTAATAGACTGCATGTAGGATTACAAAAGCGACAGAAGACGAATAGTCTCAAGGTGAAAAATGGTTATAAAAGGTCAGTCGCAGAGAGAATAAGGTTACTGCTGTAAGTGAGAATTTGCTACGTAAAGAGGGTTAGAAGAGGGCCAAGAGAGAAATAAGCAGAGCCGTGAGAGCGTGCAGAGTTTAATCAAGTTGAATTAATTACTGACCAGTCAAGGTCATGTAAACAACGAAGGCATTTTTATGTCACTGAATTAAATCGAATTGCAGTCCAAGTTGGTGCTTGGCATTAGGGGTTGGTGCTCCTATCTATTACAATAGAAAAATAAGGGGTTGGTGCTCCTTCCAGTGGGTGCTGGTAAAGTTTTTGTAAAATTGGTGTTTTGCAAAGGCTGGATTTGGATTGAAGTCCAAGAAGTCATTTTTGACGAGTAGCCAAATTGGTGAACCTCGTTACATTATGTGTTGTGGTGTGCTCTCTTGTGTTTATTGCTTTATCTATTTTCTAGTTCTCTTGGCTTTAGTTTTAAGAATTGTGGATCAGATTTTTAGCTACACTGATTCACCCCCCCCTCTCAGTGTCATTGTGAGAATATCAAAAATACTCTCCTTACCCCACCTACGGCTGCATGACACACATAACACCACATATCTAGGGTCCCTTAAATATCAATTTTGTGTCTACCATCACCAATATGGTCATGATATTAATAATTTTCAACAGTTTCAAAATATTTTACAAGATCTGATTGACCAAGGGATCATTCTTGTCAAACATACTTCAATCCCTACTCAACAAAATATTACAAATCCTCAAACTCCATCTCACCAAGATTTTGTGGGTCTGATCCATCATGACCACATTGCTCCTATCTCATACACCCTTTCAACCACACCGCAAGAGCCTCCATCTCTAGTCACTGTTGGTCATCAAATCTGCCTAGGAAAGGATTTGGGTAGGTGTATGCACCCTAGACCTAGACCAACATTGAAAGGCCGAAGGGAAGAGACACCCCTCGTGCCAATCTCCGGAGAAAGGCCGACTCCTATGCTAAACTACTTTGGTGTTTTGAGATAAAGGATGCAGGAAAGAGATAAAAGGAGTTAGGGTTAAAGAAAAAAATAAAAAGGGGTAAGGGAAGAGAGATCAATGATTTGAAGTGGGAGAGAACAAGAAGCACGATCACTAACTAACAACTTGAATAGCAACAAAGAACACTAAGAATAAATGAAAGAAATGCAACATTAACCTTGCTATGTATCCTCTGGGTGAGCTCACAGGATTCTCCTTCTCCCTTTCATCGAAATTTAGGGTTCAGAGTAATGATGATTAGGACAAACGAATATAATAGAAACCACAACCCACCAGGAAGCATAAAAGAAAACCAATATAGCATTTTTCCTCTCCTATGTATCCTTCGGGCAAGTTTTAGGGTACAGTCCCCAATCGCACACCGGATTTAGGATTCAGAGTCTCAGTATGCAAACGAAGAAAGATAAAAGAATCAAACACAGAAGGCAACATAAAAGAGAGAAATTGAGCTCAAAGCTCTTTAGTATTAATCGCAGGACATCAAGTTACGGCAGCTTTCTAGCAGAAAGTTCCCCCCCCTTTCTTCATTACAATGCCTGGGTTTTTATAGAGGACCTGACCTTCTAAGTCATAATTACACAGAATGGAGAAGTACACCCTCGAGCCATGAGAAGTCAGCCCCCATCGACTCTCGTGATTGAGTTTTCAAATCTATTATCAAAATTGGCAACTGTGACCAGGTCAGCCATGGAAATATGCATTGATGAGCTGTCCGAGCGTCCTTAGTTTCTGGGGTTTTGTGCTCGAGTGGTTGCCATGCTTGTCGGGCTCACCTTCAAGGATTGATACTTAGTTTCTAATTGCCAAAAAAAAGTAGCGAGCTTATCGGGCACAAAAAAATGCATTTATGAGGCACTTGATTGCCTCAAGAAAATGCTTGGCTTGGAGTGTGTGCCCATGAATGCGGTTCGCTGGATGTTCAGTTGCAATGGATTCAGGCCGAAGTAATAACTCCTCCTTGATTCGTACTTTGCAAAATGGAGCTTCACAAGACAAATTCAGAGGTGGTGAGAGCCGAAGTAGATTTCTTCCTCAAGATGGGGTCTTCACCTCTCGCTACTTCACTGTGCCAAAATTGCTTCGATGAGGCTTTTTCCCGAAGTAGATACTTCGCTGATGAGCTTGAAAATGCTTCATGGTGATCCTTCTTCAAAATTGTAGTTTGGGGGTGTTTTGGTTGAAGTGCATTCTTGCCTTCAAAATTGCTTCAGCTGTTTCTACTTCGGGTGAAAGTACTTCACACGAAATATGGCCGAAGCAGATGCTTCGCAAATTTTTTTGGTGAATTAGAAATGGATCATTGGCGAGAAGGCCCAAAGTGAGTGCTTCGACAGTTATTTTGTGAAGTGTTTTCAATGTTTCCCCTTTTTAATTTTTGCTTCGCAAGTTTCTTGTCCGATGTATCATTTTGAAGTGCTTTAGGGCAGAAGTAGTTTTCTTGCCTTAGCCAATTCGAACCATGATTTTCCTTCGGTGAAGCTGCTGCTTGAATGCCTCTTCGCAAAACCTTTGCCCGAAGTAGCTACTAGAAATGCTTCGGGTGCGAAGCTCTTTTTCTGAATTCTTCTTCGGCAACGCCACTTCGCAAGATTTTTGCCCGAAGTAGTTTCTTCAAGTGCTTCGGGGCCAAAGTAGATTCTATCCTTGGTGTTTTCCTTCTGCGAAGCTATCTTCCTTAGCTTGTTTGGTAGCGAAGCTCTTTCTTCTTTATTTTATGTACAAGGGGGTGGCAGGGAAAGCCAAAATTGCTGTAACACTTACAAATATAACAAAAGAAACACATTACAAAAGAAAATTTTGATTTTTTTCTACCCCTCTATGCAATGTGACAAAATTGTCAACATTCTTGGCATCTCATGGGGCATTTAGCTCGTCTAAATGCAGAGATCCTAGGCATTTATCCATTGGGAAATAGAGTCATTCCTATTATCCTCTTCTCTGACTATCCACTGACGACATTTTTTTTTTTGGTGCCTAAGCTCCTAAGCAACACTTAGCGCCCTTGGCACTTGTTTACTAGTTGGGCCATTTACAATATTTACACAAAATTTTGTGACATGATTAGCATGCCGCCACCCTAAAATTAGCTTTGAGTGCCTATCCGGTGAACCTGCAATGTTTGGACTAGATCTGATTGAACTTTAGTTGATCTTTGAAGTCTGGCTGACATATTCCCGAAGTTGTTCATGTTGCGAACAGGGAGAAATGCAGTAAGTTGTTGCTCCTGCCAGTACCCGTATTGTTGATGAAATATATGGTGAAGAAGTTCACCGCATGAGGGGCCTCTTGGGGTAATGGTCATAACGGGGGCTGGAACCAATACCAGAATATTGAAGAATTTACTAACTATGGGCTGGGTACAAGTTCTTCCATCCTCCTAATGCGATAACAGGGCTCCTCCGGCAAGGAGTAATATTCTAGGATCTCTTTAGGTTCAGCTTCTTGATGAGGCATGTTTAATAGGCTCTGGCTGAATACTTGCGTGTCATCCACTGGGATGCAAAAAGGGTGCAAAAAGATACCCTCTTTGTTCTCAGGTTCTGCCACTTGAGTTTGTTGCTCTCCTTGGCCCATCTCCTGATGGAGACTACAAGCAACCATATTGTTCATTACTGGGGAAAAGCTTGCATATTCCCATCGTTGGCCTTGGATGAAATTTGCCTCTTGATATCCAAATGACTGCATTTCAGGCCTATGTTCAGTATGAGGAGTTAGCCATGATGAATACTGTGCAGGATAGATAGGAGCTGTAATTATTGGAGAAAGTGATGGAGTTTCCTCCCACTGCCACTTTCTAGATAGGAGGAGAAGCTGCTCTACTCATACAGCTTCCTCAAATATTTGAGGGAATCTTCGCTCACCTAATCGCAGTAATATGAGGCCCATGTCCAGGTGAAAATCCTGAACATAGAAGAGGTGGGCTTGGACGGGCGTCGGTTGGATCTCCACTAGAATTCTCTTCCAAATTCTATAGAATCGAACATTGAAGTCCATGATGTTCTCCAAAGGTGTTCTTGTGATGGTGAAGAGATGCATCAAAAGCTAGAAGAGATCATGAGAGCCGTCAAATGTTCTGATTAGTGCTCTCGCTAAATCATCCCACAAGCAGATGCTTTTACACCCGAGAAGTCTGTACTCCTGCAACACCCTTCCTTCTAGAGACAAGACCAAAATTCTGATCATGACATCTTCATGGATTATGTCATGGAGGGTCGCTAAAGTAGCAACATATTCAAGGTGCTCTCGGGACATTCCCTTAGTGCCATTGTATTTTGTCAATGTCTCCAAGGCACTTTCAAAAATTTCATGGTAACTTTGAAGATTCAGAGGGCCACGATCATCCCAGCTAGGATATCATACCCTCTCCATTATAGCAGTTGCCTATAGATATCACGATTTTCACCACTAAGTCGGAGTCACCAGGTGAACATACTTTTCTTCTTTTATGAGGTCAAGGCTGCTCATCGAACCTTGATTCCTCCGAGATGTCTTCTTTAAGATTTAAAATATGCCTACGATCTAGAAATCTGGATCTTCAGCTCAGTCAGAGTTACCATGTGATTTTTCCAGATGGAGGCAAGCTAGAGATTCACCAAAATCAAGCTTCCTTAAAACATGGGGACCAGCGTCCCATTGGGTGTGCCAAAAACTATTAGCCCCAGTGGAGACGGGTTAGATATTCGTGTTCGTAAAATATGGGACCTTGGTCCCATTGGGCATGCCAAAAACTATTGGTCATAAAATCTGCCTAGGAAAGGATTTGGGTAGGTGTATGCACCCTAGACCTGGACCAACATTGAAAGGTCGAAGGGAAGAGATGCCCCTCGTGCCAATCTTCAAAGAAATGCCGAATCCTATGCTAAAATACTTTGGTGTTTTGAGATAAAGGATGTAGGAAAGAGATAAAAGGGGTTAGGTTTAGAGAAAGAAATAAAAAGGGGTAAGGGAAGAGAGATCAATGATTTGAAGTGGGAGAGAATAGGAATCACGATCACTAACTAACAACTTGAATAGCAGCAAAGAACACCAAGAATAAACGAAAGAAATGCAACATTAACCTTCCTATGTATCCTTTGGGTGAGCTCACATGATTCTCCTTCTCCATTTCATCAAAATTTAGGGTTCAAAGTAACGACGATTAGGATAAGAAAATATAACAGAAACCACAACCCACCAGGCAGCATAAAAGAAAACCAATATAGCATGTTTCCTCTCTTATGTATCCTTCGAGCAAGTTTCAGGGTATAGTCCCCAATCGCACACCGAATTCAGGATTCAGAGTCTCAGTATGCAAACAAAGAAAGACAAAATAATCAAACATAAAAGGCAACATAAAAGAGAGAAATTGAGCCCAAAGCTCTTTAGTATTAATCGTAGGACATCAAGTTACAACAGATTTCTAGTAGAAAGTTCCCCACCCTTTCTTCATTACAATGCCTGGGTTTTTATAGAGGACCCAACCCTCTGAGTCATAATTACACAGAATGGAGAAGTATGCCCTCGAGCCGTGAGAAGTCGGCCCCCTCGGCTCTCATGATCGAGTTTTCAAATTTGTTACCAAAACTGGCAACTGTGACCAGGTCAGCCATGGAAAGATGCATTAATGAGCTGTCTGAGCATCCTTAGTTTCTGGGGTTTGGTGCTCGAGTGGTTGCCATGCTTGTTGGGCTCACCTTTAGGGACTGATACTTCATTTCCAATTGCCAAAAAAAAGCAACGAGCTTATCGGGCACAAAAAAATGCATTTATGAGGCACCTGATTGCCTCAGGAAATTGCTTGACTTGGAGTGTGTGCCTGTGAATGCGCTTCGCTGGATGTTAGGTTGCAACGGATTCAGGCTGAAGTAATAACTCCTCCTTGATTCGTACTTCACAAAATGGAGCTTCGCAAGACAGCTTCGAAGGTGGTGAGAGCCAAAGTAGATTTCTTCCTCAAGATGGGGTCTTCACCTCTCACTACTTCACTGTGCCAAAATTGCTTCGGTGAGGCTTTCGCCCAAAGTAGATACTTCACTGATGAGCTTGAAAATGCTTCATGGTGATCCTTCTTCAAAATTGTAGTTTGGGGGTGTTTTGGCTGAGGCGCATTCTTGCCTTCAAAATTGCTTTGGTTGTTTCTACTTTGGGTGAAAGTACTTCGCACGAAATATGGCCGAAGCAGATGCTTCGCAACAACTTTCGACGAAGTAGAAATGGTTCGTTGGTGAGAAAGCCCGAAGTGAGTGCTTCGGTGGTTCTTTTGCGAAGTGTTTTCAATGTTTCCCCTTTTTAATTTTTGCTTCGCAAGTTTCTCCCCCGAAGTATCATTTTGAAGTGCTTCGGGGCCGAAGTAGTTTTCTTGCCTTAGCCAATTCAGACCACAATTTTTTCTTGTGACACTTATGCTTCCAAAATCTTGCTTTCTACTTTTTTTATGAAATCATGATAGTTCTGCTTTTGTATGCTTCCTCTCTTTCTTTTGTCACGAAAATGCGACATGTTGCGAAATCGTGACACTTTTGCTTTTGAAGTCTTACTTTTTGCTTTTGTCACGAAATCACGACACTTCTACCTTCGAAGTCTTCTTCTCTGCTTTTGTCATGAAAATGCGACATGTCGCGAAATCATGACACTTTTCCAACTTAATTTCTCTCTCATGTTTCAGTCGCGAAAATGCGACATGTCACGAAATCGTGACACTTTTCTTACTTGTTCTCTTTCTTCGAACTTGTCGTGAAATCGCGATAGTTCTTCCTGCTTTCTCTTTCTCTTCCAACATGTCACGAAATTGCGATAGTTTTTCCACTTGCCTTTTTCTCTTCCAACATGTCATGAAATCACGACAGTTTTTCCTGCTTTCTCTTTCTCTTCCAACATGTCACGAAATCGTGATAGTTTTGCCACTTGCATTTTTCTCTTCCAACATGTCGTGAAATCGCAACAGTTTTTCCTGCTTTCTCTTTCTCTTCCAACATGTTGCAAAATCACAACAGTTTTTCCACTTGCCTTTTTCTCTTCCAACATGTCGCAAAATCGTGACAATTTTTCTTGCTTTTTCTCTCTCTTCTAACATGTCGCAAAATCGTGATAGTTTTTCCTGCTTTTTCTCTCTTCCAACATGTCGCAAAATCGCGATAGTTTTTCCTATTTTTTCTGTCTTCCAACATGTCACGAAATCACGACAGTTTTTCTTGCCTGCTGTATATGTCGCGATATCACTACACTTTTCTTGTCTTTTTCTTTGATCTTTTGTAAATGGGGCACTTCGGTCTTCTTGGAAAATCACTGTACATCCTCTGAATAACCTTTGAACTCCTGTCTTCTGCATTTGAATAGATTTTGAACTTCCTGTCCATTGCATCAATAGATCTATCTGACTGTGTTGACAACTATGACAATACTATTGCTGCACCTTGCTCAACAATTGGTTTACAGTTTTCAGATAATTGGGTGATAAAGCGATGAATGACTTGGATTTTTCCTTGCAAACTATATAGTTGCTTGATATTCATGGGAGGAGGAATCTCAACAATGGATTTGAATTTGTTGGGGTCAACTCTAGTGCCTCGCTAAGAGACAATGAACCTCGAGATATTTCTTGAAGTAACACTAAGGACTCACTTTTTTGAGTTTAAGAGTACATTGTGTTTAAGAAGGCTATCAAAGATCTTATGGATATCTATGATATGTTGTGAATTTTATTTCGATTTGGTGATGAGAACATCAATGTAATCCTCCACAATCTTATGCATATAGTCATGGAAGATGTAATTCATAGCATGCTGGTAAATTGCCCCAGTGTTCTTAAGGCCAAATGGCATGACCTTATACCAAAAAGTCCCCTAAGGGGTTGTAAAAAATATCTTGTTTTGATTAGTAGGGTTGATCTTGATTTTATTATAGCCAAAAAATCCATCCATGAGAGATATCATTTCATGGATTCCTATGGAATCGACCAATGTATCAATGTTGGGGAGTGGGAAGTTGTCCTTGGGACAACCATTTTTCAAATCCTTGGAATCAGTGCATACAAAAACCTCTCTGGTGGGATTTGGTATCGTGACCATGTTGGATACCCATTCAAGGTAATGAATTGGTTGTATGAACCCCACATTGATAAGATTTTGGAGTTTATATTTAACCATTAAGGAAATTGTGGGATGCATGCATTGTAATTTTTTCTTGATGGGTTTGGCGTTCCCATCAAGTGTGAGGTTGTAGATGACTAGTGATGGATCGATTCCAGGCGTGTCCATGTAGGACTAAGTGAAAAATTTGATGTACTCTTTAAGGAAAGAAGTAAACAAGGAATGTTCCTATAAGGAGAGGTTGATGGTGAGTTTAATAGTGTAGATATTGGTAGGGTCATCACCAATGTCCACAATGATAGTATCTTCCACAAGCATGTGGGACCCGTATTAGAGTTGAGTAAGAATGAGAATGAGATAGAGGTCATCGATAGTATCAGGTTAGTCAAATTCATCATCTAGATACACATCCATGTGGTTAATCCAAGGGATATGAGGTGGATCAAATGGTGAAGGAGCATTCATAGTGTGCAACATGGGTTGAGATAGTAAGAAGTATTGCGACAAGGGCGTAGGTGATATATAAATGAAGTCAATGAAGTCTTGGTTGGATGCATTGGTGTGATACAAATGAGATGTGTAGCAAAGTGGGGTGAATAAGTTGACATCAACCATGTTAACAAAGGTGGTTGAGATACATATGTGGAGCCTATATATGAATACTTAGAAGGATGTAAATGGTGTGCTAGATTCAATAAAGGACGTAGAACCACGGGTGGAGATTAGGGTTGAGTCATAGAGTGGTGGAACTATTGACGATTATGCAAAGGTATGAATGAATGAATAGGTAATGAAAGGTAAGATGGAGTGTGATCTGAGTAGGGAGAAGTGAGAGAAAAGGTAGCAAATCTATCAATGAGATCATCAATGAAGTAAGTGAACATGGTGTCAGAGGATGATGCTTTCTGAAATAATGTGCATGGAATGTTGACTTTAGAATAGGGGATGGACATTCATCGAGGATATCAGTGTTGAATTTCTCTTCTAACGAATATGTAGAAATTACTAGAGGATGAAGAGTGAGGTCTTGAAGTTCATATTCAAGCAAATGAATGGTTGTAGGGTGATAACACAAACTATATTTATATATGGGTAGTTGAACGTATGGGTTAATGGGTATTCTCGTAAGCCCTATTCGTAACATCCTAATTAAAAACCATACCAATGAAAGCATCAAATGTAGCATAAGGTGTAGTGTACATTGAACATATGGTCTAAGGTGCCATAAAAGATAAATTATGGTGATGGGGGCACATCCATTGGGAGCAACGAATCAAGGCCCACATCGATGGACCAAGTGGTACAATGGTACCAATGGTTAGCAAGAAAGTAGAAGGGTGACCAAATTCATGGGTATATTGGATCATCAGAGGATGCACATAAGTTTCATGAACATTATATTCACTAGGATTAGAATTGGTCATAAAAATGGATACTTGTGGTGACGTATGGGGTAGTGAATGAGGTTGTGATTCTAAATCAAAAGAAGAATATGAAAGTTGGGAATCACAAATAGTAGCAGTAGAAGAATGGAATAGTTGGGCATCTAGGTGAGAGGTTCACTATTACCAATCATGACACTCAACCATGGTGGAAGGAATAGGATGAGCAACATGGGAAAACTATGATGTGGGGTGAGGAGGAGTCATGCTACGAGATGAAGTGAATGATAGAGGTTGAGGATGGAATGAAAGTGAAGGTGTGTGAGGGGTAGGAAGGATAAGAGGATATATAGAAGAAGATGATTGAGAAAGAGGATGAGGCCACGAAGAAGGTGGTAAAAAAGGTATGGATGCAAGAGTGGAATTCGTGGAAGAAGATGGTTGAAAAGGAGGAAGAGGCCATGGAGAAGGTGGTGAAAAAGGTACAAATGTAGGAAGGGGATCCATGGAAGATGATGGAGGTATGTTGGAAGTAGATGTAGGGGAATTTGTGCACATTCTGGGTGAGTGGCATGAGGATAAGGAAGTGTGGGAGAGGATGTAGAAGTCTCTACTTGATGATGTGAAGGAACAGGAAAGACTTGGGATTTGTGATGTTATAGAATTTTAACGAGTTACCTTCAGTAGGAATACAATGGATTAGTTTGTTATGCACGTATTTGAGGTAATGATGCAATATTGATGGAATGCATTGCATGTCATGGATCCATGGATGTCCAAGAAAAATATTGTATTGAATTTTGCCTTGAATGATGTGGAATAAGTTAGACATTGTCCTTACGCCTACGTAGATAGGAAAGATAATGGAACCTACTGTGGGGTGCATAAAACCATAAAAAGCATGAAGGCCGAGAGATGGTGTAACAAAGTGAGTAGTTGGAATGTGTAGATGATGAAGGGTATTAGTAGAGATGATGTTGATGGAAGAACTAGTATCAATGAGGACACGCTTGTAGGTGATGTCATTGATAATTTCTTGGATATGGAGGGGAGGATCAACTCCCTCACCCATAAGTTCGGTAGTATTATGGTCATGGAAGCTGAGAGAAGGTTGCATGCAGCGAGGGATTTTCCCAATAAAATTCACAAATGCATTTATGTCATGGGTTTCAAGTTCAATTGAGTGAAGAATTTCATTTAACACCTCACATTGAGGGTGAGATTGCTGTAAAATATCAAATATGTATAACCAAGTGTAGAGGGAGAAAACTACCCTATCATGTACAATTCTCAAAATATTGGATCCACAAAGATAGAAAGCCTTATGGGGTGAACTACGGAGACTGTGTGGTTCTCTACACTCGGGTGTGAAGGATGGGGGAATGGTTCACCAGGAATAGTTTAAGGACTCACTCCAAGTCCTCTAGAATTTCAAGAATTTTTTATGTGTTCAATTAAAAGCAACCACCTAAGTTTTGCCTTTCTAGATCTATGCTATGAAAGATAAAGGACAATACAAAAGTACAAAATGTAGAAATATAAGAGCTAACCCTATAATTATTTTTTCTTTGAATGCTTTCTAACCTAGGGTTTTAAATAAACAATATTTAATCAAGGGCTCAAGAAAGAATGCACAAATAGAATTAACCCTAGATGCACACTATATGTTGTTATATTTTAATGCCTAGAACTTAATTAAATATATTTCTATAAAATTAGATCTAGGGTTTTAAATATAATTACAAGCACTTAGCAAACAACCTATAGTTTATGGGAACACTTATCTTAACCGATGGTTGATCCAAGCTTTTGTCCTCTTGCATAATGATATCAAAAATACCTATTCCTGCAATATAACTTAAGAAACACTTGAAAATATAATAAACATTAGTGGGCCTTCTTAGGAAGCTATACAATAATGCTTGAAGGCATAGCAATCAATCCCCCTAGGTCCTTTTATATGGCCTTTAAAAATAGAAGTGAAAATTGAACTTTGGATATTAATCATAAAACAATAGTGCAGTAGAATATAAAAAGAAAATAAAGTATGCATATATGGTGAAAATACAGCCTAAAATGTTATCTTGCAGTCAAAAATATAAAATTACCCCTAGATTGACTCTGGGTGAAGTCGCGCTTCTTAGATAGCAAGTGTGACAATGCAGAAGGTAAAGTTGTGCCCTATCTGGACTGGGCATGATTTCACTTCTACAAAAAAGAAGCCCTAATTTTGAGCCTGCGAGGTTGTTCCCCACTAATTCCTGGCATGAATTCACCTAAGATGCAAGAAAAATAGAAACAGAATGCCAAATACAATACAGACATCTTAAACCAAATAAAAATACCTAGTGAATGGCGCAGAAGCAGGCATAAGGGTCAAGATCTTGAAGTAGTTAATCTTTCCTTTGGGCTACGACACGAATCCATCAAGAACAACAAATAAAATCAATGTAGCAGAAGATAAAATTCACACTTAAGTGTTAGCTTGCTTGCAGAAGAACATGAAGCAGATAGAAAATAATTGTGAGCATGTAAAAATAATCACATGTAAAAATCTTCAAGTCATGTCCTTAAATGAGGGATTAAACCCTCCTTTTATAGCAAGCTTGATGATGAAAAGAGCATAAAAAACCTAGGAAGACCGATGCCAAAACATGCCAGCTAGAAGAATTAGGGTTTATTTAGGAGAAACCCTAAAAAGCTGAAGTCATGCCCCATCTTAGCCGACCGTGACTTCACCTATGTGAAGTCGTGCCCCATCTTAACCGGGCATGATTTTGCATAGAGGAGAAAAAAGGGAGAAACAAAGGGAAAGGGGCCTATCACATGCCTTGGGCAAGTGTTAGAGGCCTCTTAGAAGGTTCAAGGAAGATTTACCACTAAATTAGGTCAAGTTTTTAGGAAGAAGAGTAGTAAGTAACTACTCTCTATTATCTAGCATTGAGCCCAAAAATGTTGCTGACGCAAGCAAAGATGAAAGTTGGATGAAGGCTATAAATGAAGAATTAGATCAGATCGAGAAAAAAAAAACTTGGGAGTTAGTACCTAGACCTGCAAATAAAAATATAATCAGGACTAAATGGATTTTTCGAAACAAATTGAATGAAGATGGACATAAAGCAAGATTGGTATGTAAGGGTTATGCACAAGTTGAAGGCATTGACTTTGAGGAAACTTTTGCACCAGTAGCTAGACTAGAGGCAATTAGAATGTTTCTGGATTTAGCAGTCTACAAGAATTTCAAAGTTTATCAAATGGATGTGAAATCAGAATTTTTGAATGGGAAACTTGAAGAAGAGGTTTATATTGAGCAACCAAATGGTTTCCAACTTGCTGATGATCCCAACTTGGTCAAGTTGAAGAAAGTATTATATGGCTTAAAACAGGCACCCCGAGCATGGTATGCAAGGCTAGACAACTATCTCACTCAACAAAGGTTTAAGAAAGGTATGGTGGATAGTAATTTGTATGTCAAAACAAAAAATGGGCATCTTATTGTTCTTGTTGTATACGTAGATGATATCATATTTGGCAGTAGCAAATATGAGTCGTGTAAAGATTTAGCAAATAAGATGCAAAAATAATTTGAAATGTCAATGATTGGTGAACTGTTGTATTTCCTCGGGTTATAAGTTAATCAAAGTAAGAAGGGCATATTTATTTCTCAAGTTAAATATGTAAAAGAGATGTTAAAAAAGTTCACAATGGAGGATTGTAAGCCAGTTAGCACTCCCATGACGATAGGTTGCAAGTTGAGCAAGGATGAAAAATCTCCACCTATTGATCAAACCATGTACAGATCTATGATTGGAAGCTTACTTGTGCACTGATGCCTACTAGACCGAGATATTTTGTAGGCAGTATGCATGGTAGCACAATTTCAGGCTAATCCCAAGGAGACTCATGTGACAGTAGTGAAGAGGATTCTTCGGTACCTCAAGGGTACTATGGAGTATGGGTTATGGTATCCAAAAGGTAAAGACTTCACCCTTATTTCTAATTCAAATGCAGATTGAGAAGGATGTGTAGATGACAGAAAGAGTACCAGTGGAGGTGCATTCTATCTTGGATACAGATTGGTCGCATGGCACAGTAAGAAACAAGAGTCAGTTTCTTTATCGACAGCAGAGGCAGAATATATTATAGCGACAACATGTTGTATGCAGGTATTGTGGATGAAACAAACCCTGAAATATATTGGTATTAGCTTCAGTGAGCCAATATCAGTTAAGTGTGATAACACCAGTGCCATTAACATCTCCAAGATTCTAGTTATGCACTCACGCACAAAACACATCGCTATCAGGTATCACTTTTTGAAGGATAAAGTTGCGAAAGGTGAGGTTAAGTTGGATTTTGTTCCAACTATAGAGCAAGTAGCAGATATCTTCACAAAACCATTGCCCAAGGAAGTTTTTGAGTACCTTCACAATAAATTGGGAGTGGTCACACTCCCCAAGAATTGACTAGCTATAGGGATAACATTCTCAGGGGGAGCATTTAAGTATTTGATTATCTTTTTGCTCATGTTCATGATTTTTGCTAAGTGTAATAAATTGTGCCTGAGAATGTTGTGCATGGACTCGTGGGGAGTCTACAGTAGCCCTTTGGTACTATTGTCAAAGGGGGAGAAGAGTTACAGGAAATTGCACATGTGTTGCCAACAATTCCAAAGGGGGAGATTGTTGAGCAAGGTGCAACAACATGATTGTCATTGTTGTCAACACAGTCAGATAGATCTGTTGATGCAATGGACAAGAAGTTCAAAATCTATTCAGATGTAGAAGACAAGAGTTCAAATGTTATTCAGAGGATGTACAGTGATTTTCCAAGAAGACCGAAGTGCCCCATTTGCAAAATATCAAAGAAAAATACAAGTAAGAAAAGTGTTGCAATATCACGACATATACAGTAGGCAAGAAAAACTATCATGATTTTGTGACATGTTGGAAGAGAGAAAAAGCAGGAAAAACTATCGTGATTTCGCGACATGTTGGAAGAGAGAAAAAGCAGGAAAAAATGTCGCGATTTCATGACATGTTGGAAGAGAGAGAAAAAGCAAGAAAAATTGTCGCGATTTCGCGACATGTTGGAAGAGAAAAATGCAAGTGGAAAAACTGTCGTGATTTCGTGACATGTTGGAAGAGAAAGAGAAAGCAGGAAAAACTGTCACGATTTTGTGACATGTTGGAAGAGAAAAAGGCAAGTGGCAAAACTATCACGATTTTGCGACATGTTGGAAGAGAAAGAGAAAGCAGCAAAAACTGTCGTGATTTCGCGACATGTTGGAAGAGAAAAAGGCAAGTGGAAAAACTATCATGATTTTGCGACATGTTGGAAGAGAAAGAGAAAGCAGGAAGAACTGTCGCAATTTTGCGACAAGTTCGAAGAAAGAGAACAAGTAAGAAAAGTGTCACGATTTCGCGACATGTCACATTTTCGTGACTAAAATAGGAGAGAGAAAGTAAGTTGGAAAAGTGTCACGATTTCGCAACATGTCGCATTTTTACGACAAAAGTAGAGAAGAATACTTCAAAGGCAGAAGTGTCATGATTTCATGACAAAAGTAGAAAGCAAGACTTTAGAAGCAAAAGTGTCGTGATTTCATGACATGTCACATTTTCGCGACAAAAGAAAGAGAGGAAACATACGAAAGCAGAACTATCATGATTTCATGACAAAAGCAGAAAGTAAGACTTTGGAAGCAGAAGTGTCACGATTTCATGACAAAAGCAAAGAAGTACGGAAGCAGAAGTGTTACAATTTCATGACAAAAACAAAGAAGACTTTGACGGTAGAAGTGTCGTGATTTCACGACAACAACAGAAAGCAAGACCTCAAAAGCAAAAGTGTCACGATTTCGTGACATGTCACATTTTCGTGACTCAAAAAGGACAGGAAGGCAGAGAAGCAAAAGTTTCATGATTTCACGACATGTCGCAGTTTCGCGACTCAAGAAGGGCAGGCAGACAGAGTAACAAAAGTGTCACGATATCATGACATGTTGCATTTTTGTGACTCAAGAAGGGCAGACAGGCAGAATAACAAAAGTGTCATGATATCGCGCAATGTCGCATTTTTGCAACAAAGGAATAGAGAAAGCGTACGGAGGCAAAAGTGTCACAGTATCACGACATGTTGTATTTTCACAAGCCAAAGCTAAGAGAAAGAGCAAGGAGAAAAAGTGTTGTGATATCGTGACATGTTGCATTTTCACGGTCCAAAGCAAGGAGAAAGAGAGAGAAAGAAAAAGTGTCGTGATATCACAACATGTATTTTCACGGTTGAGTTGAAGCCGACGAAGACCGATGACAACCAACTAAAATTAGGGTTTATAGTTGTTGTGAAAGCCGACTAAGATTAGGGTTTACAATCGACTAATATTAGGGTTTTCATCACAAAAATTTTGTTATAAAAGGAGGGCTATTTGGAGATTTGAGAGGTATGTTGAATGAGTGCGAAATACGATCGTTGTGCGTAGAGAGCAAGTCGTGTCGAATCATGCTAAGTGCAAAATTTTCTAAGAAAGCATAGTGCGCAAAAGGGAGAAGACGATCGTGAATTTCGACTGTAGCGAAGTAGAGTGTGCAAAGTGATTACGCAGAGAAAGCAGAGTGCACAGAGAAAGCAAAGGTGAAGAAGACCAGCCAAGGTCTAGCAAAAGCAAAGGTATATTACTATCAATCTTCTAGTTTCAAAATTGAATTCCAAGTTGGTTCTTGGCATCAGGGGTTGGTGCTCCTTCTATTTGGTACTGGTAAATCAGGGGTTGGTGCTCCTTTTTGTTGGTGCAGATAAATCAAGGGTTGGTGCTCCTTCCAGTGGGTACTGGTAAATTGTTTGTAAAGTTGTTGCTTTGCAAAGGTTGGATTTGGATGGTAGTCCAAGCAGTCATTTTTGAGTAGTAGCCACATTGGTGAACATTGTTAAATCTTGTGTTGTGTGATGTTCTCTTATGATAATTGCTTTATCTAGTTTTAAGGTTTCATTATTTTAGTTTTAAGAGCTATGAATTTAAGTTTAAAGAGCTACACTGATTCACCCCCCCTCTCAGTGTCATTGTAAGACTAACATGAAAGACTTGGGATTTGTGATGTTATAGAATTTTAACGGGTTACCTTCAGTAGGAATACAATGGATTAGTTTGTTATGCACATATTTGAGGTAATGATGCAATATTGATGGAATGCATTGCATGTCATGGATCCATGGATGTCCAAGCAAAATATTTTATTGAATTTTGCCTTGAATGATGTGGAATAAGTTAGACATGGTCCTTACGCCTACGTAGATAGGAAAGATGATGGAACCTACTGTGGGGTGCATAAAACCATAAAAAGCATGAAGGCCGAGAGATGGTGTAACAAAGTGAGTAGTTGGAATGTGTAGATGATGAAGGGTATTAGTAGAGATGATGTTGATGGAAGAACTAGTATCAATAAGGACATGCTTGTAGGTGATGTCATTGATATTTGCTTGTGATGTACTGGTACTGAAGGGTATGATGAGACCTCGTAGGGGTCAAAGGTAAGCTAGACCTCACCAAGTGGGTTGATGAGGACTTACATGACCCTCCTTATTTTGACCCAGGGATAGATGATGTAGGAGTGGCTTTCGGGTATAGACGATGGTATAGAGGAGTTGTGCCCTAGATTATATCCCCGCATGGCCCTATATAGAGGCACCATGTCATAATATTGGACATGCAGTGGTATTTTTGAGATATTTCTCATTAGGCCATGGAGAGGGTGCAATAGGGTCTTGTAGACCCGAGGTAGAGATAGGCACATGCCCATATTGTGTTGGTGATGGAGGCCACCAACTCTGTAGGAGTTAGAGAGGTAGGGATAGTGGGAGTTACCCCCACAAAGACCATGAGGCTACAAGGTGGATATCCTAGAAAGGCCTCGAAATCTGTAGTAACGGTTGGATAGGACCAAGGATGAGGAGAGATAGAGGAGATATGAGTGTAGTTAGTTACTCTACAGGGGAAAATGACCTAGATCCATGAGGATAGGGCCAAGAGGCTAGAAGGACTATGGAGCTCATTGAGTGCTACAGAGGCAGAGAGGGACATAGATCAAGTGAAGACCAATTGACTTCGAGGAGAGGTGACCTATCTATATGGGGAGCATCAAAGGGCCAGGGCTAAGGGTATAGCTATCATTAGGAGTAGCCAAGTGAGTAACGAGGTCCAACTCTTACAAGCAGAGTTGTGGAGGACAAGAGAGAGGCTGGAGGTAGTTATTCAGTGGGCTACATTTTTTGAGATAGTGTACTATTTAGTGGTCTCTATGGAGAGAAGGATGCCACTCCCTCTATCCCTCAAGTTAGCAAGAAGATCATGATATCGGTATTGGATAGTGTCAGCTACACAATCTATGGGCATGCAACAGCCTAGGCTACCTCCTCCTTAGGGTGGGTCAGATGAAGTAGGCTCCCAGAGCTAGGGTTAGGGATCATGATGACACACCAATTTTAGATTATGGTGTGCATTCCTAGGTTTAGTGTACCAAGTATAGATTGTGGTACACCAACCAGACACTAAGTTGTGTCTCTTTTTATCTTGAGTAATACAGAGATGCTCCTTTATTTTACTTCATGTGTTATGCATGTGTGATGATTTAATTTATTTTATTCATTACTTTATGTTTTATGTATGCAAAAACTATCCTAATGCAAAAATACATGAAATGTATGGATGAGAAGGAAATAAGAAGAAATATGAAGAAGAAATAGTAAGGAGAAGGAATCAAAATAGGAAAGAAGAAGAAGAACAAGGATAAGAAGAAGAAGAATAAGGAGAATATCCAAAGGTCAACCATCTGAAATAGTTAAGGATGAGCGATTCACAATATAAAACTACCATAGGCTGCAAGGAACCAGTGTAGTTAAACATTATGGATCATACCAGAAAAGAAGGGCAAAATTTGTTAGAGGCCTAGAACTTGCTTGAAGTGCAAAATGTTGATTCTGACCCACTATGGGTGGTTTATCCCTTATTGACTGTTGTGAAGTGATTACCCGCTAGGATGTATGTCGAGGTATGTCGAGGTCTACTGATACTGACCAAGGAGCTTATCCTATAATGGGGTGTTGATCTTGCTAAGCCAAAATAGAGTATGACTCAATAGAATATCATAGATGACGTAATACACTTTAGGATGTACAAGTATCCCATGTGGGGTGTAGTATAATTTTTTTTGCAAGTGTTATCCTAGATAAGGATTTTGAGAATATAGAGGACAATGTGAGTGTGTTATAGTGTGAAAAAAAGGTTGAAGAGAAGAATAAGATAAATTTGTGCTTTTACAAGAGCAAGAAGAAATAAGGAGAAGGAAAAAACACCAAGGAGAATATGAAAGATGAATTCCTAGGTGGGGATCTAGCTAGGAATCAGAGTCCTAGTGATAGTGTAATGCATGTGAGCTATGACCTAACTAGGTATCATCACGTGCCATTATCACCAGATCCTCGAAAAGCTATATAATTAGTAAGTCATGAACAATCAACCATGAAATTTTATGATAATAATGCAAGTTATTTTAGATGTCAAGAAATCATGCAAGTATGATAGGCAACAATGCAATATGAGAAAGCAGGTGGATGTAAATGTAGCTTAAATAATTATTTTTCCTCTTTTTTTGTTATTATTCAGAGTGAGCAGAATTATACTCAATGCAAAATCTAAATGCACCATTTAACTTATTATAATGAATAAGTGTGCCACGATATACTGGATTGAGAAAATCCCTAGAAAGTATGTCCTATCGATAATAAAAATCATGGAGGAGTTCCTCTAAGGCTTCTTTTTTGATAGTCATGGTACAGTAATCATTACATTTTTGAACAAAACCATTATTTTAACATAAGAAACACCATATAACGAATCATAATTTTCTTTTACAATATCAAGTCTATTATTAGAATGAATAAAACCAACCATATTATAAAACAATATTTTTGAAGAAAAAGGAAAAGCATCATTTTTAATTTTATTTTTATGCTTTTTTAAATTTTGATAATCTGTATATTCTGTATAAGTTATAAGATGGTCATCATCCTCAAAAAGTAAAGGTTGGTTTTTATTAGGTATAAAACCTATGCCATATCTCCTAGTCCAAATCTCGACATCTAAGGGTTATTGAGTGCCCTTATGTTGTGGCCCTAAACCTTTACCCACATATACCATACTAGATATGATCTTCTTAGGAAGAGGGTAATCATTAGTGAGATAACATTGAGAAAAATAGCGCTTACTAGGAGAGGGGTTGCTACCACAAATTCTTTCTTCAAAAGCAATTCCTCCAAAGATAAAGGTACATGTGCCAAAGTGTACAAATCACTTTTCTTATGGGACAAGCCCATGGTTCTTGGTGAAGGTGGTATCTTGGCTAGATACAAAAGAGGTTATTGAAGAAAATGATTATCATGATCCATATATGACCAATTGGAGGTACATTCTTCACTCACTTTTACACTTTAAAAATGTTTTGATATTTGATATGAGGAACATGGCAAAATTGCTGAAGAAATAGGACATGAATTGACTTCATATTGAGCTAACTCTATATTTGAACAAAATTCAAATGGTTGAGGATCACCCGGAATGGTGCAACTTGATTACCATTTTCAAATTTGAGATATTGATGAAGAGTAGAAGGGACGACTTCATTACATGAATCCATGGATGCCCAAGAAGAAGATTAAAAGTTGTAGGACAATATACCACATAGAATAAAGTATCTAATATTTTAGGTCCAACTCTGAGGGGAAGAGAAATGACACCAATAGCCTCTTGGGATTCATTGTTGAAAGCTTTTATGATGATATCAGTTTTTGTTAAATCTTCCTCTCTTAAACCAATTTTTTTAAAGAATTGATATGTACAAAAATTGAGGGAAGAGCCATTATCAATCAAGACTCGTTTGATAAGGGTATCCAACAAGCTAAAAAATTCTAAAAAACTCTCTTCTTTATTTTTCTTTAAATTATAAATATCTTTCATTGGCACTTCTTTTTCAATATATGCACTAAACTGATGAACAAATAATTTTGCAGTCTCTCCAAAATTGTTCAAAGAATAATTAGGCAATTGATAGTACTATTCTAATGCCATGCCAAAAAGACTCTTTGGAAAAGTTTTCAATAATAACATATCATCATAAATGAGATCATGGAAAGCTGTTATGAACCTTCTTAAATGCTCTATTGGATCTTCTATCCCTTTGTAAATTGGTAGCACAAGCATAGGAAAATGCTTAGGATAAGGTATGGCAGCAACAATGGGATCTAATGGCTGATTACACATTTATTTATAATTGTAAGTGAAACATGAAGGCTGAATCATTTCCATATTTGAAACCAACTATTTTACCATATTCGCCAAACTTTGCACTTATGGATTACTACCATGTGTGTTCCCCATATTCCCTAAAGAAGGGATGTATGTATATTGAGGATTTAAGTTGGGGATTTGGATACTTTTATTATTCATGATATCTTGTGAATATGGATGACTAAAATTTGGTGGAGTAGAAGAAAAAGTGTTGACATTTGGATATTGAGAAGGAAATTGAAGATAATTATAGGTGCCATTACTAATTACAGGGACTTGTAGATTTCTTCCAACATTGGTGGTTGTAGTAACGGTACTAGTCACTTGGTTTTTCAGATTATCAAAATGCATTGATTGAGATGTTGGGTTATCCTTATTAAGAAAAGGAGGCCTAATTGGAGGAGAATGAGGAGCATCCTCTTTTTCAAGACGAGCTTCTCATTTTATACATTCCAACAACTTATCCTTATTAGCTTTTATAAAACCCCAAATATGATCAAATTATGATTAGACAAACCCACCATTGGATCCTTCATAAGAATAAAAATTTGTATCAATTTCCATATCCATATTATTATGATCTTATGGCCCTACATTAGGGTCTTTCCTATCAGTCTAATAATTTTTGGAGGAACATAATCAGATTCCAACTGTCTTTGCTAACTTCTAATGAAAGGAGCCATTAGAAGGAGTGAAGACGGATGGAGTAAGACACTAATGCAAGGGTTTTTAATAGTGTTATTAAAGGTTTTAAATCACACATGAGAAAAATTAATGATCTTGAATAATGTTTTACAAGAAATGAGGTGTTAACATCAGGTTCATCAAAGATGTAGAGGGAAAAACTACCCTACCACGTACAATTTTCAAAAGGTTGGATCCGTAAAGATATAAAGCCTTATGAGGTGAATTGCGAGGGTTGTGTTGTTCTCTACACTCGAGTGTGAGGGATGGGAGAGGGGTTCACCAAGAATGGTTTAAGGACTTGCTCCAAGTCTTCTGGAATTTCAAGAATGTTTGATGTGTTCAGGTAAAAGCAACCACCTGAGCTTGGTATTTTTAGATCTATGCTATGAAAGATAAAGGACAATGCAAAAGTACAGAATGTAGAAATACAAGAGCTAACCCTATAATGATTTTTTCTTTGAATTATTTCCAACCTAAGGTTTTAAATAAACAATATTTAAGAAAGGGCTCAAGAAAGAATGCACAAATAGAATTAATCCTAGATGCACACTATATGTTGTTAATTTTTAATTTCTAGAACTTAATTAAATATATTTCTATAAAATCAGATCTAGGGTTTGAAACAGAATTACAAGCACTTAGTAAATAGCCTATAGTTTATGGGAACACTTATATTAATTGGTGGTTGATCCAAGATTTTGTACTCTTGTCCAATGATATCAACAATACCTATTCCTGCAAGATAACTTAATAAAGACTTGAAAATAGAATTAGCATTAGGGGTATGCTTAGGCCACTATACAATAATTCTTGGAGGTGCATTAGTCAAGCCCCCTAGGTCCTTTTAGATGACATTTAAAATAGAAGAAAAATTTGACCTTTGAATATTAATCATAAAAAAACAATGCAACAAAATATAAAGATAAAATAGATTATGCAAATATGGTCAAAATGTAGCCTAAAATGTTATCATTCAGTAAAAAATATCAAATTACCCCCAGATTGAATCTGGGTGAAGTCGTGCTCCTTAGAGAGCAGGAACAACAATGCAGAAGGCAAAGTCGCATCCCGTATGGACCAGGTGTGATTTCACTTCTACAGAAAAGAAGCCCTAAGTTTGGGCCTACAAGGTCATGCCCCACTAATGCCTAGTGTGACTTCACCTAAGATGCGAGAAAAATAGAAAAAAAAAATGAAATATAATGCAGACATCTTAAACCAAATAAAAACACCTGGTGAATGATGCAGAAGTAGGCAGAAGAGTCAAGATATCCAAGTAGTTAATCTCTCCTTTGGGCTACGACACGAATCCACCAGAGCAAAAAACAAATCAAATCAATGTAGTAGAAGAAAAAAATTGCACTTAAGTGTTAGCTTGCTTGCAAAATAATAGGAAGCATATAAAAACAATTGCGAGCATTTAAGAATAATTGTATGTAAAAATCATCAAGTTGTGTCCTTAAATGATGGAGTAAACCCTCTTTTTATAGCGATATTGATGATGAAAAGAGTGAGAAAAACCTAGGAAGGGCAATGCCAAAGCATGCCAGCTAGAAGAATTAGGGTTTATGTGGGAGAAACCCTAAAAAGGTGAAGTCACGCCCCATCTTGGCCAACCATGACTTCACCTATGCGAAGTCATGCCTTGTCTTAATCAGGCATGATTTTGCATAAAGGAGGTAAAATGGAGAAAAAAATGGAAAGGGGACTATCCCATGCGTTGGGAAAGTGTTAGAGCCCTCTTAGAAGGTTCAAGGAAGATTTCCCACTAAAGTGGGTCAATTTTTTGTGTCTACACCAAGTTGAAGCATTGCACAACTTATGGGCGAGACTACTACGAATAGTGATGATATTGTGTGGTAGAGGTGGTGAAAAATTTGATATTGTAGGTGAATGAGGAGAAGTTAATGGTGGTGGAGGTGAAGTGATGGGTGCATATTGTCATGACAAATAATGTTGGGTACGAGTAGTAAGGTTAATCATGTTAACCACTCTATATGAGGGAGGATCACGATGGACACTATTAACTTACCTATATTGGACTTATGGATTGGATTGGGCTCCTTGGAGATTGGTCCCCCCATGTTCAGGTAATGGGTTTTGATAGATGCCTAGATTTTTATTTTGTGGTGTGAGAGGGTTTAAAACTTGGATAGTATCCCGATCGATAAGGTCCTCTACCAATCCATGAAAGGAACAACAAGACCCTACATCATGGTCATGCTATCAGTGGTAAGCATAAAAGGTATGTTCATTGAACCCATAAGGTTTGGGTTGATTTAGGTTAATAGGTCTAATTTTAGGTAAGGTGATATGATCAGTGTCATATAACCTCTAGATCAAAGTTGGTAGTCACTCTGAAAGTAGAGTCCAATTTCAACGAGGGGGCTAAGGACAAAGACTGCAAGCTTGTGGATTATATGGAGGAGGTGTATTAGTTTCAAATATCTACTGTTGTGGAGGAGGAGGTTGTGAGATCGATAAAGAGGTTGGATAGGCTATTGCCACCTAATTGTTTTGTGGTAGTTTAAAAAACGGTTGATTCGATGTATTGCAATTGAAGTAGAAATTTGAATTGTAATATGGCTTAAATCAAAATTTCATTTTTCCATATTGGACTTTGATGTCCTCAATGACCTTTAATTAAGTAATAAATTCATCAAATGTGTGGCTTTGATAAAGTTACAAAGGCATAGAGATGTATTTATGGCAATTTTTAGCAAATAGTGTGACAAGCTCAAAAAATAAAAGGCTATGAGCTAGGTCATGGATGACCGATATCCATAGAGAAATGAAATCTATGATAGATTCATCATTAGCCTATCGTAAGGCATAGACATCAAAAAAGTTTTTCTTGTTGATGTTGATGGAGAAATGTTCTAGAAATGAATTGGCCAACTGTTCGAACATTAATAGGCTATGGCATGGGAACATGTTGTACCAATCGAGGTCTTATCCTCCAAGAGAGAGAGCGAAGGTATGCAACATGAGGGAATCACTACTGCAAAGTTGGTAGCATGTGAAGTAATAGTAATGGATATGTTCTTGAGGGTCCTCTTTATCTTTGTATTTATCAAACTTCAAAATCTCAAAACAGTATGGATAAGGAGGAATGGGAACTGAAGGATGAACAAGTTTGTTGCACAACTCATTAAATGTGGGTTTTTGGGACCCATAACTAGTTGTGTGTGTTAGTATCACAATGACATTGAGAAGGGGGGTGAATCAGTGTGGCTATTTAAAACTTAAAAACTTCAACTCTTAAAGCCAAAATAATGAAAGCTTAAAACCACATAAAGCCAATATAACAAGAGAGCATCACACAACACAAGATGTAACGAGGTTCACCAGTTTTGGCTACTCCTCATAAAATGACTGCTTGGACTCCCATCCAAATCCAGCCTTTGTAAAATATCAATTTTACAATCAATTTACCAAAGACCCACTAGAAGGAGCACCAACCCCTAATTTATCTGCACCAACAGAAAGGAGCACCAACCCCTAATTCATCTACACCAACAAAAAGGAGTACCAACCCCTAATTCCAAGCACCAACTTGGACTGCAATTTTGAAACTATATTTTTGACATAAAGATGCCTTCGCTTATACAATACCCTGACTGGTCTATTTCTAACCCAACCTCTCTCGTTATTCACCAAAACATTGCACACACTTGCAGCTCTGCTTACTACACTTTTATTGCCCTATTATAGACCCCTTTGCTGTGCTTCTTTACTGCACTCTTATGGCTCTCATGGCTCTGCTTAACGCTCTCTTACGACACTCTTCCTGCCCTCCTTTTTGTAGCACTTTCGCTCTCTTCAGTAGCGCACTCACACTCTATATCAGTAGCACTTTAATTCTCCATGTAGACCTCCTTTTATAACAAAATTGTCTCTTTGTAACTCCAGTTGTAACTCCTTTCATTTCACATATGCCACTTGTCAATTGTAACACCTTTTATATGTAACTCCTTTTGTATATATAGAGTAGGCATTTCGTTAAACACGTTACATGCAACGAATTGACACATATACCTTTACCTTGACTGTTTGTCTTCTTGGTCATGACTGTCCGTATTCTCCTTAGTGACTGCTCACTTTCTTTTTTGTGCATGCATGCGTTTTCACCGTAATCGCACTCTGTAATCGACGTAATGACTTCAGTTAACTCTTATTATTTTATCTGCATGAATTTATTCTACAACTGCACTTGTAACTGCCGTATAACTTCAGTTAACTGTCACATATCTTATTTCGGATGGGTTCTCTTCTTCGCTCGCACCAAAGTGACCTATCGCAAAATCGTGACACTTCTGCCTCTTTGTCCTCTACTCAGCTTTCATCCGCAAAAACACAACATGTCGTGATATCGCGACACTTTCGCCTCCTTGCTCTTCTTCTTTACTTTTGTCGTGATATCACGACACTTCTGCCTTCTTTATTTCTCTCTCTCCTCCTTTAGTCACGAAAATGCGACATGTCACGATATCGCGACACTTTCTATCCTTTGCTCTTTCTCTTGCCTTCGGTTTGCGAAAACCCGACATGTCACGATATCGTGACACTTTTTCTCCTAGACTCTCTATCTTGCCTTCGGGTCACGAAAACCTGACATGCCACGATATCGCGACACTTTTTCTCTCGGACTCTCTCTCTTGCAACATGTCGCAAAATCGTGACACTTTTTCTCTCGGACTCTTTCTCCTGCAACATGTCGCGAAATCGTGACACTTTTTCTCTCGAACTCTCTCTCCTGCAACATGTCACGAAATCGTGATACTTTTTATTTCGGACTCTCTCCTGCAACATGTGAAATCGTGACACTTTTTCTTTCAAACTCTCTCTCTTGCAACATGTCACGAAATCGCGACACTTTTTTGTCCGTACAATATTCCTTGCAATATGTCGTGAAATTGCGACACTTTTTTGTCCGTACAACCTTCCTTGCAATATGTCACGAAATCGCGACACTTTTTCGTTCGTACAACCTTCCTTGCAATATGTCACAAAATCATGACACTTTTTCGTCCGTACAACCTTCCTTGCAATATGTCGTGAAATCGTGACACTTTTTCGTTCGTACAATCTTCCTTGCAATATGTCACAAAATCGTGACACTTTTTCTACTTGCCTTTCTCTTTTCCAACATGTCGCAAAATCGTGATAGTTTTGCTTGCTTGCGCTGTTTCTCCGAACATGTCATGAAATCATGATAGTTTTGCTTGCTTGCGCTTTCTCTCCGAACATGTCACGAAATCGTGATAGTTTTGCTTGCTTGCACTTTCTCTTCGAACATGTCACAAAATCGTGATAGTTTTGCTTGCTTGCGCTTTCTCTTCGAACATGTCGCGATATCGCGACAGTTTTTCTTTCTTCTCAACATGTCACGAAATTGTGATAATTTTTCTCTCTCTCAACATGTCACGATATCGTGACAGTTTTTCTTTCTCTCAACATGTCGCGATATCGCGATAATTTTCTTTCTTCTCAACAGTCATGATATCACAACAGTTTTCTTCCTTGTGATTTTCTTTTGATTTTTAACATATGGACCACTTCTATCTTTTGGATAATCACTATACATATTCTAAAGAACCTCTTAACTCCTGTCCTATGGACCACTTCTATATTTTGGATAATCACTATACATATTTTGAAGAACCTCTTAACTCCTGTCCACTTCATCAACTGATCTGTCCTCTTAACTCCTGTCCACTTCATCAACTGATCTGTCTAACTATGTTGACAACAATGACAATATGTCCTCTTAACTCCTGTCCACTTCATCAACTGATCTGTCTGAATGTGTTGATAACAATGACAATACTTTTTTTGCACATTGCTCAACAGTGTGGGGGTCTAACATCTTAACTTATTCTTGTAAGATATGGAGTATAGGTTATGGGAGTGTGATGAACTACGATGATACTATGGAAGACTGTGAATAAGGGGGGTATTGCAGTTGTTTTTCCTCATTATAATAGAGGAGTATACTGGAATTATTCCTACGGATGTAGTTATTGAACAATGTGAAACATGGAGGCCAATGAAAGAATCTAATGTGGATTAGACATATGCTATGAATGGAAATATTATGGTTGGAGAACATGTACCTGTTGTACCAAAACTTGCTATGATGTTTGTATGATTGGATAGGATGACCAGGAAGGAGGTGTCGTGAAGAATGTTAGTGCAATAGAGTGTAGTGGGGGAAGTGGTGTTTGGATAGAGGATGAAGGTGGATGGTGATATGATGTGCCAAAATATGGTAACTATGCCAAATTGGATGACCAATGGATAGAGAACTCAGGTTGAGCAAAATAACATGGGGTATTGATGAGATAGGATGGATAAAGTAGATTATAAGTGAAGAACACAAGCTTATACTGAGAGGGGAGGTGAACAGTATAAGATCACTTTCTACTTTTCTTTCCAATCAATATTATGCAATGTATCAATAGCAATATCAACAACAGTAATCAAAGCAATGCACAAATCATCACACATAATAGGGACACCAATTTAACATGGTTCACCCAATGTGGGCTACTCCATGAAGAAAATATTTCACTAAATTTTTCTCAAAAAATCTCTTGGAGAACCTTTCCCTATTACAATGTTTATGGACCTCTATCCAAAGGAGACACCAATCCCCTAATCAATTTTGTGGATCTCTATCCATAGGAGACACCAATATCCTTAGTTGGTTCATGGATCTCTATCCATAGGAGAACTCCTTATCCTCTACTCTAGATGGTTATCTTCTAGAAGAACAACTACCTCCACTGCACTGGCTAATGGATATCTATCCACTGAAGACTCCTATCCTCACTCAAAAGACCTATCCTCATTGCACTGGCTAATGGATCTCTATCCACTGGAGACTATCATCCTCTGTACTCTGTCACCTCCAAAGCTTACTCTCAGCTCTATCTTAAATATATACTAAACACAATCCTTCGATATAGCATAAATATGCTCAATATTTGTCTCTGGTCTGGCATAAACCTATTCTCAAATCTGCATCAAACTCTATCCTCAAATATACACTAAACATAGTCCTTCGATATAACACAAATCTATCCTCAATCTCTGTCCTCAAGCCTTAACACAAAGCTTTAATTAATCACAAATCAATTCTGCTAGATCTGTCCTAAACATTAACTCAAGGTTTGAACAAATTAATCAATCAACTCTGCTCTCAAGTATTCTCAAAGACTTGCCTCAACTATATTCACAAGTGCTTGCAAGGACTTATTCAATCTGCTCTCAATATCTATCTTTAAATTTGTATTGTAAGCTTCCACAAAAGCTCACATCAATTTGTCCACAAGTCTTCTCCAAGACTTACCTCAAATCTGCTCAACAAGTCCTGACTAGAACTTGTCCAATCTGCTCAACAAGCCTTCACCAAGACTTGCCTCAAATTTGCATTGTAAGCTTCCAAAAAAGCTTATTCAATTCAATCTATCACAAAAAAACCTCTTCAATCACACTAACAAGATTCACACATAATCTTGTTCAATATCACAAAAACATATAAAGAATTGTTAGAGACTCAATATGCTTCTTCCAATAATGCTCAAACACTTGCAATCTCTCTTTACCATAGAAAAATATAGAGAATTGTTAGAGACTCAATAAGCTTCTTACTCACAATAATGCTCAATAACTTCCAACCTCTTTCTTAAATTAATTTAGAATGTTGAACAATTTGTTTCACAGAACTAGAACTATTACTTTAACACTTCCACTTGACTAGGCCCAACCAACTCCACTCAATCAATCACTCAACAAAACACTCCTTGCTTACAAACCCTAGTTCAAGCATATGAACACTCACTCAATTATTTTCAAACAATCTCACATAACAATGATACTCATATTTTTTCACAAACCCTAGTTCAAGATAGTTCACAACTTCACATAACAATGATACTCATGATCTTTCACAAACCCTAATCATTCAATGTTCCAACAATTCTTATCAAACAAGGTTTTTATCATCAAATATCATTTAAAATACCTTCAACAATAAAACTCAACAATGCTTATCAAACAATCACAACATCCAACAATCACTCACTAGGAAGATGTGCCCATACCTTTTGTTTGATGAAGAAAATGACCTCAAAACCTATCTTAAACACAATTTTCTTCTTTGCCAATTTCAATGGTTAGATGAAAAAATATCACACCAACACTCTCTCATAAATATTTCTCAATTACAAAAATAATCAACTAAAATACACATTATTACTCCTTTGAAATTAGCAATCATCAAAGCATACATAAAAATTCATTACTTAATTGCTCCTTATAATCTCCAATATTTTAATTAACAACCTCCAAAAATCAAACCCTCAAAAATAATATTGCCTACCCTTTTATCTCCCTCAAATACTCAATAACCAATTTTAAAAATAAACTTTATCAACCTCCAAAATATTTATTTTTCAACCAACCTTAGCAAATCTGAAATATTTCATGCAACCTTGGCAATATAATAGCGCATACCTTTTATCTCAAGAAAAATGCCTCAATGGGTTTCGAACGCAAGACCACTCCCAGCCAAGCACCTTATCGAGGCGCTAGCAGACCACATGGGCTATGAGCCTCCAAACGAATGGGAAGGCTCAAGCCTTCCTCTTATCCATTTCTGATCGACGCGACGTAAAAAAAACACCCTCTTCTCTTGCAAAATCAACTCAACGGGTTTCGAACCCTGCACTCCTTGCTTACTGAACGTCTTAGTGCCACCCGATGTTGCCAACTGCACTACACAACATTGTGCATGAATGAATCCCCACTCCTATTTATTATCTTTTCTACTACCGAAAGCTTTCAAAACATGTGAAACCTTACACTCTTCTTTACGCATGAATATTTGGGGTTTTATTAATCGATAATAGCATGGGGGTTAAGACTAAGGTTCTTGCCCTCTTTTTATACATGAAGGCCAATGTCTTAGGAACATCGACACCATATTCGAATTTTGAATTCGAATTAATTAATAACCTTTATAACCTAACCTTAGGGTTATTTAATTATTATAAATTAGTTTTATAATAAAATTTTTAATTAATCTATAGTTAAATTGATAACTTTAGAATTTAATTAAATTATTTAATAAATTAATTTATAATTAATATAAATCTCCTCTTTTAATATTATAATAAAATATTATAATATTATTTTGCTTAGGCCTTTTCATTGCTCTTTGAACCTCATCTGACCACCTGGAACCAGATTTGACCAACTGAAGGCGGACTTTCCTTTTGCACTAATTGCAAAACTGCTTTTTGATATTAATGACAACTCAACTACTTGCGGAACCGCTTCTTCTTGCACTGCTCACTGAAACTAACTCTTGAAATCAATGAAAACTCAACTACTCCAAATGTCCAATAATAAAAATAAATGGGAATGGAAGGGGAGCCTAAAATGGATGAGTGAGGGAAGATGAAATGTGGAAGTAAATGGAGGTGGAAGTGGAGTAGAATATGGCATACCTTACATATCGAAATAGGGGAACGTAGGTGGAGGAAGGGATGAAGAAGGAGTATAGGCATCAAATGTGGAAGCCTAAGGTGTGGTGAACATATCCACAAAGATTTGTGAAGATGGGACTTGTTGATGTTGTTGTGACGTGAATTTTTGTGATTGGGATGGTGGTTGTGATGTTGAATTGGAAAATGGAAAATACAATTGTAGGGAAGGTGGCTATTGTGACACTTGGGAAGCATATTGGTGGGATGATGTGAGTGGAGTGTATTGTTTTATCAATGAGGACTGTTGCGGGGTTGATTGTGATGAAGGCATCTGAGTGCTAGGAGTGGAGGACTAGGAATATGAAATCATCCATACTATGAGGGCAGATGATGTAGTCTTGGAATGAGGATGATTAAGCAAAGAGGGGTCATACCCAAGAAGGGAATGAGATGGATATTGAAGAAATAGATGAGCGAATGTGGGTGAGTCAGGTGGAGTATCCTCATAAATGGTGAAGAAGGAATATGGGTCTCCTAGAGTAGTATAGATAACATGATCGTAAAACATGGAAGGTGGGTTAGGTGGAGGTGAATGAGAAAAAAGTGGATGATCCTCACCAAAATATGTGGCAAGCATATTACTGGAAATATATGTCTCACCATGGGACATGGTGTGTATGCGAGATGGCTCAAAATTAGTAAGAATATCAGGTGTGAGAGTGGATGTTTCCCTCATAAACTAAGGGGGAGTGTTAGACTGGATGGAAGTGGCACGAGAGGTCTCCTCTGCAAGACGCACTTACTCGCATGCCTGGCTACGAGTAACAAGGTATTGTAATGTATAGTGTAATTAGGTGCTCATAACTATTTTTAAACGTAAATCTAAACCTATAATTGTGCTTTGTACAAGATTTTATGCAAATATATGAGTTTTGGTGTATTTTTGTGTACTAGAACAAAGTTCGCACACTACTATGAGAACCTGTACTATATAAATTTGGTTCACACGGTGTTGTGCGAACCTACTCAAGAAAGTAAATCTAAAAGAAAAATGACTGTGATAGACTGTGAATAGCTAGCAAGTGGGTGTTGTGGCATCTCCACAACTATCCCCAAATTTTGGGGACCCACCATTAAATTTTGGATTTTTGGGAGTTTTGGTCACCTTTAAGTCACGATTCTAATAAATCCCTATCCGAGGTTTTGTGATGTAGTTTCCAAGGTTCATTTTTGGTGTGCGTCTTTTGGTTATGTTTGATGTTTTGGTTGGTTGGATAAAGTAAGTTTGTGTGATCTTGTTTGTCTTGATTAGATTAGTGATACTTAATTAGTTTTAACCTTTATTTTTTCAAACTTTAAAATTAATTAAGTCACTATTTTCATGCTCTAATAAATAAATAAATAATAATAATAATAATAAATACAAGCATATCTTGTATACATATATACCTGGATCATATATACATGGATCCAAGATATTTGATTCTACTTAGGTTTATGTTGGTTTGCATTTATGTAGAGTAGTCTTTAGTTTTGACTTATATTAAAGTGTGGGTGAATTTAATTTAGTTATCCTTATATTTAGAGTTAAGCTTAGGGATTGATTTTTGTGTTTTTAATATTAGTTTTAACGTTTTAAGTTATAATAGTTTATGTTGTTGTTTATAGGGAGTTGCACAACATAGTTGGCACTGACATGGAGGTGTTTTGAAGCGCGTGCATCGCAGGATAGTTTGGATCAGCGTCGCATGCATACAACAGTGACCGAAAAAGATGGAGAAATTACCAAAATGGGCAGTTTGGTGGTATTTTTGTATGATATGTCGAATCACGACCCAAAACAGCATGGTTATATGGTCCAGTAGATTTAGTGGGGACGACATCGAAGTTGACAGATTTACATGCTAATATGTATACCGGGAATTCTCATAACTTCAACAGATATGGACGAGGCGGATGGCGACACCGTGGCAATGGACAATGATCTACACAATGTTTATGGTGTGAGTTTAGACTGCATCACTGGATATGGACAAAATCAGAGTTGTGATAGACGTTGATGTGCAGAGGAGGCTGCCATGCTGGCGGATAACCTTAACCGACCTGGTAGCACAAATGAAAAACACGAATATGGCCTCGGGCGAGGATAATCAGTGAACAGTGGATTTCGATATGGTAGATTCACCGTAAATCAAGTAGCAGCATCATATGTGGCAATTACAGTAGGGGTGACTGGACATTCAGCGATGACTACGGCGTGAGTTGGAGATAATGTTCGCTGGATTAAGTTGACAATAATGACATAGTAGGCTAATATTGGTATGGCAAAGACAAACTCAGCAAGGCAGGCCACGTTGACATGGGACGACGCCAACTCAACCGGACCTACAAAGACATTGGACACAGTTTATATAACAGGTCTGAAATACGCGTGAGCGGACAGTCTATCACAGGGTGTTACAGAATGACTCACCGGATGATGCATGACAGCATGTACAAATAGCTGAAGCAGACCGGATGACGAGTAACGATGATGCTACACCTGGACAACAAGAAATATTGAATGGATGGTGAGGACGTCAAGATTGGTGCAGTAGGGTAACAACCTGCAAGCAGAATTATCTATTTGGTGATGATTCAGCAGTGTATATGGTCAATTTTAGTGGAGGCCATGGCACATCTGGAGTAAGGGATAACATTTCCAGTGGTGAGCGACATTGTGACAGCGCCATCAAAGGAAAGGAATACACAGACAAGCGGTGAACAAATGGTGGATGCTCAGGCATATGCAGACATGTTACCTAGAAATTACCTAGAAATTAGAAGGGAGGCACCGACGGTTTTCAACGACAATATTTTGCAGGTCGAACATGAGGTACCACGGCAAACCAGCGAGAAATAGTGGATAATGTAATAAAGCAGACTGTGTTTGGATGAACCTAGGTCGGGTGTCATAGCAACAAAGAGGTATCTGGTGCAATAGATGATAGGGATCCAACATGTTTTGATCTCTTGTGTTACCAGGCATAAATTCAACAACACGGACTTGTGGTGTTGCCAGCATGGAATGACTATTTTAAAAGAGCAAATGGTGGTTCAGCTCATTCACAGTGAACACTCAATGAGTAGTAGACGTGGACAGTGAATGCGGTATGCATGGGGTGTCTAACGGGGTGCTGAAGGCAAGTGATGTGGATAAGATATCCAACTAAGGGTGTTGTGTGTGCTGTAGAAAATAAAATAAAATAAAAAGATGATAGGTTTCACATTCAGAAGAAGATAACATTCCAAGAAGGCATTATGTCGTGCGAGGTACTCATATCCAATTCAAATAAGTGTAAATTATCTATTGATAAGGGCATTATAAACGAGCGCATCATTGGAGGGAAGTAAAATTAATAATTTGCATATGCCGCCTACCACGTGGTACCAAGTGCATGTTATTTTGGATTTGAATATAAAGTAAGGGTGAAGCATCGTTCTTTTAATGACAGATAGAACGTTTGGTGATTTAGACAGCTTGGTCAAAGGTTACAAAGGAGGTTTTCTTACACGAGGTAAGGGAGCGCAACCGTTACAAATGATAAATAGAAATAACTGAGTATATCCGTTACAACCGAAAGTGGAGCATTTTGGAAAGAGTCCACCAGAGGGACAGAGGCAGCGTTATCGACAAAAGACAATCAGTTCTGGGAGAAGAGGTTTTAAATATGCTAGTATAGCATTGTTAAAAGGGTTGGAAAATTCCAAGGAGTGAGATTCAAAAGGGGAGAATAACTTGTTCTAGTTTTCTTATTGGACTGGATGTTTGTGAGCTTATTTTGGAAAAAGAAGATATTTTATCAAAATGTATGAATTATTTGCCATCTTCTAACATGCATAGAATCTTGCTTGATGTTTTATGCATGTTAAGGTTGTATCAGGGACTAGATTTTGAATGCATGTTTTATTACCTTTGATTCTGGCCATGAATAGTTTTTGTACTATGCTTTTGCAGGTTGGGTCTATTTACGTTTTGTTATAAGCTAACTCATTTCATACAACATTTTGGGAACTGTGTAGTTTTATTTATCTTGCCTTAAATTATCCTTTAGCATCTGGTCCATCTCTCCAGATCTTATTAAATTTTTGGTCCATATTCTAGATTGTTAAATTCTGGTCTTCTTTCTAGAAACTTTAAATTCTCTATTATGTTTCTAGACTATTTCAAATTTCTAGTCCTCTTCCAAAAAATTTAAGTGTATGTTTTATTCCAAAATTTGTTTCAAGCATCTGGTCCGTATCCAGAATTTTCTATGTAGTTTATTATTGCAAATATTTCAGTGTGTTTCTGGTCCTTCTCCAAAACTTGTAAAACTTTTGGTCCTTCTCTAGAACTATCTATTTTTGGTCATATTCTAGAGTTTTCAAGCATATGGTCTCTTTTCCATATTTTTGTTTCATTTCGCCCTAACTTTACCTTTTGCATTTATTTTCACTTAAGTAAGTTTTGTTTTCAAAACATTTCCTTTTTGTCATTTATCTACAAGATAAAATGAATCTGCTAAATAGCAAAGGAGTTATCTATGCGTATATATCATATTAAAACATAGATAAGAATGAAGTGGGTTCCCTTAGCACTAGTTGACATTACATATAAATTTGAAGTAAAAGGAACCAACTAACTCCAAATGCTAACGTAGGTTTCATTTCTAAACAAAGATAAAAGGAAGTGGGTTATACCACAACACTAGTTAGCAGAATACTTTTTCAGTAAGGGATAAAAGGAACATTAAAAGCATGAAGTCAAATTAATCAACAGGCCCCTTGTGAATGGTCATTTGAAGACCTTATTGAGATTATTCTTAGTTTTGTCTCACAAATCATATCTAAAGAACCTTGGAGAAGTATCCTACTTCTTTGCAAGAGAGGATTTTTGCTAACAAGAATCCTAAAGATGAGTGTGGTTTTACAGTAGGGCAAAATTACCACTCAACATTTTGATGCTAGAAGGAGGGCCTGAAATGATTTTTATGCTAACTGTTTCATGACGGGTGGTTTTGATCATATGATTTTGGACTAATGTGTTTTATTATAGGGTGTGATTTTTTATTGAGATTTTCATTTTATTATGCAATCGGACTAACGATTTATTGAAATGCTTATCCATGTTATGTTTGATGCATCATTGATAAAACTATCCAATCACTAAGGTTAAGCTGGATCCAAAGCATATCATTACAGACCAAATAAATACCAAACTCAAGTAGTGGTCATCCCATTTAGTGGGATCTCGGTTGGTTACCCTAGCGTTATTTTTTTACCCATTGTTCCTCTGGTTACCCCTCAACCCAACAATATGGAAAATCCAGCAGCTAATGCTGCTTGGTATGGGGCACACAGTATTCCTTTATATTTTGCAGGAGCTACCCACGATATATCTAAGGGTATAGACAAAATTTTTCCAAGGTATAAACACAATGCTATTAGGTTGGCTGAAGAGAACATTCGTGCTTATAAAGATACGCTAATCAGAATGTAGGTTGAGCACAAAGACGTAGCTTATAGGTTATTTTATTTAATCTTAGATGAGCCAGCATATGACCGGTACATTATTTTACCTACAGGTTATATCACATCATGGGCCCAGTTAGAAACAACTTTCATTGATCAATTCAGGTTACCTATAGATCCTTCGATGATTTATAATCAGTTTGTGACCTGTAAGAGAAGACCTAATGAACCCATAAGAATGTTTAACTGTAGAGTTTCACGAAGCATTGATTCATTCCAATTGATATCAATTATAAAGATTACAATGTAGTTACAATAAGTTGGTTTATGAAACCAACTTGGTGGCTATTAAACCAACCTAGAGAGCGCCTACATGCGTTACCCTTTTTCTTCAATAATGTAAGACATATATTCTAACATCCCCCCTTATTACATTTGGCAAATTCCAATAGTATCTCGAAACTTTTCATATTTGATACGTCCAAGTGCTTTGGTAAAGATATCTGCAACTTGCGCATCGAGAGGAATGTATTGAAGTTGTATATGGTGCTTTGGAACTTCATCTCGAATGAAATGACATCTAGTATCAACATGTTTGGTACGTTCATGAAAAATTGGATTTTTGACAAGATTCAAAACACCTTGATTGTCCAAAACAAATGAAGAGGAATATTCTTTGGAAGACCCATGTTTGTAAGAATGCGACTTAACCACATTATCTTGCAGACTGCTTCACTAACTACACGATATTCTACCTCTGTAGAAGATAAAGCAACCACATGCTACTTCTTACTGTGCCATGGGACAGGTCCATATCCTAGATGAAAAACATATCCAGAAGTGGATTTACGATTATCAATGAATCCAGTATAATCCGAGTCCGTGTATCCTAGTAAGAAAAACTTATTATTCTTTTTGTATTCCAGCACCATAATTTGTACTACCATGAACATAATGAAGAACTCTTTTTGCCGCTTTCCAGTTGACTCATCTTAGGATCTTTCATGAACCTTGAAAGATAGCCCACAACAAAACCGAGATCCGGCCTCGGTATTTTTCAGATATAGGAGACTCCCAATCAACTGGCGATAGAGAGTACCATCTACCTGAGGTGATTCATCATATCATGATAACTTAAGTCCTTACTCCATTGGAGTTGCTTTTGACTTACAGTTAGTCATCCGATATTTTTCTACTAAAGTCTTAGCATATTTCTTTTGTGTTACTCTAATATGAAATCTTTTGTGAGTAACTTCTAAACCAAGACAATAGTGCAAAAGTCCTAGATCTGTCATTTCAAAGAATTGCTTCAAATCATTTTTCACTAAGTCAATCATTCTTTTCGAGCTTCCTGTTATGATCAGATCATCTACACAAAGTACAAGAATCACTATATCAAAACCATTTTTCTTAATATAGAGATTTGCATCTGAAGGACTTCTTTTGAATCCATGCTGCACAAGGTGACTGTCTATCTTGATATACCAAGATCGAGGAGCTTGTTTGAGCCCATACAAGAATTTGATCAACTTGCATACTTTTTGTTCTTACCCCTCAACCACGAATCCTTTTGGTTGAGTCATGTATACTTCTTCCTATAAGTCACCATTCAAGAAAGCACTTTTAACATCCATCTAATGCAACTTCCACCCAAACTGAGCTCCCATAGCACAAAGTACTCGAATGGTAGTCATTTTTGCAGTAGGGGCAAAAGTATCTTCATAGTCTATGACTTCTTTCTGAGCATAACCCTTCGCAACAAGTTGGTATTTATGCTTATCAATAGATCCATCTGCCTTATACTTCACTTTGAACACCCATTTGCAGCCTATGGGTTTCTTTCCTATTGGCAGATTGACTAACTTCCAAGTATTATTTTTTATGAGAGACTTATGTTCTACATCCATGGCCTCTTTCCACTGTGGTTTATCAAGTGCATACTGAACCGTTGTAGGTTCATTTGCATTCAATGTAGACATATAAACCTTTTTTTCATCCTCATATTCTTCTCTATCATTTTCTCGTACCCATCGACAAATCATCAAAGTGTTGACAAAGTTCGTCAACCTCTGAAGTAGATTCCTCTGTTCTCATTTGCTGAGTCATACTGTGAGTACATGGCCTATCTAGAGATAGATCTGGAAGGGAATTCAACTTAGCATCTCTCAAAGTGCTAGTATACCTTTTTGGGACTTTCTATTGTTACTGTGGAAGTTGAACCTCCTTCTTGGGTTCTTCTTCATCTAGGTATACAGTTGTAGATGTGTCTTTTGATGTGAAAGCTTCATCAAATACAACATATCTACTTACGTGTGTCTTATTTGCCTTAGGATCAATCAATCGATAACCTTTTGAATACTCATCATAGCCACGAAAGATACACTACAGGGTTTTCTCATCCAACTTCCTCCTTTTTTGTTTTGGAATGTGCATGAATTCTTTACATCCAAACACCCTTAAATGAGAAATGGAGGGTTTCTTACCACTCCTAGCTCCTTGTGGTGTTTTCCCTTGTAGAGCTCTAGTGGGTGCTCTATTTAGGAGGTATGATGCTATGTTTACTACTTCTACCCAATATTGATCCTCAAGATGTGCTCCCTTTAGCATACATCGAACCATTTCCATAATGGAACGATTTCTCCTTTCTACAACTCCATTATGTTGAGGTGTATAGGCTGTAGTCAGTTATATTTTGATCCCATGTTTCTTAAGAAAATCTAAAAAATATTCAGAGGTGTATTCCCCCCTTGATCTGAGCGGAGGGTTTTTATGAAACATCCCGACTCCTTCTCGACAAGTTTCTTGAATTGTTGAAAGTAGATAAATGCTTCTGATTTCAACTAAAGAAAGAAAACCCACATATTTCGTGAGTAATCATCAACAAATAGTTGAAAATACTTCTTTCTACCATAGTTGGTTGGCATAGGACCACACAGATCGATATGTACCAGCTCTAAAGGGTTTGTAGCTTGAGAGGAGCTTGTTTCAAAAGTTACTTTATGTTGCTTCCCTTCTAAGCAATCTGAGCACACTGGTAAGATGAGAGTGGAGGAAGACCTTTCACCATCCCATATCTGTGTAATTAAAGCAAATATCCTGAACTGAGGTGCCCATAACGTCTATTCTAGAGAGAGGTGACCTCCTTTGTAGTTGCAACCAGAGCAACATGAGGAGTTGAAAGAGCATCTAGAATGAACAAGCCATGTTTGTAGGATCCGGTTGCAACATGTTTACCACTATGGGTGATAAAAAATATCTTCTTGCCTTTGACAACTCGAAACATGACATCTATATTTCTATCCAACATTTGTGTGACTGAGAGTAGATTATTGGCTAATCCTAGAACATAGAGAACCTTATCAATTTGATAATTACCATAAGGAAGGGACACAAAAACACCTCCTTCTCCCTTTACTTGATAGACTTGATTGCCAACAATTATGACAGGCTTACATTCTTTCTTCGCAAAAGTATCAAACCATGATTTGTCCCCAGTCATGTATTTTCTAGCTCCTGAATCAATATACCATACAACATCTATCTAGGAAGACGAAGTATGGGTCATGAGCACCTTGTGTGCTCTTTCAGAATCAAAATTTGAATCGGACCCAGGAGAATCTGAGTCTAAGTTGGAGTCAGCATAAGCAACATGGCCTTTAGGTTGCTTATGTTTCTTGTTGTATTTATGTTTGTCTTTGCCCTTCTTCTTAGGACCTTGATCGTTTTGTTGCTTGTTTTTGAACCAACACCTATTGGTGTCATGGTTATTCATATCACAAATCTTGCAATATTTTTTATCCTTCTGTTGATTTTGCTTCCCTTTTCCTTTGGAAGAAGGACCCCCTTTTTGAAACTGACCTTGTTTCTTACCACTTTGTTGTATTGAAAGGGCATTATCTGGCACATCATCTTTTTGAACTTGATTTGCCTCCCCAATTTGAAGCAAATTTACCAGCTCCACAAATGATACTTGTCTACCATAAACATTGAGATAAGTGATCAACATCTTGTAGGAATATGACAATGCTCTCAAGATGATATATTTCAAGATATCATCATCCACTGGTTTTCCCATGGCATTCAATTTGACTTTCAAGTCAGCCACTCTGCAAAGGAATATATCAACTATTTTTCCAGAATTCATACTGAGAGTATGTAGTTGAGTTTGAAGGTTTAGAATAGTGGATTGATTCTTTCCTTCATATACTATGATCAAGGCATCCCAAGCTACCTTACTAGTTTTTGCATCACAAATATGAGGCTGCACCTCATCTGTAGTAGCAAGCAAGATAAACATGAGACTCTTCTTGTCCTTCTTATCCCAAGCATTTTGATCTGTTCCTGTTGTTTGAGGGTGCTTTGCAGTGCCAATCACTACATCCCATAAATATTCTAACTAAAGAATGAATTTCATCTTTTTTTTCCATGGAACAAAGTTAGGACCTTTCAACAACTGTAAATCTAAGAGATACTTGTGAATTGTGGCCATTATGAAGGTTCCTTATATCATCAATCGGTCTCCCTTTCTTTATACCTGTCAGATCTTTATATCGTAACCATTCAATATATATTCGCCCTAACGTGAGGGAGACTATAGGTATATATGAACAGTATACTACTCAATATGTACCCGCCCTTACATGAGGGAGACTATAAGTACATATGAGAAGCACAATATATTGAACATAGGCGATACTAAAATCGCATCATGTTGTTAATGACACCTACAATTTCCTATAGTAGGATAACTAGGAGCATACAATCAGATTCCCATGATAAATCAAGCCTTGTTAAATTAAACTCCCATGTTGAATGCCATACCTTACAATCAAGGGTGCCCAAATATGCTCACTAATACTACCTCAATCGCTTACCCGAATACACCCATTCAAGCAACATCCCCTCTTCTCCTAGAGAATCATCTTGCTTCTCAAAGGACCATAGTGACAAATCCTCAGGTTTTTCCCACACCATATCAAAACATTACAAAGTTTTTGAATACAACCAAGCCCAACGAAATAAATAGCCAACCAATGGAACTCGAACCAAAAGTTAAATATCTAAAGAAATTAGTTCAAAACTTAAGTAGTGACATGGTTCAATCACAAAAGCAGACATCCCAAAATATAAGTTTTAGTTTCCAAAGAATATAATGGAATACCAAGCCTAACAATGGAGGAGTGCCTAGTCCTATCACTAATTCAAGTGGCACTAACCAATCTCAAGTAATAGTTAATATTTTTAATTTTTCTAGGAGTAATTGGTGTAGAGTGCACTCTACAAGTGAGCATAACGAGAATGAATGTTTGGTACTCCAACAAACCAGGGGTATTTTACAATAGGATATTGATGAATTGGAGATTGTGCCTATTAATGATGGTTCTCACAAAGCTAGTTCAAGTAAAGGCAAAAGCCATGCATTGGTAGTTGAAATAAGTGTCCTAAAAAATGATGAACTAGACGAGGAAGATGAGCTTTTAGAAGAGGAAATTCAAGCATTTGGGCATGCCTAAAAGAGGAATCACAATTATCATTTGAGTAGAAATAAGTCCTCAAATACATCATCTACTCTACCTAATAGCTCTATCATTCCACCAGATGCTAGGGCAAACAACAATCCTGCACCTACCACTAGGGAAAATTCATTTAAACCACCTCAAAGAGAGTAAAGAGGAGACAAGATAGTGATGCATTGTCATTAAGCACATCATTAAATCTCAAAGATATTATCAATTTGGGGTGGTGTCTAAGAATGTCTACGATAGAAGGCTAGGGCAGAGTACAATTTAGGCATTCAGATTTCAAACATTTATTGGGTGAGACAGATTTGGTTTAGCCTTTTAGTGTCACACTAAACCTAATCTGTAGAATGGAAACTTATAAGAAATAAAAACTAATTCTAATTTCAAAAAATTAAACTTAACTACAATTGAATGAATTGAAATTACTCAATTGAAATCTAATCTACTTTTGTAGAATTGAAATAACAGAATTGAAATTGCTAAATTGAAATGTTGCTGAAATGAAATCCTAAATTACACTTGCAAAATTGAAACCTATTTTACTCTTGCAGAATGGAAGTGATACTTGGAAATAAAACACCTGTCAATGCCCTGCCACAAAATGTCGTCAAGCTTCTGCTATAGGAATTGACAACAAAATGAAATCTGCTAGAAATTGAAAGTTGTTGAAACATAAAAATAACAGAACATGGAAAGCAAAGGAAAAAAGAAATAAATGTTTAATATAATTTTTCAGCTGACACGCACATAAATATTTTACACAAACATAATAGAAAACATCAATCACATAATACAAAATAAAAACAAGAAAATGAAATTTGGCAAGCAGTCTATTAATTTTGCTGTAGCAAAATTATAGATTAAAACCTGCCATAAAATCCCTCCTTCTAGATCTGAAAATGGGCCCATACTTCCTGATCTATAAGGAGGTGAAAAGCACTCCTTAACTAATTAACACTCAGAACAAAAAATGATAAAATAACTGCACTTTTATTGATGACAAAACATGGTAAAAACTGTTACAGAAAATTGTTGTACAATCCTAATTGTTGCTATTAAAAACTCTCCTCTATTCTAATTCCTAACTGCTCAACCAAGGAGGGAGTTATGTTATTTATATAAATATTTACAACATATCCCATGCTCCAATCAGCCTATGTGCTACTTTACAGTGATTTTCCAATAATTCTGGATCTAAAATAAATGCAAATCTAGATAGTTTGTGTTGCAGTAGTAGTCATTGGCCCTTAGAAATCATCTTCAGTGGTGGGAGTATGTGGGAGGAGTCTAAAAATATCTCACACATGTTTCTCCACTTCAGAATATGCCATTTCTATCTTACAAACAACTTCCTATTATGTTGCAGTTATTTCTCGGTTTATCCTAGAAGAGGATCAAAATTGATCTTTTCCATGAATGGTGGCTTTGGACGGCAAGGACAACAAAGTCAAATGGGAGATGTTTTCCTTTAACATTTTCAACCTTCTTTCCCTTTTTCCATCATTATAAATCAATCAACAAGTCAAAAAGAACCTTCTATTCTCATTCCGAAGATAAGTGGCTTATTTCGAAGAGACTGTATTTCTAATTCTGAAGATGTCCGCTCATTCCGAAGAGATTGTATTTCTCATTCCGAAGATGTTTGTTCATTCCGAATATCTTCAAAATGAACAATTGTGTGCTCTTCAAGTGATTTTAGCTGCATTTCTCAGGTGGATTAGCCCTTAGGATCATATTGTAATAGCCTTCATTCCTCTCCATGTGTGAATTCCATGCCTTGCCATTCATTGATAGCTTGCTGGAATTTACATGCTAAATTACTGTATTTTCCAGCTCTGCTGCATAGTTGTAAAATATTGGCATTTCTTGCAAATTCAAAAAAATTAGAACATGGAAAAATTATTCAAATATCAACATGAAGGAGTACATCAAGTTTCTACTGAATTTATACACTTCATTCACCAAGTAACCATGCTGAAATAGTGCAACAGTGCTACACAATTGTCCCTCCTCTGTTATACCCTGTTGCTGCCTATTTAGACCATGTGGGAATGCTTCTAAATAGGTCATGTATTTTGTAGTCCTTCTGAACTCATTCCATCCATATCCTCATGCTTTGCTTGACAACTTCAAGGTGTTCCTATAAAGTGACAACTTGCTGATTTTTATATGGCTATTTTTTTTAGATTTTCAGATTTATGACAGTCCTAAAATTTTAGCTTCAATGTGGATTTGAAACAAGTTGAAGGGCAGAAAAACATTCAAAAACCATTGATAAGTTAATGGATATCAACATACCACATTTGGTTAATTGAAATGCATGTTTTTACTTGCTACTTAATCAAGCAAAATCAGTCACAAAATGCTAAAAATAGTCAAAAATAGAGATATAGTATTCCTAACATAAAATCATGCAAACACTTAATAAATAGTATATTTTAGTCAACTATTTGGCAATTAACTTATCATATGGTAGTCAAAAATTGTGCAATAATGAGGTTTTTTTGGGGCCTCATCAGATAGCTTATGATATTGTTGAGGATTTAAAAAAGACGAAAGCTAATATCACTTTGTTTGAGGTGGCACATATGATAAATCAACAAGATTCGTTGATTAAAGCATTGGGAATTTTAGGTAGAAGTTATGCAAAGAAGCCCACAGAAGTGCATTTTGCCTTACGGAAGGATAAAGGAGAAGTTCCTCCTTTTTTGTTAACAGTTCGAATCACAGGGAAGAACTTGCATAATTTTTTTAGTAGATTCAAGCACTTTTGAAAATGTCATGCCATATGTTATTTGTAAGAGATTAGGATTGAAGCCTAACCCCTCAAATAGAATAGTTATCCAATTGGACAGGACTGAAGTGAATGTAGTTGGGATGCTTCACAATGTTTTTATGCAAGTGTCATCTGAATCGAGGATTCAACAGTACATAGATATTCACGTGGTCGATATTCCAGATATATATGGTATGTTGTTGGCTAGGGACTGGAGCAGAAATCTAAATGGCTAACTTGCCACGGATTGCTCACACATGTGGTTACCCTGGAAGGGGATGGCTAACCAAATCAGGGTGGAAAGAGAGCATAGACTAAAAGAGATGATCACAGACTACAATAAACCTAATGAGATTTTGTACAATGAGTCAGAGTTGGGTATTTTTACATTGGATACTAGTCTGGTCATGAAAGAGTCGGATGTTGAAATATTACCTTGTGACTCTTCTATTGAGGATAATCTCATATGGACTCTAAAATTTGATGGTTCTAGATCTAAACAAGGTAGTGGAGCTGGAGTAGAGCTCATAATACCTAAAAGAAAGTATTTTCTTACATCATATCAGCTATAGTTTCCATGCACTTGCAATGTGACAGAATACGAAGCTTTGATTTATGGTTTACGATTGGCATTGAACAAGAACATAAAGTGCTTGAAGGTATTGGGAGATTCTTCTTTGGTCGTTAAACAGGTAAAATGAGAATATACATGTCGTGATGAAAGATTATCCTATTAAAAAACCAGAGTTAGAGATTTTATTGATGAGTTTGATGCTTTTAATATTGCTCTTGTTAGAATTAAAGTGCACTATGCCTTCACCTTGACACTTGTCAGTTTCCTTGACAAGTGTCATGTCTTTCTTATAGGCTCATGCCTATATATTGTAACTCATCTATTGTATAATATATCTCATAAGTTCTTTCTTCTCCCAATATTTGGTATCAGAGCTCTAGGATTTCTCTGTCCTTGTGAGCTTGAGGGGGGATTTCCCTCATAGAAATCCCCCTCATCCTTTCCCCACGATTTTTCATTTTTTTCATTTTCTCCCATTTTTTTTTTAAATAGGGAGTATGCTCTCCATCCTTTGATGGATGGATCAGAAACAAAAAATTTGAAAATTAATGGTTGCCATTTTTTTAGGGTCCTTTATGAGGAAAGTTTCTGGTTATAGGTTTATGGTAATCCTCCTAAAACCATTATTAGGTTGTCATGCTTCTACCATTTTCTCCCTTTGTATCCGTCCGTAGAAGTAATTTCTCCATGGAGAAATGAAAAATGGGATACAATGCTTTGTTGCCATTTTAGATGGGTTTGGTATAGGCCCTTGAACGGGGTTCCAAGGGGTTCCAAGTGATGGGTTAACTGTATTTTTTATGGTTTTGGCCAGTTTGGTGATGCAACCATAGTCTCCGATAGCTGTGGTGCCACTTCTGTTGCATAACACTATCAAAAATCCATAGAGGGACGGATGAATACCATAGCGAAATGTATGGTTGCACTACCAGTTTTAACCTTCTAATATGTAGATCTATGATGTTCATGTTTTATGCCCCTGCTTGCTACCCTGATAACCTGCTAAAGAAAATCTGAACAACTAGCGTTGAGCAGTTCAGCTTGTGATATTTTTTGAGAGGTGGAGTCTGCAAATATGTCATTGATATTGAAGGAGGCAGTTAGTGAGCCATTACAATGGTGTACTGGTGCCACGTCAAATATTGAATGGCTGTAACAGTGCACGATGGGAGCAACCTGTAAAACGATAAGATGTGTGAAACAATATTTAATTGCCCAACGTAACTGTGGGTTCGAAACCATAGTTGTTTGTAAAATCTTTGATCCATTAATGATGAAGCCAATGCGCACCAATGTACACCCACGGGATAACCTGCACAATGATGTTGATTTTCCCATTAGATATTCTGACAGAAGCTACAGTCAAACAACATTGAAAACGACGTTGATGTTGCTTGGTTGCATGATGGTATTAAATTTTGAAACGGTTAAATTTTGGCTCTATACTGTGAGGATGTTTCAGAAATCATTGAATGGTTGATTGGCCTTCCTTCTCATTGTCAGAAAGTTTTGATTGGAAACAATTTGTTTTACTCATAAGTGTTGCGTGGATGCTTTGCTGCATGGAGGACCTGTGCAGCGATGGACCTGTGCATGGAGGACAATTTGTGATGGAGGAATGTTTTTTGTTGCTATCGAGTTTGAGGAGTGTATAATCTCGAATGCCTGCACTATTTGAAATCAGACATGTATGCAGCAACAAGGATGAGGACTTCATCACACCATCAAAAGCCACTATAGTGCCCACATTTTAGACGATGCTACCTCACGATATCTCCTGATATATGCACAATTTGAAGAACTAGTCACAATGGGAGATACCATATCATGCCCGACAAAAGTGGATGGAAGCATGGTGTACCGATGATTTCATAAGGCACAAACTCTGATTTACATGCACAAGATAAAATGAATCTGCAAAATAGCAAAATATTTATCTATGCGTATACATCATATTAAAACATAGATAAGAATGAAGTGGGTTCCCTCAGAACTAGTTGACATTGCATATAATGCTAACACAGGTTTCATTTCTAAACAAATATAAAAGGAAGTGGGTTATACCACATCACTAGCTAGCAGGATACTTTTTCAATAAGGGATAAAAGGAACATTAAAAGCATGAAGTCAAATTAATCAACAGGCCCCTTGTGAAGGGTCATTTGCAAACTTTATTGGGACTATTCTTAGTTTTATCTCACAGACCATATCTAAATAACCTTGGAGAAGTATCGTACTTCTTTGCAAGAGAGGTTTTTTTCTAACAAGAATCCTAACGGTGAGTGTGGTTTTGCAGAAGGGCAAAACTACCACTCAACAGTGGGCTACTAGTAAGTGCATGTGCTGAAACTAATTTTTGTAAGAGTGTAATACAAAAATACAATTGAAATCAATGCTAAACAAAGAAAAATAAGTGTTTGGTTGTTTTGTGTGTTTAATGATAGTACCAGCTCTATGACATGATACTAGAAATGGCATGAGACTCTAAAAGGGAATATCATTGATAAGAAACCTCCTACAACATCCAAGGATGCACATAATAGAACAATATCTCAATAGGTGAGTGGCAACTAAATGGAAGGTATAGTAAAAATATATCCAAATGGGAGGAACTCAAAATATTCTAATGATTCTGAATCCTCTCACGAGAAGGGGTGGTACTATCTAAGACCTGCTACTTGCCCAACCAAGTAGTTGCTTCACTCTTGAATGAGCTTAGTCAAGAACTACAATTACCTATTGAATAAAAGCATCTAGTCCTATCCTAATATGAAGGTCCCTTTCGGTGATGAAATCCAAAAAACCAGTCTCAAGAGTAGGGGATCTTTCGGTGATGAAGTTCAAAAAACCACTCATAGGGGTTACTATGGTGTCTAGAGGGTGAGTTGGTGGAAGGATATGAATTCCAATATCACCAGTCTTGAGTGGAGATTAGTGATGAAGTCCAATATTACCATTGTGTATGAAACATGAGTGTGTGGTAGTGTGTTTGCTACCAATGATGTGAAAGCAAAAAACTAGCTAAATACCTTTTCACAAAGGAAACTAAACCTAGATGCCTTTTGAAAAGAGAAACTAAACCTAGATGTTTTTTTTGAAAAGAGAAACTAAACCTAGATGTTTTTTGGAAAAAATAAGCTAAACCTAGATGCTTTTTGAAAAATAAATCTACTCTAGAAGGCTTGAAAGCAATCAAATATGAGGTGCATGAAAAAGGAATTTGAAATCTATTTGTGTTAGAAAGAAAATGTGAAATCTAATCTAATGACTTGAAAAGAAATATGAAATTTACCTAGGGGATTTGTGAAAGAGATGGGAAAATTTAATCTAGATGTGCTTTGAAAGAAATTTGAAGATCTACTCTAGTGATTTGAAAATAAATATGCAATTTACCCAAAGGATTTGTGAAAGAGATGGGAAATTTAACCTAAGTGTGCTTTGAAAGAATTTTTAAATCTATACTAGTGATATTAAAATAAAGATGCAAGTTACCCATAGGATTTGTGAAAGAGATTTGAAAATTCTAATCTAGATGCTTTGAAAGAAAATCTAAAATCTACACTAGTGATTTGAAAAGAAAGATGCAAGTTACCCAGAGGATTTGTGAAAGATATTTAAAAATTCTAATCTAGATGCTTTGAAAGAAAATCTGAAATCTATACTAGTGATTTGAAAAGAAATATGCAAGTTACCCAGAGAATTTTTTAAAGAGGTTTGAAAATTTCTAATCTAGATGCTTTGAAAGAAAATATGAAATCTACACTAGTGATACAAAAAGAAAGATGCAATTTACCCAAGGGATTTGTGAAAGAGATGGGAAAAATTAATCTAGATATTTAGAAAGAAAATATAAAATCTACACTAGTGATTTGAAAAGAAAGATGCGAGTTACCCAAAGGATTCGTGGAAGAGGTTTGAAAAATTCTAATCTAGATGCTTTGAAAGAAAATCTGAAATCTACACTAGTGATTTGAAAAGAAATATGCAAGTTACCTAGAGGATTTGTGAAAGAGATTTGAAAATTCTAATCTAGATGCTTTGAAATAAAATCTGAAATCTACACTAGTGATTTGAAAAGAAAGATGCAAGTTACCTAGAGGATTTTTGAAAGAGATTTGAAAATTTCTAATCTAGATGCTTTGAAAGAAAATCTGAAATATACACTAGTGATATGAAAAGAAAGATGCAATTTACCCAAGGGATTTGTGAAAGAGATAGGAAAATTTAATCTAGATGTTTAGAAAGAAAATCTAAAATCTACACTAGTGATTTGAAAATAAAGGTGCAAGTTACCCAGAGGATTTGTGAAAGAGGTTTGAAAAATTCTAATCTAGATGCTTTGAAAGAAAATCTGAAATCTACATTAGTGATATGAAAAGAAAGATGCAATTTACCCAAGGAATTTGTGAAAGATATGGAAAAATTTAATCTAGATGTTTAGAAAGAAAATCTAAAATCTACACTAGTGATTTGAAAAGAATTATGTAAGTTACCCAAGGTATTTGTGAAAGAGATGGGAAAATTTAATCTAGATGTTTAGAAAGAAAATCTAAAATCTACACTAGTGATTTAAAAAGAAATATGCAAGTTATCCAGGGGATTTGTGAAAGAGATGGAAAAATATTAATCTAGGTGTTTAGAAAGGAAATCTAAAAAATCTGATCTAAATGTGATTTTGAAAGAAATATGCAAGTTACCCAGGGGATTTGTGAAAGAGATGGAAAAATTCTAATCTAGGTGTTTAGAAAGGAAATATTAAAAATCTAATCTAAATGTGATTTTGAAAGAAATATGCAAGTTACCCAGAGGATTTGTGAAAGAGATTTAAAAATTCTAATCTATATGTTTAGAAATAAAATCTAAAAAATCTAATCTAAATGTGATTTTGAAAGATATATGCAAGTTACCTAGAGGATTGTGAAAGATATTTGAAAATTCTAATCTAGATGTTTAGAAAGAAAATCTAAAATCTACACTAGTGATTTGAAAAGGTATTTGAAAATCTAACCTAGGTATTTTGAAAGAAATTCAAAACCCTAATTTATGTGTTCTTAAAAGGAATTGAAAAGTGAATTGATACCTTTGAAAGAGAACATTCTTTGCAAAATAATAAAGAAAAATAGTTTTTCTAGAAAAGAATAATTACCTTCTGGGGTATTGGATGATCTTCCTTCTATAGAGGTCGATAGTTTTGGGTTGTTCTGAAACTATTTGGTAAGGTTCGCACGACGGTGTGTGAACCTGACTAGGGTTACGCTCGGTGGCATGTGAACCGGGTTTAGAATCTTATAACTTATGAGAAAAAATCCTGAGATGTATTTCAAGGTCTAATAGACTATGTTCTAGGTTTACAGTACCTAAAACACCAAAAATAAAGCCATATGATGAATTAGATAGCAATAAGGCTAGTCTAAAACAATTTTGTGGGGGTCCCACCAAGCATGCTGAAATGTAACACATGGAAAGTAGAACATCAATTTTAAAACTAATAAAAATATGCTAAATGCTCTTTATTATTGATTTCAAAAGAGGGTTACAACAAGCTTTCATTTAAGAAATATTTCCCTCTCTTTTCAACATGAATGTAGATGCACTTGCTGATGCTTTCTGGTGCCCTCAATGTAGGTGGGCTTCTTTGTATGTGTGCCACTGGTTGTATGCTTAGAGATGCCTTTAATACCTATTTAAACTTGTAAAAATGTATTAATGTGTTTGGGAACCTATCATGGATTAGATTCCATGTTCATATAAACAAAAATTATCGTAAAATAAAATAAAACATGCTAAAAATTGGAGGAAATACTATAAAAAAAAGATACCTACCTAATCTATAGTTGTAGGGTTACTATAGATCAAGTTTGCATGGCGATGTGTGAACCTCTCCTTAGGTCCGCATGACGGTGTGCAGACCTTACTATAGCTGACTGTTGGTGGAAACTTTCTATCTAGATGAGTTCCTAGTGCAATGATCTGATGTTTGATGGATGTGGAAATTACAAAGAAGGTTCTAGGGTAATTTCAATAGAGTTTTGGTAAGCTATGCAAAAGGGTGAGAGAGAGTTTGATGGTGAAAATAGCCCTCTATTTATAGAGTGGGTCAAGGCTAGGGAGGTGAGGTGTCCTTTGTGAGGTGGCCTAAACTTTGGATTAGGTTCTACCATGGGGAGGTTAGGGTGATGAAGTGGCATGTGAATCATTCCTTCATGTGCCCTGAAGAAATATTTAAGGTGCACACATATGTGATCAAGGGTTAGGGTTAACCCTAAGTGGATAAATCCTAGGTTAGTGTGAGGTTAGGTTAGGCATATTTTGGAAATACCCTAACTAAATAGTGGGTGCACTCATGTGTGGGGGTAGAATTAAGGCTAATCCTAATTTAACCCTAATTAACCATGTTTAGGCAATAAAGTACACTTAAGTGAAAAAAGTGGCTTCAAAATAAAATTAGAATTTGTATGATTAGGGTTGTTGGAGGAAATGGTCACATGGGGACCCTAATTAGGTGTAGTAGAGGGCTTAGATAGCCTAAAGGGGCTTTTAGATGGCCCTTTCGTGAATAGGAGATGTTTTGGGTGCGATTAGTGTAGTTTTATAGGTTTTGCACCTATGATTGACTATGATTGCCTATGCATACCTATAGGTGATTATGCATACCTACAAGTGTCTACGCATACCTACAGGTGACTATGCTTGCCTACAGGTACCTACACATGCCTGTATGTTACTATGGTTGACTATAAATGTTAATGTGCGACTTTTAGGTATCTACAATAACATTAATGTATTTTTCATAAAAATATTAGTATCACTAATAGACATTCTTAACTATACCATTAAATTTATCAATACCACTTACCAATGTTAACTATCACCTCAGATTTTGGCCAAATAATTTTAAGCAAAGAATCATGGACAAGAAGTTAATTATTAATACTCAAAATATAATTCAACTAGATAGAAGAAGTACTAAAGGTAAGAACAAAATGAAGAAAAATATGGGACAGAAAATGAAGAGATAACATCTTAGGGTCAAATGTATTACTTATTTGTTTTATTGTTCTTGTCTATAAAATAAAAAGAGAGTGACCTTGCACAATATTGGCCAAGTGAGTAAAAGCAAAAAAACAATTTGAATGGAATGAATAATACAATTAGATCTCACAAAAGTTGGCATTTATCCAAATAAAGACTTCTAATTTAGTATATCAATGACAAATTTTGATACATTTCAAATCAAATTAATAAAGAATTCATCATTTAAGACTTTATCATACAGCACAACCCCTTGCTAAGATCCATTTACTTGATTAGTACTTACCAAAATCTAACAAGTTACTAAGGTTTATTTCTTATGAGATCTTTTACAACCCATTTAGACATTAAACACTTTTTATAAATCCAAATATCAATCAACCTAAGCCCACATTCTTTTTTATTGAGTACATTAAGCCTAAGAGATGACAATTGTCATTTAAGAACCATCTCATTTCTTCCACAAAAACTTATAGATTAGTCTAATCATTTGAGAATATTGAGATTAAAACAGTCAACATGAAGAGTAAAAGATAAGAGTGGATAAACATTTTCTTAATGATTTAAAAATGTCCAACTAAAGAGAGATATCTCATTACTTATTTATCAACTTCCTTTTTTGAAATAAAATAGAGGTATGTTGTTGCTATGTTAAATCCAAAGAGAATACCTAAATGAGAATTGATAAATTGGCCTTGTTTATTGAGAGCAATTCCTTTGATAGCACCACATGAGAAACATTCAAACATATATCACATTTAAAAAAAAACAACCTTGTAAATGAACTTAGATTAAAAATCCAACCATTTAAAATATATAAATTATAAGAGACAATCTAATTCAATCATAAACCTTATTAAAGTAAGTTTAATACAAAACAAGTTTTCACTAATTGATTGATCCATTCCATTGATTCTAGACAAGAATTACATTATCAAAATATAAGAAACATATTAAAATAAAAACTATAAAAATAATAAGCTAACCCTTTTAAAACTCAAAAATTAAAATATATATTTAATTTTCCTAAAAAAAATTAAAAACTAAAAGAAAAAGTTTATCACAAAACCTTCTCCAGGACCAAGGAGGTGAATTCGGCCTTTCGTCCAACTATCTCAACGTTTATCACAGGTGAAGGAACATGAAAAGCATTCTTGATTTACTTTAATATCTTTTATTCTTGAGGGGTACAGGATAGGTATATTGTACAGGGAAACCTAATAAACTTCCAAATTCCCATGTGAGAGAAATACTTTAATTAGCATGCAGAAAGTCATACGACTAAGAGGAGACATAATTCTGATCATATTGTCTCTGCTCAACTCTACTTCCTCTCTTCTCTATCCTTCTCTGAGTGCACCGTCTACATCTACTCATATCTCCGTTGAAAGCCGGAAGGACCATACACCTGCACACCAAAATTCAAACCAACCACAAAAAAGATGAGCGATTCTCACAAATATTTCCCTCCAGTTCCAAAATTCAAGTGAATTAGATCACTGAAGTAAAATTACAGTACTTTTTACACCCCACGCAAAACCGTTTAACAATTCCTTGAAGCAAAACTGCGGATGCCCTAACATGTTCACTGCATATCTTTCTCTGTTTTTGGTAGCCTCTTGCATTGCTTAAATCATTCATACAACCATCCACTATACATTGCAGAGCTCTCCTGTTTGTTAGCTCTACCAACAACCCCAAAAAAATGATGGGTAAAAATGTCAAGCACTCCACAAATAACATTACTCAAATGTAATAATATATTGAAATTATTTGCATGATGTAGTCTTTGCATTATTGATGATGTGACCTGGTTCAATTCTCAGGTGAATATGTATATATATAAGAAGTATTTACTCAATAAAAAAATTAATATATTAATTTTTTTTTATACTTTTCAGATATTCAGGAAGAGGCTTTTCATGAAACATACAAATAAAAACGAAGTTAATTCAGTAAAAAGGCCTTACATACCTTCCTCCCCATTATGGGTTAAAGGAACAGTAGCTTCCCGTTCCACATTAAGCAGTTGCTGGGATGGCTCACTAATATTATCTGCATTCTCTGTACCCTTTTCCTTTAAATACCTCTCCTGGAAATTAGCTATCTCCCCTAGTTGGGTTCCGTTATATTTCCTTCTCTGCTCTGACTCATGATACAATTGAGTAAGGCGTGCGAGTAAAAGATTCAAAATTAAAGCATGAACGACTTATACATAACATGTAGATGTAGAAACAGATTAGATATAAAAGGCAAGTAAGCTGACTGCATCAAATTAGGTGTAAATGGCTAATAATCTTATCACATCAAATGTAACCAGCATGAAAGCTAGTCTAGATTCTATTTTTCTTCCCATAGATCCTACATAAATGGAATAAGGATCACTTACCTTGTAGACAGCATTTTCTTTCCACCTTCCTTCCGAATAGTCACAGAGCTCATTTTCTTTTTGTGAGTCTTGGTAGCATACAATGGCCATTACATTGTTTTCATCAGTTTGTTTCTCTGAATTGGAAAACATAATTGCTGTTTGAGAGAAATCGATCTTTTCTTCTTCAATAAGCTTCACTGAACTCGCCACTCTTCGAGAATATGAACGCTTCTGAGGCATCATAGCTGTATCCATAACCTGCTAAATTAATACATGTAAACGATAAAACAAATTCTTTATAACATGAACATTAAATCTCTATAATCATAAACAACTCGAAGAATTTATCCTTAAACCTGAAAAGAAAAAGATATTATAGACATTGTGCATGTATACCACTGTTTTGGGATGGTTTTGTCTAAATTGAGATGTATACTTTTTCAATTTCTCCAACTCAGTTTCAACATCGATGTTGTTTCCGATGTAATCCCACAACCTAAGACAACAACAAAAAAATCAATAGTGTTATACCAGAATTGAAAATGTTGGGAAGAAATTGATTCCAAGTCGTTTTGAATTACCAAAACACAAATTCCAAACTGTGATTTGCGATATAGAGATCGAGATCTTTCTTCACCTGCTCCTGAGTCCGTCCTCCACAGACAAGAACTACAACTAAACTCTAGGATTGAAAACATCCTATTCTATAGTTAGTAAAACTCATTGAACTGTAGTTGCATTGAACAGTGGATATATCTGAGAGTAAATAACTTTAAACTCACCGCTAGACTATCATAATCACATCCATCTATGGGAAATTCAAGCAATTTTGAATTTACTGCTTTGAATAAAGAAGCAGTTACTTCGCTTCCAAGTTTCATTGGAAATACCGTTTCTGCATACCTGAAAATTTCCTGTTGCATCGTTTCTATGTTTTTCTGCTTTACCAGTTTGAAAGAAGAAAAATTTGATGGCAAGGCCTAGACTAAAAACATGGTGGTGCCGCAAGGGAAAGTTGGGAAAGTTTTATAGAAATGAATAGTTGGAGGGGTGAGAGGAGATATGAAGGGACGCGATATTTTAGTTATAAATATTTTTAAGGGGTGAGAGGAGTTGGAGTTGGAGTTGGAGTTGGAGTTGGTGGGTTGTGTAAAACTTTTTATAGGTCAAATTTTTCTTTTTACAAGCGGATATGACTGTAATCTAAAAAAACTTTAATAATTTGTTTGTTTTTGTTTTTTTTTAATTTAAAAAGGTTAAGATTTAAACAATAATTTGTGTATAATTTTGTGTGATTTGAATTTTAATAAAATAATTAGTTTTTTTTATATATTTATATATTAATATAAATTTTCAAATATTTTTAAAAAATAATATTAAAAATTTGAAAATAGCGTTTTATAATAACGTCGAAGAGATTGGGAGAAGATTAAAAATTAGTTTAAACTTTTAAAACATTGTAATAAAAAAAAGTTCGAAAATAGCTTTAAACTTTGAAGAGATTGGGATAGCTATGCTCTGCGTACATTTTAAAGTGACGGTGATAAGTACTATTAAAGAAGAGTCATCCTCTCAAAACCATAAATATTGGAAATTCAACAATCTGATGGACACTGAATAATAAAATTTGCAAGTGAAGACTAAACATTAGATATCAAAGGAAAATACCTCATACTTTAAAGGGCCCAAGCAAAGCTTGATAGCCTAGAAAACTTGTTAATAGTTTCAGTACAAGGATCACGGCCATGGCTCCTGAGCTTTAAAAAAAAGCACTAGAAAATGGTGAATTGCCTAATTAGTGTTTTCGTTGAATTAATCTATAGTTTTTTTTAATAAGAAATTGTTTATTTTTTTAAGAATGTATTGTTGAAAGGTTAAATGATGCACTACAAAAACTGCACTCTCCCTTTATATCATACTGTTCTTGTTATTGTATAATATTCTTGTAATCGTATAATCTCTTGTAACCATACAATCTCAGGCAATCGTATAATCCGTACAGTCTTCTACCGAACTATACAATAAAGATGTTCTTACAATCGTATAAAGAAAAAGCTCCAACAATCTTAAAATACCCTAATTTCTTTGTACAACAATTTGGTGATGAAGTCCTACAATTGTAATAGATAGTACACACAAATCAATATTCCATAGTATGAGTAGTAATTTTTTTTCATCGTATAATTAAATCAAGTTTTTATTTGGTGTGTCCTAACCTTAAGTTGTATGACACTTAAATGCTTTGGGTAAATATAATTAATCTACACTTTTTAAGGTTTTCTTTGACAATAATATTATTATACAAGTTCTATCCGCTCAAAGGAAAATAAGTTCATTTTTTCTGGAAATAAACTCGACTCAAGCAACCACTCTTTTTACATTTAAAATTGATATGGCGCTCGTTTATTCATCCAATTTCCTGTACTTGGGCCTCTTATGGCACTCTCCTTCAACTCTTCAATCATCAATCAATTTTCCTTTTGTTTGTATATCAATTTTTATGCCTTAGATTTTCTTTATCCATTTTTTAATGCATCAAGGTATCTTCTTATACCTGCAACTCATACACACATCAAACAACAATGCACATTGCCTGTAAAATGATTATGCAACATTCATAGTGGAAACTTAAAATTTAATTGGTAAAATATTATTCATTTTATTTCTTGGGAATACAAGGCTGAAAATTTGAAAGCCTCTTTTGTCTTCTCTTCTCTCCTTGCAACAACCTTCCTAAGAGAAAACACACAATTTATAATTTTTGAAAGCAGTTGGCCTTCCATCTCTGCAACGGTTCAACTTTTGCAATGGTAGGTCGTTAAGATACTCTTGTTATAATAATTTATTTTCCATTATTATTAGATCATGCATTATCAGCTAAAATGTTATTAATAGTTGGAAGATTATTTTAATATTTCTTGCATGTAACGATCTCCTAAATCTAGAGTATTGATCTTCTATTTTGTAACCCTAAAGAATGTATTAAATAGGTTTTTGCCTTAATGAATGAATTAATGCTTTTTGCCATCATTGGTATCCAAGCAGGGAAATCAGAGTATGCTCTAAACCTATAGTGTTACACTGATCTGTTTTATCATAAAATATTCCTTGATCCGAACCACCACCAAGTGTGTGAGGTTTGGTAAGGGACAATCATTGTTATTCGACAACAAGCCCTTCCATTTGTTTGATGTGTATAGGTTTGAATGTTTGCAATTTTGATTCATGGAAGAGATATCCATTGATAATCAAAACTTATGTGATCGTAATCTTGAATTTGGTATTGCACATCATTTTGTTTATGACAGCTATATCTTCCTTTCTAGAAATAAAATTCAAAATATTCTTGCACCATTGCGTAGATCATTTCGAGTACCACAAAAACGAGTGGTCACATGCCAAAGTCTAAGCAGTATTGAAAAAAGTTTGGTTGTTTGAAGTGAACTATCAATGTTATTTTTTTGCTGCGCAAAAATTTGTCAAGGAAGAAAAATTCATATCTCCTAAATATAATTTCAAATCCAAATACAGATACAACCCTGGGTGATATTCTATAACTTCGCACAAATGACCACTCCCAAAGTGTTTCTCATAGATTCTCGTCTCTTGAAAGGACCTAACTTCAGACCATGGAAGACAAATATTTGGACTATCTTGCAAGTGGAGAAGTTATAGGTCATTGTGGCAGGCACCAAAACATATCCTCAAGATATGGATAAATTCAAAAAGTATAATAAGGTAGATAAATGAGTGTTGATGCTCATCACCCTTACTATAGCCGATGAGATTCAGATCTACATCTGTGATGCAAAAACTTCCAATTGACCATGGGATGCTCTCATGACCATTTATGAAGGAAAGAATTAGTCCACTATTCTTAATCTTCAAACCAAACTTCACACATTGTGAGTGGGAGATGGGGGGACTATGGAGCAATTTCTTTGTAAAGTAGTTGACCTAAAAGAAAAACTAAATGTTATGAGTGAAAAGGTGGAAGACAAGCTCTTAATTTCCATCATACTTCGAGCTTTACCCGATTATTTTTGGGTGCTTATTACCTCCTTATAGGTCTCCACAGGGCAATTTCCTTTGAGTGGTTGGTCAATATGCTTCAACAGGGAGAAGAAACTGATTAAACTAAGGGACCAGTTGTCAAACAGTGCACTCGAAGTCAAAAACCTACAAGTTAAAATTTAAAAAAACAAAGGAGGCACAAGTGTTCTTAAAAAAAAGGTCCTTCCTCATAATCACAACAACAACCTCAACACCAAAAGAGATATTGTCATTTTTGTGAATGTGATGGCCATGATACTAAATATTGTTGGTACAATGTTGCCACACGAGGAGACCAAGTACACATACCTCAACATAAGCAACAACAATATAGGCTACAAATCCAACAAAAGTAGCAAAAAGGGCATGTTGTCATTGAAGTATCTGATTCATATTTTGAAGAAGCACACATAGGACTCATGACTAAATCTACTACCAAAACCAAGAATGATTCTTGGTATATTGATTTTGGTGCTAGCCAATGCATGACAGGGGATAAAGACTGGTTTGATGCCTTCAAAGCCAAAGAAAGGAAACCAATGACCTTCACAAATGATAAAACATATGAGGTCAAATGAGTAGGTGATGTTTTGGTTTAGCTTCTAGATAGGAAGTGCATCATCAAATAGGTCCTTTATGTCCCAGGACTAGCCAACAACTTGTTGTTTGTACCCCAACTACTAGAGAAAAACATGAAGATTGATTTCAGAGTTGAGAATGGCCATAAGAGGTGTTTTATCCCTAAGAATGATAAGCATATAGCCACTAGTTCCTACAAAAGTGGCTTGTTTGCCCTAGATTTCTAATCTACTTTTAATGTAGCATTATTAGTATCCAAGGAAATTAAAATTTTCTAAAAGCAATCCCAAAGGCATGCCTTGTTGGAAATATTGAGCATTTTGTGTTATCATTGATGTCAAAGGTTTGATGTTAAAAGGTTGATGTCAAAGAGAGTTTGGTATGGCAGAAATATTCTTCTATGATTGAATAATTATGCAAGGAAGGCTCATCTCAAAGCAAGGAAATTTGTATAAAAAAAGTTATAATATTTATTTTTAAATATTATACACAGAGGGACAAAAGTTTGGAAGAGAAAAGCAAAGCAAAGGTTTAAATAAAGGCCATGGTTTAAAAGAGAGGAGATAATATTACAATATTTTTAATATTATAATACTTGGACCAAAATGTTTTATTTGAAAAAGAAAGAGAAATTGAAGACAAGTTTAGTTTGCAAAGCCCAAAGGTTTTAAAAATAATATTCTAATATTTTAAACATTATAATATAAGTTTGAAAGGTTGAAGGCACTAAAAATCTTGGAGAACATGTTAATATTATAATTTTTTTGAAAGGCGTCGATGTCAATGCATGAAGGGGAGAGCATATTTAAAGGGGGCAAATTATTTCATTTGCCTAAGGTGGAGACTAAGCAAAATTGTGAGATCCGCTCGATCGTTCGATTCATTAAGGGTAGAGTAAAATGAAGGGATAGGCGCACAATTTTTTAAAATATATTTTGAAAGTCAAAAAGGAGTGCAACAAGTTTGAAATCTCATTTGGGAAGCTAGCCTAGATGGCAGGGAGGCCCTGCGCTAGAATGTTGATAGAGAGGAGGTCTCGAGTTCGAAGCATGGCAGGGATAGTTTTGTTGAAGTTTTGGTTGACAAGGATTTCGTATGGCAGTTGAAATAGAAGTTGTGCACTTTGGTTTTTGTATGGGTAGCTAGCCCACGTGGTGTCCTAGCTTTACGCTAGGCGCGGGCCAGCTAGAGATGGAAGGTTTTAATTGCGGCGACAACGTTAGTAAGGGCACAAAATTTTTAATTAAATTTTCTATAAGGTATGTGTTGGTTTTATTATGTTAGGGAGTCATAAGGGTGTGAGTTATAAAGTTTTGTTTTACAAATAGGGAGTCATAAGGATGTGTTATAAAAGCTTTCTATTTTGCAAATAGGAATCATAAGGGTGTGTTTTATAAAGTTTTTATTTTGCAAATAGTATAAAGAGGAAATACAAAGGAGATATTTTTGCATGTGAGAATAGGAGGTATAAGGTGTATGAAAGTGAAATTAAAATTGTATTCTGCACTTAGGGTTTTGGATGATTATAAGGTACATTATTGATATTAAAAATTATTTGTGCCTTTTACAAGTAGGAGTTATAAGGTGTTATTGTGGTTTGATTTTTTGTTGTAATTTTTGTATGGTGAAAAGAAATTTTGAGGGGTTTTGATAATTATTAATGCCCTATCTTTTGAGAACAAAAGGAGAGTCATTGAGCATCAATTTTAAATTTCATTGTGCACATCTTTTTGAGAAGAAATTTAATGTAGATGGTTTGAAGGAAAAATCTACTAACTAGTTTTGAAGTGGCACTTTGAAAAGGGAATTCTTTTGAGACAGGTTTTTGAGGGCACATATTCATCAAAGCAAGTTAAGAGGTATGGTGATATTATTCCTTATTTAAGGTGTTTAGTTGAGCAATTTAATCCGTATAGTCTTCTATCGAACTATACAATAAAAATGTTCTTACAATCGTATAAAGAAAAAGCTCCAACAATCTTAAAATACCCTAATTTCTTTGTACAACAATTTGGTGATGAAGTCCTACAATTGTAATAGATAGTACAAACAAATCAATATTCCATAGTATGAGTAGTAATTTTTTTTCATTGTATAATTAAATCAAGTTTTTATTTGGTGTGTCCTAACCTTAAGTTGTATGACACTTAAATGCTTTGGATAAATATAATTAATCTACACTTTTTAAGGTTTTCTTTGACAATAATATTATTATACAAGTTCTATCCACTCAAAGGAAAATAAGTTCATTTTTTCTGGAAACAAACTCTTGACTCAAGCAACCACTCTTTCTACATTTAAAATTGATATGGTGCTCATTTATTCATCCAATTTCCTCTACTTGGGCCTCTTATGGTACTCTCCTTCAAATATTCAATCATGCAACCAAATTTCCGTTTGTTTGTATATCAATTTTTATGCCTTAGATTTTCTTTATCCATTTTTTAATGCATCAAGGTATCTTCTTATACCTGCAACTCATACACACATCAAACAACAATGCACGCTACCTGTAAAATGATTATGCAACATTCATAGTGGAAACTTAAAATTTAATTGGTAAAATATTATTCATTTTATTTCTTGGGAATACAAGGCTGAAAATTTGAAAGCCTCTTTTGTCTTCTCTTCTCTCCTTGCAACAACCTTCCTAAGACAAAACACACAATTTATAGTTTTTGAAAGCAGTTGGCCTTCCATCTCTGCAATGGTTCAACTTTTGCAATGGTAGGTCATTAAGATACTCTTGTTATAATAATTTATTTTCCATTATTATTAGATCATGCATTATCAGCTAAAAGGTTATTAATAGCTGGAAGATTATTTTAATATTTCTTGCATGTAACGATCTCCTAAATCTAGAGTATCGATCTTCTAGTTTGTAACCCTAAAGAATGTATTAAATAGGTTTTTGCCTCAATGAATGAATTAATGCTTTTTTCCATCATTGGTATCAGAGCAGGGAAATCTGAGTATGCTCTAAACCTATAGTGTTACACTGATCTGTTTTATCATAAAATATTCCTTGATCCGAACCACCACCAAGTGTGTGAGGTTTGGTAAGGGACAATCATTGTTATTCGACGACAAGCCCTTCTATTTTTTTGATGTGTATAGGTTTGAATGTTTGCAATTTTGATTCATGGAAGATATATCCATTGATAATCAAAACTTATGTGATCGTAACCTTGAATTTGGTATTGCACATCATTTTGTTTATGGGAGCTATATCTTCCTTTCTAGAAATAAAATTCAAAATATTCTTGCACCATTGCGTAGATCATTTCGAGTACCACAAAAACGAGTGGTCACATGCCAAAGTCTAAGCAGTATTGAAAAAAGTTTGGTTGTTTGAAGGTGGACTATCAATGTTGTTTTTTTGTTGCGCAAAAATTTGTCAAAGAAGAAAAATTTATATCTCCTAAATATAATTTCAAATCCAAATACAGATACAACCCCGGGTGATATTCTATGACTTCACACAAATGACCACTCCCAAAGTGTTTCTCATAGATTCTCGTCTCTTGAAAGGACCTCACTTCAGACCATGGAAGATAAATATTTGGACTATCTTGCAAGTGGAGAAGTTATAGGTCATTATGGCAGGCACCAAAACATATCCTCAAGATATGGATAAAGTCAAGAAGTATAATGAGGTAGATAAATGAGTGTTGATGCTCATCACCCTTACTATAGCCGATGAGATTCAGATATTCATTTGTGATGCAAAAACTTTCAATCGACCATGGTATGCTCTCTTGACCATTTACGAAGGAAAGAATTAGTCCACTATTCTTAATCTTCAATCCAAACTTCACACATTGTGAGTGGGAGATGGGGAGACTATGGAGCAATTTCTTTATAAAGTAGTTAACCTAAAAGGAAAACTAAATATTATGAGTGAAAAGGTGGAAGACAAGCTCTTAATTTCCATCATACTTCGAGCTTTACCTGATTCTTTTTGGGTGCTTATTACCTCCTTATAGGTCTCTAACAGGGCATTTTCCTTTGAGTAGTTGGTCAATATGCTTCAACAGGGAGAAGAAACATATTAACCAAGGGACCAGTTGTCAAACAGTGCACTCATAAGTCAAAAACCTACAAGTTAAAATTTTAAAAAACAAAGCAGGCACAAATGTTCTTAAAAAAAAGGTCCTTCTCATCATCAAAAAAACAACCTTTACACCAAAAGAGATATTGTCATATTTGTGAATGTGATGGCCATGATACTAAATATTGTTTGTACAATGTTGCCACACGAGGAGACCAAGTATGCATACCTCAACATAAGCAACAACAATATAGGCTACAAATCCAACAAAAGTAGCAAAAAGGGCATGTTGTCATTGAAGTATCAGATTCATATTTTGAAGAAGCACGCATAGTACTCATGACTAAATATACTACCAAAACCAAGAATGATTCTTAGTATATTGATTTTGGTGCTAGAAAATGCATGGCAGGGGATAAATACTGGTTTGATGCCTTCAAAGCCAAAGAAAGGAAACCAATGACCATCACAAATGATAAAACTTATGAGTTCAAAGGAGTAGGTGATATTTTGGTTCGAATTATAGATAGGGAGTGCACCATAAAATAGGTCCTTTATGTCCCAGGACTAGCCAACAACTTATTGTTTGTACCCCAACTACTAGAGAAATATATGAAGATTGATTTCAGATTTGAGAATGGTCATAAGATGTATTTTATCCCTAAGAATGATAAGCATATAGCCACTAGTTCCTACAAAAGTGGCTTGTTTGCCCTAGATTTCTAATCTACTTTTAATGTAGCATTATTAGTAGCCAAGGCAATTACAATTTTCTAAAAGCAATCCCAAAGGCATGCCTTGTTGGAAATATTGAGCATTTTGTGTTATCATTGATGTCAAAGGTTTGATGTCAAAAGGTTTATGTCAAAGAGAGTTTGGTATGGCAGAAATATTCTTCTATGATTGAATAATTATGCAAGGCAAGGCTCATCTCAAAGCAAGGAAATTGGTATAAAAAAAAAATTATAATATTTATTTTTAAATATTATACACAGAGGGACAAAATTTTGCAAGAGAAAAGAAAAGCAAAGGTTTAATTAAAGGCCATGGTTTAAAAGAGAGGAGATAATATTACAATATTTTTAATATTATAATACTTGGACCAAAAGGTTTTATTTGAAAAAGAAAGAGAAATTGAAGACAAGTTTAGTTTGCAAAGCCCAAAGGTTTTAAAAATAATATTATAATATTTTAAACATTATAATATAAGTTTGAAAGGTTGAAGGCACTAAAAATATTGGAGGGCATGTTAATATTATAATTTTTTTGAAATGCATCGATGTCAATGCATGAATGGGAGAGCATATTTAAAGGGGGCAAATTATTTCATTTGCCTAAGGTGGAGACGAAGCAAAATTGTGAGATCCGCTCGATCGTTCGATTCATTGAGGGTAGAGTAGAAGGAAAGGATATACGCACAATTTTTTAAAAATATATTTCGAAAGTCAAAAAGGAGTGTAGCAAGTTTGACATCTCATCTGGGCAGCTATCCTAGACAGCAAGGAGTCCCTACGCTAGAATGTCGATAGAGAGGAGGTCTCAAGTTCGAAGTGCGACAGGGACAGTTTTGCTAAAGTTTTGGTTGACAAGGATCTCGTATGGCAGTTGAAATAGAAGTTGTGCACTTTGGTTGTTGTGTATGCAACTAGCCCATGCAGTGTCCTAGCTTTACGCTAGGCACAGGCCAGCTAGATATGGCAGGTTCGAATTGCGACGACAGCGTTAGTAAGGGCACAAAATTTTTAATTAAATTTTCTATAAGGTATGTGTTGGTTTTATTATGTTAGGGAGTCATAAGGGTGTGAGTTATAAAGTTTTGTTTTGCAAATAGGGAGTCATAAGGATGTGTTATAAAAGCTTTCTATTTTGCAAATAGGAATCATAAGGGTGTGTTTTATAAAGTTTTTATTTTGCAAATAGTATAAAGAGGAAATACAAAGGAGATATTTTTGCATGTGAGAATAGGAGGTATAAGGTGTATGAAAGTGAAATTAAAATTGTATTCTGCACTTAGGGTTTTGGATGATTATAAGGTATATTATTGATATTGAAAATTATTTGTGCCTTTTACAAGTAGGAGTTATAAGATGTTATTGTGGTTTGATTTTTTGTTGTAATTTTTGTATGGTGAAAAGAAAGTTTGAGGGGTTTTAATAATTATTAATGCCCTATATTTTGAGAACAAAAGGAGAGTCATTGAGCATAAATTTCAAATTTCATTGTGCACATCTTTTTGAGAAGAAATTTAATGTAGATGGTTTGAAAGAAAAATCTACTAACTAGTTTTGAAGTGGCACTTTGAAAAGGGAATTCTTTTGAGACAGGTTTTTGAGGGCACATATTCATCAAAGCAAGTTAAGAGGTATGGTGATATTATTCCTTATTTAAGGTGTTTAGTTGAGAAAATATTTCTGAATCATAATGTGGAGAAATAAGGATTATATATGTGCATTGCTGAAAATATTTGGGCTAGGGTTTGTGAAACAAATTGTACATCCTTGTTGAAAGAAATCAGAAACACTTGTGCTAGAGTTTGTGAACAAGTGTTTAATTGTTGAATGGGATTGGAAACACATGTGCTAGGGTTTGTGAAAAAATTGTGTTTCATTGTTTGAATGAATTTGTGAAGATTTTGAGCATGTGTTATGAGCAGTGTTGAGCATGTGTTATGAGCAGTTTTGAGCATGTGTTAGAGCAGAGTTGAGCATATATAGTGAGAATATTAGAGCAATATTGTGAGTTGTTTTGGGAAGGCCTTTCAAAAAGTCTTGTGAGCAGTTCTAAGCAGGATTTGTGAGCAGGTGTGAGACAAATCAGTACAGGCAATTGAGCAGATTTAATCAGAGTTGTGAGCAGATTTGATCAGAGTTGAGCAGATTTGAGAGCAAGCTTTAGATTAAAATAGTTCAGTGGGGACAAATATCTCCTATGGATAGAGGTCCACAAACCATATCAGTGGGGATAGAGGTATCTTGTGGACAAATATCCACAAACTTGAATATAGGGGATTGGAGTCTCCTATGGGTGGGTACCCATAAACATTGTAATAGGAAATTGATTCCCAAGAGATTTGTTGAGAAAATTTATAAGAAATATTTTCTCCATGGACGCAACCCAAATTGGGTGAATCAAATTAAATCTATGTCTCTCATGTGTGTGATGATTTATGCATTATTTACTGCCTTGATATTATTGTTGTTATCATTTGGAATGAAAAGTAAAAAAAATTATCTTATACTTGTTCACCCCCCTTCTCAGCATAAGATTGTGTTCTTCATTCCTAGAGGTAATCAAACCAATGACATACCCAAAGGAAATAAAACCACCAGTAGACCTAGAGGTAAATAACCTAGAAGCAGACCAAAAAGCAATAAACTCATATGTAGACTCATAGTCCAATTCAATGGTAGATCCAGAGGTAGACCCAGTGGTAAACTTAGAAACCAACCCAATGGCAGACTTAGTGGTCAAACCATTGGCATACCTATAGTAAAACCCAAGGAATAGGTAGTGGCAAACCCATTGGCATACCCAAAGGTAAACCCAAAGGAATAGTCAATGCTCAACCCCATGGCCAACCTAGAGGGAGAGCCAATGTAAAATCCAAAGGTGGACCCAAAGGTGATTATCCAAGAGCCACAATAGCAAGAGCTTGAGCATCCATAGACAAAGAAATAAAATCCAAGAGCTAGAAAATCTATAACCAAAGCCAGATCCAGGAGCTATAGCCAAAGCTAGAGCTATGAGCTAGAGCCAAGAGCAAGAGCCTAGACTCCTCTAATTTAAGGGGGGTTCTAATATTTCCTAATCCGAATAATGTAATAAGGGGATATTTTATGATTTTTTATTATATTATTATTACATCATGCATTATCATATAAAATATTATTAATAGCAAAAATATTATTTTAATATTCTTGCATGTAATGATCTCCTAAATCTAAAGTATCAATCTTCTAGTTTGTAACCCTAAAGAATGTATTAAATTGCCTCTTACGTCAATGGATGAATTAAATATTTTTACCATCATCTTGCATCATACTCATTAGGTAACAAAAATATTTCATGAGCTCTAGCTCATAATGTGTATTCCAAGCTATTACCACTCTAGATTGGTAGTTGATACAAGGTCAACTTTACTATCTTGTCTTGGCCTTCATTTGAGGATCAAACCTCTTTGTATAGAATACACTCAACATTCATTTCACCTTGTCCCATTGTGGCACATCCATCCAACCACAATCAAAATGCACTTTTTTGGCAACTTCCTCTCGATACCAGCATTCACATGTAGAGTGATTATGTCCTCCACAACTTCCACAAGGATGTAGGTTCCAACACCTAGTTACCACATGTTTAAATATTCTATACTTATTGCAAGAACCCATTCTCAAATCTTCATTCCCTATATTACTCTCTCTTCTCACAAATTTAATCTTGTTACTTCTTGGTATTGTTGTCTCCTCTCACAATTTTAATCTCATTGCTTTTTGTCAAACCAGCATACCCAAGGCCTTCATTATTTGGTCTTATCTATAGAATTATGGGCATTTGCATAACTTACCCATATCTTCCTAATCCTTCACCATCGTATCCCATTCTTCTCATAAAATTGGAGCCAATGCCTATGGTGTACCTTTAAATCACCCAAACACTTCATCCCCACTATGACCTTGGTCATCATCACAATGTCCTTCACCACACTCTAAAGTACCATTGCTACTATCAACTCTTGCAACATGGCCTTTATCATGACCAAAAATAACCTGATTAGGTTCATCTTCCTCTACTATTTGTTTACCACTCTTTGTTCTTCCTCTTTCTTTGTATTTGCAACAAAAATCACTATATTGTTGTTTTCATCCCTACTATGACTGATGACCTAGACCAATAACTTCTTTCCCTTCCTTATTCTCATGCTTGCTTCTACCTTTTCCTCTTTATTTTCCATTGGTGTCGTCTTATCATGTAAGCTCGATCTAGGACTAAAATCTATGATATCCCATGCTCCTTATTGGTGGTAACCCATATTTTGAAATAATCTCTACATATTATTCTATTAAATCCTTCACCTCATGTGGAATTTCATCTAGTTTGTTCACTATTCTTTCTTCTATGGGTTTAGAAATAAAATCAAGATATACTTCCTTCTTATTTCCCTTCAAGGATTATTTTTTTACAACCTGACACACTATAGGACTACTGTTCACTTCTTTCCCTTCGTATTTCAATGGACTTAATATATACCTATAAATGGTATAGGTGTTCTCCCTACCATCATGCATTACCTTCCTATCAAACTATGATGGTCTATTCAACAAGATATGACACACATCCATTGGCATGATGTCACATAGAATCACATCCTTATAAAAGCCAATTTAGAAATCTACCATACATTATTTTGTTGCCAATATTTGATGTCCCTTTTGCAATCATGAGACTCTGTATAGATTTGGGTTCATTATCTTCAACCCAAGTTTCTCCACCATCTCTATTGACACCAAGTTATATGTGCTTTAACTATCCATAATCACCTTGCAACATTTACCCCCTAATTTACAAATTTTCCTTAATAGGTTCCTTCTTTTCTCAGGTTCATACTCCTTTTTTTATTTCAACAACATCCTATCTATCATAATAAATTCTCCTTATTTTAGTTCTTCCATGTGCTTTGATGAAGCAATATTATTTTCATATGCTTGTACAACTTGGATATGAGCTTCCCTTCCATGCCTACTAGTCTATTGTGCTTGAGGATACTCAAATACCTAATTTTCTTCTTCAAATCATCTATTGCACTTGCCAAAAAAACCACAATCTCTATCTCTACCAAATCCACCTTGTCCTCTTGATTATTCACCCTTTTCCTAGGTACTCTAATTGGAATCACTTTGAGAAGTACTGACTTCTCCTTGTAAATATTTCCCTCTACCATCATTTGATTGTTCTTTTACTTGAGAGATATGTCCTCTTACTCTCACATTATTTTGTTGCCTTTGCAACTTCTCCTCTACCTTGAGAACATATTGATATACCTCTTCATCAGTTATAATTTGAAGCATCCCAACTTTATCTTGTATGGATAACCTTAGTCCATTTATATATCTTGCCACCTTATCCTCATCATATTCAATATGAGGGCTTTGATGGTCAACTTATAGAATTCCTCCATATACTCCACTCCTAGCTCCTTTTTCTTGAGGTTTTGAAGTCTTCTAAACAATATTATTTGGTAATCTAATGGGAGGAATTTGACCTTCAATTTGATAATCATTTTCTTCCATATCTTTGTCTTTTCCTTTTTCTTTCTCTCTCTTTCTATTATAATATGGTCCCACCACAAGGATGCATATCCCTTCAGCTTCGTATAGGTAAATGTTACCCTCTTGGGGTCTTTTACTGATTTAAAATCAAAATACTTCTCTATATCTATGATCTAGTCTATGAGCTCCTTTTTATTCAATCTTCCATTGTATTGTGATGTTTCTATCTTCGAATTTCGATCCATACTAGAAAGCATACAAATTAATATTTCTTTTAGGTCTTCTTCTTGTTCTTCATGTGAACTTCCACTTCCTCCTCTTCATTGTTGCTTACATATTTGACTTGAATGCCCCTCCTCTAGGTATTTTCAAGCACATCTAATCGAGTGATGATTTCTCTCATCATCTTAGCTATATCCATGGCCCAAGGGTCTTGCGGTCTTCCTCATCCTTTTTGTGCCATATTTCCTTGCATCATGCCTCAGAGATATTTTGGCTCTAATACCAAATGATGGAGTAGAAAAACTAAATTCTCACTTTGTATGATGTTGCTCTTTCTATCATACAATATTTTTGTAACCGTACAATACCTTTCAACCATACAATACAATACAACTACATAATCTAGTGCAACCATACAATCCATTGCAACTGTACAATCGAGTGTAATCATACAATCTTATATCTAATTGTACAATAAAAATGCTCATACAATTGTATAAATAAGAAGCTCCAACAATCGTACAATCAAATCACTATACCATTGTATGATTTAATTTTTTTATAAGTATAAAGGATATAAAACTATATATTCTATTATTGATGATATATGAAAAATAATTTAAAATTTTTATTTTTAAAATTTTATGAGGTAAATTTTGGATTATTATATTTTTATAATTAATTTTCAAGATGTTTAATATAATTTTTTAAATATTTAAAAAAATAAAATTAAAAAAAACATGTGTAAAGGATAAAGAAAGGTAAATGTGTTTTTAAAGGGTAAAGTTATGTTTTTTTCAAAAAATTGTTTACATTTTTAAAAAACTATAAAAGTTTCAAACTTCAAATAAATAATTTTTAGTTTAGATTAACTATTCATCAATGAGTCAAATGCCATGGTTCAAATAGTTAAAATCTCTTAATATAGAGACTCAAATTTAATTCGTGGGTAACTACTAAGTGTAATACTATTATATGGTATGTTAAAATAAAAATATTTTAACATCCATAAGACCATAGGTCATACAAAATTGGTTGGTAAAGTATGGTGTTCAACCCTTACCCTATCCAATTTGAACTGAAATAAATGTTTTAAAAAAAATCAATATTTTATATATAGATGATCAAGATCCTTCATAACTCAAGACAACTAAAGCTATCTTTATCTCATATGAGGACATCTCTAGTTAACTCCATCCTCTCACTTGAAGGGATCTTGGAAATTACTCTTTCAATAAAAAATAGTATATTTATCTCATTCACAGGATAATTTATTAGATCTATCATACATTACCTTTATAATGCACTCTTTACATGGTGCATGAATTCAATTACTTTTAACATAACAATTCAAAATTATTATGAGGAATACTTAAGCCAACAATATATATATCTAAATACCCAAGCTAGAAAAAGCAAAAGCAAGTCAAGATGACTCTCGGAACCTATGGTATCCATCAGTAACCAAAGGACAAATACTAGAAGCAACTGAGTTATACCAAAAGAAGTTTGAGGAACTATTATGGAAGTATAAGAAGCTATCAAAAGTGTTTGGATACAATAGTTGAATAACTAAATATGATTTCTTCATGAGAAAGCATGTTTTATGCCTTATTGATCCTTAATCGACTTGCTCAAGGCATCATTGAAAATATTAGTTTAGAAGGACTACTATGTCAGAATCAAAATTTTTCTCAAGAACAATAGAGCCTAGGAATATAAAAAACCAACCACCACCTTTTTATATATCTCTATATATGGAGGGTTGTATAGTGCATAATTGTAAGGTAGATTTTGGAGCAGCTACTGCTATCATGCCAAAGGTAGTCTACAAAGTAATGGAAATGGAGTATACTCGATCAAGTCCTAGACTATTGTAGTTGAATGGTACCCTAGTCCAAATATTTTTGGGGATCAAAGATATACCAATGGTATTGCACAAGATGCCAAAATCATAGTAATCTAAGTGATAGTAGTGGACCTTCATCCATACTTTGGTTTGTGCCTTTCAAATCAATTCATTGCCAATGTTAGTGGATATTTGTCCTTGGATTATTCTCATGTGGTTATCCCTCATAAAGGAAGAAAGATAAGAATTTATGTAGAAAAATCATGCCCACACCACATTGAGAAAATGAAAGAAGAAAGTGTTAACCTAATTGAAAATTATTCAAACCGCCTTGAAAGGGTGATTTAAGACCTATAAATGGAGTATGAGTTCTCTATAAAGGAATTTAATATAATAATAGAAACTAGAGAGGGACTTATTGCATAACAAGATCAAATAATCATAATCTCATAGCCATCTCAAATCAGGAGCTCTAGAAAATAAATATATGGAAGCATTATTTTAAAGGAGCTAAATGTAGAAATGGATTTGTAGTTAGAGTGGTCTTGGTTTCCCCTTCAAAAGGAATGAAGAAATTTTTATACAGGCTAACCTGGAGTTGTACTAATAATGTTATTGAGTATAAAGCTCTATTCTTGGGTTTGTTGAAACATTAAAATATGAAAATTAAAATTCTCTCAATTTATGGTGATTTAGAATTACTAGTAAATTAGGTTAGAAAACATGTAGTAGAAAGCACTACTACCTTAAGGCTTTCCAAAATAGGGTTTAGGACATTCTAGAAATATTTGAGGTAATCATCATAAAAGTAATACCTATAAGTAAAAACATGTTGGTTGATGCATTAGCTTCAAAGGCAACAAATTTTAATCTTGCTTTTGATAATTGCAGAAAGTCAAAAGGAGTTAAATTGGCCTTCAAACCATCAATTCAAGATAAATATAGCTTCTAGTAGGTTTTTGATAATGATGAGGATATAGTAAGCTTCTTAACTAGAGAAGATATATATGCAACCCAACCATGAGATATTTTATATCATATTGATCAAGAGGATGTAATATAGTTGAAAAATCATATTCTCAAAAGTCTATTTACCTTGAAAATACTCTTTAATAATAGTGGTTGGAGAATGAAGATTGATGAGCAAGAGTTTAAGGAAATTCATATTGAGCCCAAAATCATATAAAAAGTTGGAATAATATGCACAAAAGAGGAAATAAATGATCTCATTACATTAAGCAAATAATATGGAGATATAATAGCATAGATCTATATTGATCTCAAAGAATACAATAGGGAATTCATCCAACATGCCATAGAATTTGTGCTTAATATTAAGCCATTCAGGAAGAAACAAAGGCCAATGATTTCTAAAATTGAGGCCCTAATGAAACAAGAATTGATAAAGTTTCTTAATGCAAAAATCATATATTCAATCAAGCACTCCACATGGGCGATCAAATTGGTACCAATCTAGAAAAAAAATGGAGATATCCTCCTACATGTAGAATTTTAGAATTTAATAAGACATATTTGAAGGATCAGTATCTACTTTCGTAAATAGATCAAATAATACAAACTATAGCCAAAGCCAAGAGATTCTCTTTGCTATATAGGTTCTCTAACTTTAATCATATTTGGGTTAAGGATTAGGATCAGTACAAAACAATATTCACTATCAAATAGGGCACATTTTCTTACCAAAGGATTCCTTCTGGCTTGTCTAACACTGGAGAAAATTTTCAAAAGAGCCATGGATATTGCCTTTGGAAATTTTTTAAACAAGTTGATCTTCATGTATTAGATTATATGATAGTATTCTCACATGACAAAGATCAACATATTACTCATTTTAAAATGTTCTTTCAAAGATGCCAAGAATTTGGAATCTTCTTAAATCGTAAGAAGCCCATCTTTATAGTACATAAAGGTAATTTACTAGGGAATATTGTTTCAAAGCAAGGCTTGGCCATTTATTCCAAGCAATACTTTGCCATTTATTCTTACAAGGTTAAAGTAATTCTAGCACTACCCATCCCTAAAAATAAGAATTCTTTGTGGTCCTTTTTTGAGAAAAAAATTATCTAGAAATTCATCTTAGACTTTGCTCAAATAGTCAAACCCATGACTAAGCTCCTAAAAAATAAAGTGATATTTATATGTACACCAAAAAGGAGATAATCCATTGAGAAGATAAAACAAGAAATAGTTCAAGTTCTTGTCTTAGCAAATTTGGGGTACAAGAAAGACTTTGAATTGTATGTTTATGGGGTAGAAGAAAGTATTGTTGTTGTCCTTACATATAAATATGAAAAGGAGAAAGAGCATTCAATTGCCTTCATTAGCCAAACATTACATACTTATAGAAAAGGATTACAACTTCATAAAAAAATAGGTATATGCTCTTATGAAGTCCCTTAAGAATATCTAACATTACATTTCATATAACATGACTCTTGTATATGTGATGCATTTGGATATTAGAAAAAAAAATTCACAAGGGGAATTGGATGAGAAAATATTTGAATGGATCACAAAATTACAAGAATATGATGTGGATATAATACCAATAAAGTTGGCAAGAGGAGGAGATTTATGTGCACAACATGCATAGTCAAAAAAAGAGGAACACAACCTTTTCTTGTAGGTCTATAAGCAATGATCTAAGCAAAAGCACTGATTGGGTATCAAACATGACCAACTACCTCTATATAGGCAGATGTCCATACAGTACGAATGCTTCATAAAGGAAAAGATATATGTTTCAAGACTTGAATTATGTCTTACTTCAAGAGGGCTTATTCCAGAAAAACTTTGATGGGGTATTGTTGCATTCAACTTGAATAAGTAAAAAAGGTTCTAGATGAGTTTTATTCAAGCTTTTCTAAGGGACATTGTTCTGACCAAACTACCACAACAAAGATATTGATCAACTTTATTTACAAACCCATTCAAAGTTGTTAAGGCCTATGAAGTATGCTATAAGTTTGTATAAAGATGAAGGAATGCAATACTCCTCTTACAATCAGTAGTAGCAAATAATTTGATAATGGGTACTAGATTTCATTAGATTAATCAACCCAAATTTACTAACCAAACAAAAATTTATCATAACAACAACATATTATCAAGAGGTCTAAAGCAATAGTAACCACAAAAGTGGACCAAGAGACAATGGTAAAATTCTTATAGAGGCTAATAACTAGATTTAGTATTTTGGCCACTATTATAACTAACAATGGGCCTACATTCATAGGTGCTAAAGTATTAAAGTTTGAAGGTAAATATGACATCTATCTAAAGACCTCATCTAACTACTATCCACAAGGTAATGGTGTAGTAGAATCAACAAATAAGAATTTTTTAAGAATTATTATGCTTCCATTATATCCTTTGAATCCAAGGCCTTTCATCACATGTGTTCCCTTGCTTAGTAATAGTAATAATTTCAAATTTATTCCTAATTTGGTACCACAAAATCTTTATAGAGATGGAAAATATAGATATCCTCAGTGGATCAATCTTACTTTCAAAGTTGGATATGGGGAGTAAATCGCTAAAATTGGAGCCCTTGAAGCTGGTACTTGATAGCAATGTCAGTGATATCTCGGATAAAGGAGGGTTTTTGAAATGCATCCAAAAGTTTAATGGTCATGACAAACTGATTTCTCTACAAGTTGCTCCTTCATGGTCTGAAGAGAGATTGAAAGTGAAAGGAATTAAGTTTACCATAAATATGTCCCTAATTGTTGAAGCAACCTCCTTATTTATTAAAGGGGAAAGTATTAACAAAGAAAAATGCTCTCTTGCAAGAGAGTTGGATAGATTCCTAAGAAAAAATAAGAGCACACAGAAGCTAGAGAATGGAATTATTAGAGATTCTCTCCCCAACCCTTAGGACAAAGTGCTTTTTTCAACCATGATTTACTTTAGCTTGGATGTAAAATTTAATATCGTGTAGGGCTTCCATTTGGCTTTCCTCAATCACCTTTGAATGGGGAAGAAGCTTAATATTCTAGCCTTTCTATTGTGTTCTATTGAGAATATACTAGCTCTAGAAATGTAATGAAAAGCTTCTCTAGCCATAATAAATATGCTTCAATAAAAAGGAAGGATCATTGAACTAGGCTCACACTAAATTCAATTTTGACCAAGAAACCAAGTTTTTAATCTGTCTAAATAATTTACAAAGGAAGGTTAAGTCTCTAGATCCTTTCCTCCACATTTTATTTGATTTAGATTTTGAGAATTCTCAAGACCCGATTCTAGTGGATTTGGTGAAAGGCTCCCCCCTCATTCTTAAGGTAAGAAAATATTGGTTTTTTAGTGTAAAGGAGGTGAAACCTTGATGATAAAGAATTTTGGAATTCCCCCCTAGAGTCCCCCTTCATGGTAATTTCAAGTATTAATTTTGTTATCCTCAAATTTCTCATGAAATCCCTGTGCAAGATGAATAGAATGATGACTATGCTTATGGAGGAGGTGGTAAGCCACTTGGATGACTTCCAAAAAAAGATGGTGAAACCCAATCCCAGTAATTTTTAGCTTTCTCTATAGGTGTTAATTTTGTATGGGTGGGCCTTTTCTCACCCCTATTTATTCCATTTCTTTTTGCGCTTTCACTCCCTTTTGGACTCAAGGATTGATGGTTTATGCGCTCAATCTATGAATCTCCTCTTCTTTGTTGATCTTTTGCATGATATATTTTTAGGTTTAGCCCCATCTATTATAGGTAGTTCCTCTTGCTTTCTAATTGGTTTTATATTGTATATTCTCATCTACTCTTTGTACAATATTTGGGGTTCCTTTCAAAATCTCTTTTTACTCTTAATAAAAAAAGAGGATAGTTGGAGAAAACTAGAGAAATTAGCACCATATTCTAGATCAATATTTATGGGTTGACTAGATCACAATAAAAAATTCCTTAAGGACATATTCATTCTCATTGGTCTATGGTAAGGAATTTGTACTGTTATTGCACTTGGAATTGCCTACCATGAAGTTTCTAAGCAATTGGTACTTCCCAAACATGGAGCCAATGGAAACAAGAGTGGATGAGCTACTATTTTTGGAAGAGTAGAGAGAAAAATGTATAACATTTTTTAACAACATCAAGACATGGTAAATAATTGGTTTGATAATAAGGCCTTACCACATGAATTTTGGATTGACGACTTGGTGCTAAAATGGTATGAAGAGAGGTCCAAGTCGAGAAAGCATTAAAAATTTGATTCTCTATGGTCTAGATCCTATCAAATTATTAGGAAACATGAATGTAATGCATTTGAATTGGTTATAGTGAATGCTCAAATTTTGTAGATATTGTTATATAACCAACATTTGAAACACTTTGCATAAAAAAAGTGTCAATTTATATTATAGTTTACATAGAAAAGTGCAACTAAATAAGAATGTTATTTTAAATTAGCTCATGATAATTTTTTAATGTAAAAATCCTATTGGCTTAGAAAATTAATGGCACTTAAAGCTAAAAATTAATTCAAGGTGCTCAATGTGCCATAGCTATAATGAGTAATTTTGGTAATAAAGTATAGCGCATGCACTTTTTAGCATTAATGATGCCAATTGCTAGCAAAGGACTATAAAAGCAAGACCCATAGCTTCATATGAATATTGAGTAGTTGAGCATTTAGGAGCTAGAGTGCTTAGGATAGAATGCTAAGTAAGTTTACAAGCATTATTTTTAATAGTTTATTCTTGAAATAAAACTTGGTAGCTATGGCCATAAAAAAGAACAAGCTCAAGGATTGTATGGTAGACATTCACAACCTAAAGTTCACCCTTAAAATAAAAATTATGAGAGACCAATCAAAGTAGAAAGCCACTAGGTTATTGAAGGAGCATCTGATTGCAATTGCATGGAATTCTTTCTTGGTGTTGTATATATCTAGACATGTGCACCCTTGTCCAAAGCTAGTCAAAGAAGTTACAGTTATGATGCAAAAACCAAGATAATGTGAGATTACAAAGGTTAGGCACTCTTTTCTCACTGCCTCTAACTTTTGAGGGTGTTATTATAGTTTAGAAAGCCTCATTTTCTTCATTTTCCTTTTTGCAATCCTACTTTACTATTTTTTCCCTTTTAAGCTACCTAGACCCAAATGTCTTTATCTAGTTTCAATAGACTCATGTCAATACTCAAAAATGGATGGATGAATATGCACATAGGGTTGAGCTAAAGAAAGTATTAATGAGGATTATGGGTTTTATGGATCCAATAAAATACAAATACTCAATAACAACCTTCACCCCCACTATAGAAAAGTCCTCCTCTAAATTTATTGTAGTATATTATAAGAGGACTATGCGATATATGGATGTTACCTAGGTGGCTAACTCATCAATTGATGTGATGCATATGAAGGAAATCTATAAAATGGTAAAGTACAACAAAAATAAAGAGAAGGCAGAGCACCTAGCCAAAGATATGGATGAGATTAAGACTAAAAATAAGGCCCTATAAATAAAAGTTGAGAAACAACAACAAAAACTTGAGGAAGCTCTATCCCAAGCACAATTGCAAGCAAGGGATGATGAAGTTTTAAAAATTAGAAAAGCTACAATTGGAGCTTGTTGAAGAGAAGCAAAAGGTACAAGCTCCCCACTTCTCCAAATAAGCATTAATGCAAATAAGCAAGGATAGTTGGAGATACATTTTTGAAGCAACCATGCTTATGTATCTACTCATGGACTTGTTATATTTTATCCTACAAGTTGTCAAAGCAACCCATTATGATTTTTAGGATATACAAAGTTCAATAGTTGAAAGGGTGTAGGAAGTAAGAATTTTGGTAGTTTTGAAGAAAAAATTGAGCCATAGCTAGTGGTATTTAGGAGCTAAGAAATAGGTGAAATAATACACCTATCTATTGAGATTATAAAGTGGCATAAAGTGGTGTAATAAGGATGGGATTTGACTGTGTCATTAGGTGACAAATGAGATAAAATAATGTGTCTAATGTAGAAGGTAATTAGCCTTGGTTTCCTTACCCTATGGAATGAAGAGGGAAACCTTTATACTAAGGAGTATCTCAAGACCAAATTTGAACTCATGGGCAGTAGCAAGGAGGAAATTGATCAATGGCTAGAAGCTATTGGAGAAAATATGTTTTTACATTTCTATATAAGCTAGCCATAATACATGCTAAATAACAAGAGCTAGCAAAAATATATGGATCCTTATTATAAAAATATCTATGAACTAATAGTCATTCAAAATAAGGCTATAATATTCAATCCCCCATCTAAGAAGTATTGGGAAGTGGCTTGTAAAATATTAGATATTAGAAAAGGCACCACAATTGACCAAGGGACCAGTAAATATGATCAAGAAAAGGACTCAATTTTGTAATAGCAAAGGTAGGAAGTGCAAAGTAAAACCATATGAACTTAGAGAACCTAATCCTACTAGGTGTGCTAATCCATTCATCCCATTTTTGTTTTACTCCTTTTTTGTTGCATAATTCTACATTTTTGTTCAAGGCCCAAGTGTGTGCCTCCTTCACATCCTTATATTTTTCTATTATTTTTTCAATTCACTGCCCAATGGACAAAGCTCTCTGGGTTGTCAATTTTGCAAGCAAAATTTTCTCAAAGCCACAAATAATGTGGACCCATGTAACTACCCACATGAATAAGTCCTAGCAATTTGTGTTGGACTGCTAATTATATGAAAATTTTGTTGCCAAAATGCAAGGAAACCTTGCTTTACTTGATATCTTTTGCATATAACTGGTCAAATCCCAATTGCAGGTCAAAATTTGATATTTTATGCTTGAGTCTCATTTGATACACCAAATGTTATTGCATCAAGGGTTTTGTATATTTTTCTTTATATTGATGTTTTCCTATGGCATCTTCTACAATGGTTATATCTCCATTTACTACTTCCCAAAGTATTTCAACAATAAGTATTGATTCCATATTATTTTTCCATGGGGTGAAGTTTTGTACTTTTAGTAACTAAGATTTTGAAAGAAAAATCTTTATATTTGCCATGGTATTTTAGAAATTTTCTCAAAGTGAATTTTTATTTCTTTTTGCAATTTGTTTAGATTATGTCAATAAAGTAGAAGACATTTTATCTCCCTAATTAATTCCTTTCAATATGTCAATGACCTTTGGAAGCTAAGAAGTATTTAATACCTTGTGAATATTGCCCAATAATCTATCCTTGTCTCTACCCTTAATATCTTTGTATTAAAAATTAATTTTTCAACAATGTACCTTTTTTTCACAATATCATTTGCACTTTATAAACTCTTTGAATCAATATGCAAGACAATATTTAATCTCCTCATAGATTAATTTCCTTCAATAATTTTTTTTTCTCATAAAATATTTTCATTTATTTTCTTTAAATAATTCTTCACTTAAATAATTCTTTCCCTTAACAATTCTACTCTTTCACAAATTAATTTCAATAAATTCTCCTTCAATATAATTAATTTTCTTCTCAATATACTTTCTATCCCACTTCTTTTCTCTTTATTAAATCACATTCCAATTAATAATTTTTATTAACCCAATTCTCCTTTAATGATTACCTTTCAATTAATATCTTTCTTCAAATTATTTTCCTTCTACAATTATTCTCTTCTCTTTGATAATTAACTTCCTTCCAATATAAAAATATATATTTCCTAGATATTTCCTTCAAATAATATTAACTCTTCTTGATCTTTCTTTCTTCAATTAATAATGCTTTCCTTCTATAACTTTTAATTCTCCATAAACTTTTAAACTTCTCCAAAATAATTCAAAGGTAAAAAAATACCTTCTTTCCTAGATGTTATCTTGGATATTCTAGGCATATTATTTCAACTTAGTTTATTTCTACAAAGTACGTCATCTGGTGCCACTAGTTCTTCACAACATCTCTAGTTGCAAGCTCTTTTCTCCTACTCACCCACCTTTGAACGAATTTATATTTACTTGTCCTTTCAATACTTTTTGCATTTATCCCCCTTTCATTTTGTTTTTGATATAGTCCAGATAAGGATAAATTCATGGGTTAAAGACCAATAAGTTTATCATAATATTTTATTTCTCCATTCCATCATGTCTCAACTTGGTAGGTTTCTTTGGTATAGTCCAAAGAGGGATAAATTCATCGATTTCAAGGCCAATACATTTATAATAATTTTTCATTTCTCCATTTCATCTTGTCTCAACTTGGTAGGTTTCTTTGGTGTAGTCTAAACAAGGATAAATTCATGGGTTTTAAGATCCATCCATGGGTTTGTGTTGAGATGGGCATCTTATAGGACACATTCACTTCCATTGACATTGTGGGGCCTTGGAGTTATTTTCATAGCCTCTACACTATCTAAATATACCAATATCCCTTCAAGTAACACTCATTACCCTATATAGAGAGTTTTCAACCTAAGAGTTGAATCCATTAAGGGTAAGGATGTTGAGGAACCCCATCAAGCTCCAAAATATTTCAAAGACAAGTGCAATGATCACTCTTTTAACATCAAAAGGATAAAATGTTAGTGCATCATGGGTAAAAGGGAGTGTTCATTATCAATATTATTTACTCTTCCTAGATGTTCTCCTTAATATTCTAGGCATGTTCCTTCAACTTAGTTGCTTTCTCCAAAGTACTTTGTCTATTTCCACCAGTGCTTTACGACATCTCCACTCATAAGCTCTTTTCTCCTTACACTCATTCACCTTTGATCGTATTCACTTGTACTTGTCCTTTTAATGCTTTCTAAATTTTTCCACCTTTCATTTTTTGTTGATGTAGTCTAGACAAGGGTAAATTCATGGGTTTTAAGGCCAACAATTTTATCTTAATTTTTCATTTCTCCTTTTCATCATGTCTCAACTTGTTAGGGTTCTTTGGTGTATTCCAAACAAGGATATATTCATAGGTTTTAAGGTCCATTCATGGGTCTGTGTTGATATGGGTATCTTATAGGATACCCTCACCTCCACTGATATTGTGGATCCTGGGTGTTATTTTCATGACCTCTACACTATCTAAATCTACAAATATCCCTTAATTAGCTAACCCTCACCACCCCATATAAAGAGTTGTCAACCCAAGAGTTTTTTCTCAAGGTTAAGGATGTTGAGGAACCTCATAAAGCTCAAGAAAATTTCAAAGACAAGTGCAATGGTCACTCACCGAACTTCAAAAGGATAAAGGATTAGTGTATCATAGGTATAAGGGAGTTTTCATTGTCAACATTCTCTACTCTTCCTAGATATTATCCTATATATTCTAGGCATTCTCTTTCAACTTAGTTGCTTTCTCCAAAATACTTCGTATGGTGCCACCAGTTCTTGATAACATCTCCAATCGTAAGCTATTGTCTCCTTGCACTCATCCACATTTGAACAAATTTAATTATACTTGTCCTTTCAATATTTTCTACATTCATCCACCTTTCATTTTTTATTGACATAGTTCATACAAGGATACATTCATAGATTTCAAGACCAATAAGTTTACTAGAATTTTCCATTTCTCTATTCCATCATGTCTCAACTAGTAGGGTTCTTTGGCATAGTCTAGAAACAGATAAATTCATGGTTTTCAAGGTCCATCCATGGGTCTATATTGATATGGGTATCTTATAGGACACCCTCATCTCCATTGACATTGTGGGACCTGCGTGTTATTTTCACAACCTCTACACTATCTAAATATACCAATATTCCTTCTTCAACTAACCTTCACCATCCCATATAGAGATTTATTAACACAAGAGCTGAACCCTCAAGGGTAAGAATGTTGAGAAACCCCATCAAGCTCAAGAATATTTCAAATACAAGTGCAAAGGGTGCTCCTTTAACATCAAAAGGATAAAGGGTTAGTGCATCATGGGTAAAAAGGGGTGTTCATTCTCTACTCTTCCTAGATGTTCTCCTCAATATTCTAGGCATATTATTTCAACTTAGTTGCTTTCTCGAAAGTACTTTTTATGGTACCACCAGTTCTTAACAACAACTCCAACAATAAGATATTTTATCCTTGTGCTCATCCACCTTTGAACACATTCATTTATACTTGTCCTTTAAATGCTTTCTGCATTTTTCCACCTTTCATTTTGTTGATGTAGCTAGACAAGGATAAATTTATGGGTTTCAAGGCCAATAAGTTTATCATAATTTTTAATTTCTCCATTCCATCATATCTCAACTTGGTAGGGTTATTTTATGTAGTCTAGCGAAGGGTAAATTCATGAATTTTAAGGTCCATCCATGGGTTTGTGTTGTTATGGGCATCTTATAGAATACCCTCACGTACACTAACATTGTGAGACATAGGTGTTATATTCATGACCTCTACACTATCTAAATCTATAAATATCCCTTCTTCATCTAACCTTCTCATGAGGCCTAGAAATGCCTCCATCATAGCATGTTTTGAACAACTAAAACTTGCCTAAAACTCTGTGATTTACTTTATATACTAGTTAAGTTGATCTAATATGTTGTGTATTAATTGTTTGCATGATTGATGTGTTTGGAATATTATATGCTGATTTTTACAGTTTTTGTGTAGTTTTATGTCACTTTGCCATGACCTGTTACATAAGGGATATGCTTAGGCTGATAGCAACACTTTACTATTCTTATTTTGATGTTTCTCAAGCATTAATTTCTTTGAATTTAGCAAATAGTGCAAAGAACTGTTATTGTGCAAAGAAAACTGGTTTTTCTATGTAAATTCCAGCCAACTACCAATGAATGGCAAGGCATGGAATTCACACATGAAGAGGAATGAAGGCTATTGCAATATGATCCTGAGGACTAATCCACCTGAGAAATGCAGCTGAAATCAATTGAAGAGTACATAGTTGGTCATTTCAAAGATCTTCGGATTGAGAAATACAGTCTCTTCGGATTGAGCGAATATCTTCGGATTGAGCCACTTAGCTCCGGATTGAGAACAAAAAGCACTTTTTGACCTGTTGACTGATTTTTGATGGTGGAAAAAGGGAAAGAAGGCTGAGGAGGTTAAAGGAAAATATCTCCCATCTAACTTTGTCGTCCTTGCCATCCAAAGCCACAATTTATGGAAAATATCCTCTTCTAGGATAAACCCAGGGAATACTGTAGAATAACAGGAATTGATTTGCAGAGTATATTTTTTGTTGTAATTAGATTTTAGGCATCTATAAAAGATAGCTCCCATCCAGGTTGAGCTAATAATAATAATAATAATAGAAATAGTAGTAGAGAAAATATAGATAGAGAATAAGTGAGAAAACTAAGACTATTACAGTTCTGTAACAGGTTTTAGCAACAGATTTGTAATCATGTTCTGAATCAATAAAGTACAAGTTTTTCTATTCATTCTATTATGTTTGAGTGTGAGTAATATTTAGAGAGAGAGGAACTCATACCTTCTTCTAGAAAAGGAGGTTGGCCACTTCCAGACCTAGGAGGAGGACTAACAGACAGGTTTTGTTCTGATTTTGCTACAGCAGAATAAGTTGTGAAACTTGTCAATTTCATTCTTTTGTAGTAGTTAACATCCATTTCAGTCCTAATAATTTATTTTCTATTCAAGATACTTTTGTGATGTGATGTGATTAGTAGTAGATCTGATTAGTCTTTTTTCTTTCCAACAACTTTCCAATTTACTACAATTTCCATTTCCAGCAATTTACAATTTTCTGCAATTTTCCTACATTATTGTTTTTGTTGTCAACCCCTGCACAGAAGATTGACAACCTTCTATTACAGAGTATTGACAGGACTTAATTTTAGTTTTCATTATTGCAAGAGTAAATAGACTTTCATTTTGCAACTGTAATTAGGTTTCCAATTCTGCAACTATAACTAGGGTTTTAATTCTGCAATTTAATCAATTTCATTCTTGCAACTGTAACTAAGGTTTCATTTCTGTAATCAAAAATTAGTCTTCATTCTTGCAATTAGATTAAAGTTCAATTTATGCAATTTAGAGGTAGAAGAGACCTAAAAACCCCCACACAATCAGTTCCACCAATAAGACTTGTTGCTCCCAATTGACCTTAAATTATAGCCCTGTTCACTCCTTTCATAGATAGCCTTGTACACTGCCTTGGATTGACAAATTCATTGAGAATTAATGATGTGCTTAATGACAAGCGCATCATTTTGGCACCGTTTCCAGGGAGAGTGTTGTTAGAAGGTGTCAACAGTTCAATAGCTGTTAATTAGACTGAGTTGTGAAAATTTAGGGTAAAATCTGAATATAACAGCTGGTTAAGTAACAATTATTGACTTATAATTTATGTCATTAAGGAGTAGGCATGAATGAGTAGGCCTAGGGATGAAGAAGGAAAAATTATCCAAAGAGATCCCTGGCTTATTCCATTAAGAAGATCTTCATGCCTAAGGGGTGAATCACCTGTGTTTGAACTACCAGAAAAACTAAAACAAAAACCACCGACTTCATCATCATCAGAATCTCTCTTGAGCAAGAAAAATTACCAGACTCATTATCAATAGAAGGTTTTGGACCTCTTGAGAAAGAAATTTGGATAGGTTTAACTATTTCTGAAGAACAAGAAATTATGGCAGAAAGAGGCAATCCAGATGGGGATGACCAGCATGGTCGTGTCCATAATGAAAATGATCAAGATGATCAATATGTGCTCCAACCTCCTAGAACATTTGAATATCCTATTCTTCTGAATCCCACATAGAACTCTCCCATGAAAACAATCTCACCTTCAGTGCTTCCAACCTTCCGGGGTGTTGCATCTGAAGATCCTGATCAGTTCCTATTTGAGTTCAAAGTAGTGTGTCAAACCTATGACTATATAAATGATAATCAAAAACTCAAGGTTTTTCCTTCAACACTCAAGGACTCAGCATTACGCTGGTTCATGAGCTTACAGCCAGATTCCATCCAAACTTGGGATCAAATGGAGACTATGTTTTTAGACAAGTATCAAGAGTATTGTCGAGTAAGGAACAGGAAAGATGAGTTGTTCAGAATTAAACAAGAAGATGATGAAACATTAGAAGATTACCTTGATAGATTTGTGTTTGTTCAAAGAAGGTGTGGACTAGGAGAACCAAAATTGTGCAAAACCATTTTTCTAAGAGGATTACAAGATGAATCCAGAGAGGTATTAGATTTGATGGGAAATGGGGATGTAAGTACTCGTAATATGGATGAGATTATGGATCTTTGTAGAAATTACTCTCGCACTAGGCAGAAAAGAAAGAAAAAGAGTACAAATGGCACTGATGTGAAGGACCTAATAGAGGAACTTGCAAATTTTAAGACTGATATCCTGGTACAATTAAACACAGCTCTAGGAGAAATGTCTGCTAAAGCAAAAACCATAGAACCTTTAGCAATTTATTGCCCAAGATGCAGGAATAAACATGCCTTACAGGAATGTCCTCTAAACAAAACATCCATTTCAGCCATTTGTAGTATTTGCTCAAAAGGACATTTGACTGACAAATGTCATCTGCTACCACAACTAAAAACTGTCCTAGAAACTCAAATAGAAGAACTCAATTATGTGGGACCAAGACAAGGGGGAAAATTTCAACAGTATCAAAATACCCCTCGTTTTCCTACAAATTGGGGAAACAACCATGGAAACATGTCTTGGGGACAATCAGAACCACCCCAACGTCCTTGGAATTATTCTCAATGGACAAATTCTCAAGAATGGCCATAGACAGGTTGGAATAATCCATCCTAGAATCAAAACTAGAATAACCCATCATGGAATCAAAATAACCCACCATGGACTCAGAATCAAAGTAATCCATCTTGGATGCAAAATCAACAGTAGTGGGGTCAACAATACCAATCCTATCCAAGGCAACAAAGAAATCAAGGTCAAACTCAGAATTTGCTGCCTACACCAAATCAAAATTTTCAAGGAAAACCAAATCAACAAATGCAATAGGTGAAACAACCTCAATTACCAGCTCAACCTATAATAAATCCAAATAACATAAGGCAAGCAGCTCCTGCCTATATGGTTGATTCTGAAGGAAATTCAGATATGCAAATTCTGGATTGTAGCAACATACAACTACGTTCAGGGAAAGTTTTACCTGAACCTATTATAATTGAAGTGAAAGAAGATGAAATTCAAGAACCTATTGAACCAAGCAAAGTCAAACCAACAACGGAAAAAGAAGAAGAAAAAATAGAACCACAGGCATAACAGTTACCTTCATCAGGGATAATTCCATACCCTGAGAGACTTAACACTACAACAAAAAATTTTGAATCAGAGTTAGTGAAAGAACTCAAAAAATTAACCATATCACTGCCCTTATTGCAAGCCATTAAGGATATACCTGTGATTAAAAGAACTATCCGAGATTTGTGCAACAGAAGAGCAGGAAGAAAAAAGAAAGCATTTCCTAAAACTGTTCATGTTGAAGGAAAGATAGTTGATCTCTTGTCAGGAAAACTAGTACCTCCAAAGTATAGTGACCCAGGAAGTCCAGTTATCATAGTGATCATAAGCTCAGTACCAATATCAAACGTCTTAGTTGATCTAGGAGCTACAATAAATATCATGACCAAGGATACAATGGAACAATTATAGCTCAAACATCTCAGCCCCACATTCACAGTTTTAGAAATGGTTGATAGGTCAGTTGCAAAACCTGAAGGTATCATTGAAGATGTCCCTATAGAAGTTTCTTCTTGGGAATACCCTATAGATTTTTTGGTTTTACAACCAAGAAACTCAGCACATGGCTATCCCATTATCCTAGGAAGACCTTGGCTTGCAACTGCAACAGCCTTTATAGACTGCAGATCTAGAAAAATGACAATTTCAAATGGTATTGACCTAAAATAGATTTCTCTATATCCTCCTACAAGACCTTTAAGCAATTTCACAGGTCATTTATGGTTTCCTGACTCATATGAAGAACCAGAAGAGGTTATTTCCACACTAGCCACCTTGGTAGTAAGGGAACACATAGAAGACCTCCATGACATAGAAATTTTAGAAAATGAAATAGTCCTAATGAATGTTCTGCATGAACAAGGGTTAGAAGAGGAAGCAACCAATATCAATCAATTGCTAGTGAGAGAAGAAGGTCAAAGTTCTGAAGAAAGGCCATCTATACCATCACAGGAAACATCTGTTTCACTACCACATGGGTGGCACCATCACTTGATCTTCCCTTCTCATTGTTCCATATAGGATATGCTTCCATCAGAAATCAATGAGACAGAAACTTCTTATGTCCTCCCATCTCATCATTGTCCTCTTAATTCCCTAGTCAACAATTGTGAAGAAGTAAATTCAGTCCTTCCAAATACAAAACAAATAGAAGTCCAACCAGGCAAATTTTTGAACATAAATAGCCAGCTTACTAGGGAAGAGGAAGAAAAATTGATAATTATTTTGCAGAAGCATATCCATGCTTTTGCTTGGGATTACAAAGATATGTCAGGGATTCACCCTGATGTATGTACTCATAGAATTTATACTGAAGATGTCAAGCCTGTAAGACAGCCTCAGAGAAGACTGAATCCTACCTTGAGGGATATTGTGAAAGAAGAAATTGAAAAACTTCTGGAAGTAGGATTCATTTACCCAATTTCTGATAGTCGGTGGGTCTCTCCATTGGTTATAGTGCCTAAGAAAAATGGAAAAATGAGAGTATGTATAGACTATAGAGAACTGAACAAAGTGACATACAAAGATCATTTTCCATTGCCATTCATAGATCATGTGTTAGATACTCTTACTGGAAAGAAATATTTTTGTTTTCTTGATGGATTTAGTGGATATAATCAAATTCAGGTTGCACTTGAAGATCAAGAGAAAACAACCTTTACCTGTCCATGGGGAACATTTGCCTATAGGGTCTTACCTTTTGGTTTGTGTAATGCCCCAACAACATTTCAACGAGCAATGTTAGCCATATTTTCTGATCTGACTACCAACAGTGTTGAAATATACATGGATGATTTCACAGTCTATGGACAGACTTTTGACTTTACATTGGAACACCTTGATAAAGTTTTAACTCACTGTGAAACCTACCAGTTATCCTTAAATCCAGACAAATGTTTTATGATGATGGAGGAAGGAATAGTTCTTGGTCATCACATCTCTCCTCAAGGGATCCAGGTTGATCCAAAGAAGGTGGAAATTATCAAGAACCTTCTCCCTCCTAAAACTCAGACTGATGTCAGAAGCTTCCTAGGACACATTGGTTTTTACCACAGGTTTATTCCTAGCTTTAGCACAATAGGCCATCCCATGTTTGCCCTATTGACTAAAGATTCTGAATTCTCCTGGACTGCAAAGTGTCAGGAATCATTTGAAGCTCTGAAAGAAAAATTAGTAACTCCACCTGTGTTAAGAGGACCTAACTGGACATTACCATTCCACATACAGACTGATGCTTCCAATACTGCAATTGGAGCAGCATTGGGACAAATCGACAATGGTGAACACTATGCTATCTACTACATTAGCAAGAACTTGATAGGAGCTGAAAAAAATTATACCACAATTGAGAAAGAATTCTTGGCAGTAATCTATGCCATCAATAAATTCAGGCATTACATCACAGGTTATCAAATATTCATTCACACAGATCACACAACCATTAAATATTTGATGAATAAGCCTATGGTGAGTGCAAGGATTATCCGTTGGTTACTGTTGCTGCAGGAATTTGATATCACAATAATCAATAAACCAGGAAAAGCTAATGTTGTAGCAGATTTTTTGTCCAGGTTGCAGAACACAGAGGAAGGGGAATTAGTGGAGGACACTTTTCCTGATGAAAAATTATTTGCTATATCTGTCCAATCACCTTGGTTTGCAGATATAGCCAACTATTTGGTCACAGGGAAAGTTCCCCCACATTTTACTTCCAAACAAAGAAAACAATTGATCAAACAGAGCTCTTCTTTTGAATGGATTCAAGGTATGCTTTTCAAGAGTAGTCCTGACCATGTGTTACGTAGGTGCATCCGAAAGGATGAGGTATATGATATCCTTAGGGCTTGTCATGATGAACCCTCCGATGGACACTATTCTGTAAAAAGCACAATTAGGAAAATTTTAGGAACAGGATATTATTGGCCATCTCTTCACAAGGATGTGAAAAAGTACATCAGGCATTGTGATGCATGCCAAAGAATGGGGAAACCCACTCACACAAATGAAATGCCACTACAACCTCAAGTGGTTTTAGAACCATTTGAGAGGTGGGGGCTTGATTTTGTGGGACCTATTGATCCACCTTCTCAAGGAAAGGTGCATATTATGGTATGCACCGATTACCTGACAAAGTGGGTAGAGGTGCATGCTTTCAAACATGCTCATGAAGAGAAGGTCATTGATTTCTTGTATAACCAAATTTTTTAGAGATTTGGAGCTCCACGGTCTATCACCACGGACCAAGGACCCCAATTTGCATCTAAAGTTATTGAGGCTTTTACAGAGTTGTATGAAATCAAACATAGGAAATCATCACCTTACCACCCACAAGCAAATGGCCAAGTTGAGGTAACAAACAGAGAATTGGAATGGATCTTGATGAAAATAGTAGCTGTTCATAGGAGAAACTGGCTAGATAAATTACCTGAAGCAGTTTGGGCTTACAATACTACTTGGAAATCCACTATTGGATTCACACCTTATGAACTAGTTTTTGGTAAAAAGCCCCTCCTACCTATTGAATGGGGGTGGGGGTGTTTTTGGGGGGGGGGGGGGTTGTTGAATGCATTGGATGAACTTCGGTTGGATGCTCTGCACCAAACTGAAGTAATTCAGGAGCAGAGGAAGTTGTGGCATGATGGCCACCTGCAATAGAGAAAATTTTAGCAAGGAGATTGGGCTTTGTTATTTGATTCTCGCTATGTGGACTTCCCTGGAAAACTAAGGACTAGATGGCTTGGACCGTACCATATTGAAGAAGTATTTGACAATGGAGCAGCTCGCCTCTCTCCCATTGATGATTCATGGAGAAAGTTGGTAGTGAATGGACATCGCCTTCGAGTGTACCATACACCTCTGACTAAGGAGGAGTTCTTGCAACAACTTGATAGCTTGGATGCACAATAGGTAGAAGAGATTCCCTCTTCCACCACAATTGCCATAGATTGAGCATAATCATGGATTTCAAGAAAACAAAAAAATACAAAAAAAAATCAAAAAAATCAAAAAACAAAAATATGAATAAATTTTGGTTGTGAATTCCTTCATGGGCATAATCAGAATAAAAAAAAAAAGAGAGAGAGTAAAAAAAAAAAAATGAATAACTCAGCAGTGAAAACCTTTTTCTAAGGCACTACTGAGTTGGTATGCATGAAAACCAGTTTTCTGGCATGCATAACCTTGAAAACTTTTGAGTCACCATTGTACAAATTCACCAACTACATTTATTTTTGAAGTATTGCAGTAAGCCTCAATAGAGCATCAACAAAAGCAGTCATCTTTCAAAAACTTGCATTAACTTGTTTTAACCAGGTATATGTTTCTTGCACTTTTCTCATTGTAAATATTTGATATATAGTATATGACAATTAACCATTAGTATAAAAGTGTTCATAAGAGTTGGCATAAGCAAAACATGTTTTAAAAGAAGAATGTTGGTTTCTGTTGTATCTTCGGAATGACTATTGCATTGTATCTACGGAATGACTGTTGCATTGTATCTTCGGAATGAAGCTTTGTCTTCGGATTAAAAATTGTCTTCGAAATGACAAGTCCAACCTTGTCTTTGGATTGAAAATTGTCTTCAAAATGACAAGTCCAGCCTTGTCTTGGATTGAAAATTGTCTTTGAAATGACAAGTCTAGCCTTGTCTTCGGATTGAAAACTGTCTTCGAAATGACAAGTCTTGCTTTGTCTTCGGAGTGAACCTTTGTCTTTGGAATAAAAATTATCTTTGAAATGAAATTTAATCTTTGAAATGAGCACTTAATGTTATGTTTCCACGTGGCATCCAAGGAGGGAAAAGACCCCCATAAAATTGAGAAAAAATGATGAGTGGAAGAAGACATAGATGTTGTTGTAGAGGAAGAAATATATGTTGCTAGAGGAGGAAATAGATGTTGTTAGATATTGTTACAAAAGCAATAGAGTACCTTTCCCAGAACCTTCAACCTCACAAACTAAGAGAGGGTCTAGAACTGGCAACAAAAAGGAAAATAGAAGAGGGTCCATTTTTTTGAGAATATTGTTGATCTAACAGAATAGGGGAGTGAAGTTCCCAACAAAACTAGAGAAGAGACAGAAGTGGAAGCAGAGGAAATTCCACCAGAACTTGATACAATTCCTACAGCCCCTGTTGACACAAGAAAATAGAGTAAGAAGAGAAAGTATACACTAGGAACCAGGAGGTCTACAAGACTCCACCTGAAAGAAACAGAAAAATAGATGATTGAAGAGGAAAACAACCAAGGCAGTCCTGATGTCACAGAAATACAACCAACCACTATAAATACCACCTTGGAGGATTTTTTAGAATTTCTTGAATAGTTGGTTGAGGAAGAGTCTGGACAAGACAATTTTGAAATTGATGCAAACTTGGATGCAATCATAGATAACCTTATGGAACCTTCTGAACAGGACCGAACAGTTGAAACAGAAAGTGAGATAATGGTTGAGCAACAAACTGTAGATAATTTGTCTGCATCAGATTCTGAATCAGAAGAAGAGGAGGTGGACATTGCAGAATAGTTGAGAGCAGCCAAGAGTGTGATTAAAACACAAACCATATGGGTTGAGGAGAAGGAAAATATCATTGAAAAACATGAAAAAAGAATTGCAGAGTTGCAACAGGAAGTGGAGGAACTAAAGAGCAGACTATTACAATTTGAAAAATAGTCAACTACAATAGATAATGAGGAAGAGTTGGCTCAATTACTGCTTGGATTATCTAGGGTAGATAATTCTTCTCCCTTGATAGAGGTATCTTTGGATGAAAACACAAGAGCTCATTCCGAAGTAGTGCCCTTCCATTCCGAAGCAACACCTTCTCAATCCGAAGATGCTCCAGAATCGATCAGGAGCCTAGAAAAGAATATCTGTGGAGAGTCACAACAGTTATGTCTACAAGAAACACCAACACAGGAGCATTTTGAATAGCAAAATGTAAATAATCAAGTAAGTGCTCCTCTGAATAAGATTTCTATAGAAGTAGGGATACAAGTAGAATTGTTGTCAGATGTCCAACCAGTGGAAGTAGCAGAAAAAGGGATACAAGTAGAATTGCTATCAGATGTCCAACCAGTAGAAGTGGCAGAAAAAGGGTATAGGTGGAACTGTTGCCTAAGTTTCAACTTGTAATTAGACCACCCAATACTGTATCCCTAGAGCAGTATAATACAGACATTGCTAACTGGATGATCAAATATGAAAATCTTGCCACACAGGTTGAGAAATTGAAACTGGTAGGAAAATAGCTGGAGACAAAGGACACAAAAATCAGTGCATTGAATGAAAAAGTAACTGACCTATGTCAAATTGCTAAATTTTTGGTTCAATTCAGAAGACCTGCCAGGTTTTACAGTCTCATTCTGAAGGAGAGATATCTGAGATGGCAGGTTATGAGAATTAGCTCAGGTCTCCCCTATAAACTGGAAAAAGCTGAAGAGTTTTTGGAAGCTTACTTCAACAGTCCTACAGAGCAGAAAAACTTGCTATGTGAGTTATTTCTGCACAACTTTTTCATTCTAGAGGATGTAGATTTCCACCCCCAGATTTGCATAGGAGATGTGCAATTGAGAGCTTTTATGTCTACCTTACAAAATCAGTTTTACTGGGACCAAGAAAAAAGGCAAAATAAGGAAATTGAATTAAGAGCTGAATTGTTAGTCAGAGCAATTCAGCCAAATCATCCGATTATCACCAGACAACATTTTCTCATGATGAACAGGGATGATATCAAAAGGATGTATTTGAGAAATTTGAGGGACTATGTAACTAAATTCTAGAATTTTTGTAATGACAATTTTGTTCCAGCATTATCACATTGCAGAAATAGATGGGCAAAACTTTCCATGTCTTTACAGAAAAGGGAGCCTATCTCCCCCATTAATCTGGAATGGTCTAGAAGAAGAGCAGAAGGGGTGATACAACTTATTGAAATTATGCAGCATAACTGGGTAGGTCTCATATTTAGGCCTCCAACCATCATTACTCCAGTTCCCTACTATTTTGAAGAGGATCCTCAACTAGATGAGCAATTTGAAAATTGGCTCAGAAACCTTTAGGAGAATAGAGGATACTATATAGGCAAAAAGTTGTTCTACAGATCATGGAACTTGAATATGGATATCTGTGATTCTATAGCCCAACAGAATGCATGAGGACATGCATTAATATAAGTTGGGGGGAAAATGATGAGGCCTGGAAATGCCTCCATCATAGCATGTTTTGAACAACTAAAACTTGCCTAAAACTCTATGATTTACTTTATATACTAGTTAAGTTGATCTAATATGTTGTGTATTAATTGTTTGCATGATTGATGTGTTTGGAATATTATATGCTGATTTTTACAGTTTTTGTGTAGTTTTATGTCACTTTGCCATGACCTGTTACATAAGGGATATGCTTAGGCTGATAGCAACACTTTACTATTCTTATTTTGATGTTTCTCAAGCATTAATTTCTTTGAATTTAGCAAATAGTGCAAAGAACTGTTACTGTGCAGCAGAAACTAGTTTTCCTGTGTAAATTCCAGCCAACTACCAATGAATGGCAAGGCATGGAATTCACACATGAAGAGGAATGAAGGCTATTGCAATCTGATCCTGAGGACTAATCCACCTGAGAAATGCAGCTGAAATCAATTGAAGAGTACATAGTTGGTCATTCCGAAGATCTTCGGATTGAGAAATACAGTCTCTTCGGATTGAGCGAATATCTTCGGATTGAGCCACTTAGCTCCGGATTGAGAACAAAAAGCACTTTTTGACCTGTTGACTGATTTTTGATGGTGGAAAAAGGGAAAGAAGGCTGAGGAGGTTAAAGGAAAATATCTCCCATCTAACTTTGTCGTCCTTGCCATCCAAAGCCACAATTTATGGAAAAGATCCTCTTCTAGGATAAACCCAGGGAATACTGCAGAATAACAGGAATTGATTTGCAGAGTATATTTTCTGTTGTAATTAGATTTTAGGCATCTATAAAAGATAGCTCCCATCCAGGTTGAGCTAATAATAATAATAGTAGAAATAGTAGTAGAGAAAATATAGATAGAGAATAAGCGAGAAAACTGAGACTGTTATAGTTCTGTAATAGGTTTTAGCAACAGATTTGTAATCATGTTCTGAATCAATAAAGTACAAGTTTTTCTATTCATTCTATTATGTTTGAGTGTGAGTAAGATTTAGAGAGAGAGGAACTCATACCTTCTTCTAGAAAAGGAGGTTGGCCACTTCCAGACCTAGGAGGAGGACTAACAGACATGTTTTGTTCTGATTTTGTTGCAGCAGAATAAGCTGTGAAACTTGTCAATTTCATTCTTTTGTAGTAGTTAACATCCATTTCAGTCCTAATAATTTATTTTCTATTCAAGATACTTTTGTGATGTGATTAGCAGTAGATCTGATTAGTCTTTTTGCTTTCCAACAACTTTCCAATTTACTGCAATTTCCATTTCCAGCAATTTACAGTTTTTTGCAATTTTCTTGCATTATTGTTTTTGTTGTCAACCCCTGCACAGAAGATTGACAACCTTCTATTACAGAGTATTGACAGGACTTAATTTTAGTTTTCATTATTGCAAGAGTAAATAGACTTTCATTTTGCAACTGTAATTAGGTTTCCAATTCTGCAACTGTAACTAGGGTTTTAATTCTGCAATTTAATCGATTTCATTCTTGCAACTGTAACTAAGGTTTCATTTCTGTAATCAGCAATTAGTTTTCATTCTTGCAATTAGATTAAAGTTCAATTTATGCAATTTAGAGGTAGAAGAGACCTAAAAACCCCCACACAATCAGTTCCACCAATAAGACTTGCTGCTCCCAATTGACCTTAAATTATAGCCCTGTTCACTCCTTCTTTCGCAGATAGCCTTGTACACTACCCTGGATTGACAAATTCATTGAGAATTAATGATGTGCTTAATGACATCGCATCATCTTCACCATCCAATATAGAGAGTTATCGATCTAAGAGTTGAATCCCTCAAGGGTAAGGATATTGAGGAACCTCATCAAGCTCAAGAATATTTCAAAGATGGGTCCAATTGTCACTCCTCAAGAATATTTCAAATATGGGTCCAAATGTCACTCCTCTAACATCAAAATAATAAAGGTTTAGTGCATCATGGGTAAAATGAGGTGTTCATCATTGAAACCCCATCCTAAAAACTCTACTTCTTGAGGTAAAAATCATCTATAAAGCAGTTGGTAAACTCCTTACAATATTCTTCCATAGGATTTTCATCCCCTCTTTTTCAAAATCTCCTTATATTCCTCCCCTACCCCTAATTTTGTCATCCCATCCCCTCAAATCCACTCTTATCCTTAGCCCTAGTGTCCCATACATAGAGGGTGTTAGTTTGAGTAATTAGTTTCAATTTTAATGGGTGGAGTCAAGTATCCCCGTGATGTTAAATATAAATTAATTTTATTTTTTGTCATGGAATTTTTAGGGTTTTACCCTCCTATGCGTAAGTTGCATGTTCCAAGGGTGATTAATCAACATAATATCAATGTAATATTCTTATAACAAAAAAATTGTTCTTGAGCACCATTTAACATATATTCACCCCCAAGGTAAATTTTTCTTCATAGATCATGAGTTGGGTAAAGGGGGTGCTACCTTGATCCTACCTCCAATTTTTACTTCGGTGTGGTAGAATTGTGTCATGATACCTACAATAGATACATTTGGAAAATTATAATGATATAAAATAAGCTTCCAATTTTTTTCTCTATGTATACGCTCAATGATCAAGTTGGTTGTATAAGACTTTGTGAATGACTATCATCAACTTTTTTAGTCATTGAATGGTTCCTAGAAGATGATTTTAATATAGATGAAATATTCATGGAGTGGAACTATCACTATAAGGAAATCCTCAATAATGAAGAGTATGCCAATTGGGTCTTTCATAATTCCCTTGAAGTGTCTAATCCTTTATTTAGTCACTCTCCCTTTAATAATGCTATATTGCTCACTAAGTACATTGGTAGGTTTGTAAAGGATAAGAGGTATAGTCAATTTGATCATGTACCTATGAGAAAATTCCTCTTGGAAATGTTACTCCTAAGCCAAACGTTTTCTATCATTTCCTATATTATCCTATTTGATCACTAGCCTATCATGTTCTAGTTGTTGCAATATTTTTAGGCCAACAATTTGTCTAATTTGTCATTTAAACCCAATATATCCTACTTAGATTCTAAAACATGTTTAGAGATTATACAACAATTTTGGAATGTATTTATCCATATTTTTATCTTCAATGGGTGGATCCAATGGTGGGAGCCTATGATTCAAATAACTATCTCTTTCTTATAGGCATATAGAAAATAGTGGCTTGACAACTTCAAGCCAACATAGTTAGGTTGCAAACAAAAACACAAAACTGAGGTATGATATCATGAAACTCCCCTCTCATATCCTTTATCTTCAACTATCATAAGCATAAAATAAAATGCACAATTATGAGTTATACAAGACTAATGTTATGTGTGTTTTGTTAAGACTGGACTAGAGTAAACTTGGGGATAAGAGATCCAAGTTCTTCTTTAGTTACTTAAGATAAAATATCTCAACAAAAATAATATCCATGTTTCTTCTTTCTAATGGTTTTGCTATCATGATTTCTCCTTCCATAGTTGATGCCTTCTATTCCCATTTTTCTAATAGTTTCTCTTTTAGTTGTTATAAATGAAGTACAAGATAATTTATACAACTATATTCAATAATGTATCCCTAATTCTAGTCATTCCTTATATGGATAAACCATTAGTTAATAAATTATCTATTAAATAGATCAAACAATATCTATGGGAGATGAAAAATATTATGGTAACAATATGGATGGTCCTCCAATAGAATTTTATCTAAATTTTTGTCCTACTATGGGCCATGATTTGCATATGATGTATAAAGAGCCCTTAAAAATTGTGTGTCTTGGAAAATCTATCTACCAAGGGTAAATTAATATTATCCTTAAGAATACTAGAAATGAAACCATCTCATGTTGGAGATCTATTACCCTCCTCAATGTTGCACTTTAAATCATTGCCAAAGCCTTAACAATTAAGCTTAGACCCATATCCCAAAGATTGTCGACCATGAGCAATTGGGTTCATTAAAGGTATGTATATCTAAGATAATATGATATTAGCTTTGGAGGCCTCACAAAAGTCACAATATTCTAATCAATATGCTCTTCTATTCAAAACAAATTTTAAAAAATATTATGATAGAATCATATGGAATTTTATCTTATAGATGTTCAAATGGCTAGGTTTTATGGAAGGTTTCTATAATTGTGTTGCACTCCTTTTCCAAGATGCTTCAATATGTGTACAAGTTAATGGTATATTATATCAAATTTTCAATTGCAATGTTCAATAAGATGAGAGTGTCCTTTAGCCCTTTTTTCTATGTTATAATGGTTGGTGCCTTAGGTCATTTGATGAAAAGAGCTCATGTTGAAGGTGTATTATTTGTTGTATGATTACCTAATGGGGTATTTATGCTTAATTTATTTTGTAGATGACTCTCTTTTTCCTTGAATATTAAGAATACAATTTTTATTGTGCAAGATATTATTCAATTATATTATGATGTGTTAGGATCTATAATTAGTTATCATAAAATAAAGGTTCCATTTTATTTTTTTTCTCCTCTGTAGGATAATGCGCCTCATTCCTGAAAAAAATATCCCTCATGGGAAAATTAATAGATTTCTTAGGATACCCTTTGGCATGAATATCTCACCCCAAGACACATGGTAATGGATATTGCTTAGTTTTCATTAAAAAAATTGATGCATGGACAAATAAATTCATCTCCCTTGTTAGTAAACTTTATTAGTAAGGTATTAGTGGTATAACATGTGTATCATCTTCGACATGGATGACATATTGTAGTTCTTACCTCAAATTGATGCAAGTAATACTTGTGGTCTAAGTGGGATGGATCCAATGGAATGGTTGATATATCATATAAACTCTGCATTATTCCTAAATCTAAAGGAGATGGGTATCCTATATCCTCTAACTTAGAGCAAGTTACCAGCAACCAAATGGGTGGTAAGGGCCCTACATGAGGGGGGACCTTAGAAGGTCCTATTGTGCCATATAATTTGTCAAATATACTTTACAAAAATGGTAGAATAGGAAGATAAGGTATTAAATTCCAAATATTTTTGGGTCATGTGCTCCTACATCTTGTTAAAAATGGGTTAGTCTAGAACGAAATTGCACCTACTCTTTTATGGAAGAGTGAATATCCCAGGCATTACCTAAGCATAGGAAGGTTAAGAATCTTGGGAAACTATGTTGTTCTATGTAATCAAAAGCCAAATGCATTACAACCTTAAAAGGTACCATGTTTTTGAAGAAGTGAATAAAGATCTTATCAAACTTTTGGGATTATTCATCCTATGCACTTATTAAATAAATATTGGCCAACACTATGTTCAAATTGTCATCCTCCTTATGTTATGCTTTTAATCTCATTTGTTCACTAATACCTAATATGGGCCTTATCAAAATATTTTGTATTCATTTGATATACTTTCTAACTAGAGATGGCCTAATGATGCATTCATTAAGAACTACAAACCCAAGTTAGGCTATTCTATCCCTCTTATCCCCTTTCATATTAGATATAAATAATTAAAAATTGAAAGAATATTTTTTTAAGAATGAATGGTCCTTTTATCATCCCAAATATAGAAGGTAAAAGTAGAATCTAAATGTCAAGTACTCAACTAGAGATTACTTCTTTTAGTTGTCCTCCCCTTATGTGCCTTTTATCAAAACCATGAATGTGTTTCTCATCTTTTTTTACTATTATTAATTTGCTCAAAAGGTCTAGTTTTTTATAAACTCCATCTCCCACTATACAAATATCTTGAAAAATAACCCTCCTTGTTTGATTTCACCCTTATGAACTCAGTCCTCTATGGGAACCCTACATATTGGATGTTTGTAAATTTATCTAGAAATAGATATGCTTGGAAGTGTTTAAATATTTGACCCTTCCTTGAGGGTCATGATGTCAAACTTATTTTGAGACCTCTTTTTGCAAGTAACTAGCATCCATGCATATGTTTGTAATACTTCTAGTATGTTGGTTGTTGTAGTAGAAAAGATGAAGTGTCTTCACGGTCAATTTCATCACTAAAGCAAAGTTAATTCATAGATACTAGACTAGATAAGCCACTTCTCAATAAAAATTTTTGGATTCAAAGTAGTTATAAAAAATATAAATAAAAAGACGTTTGTTTGCATAAAATCCTTTTAAAATTTATTTATAATAAAAAATAGTCCAAAGGCGGTCAATATGAATGGAAGGTAGTCCAAAAGAAGGGTAAGAATAGGAAAAATGTAAACCCTATGGCTACTACCAGTAGCTCACCTCAGCTCCCTATGTCTTCTATTCTAGATGGGCATGGTGTGGTGACGGAGCAGCATACCATGCAAACAACGACACCCAGTGCTAGGGCTTCAAATATGGTTGCTAATGTACCACCGACTAGTGCTTCCTTTGCCAAAAATGTTACTTCTTCTGCTCCTACTCATTCTTCATATTCTCTAGTTATGCATGTCAATGAGAAGCCTTCCTCTAACTTCATGGAACCTGAATGGGCTTCTATCAATGGTCGAAGATCCTGAGCCCACCCCAAGGGACTCCCTGGTTCACCATGACAAAAGGAATCAAACAGATTTTAGGAAAGCAGGTCAAGAGCATTTTCTCAATAATATTTATGATACCCTTTCAAACCTTATATACATTGAATATGTAGAAGGACATATGAGTCTTGATCAATTTCCATGATTTTTTTATCATGGAATGTTAGAGGACTGACTAACCCAATCCGCAAATGCTTGGTCCAAGATGAGATTACTTTATGCCCCAGGTTTTATGGTAATACTAATATTTTTTATCTTCAAGAGATTAAGGTTTCTAAATTTATTCTGTAATGTACTTGTCCTTTTTTTGGAGAGGTAGCTCTTTTTATGCCACTAGTCATTCCCTTGGCAGAGGAGGAGCTATCATTATTTTGGTAGCTATATGGAAATATAGTTTGGTCTCATGGGATGTGGACCCATCCAATCAAGCAGTTTGTGTTTTACTTGAGGTTGGTGGGTTGTATTTTGGTATTATTAATGTTTAAGCCTCCAATGAAGCTCAGGAGCATTGTAGCATTTGGCGTTAGTGTGCTTTCTCTTTACCACCTGCTATTTGGGTTATGTGGAGATTTTAATATGACTGAAAAGCCTACAGATAATATAGGACAACTTTCTATGTGGTGGGCTACTGGGAAAAGAGAGACCTGGTACTTCATGAAAAAAAATTGGGTTTGTCAAACCCCAATTCTTATTTTTCTCCCTAGGATTTTCTTGAAAATTTGTGGTATACGTGGTTCAATTTATAAGATAGCCATGCAATATTTTTGAGAAGGCTAGATAGAGTCATACTTTCAGATCATGTGCAATTTTTCTATCACAAGAGAAATACTTCAACTTCATTTGTGGAAACCATTTTTGGTACCACTACTTCTAACCATTCACCCATCATGTTTAATGTGTTTATGAAATCCCTACCTCAAAGACACTACAAGTCATAATTTTTTAATACTTCCTTTCTTCAGCACCCTTCCATGGTCTGTCATATCCAAAGAGTCTGGAATCTAGTTCCTAGACCTAATGGAGAGTTGGGTTGGATAGAATGGTGGAATGATGTCATTTTTTGTACAACTATCTTGCTTTGCACTTTGGAGAAAAAGGTGATGTAGTTCAAAAGATATTCCAATGTTGTCCTTCGTTATGAGCTTGCCAAAGCTTCTCTTAGGCTTAATTTTTATCCGTTTAATCCTGAACTTCAATCTTGATGCGTAGTCGTTATACCATCATTAATTCTCAAAGAATCTGTCAATCCAGGGTAGTGTACAAGGCTATCTGCGGAAGAAGAAGTGAAACAGCTATAACTTAGGTCAATCTAGGGCAACAAGTCTTTATTGGTGGAATCGGTTTGGTGGGGGGTTTTGGAACATTCCTATCTCTAAATTGCATGAATTAAATCTTAATCTAAGTTGCAGAATTGGAAACTAATCACTAACTGCAGAAATGAAGTCCTAATTACAATTGCAGAATAAGACCTAATTATATTGCAGAATTAACAATTGCAGAATTGAAAGTCTGATTCTAATTGCATAAAGGAAATCTAATTACTTTTGCAGTAATGAAAGTCTAGATCTAATGTGGAAATAAAAACTATCAAAATTCTGTAATAGAAGGTTGTCAATCCTCTGTTCAGATTTTGACAGCAAAACATAAAAATGCAGGAAATTGCTAAAAAATAGTAAATGCTGAAAATAACAGTCTGAAAATAAAGTGAAAGCTTGGCTAAAAGTAAGATTGCAACTAAAACATTAAGCACAAGATTTAATCTTAGCATAAATAAACTAATACCGCAAATATTGTCAACTATTCACAAGCAATTTACATAACAAGTTCCGCAACTCATTCTCGTCGCAGCAAAATCGTAATAAAAACCCGCTCCGTTAGTCCTCCTCCTAGGTCCGGAAGTGGCCAGCCTCTTTGTCCAGAAGAAGGTGTAAGTCTCTCTCTCTTTCTAAATCTTAATCACACTCATTTACAAGTAAATTGAAATAGAACTGGTGCACTTTATTGATCAAAAGACATGATTACAAGAATTCCCTGAAAAATCGTTACAGGATCGTAACAATCAATTCCTAGTTATACTCTGTATTTTTTAGCTTCCTTACTCTATTTTCTATCTATCTGCTATTTCTCTACCTCCTTCTCTATAGCTCAACCTGAACGGGAGCAATATTTATAGCTATCCTATGATCTGATTACAAACAAAGAATATCTCAAAAGATCTAATCCTAAAATGCTGCAACAAATTCTGGTTTTATCCTAGAAGAGGACTAAAACCTGATCTTTCCCTTAATGATGGATTTGGTCGGCAATGACGGCAAAGACAGATGGAGGATATTTCTCTTTACTTTTTCCAACCTTTATTTCCCTTTTTCGCCTTCAAAAATCGGTCAAAAAGGTCAAAAACACATTCTGTTCTTCATTCCGAAGATAAGTGGCTTCATTCCGAAGACAAGTGCAGTTTTCATTCCGAAGATCGCTCATTCCGAAGATACTGCATTCTCATTCCGAAGATCGCTCATTCCGAAGATACTGCATGCTTCATTCCGAAGATCCGCTCATTCCGAAGACGCTGCATTCTTCATTCCGAAGATCCGCTCATTCCGAAGATGCTGTGTTTTCTTCATTTCGAAGATATCTGTTCATTCCGAAGATGCTTCGGAATGAACAAATGTATGCTTTTCCATTGATTTCTTCTGCATCTCTCAGGTGGGTTATCTCCTAAGATCAAATTCTAATGGTCTTCATCCCTTTCCTCATGTGAATTCCATGCCTTGCTATTTATGGACAACTGGCTGGAATTTACATGGGAAAGACCAGTTTTTACTGCACAAAGAACAGCTTTGCTTGCACTCACTGCGTATTTAGGTGAAGTAAATGCTTGAAACAAATCAAAATATGATTAGTGAAATGCTGCTATTTATTCTAAGCATATCCCATTGTAGCAAATCATAACAAAAAGAACACAAAACTATGCAAAAAGTTGTAAAATCAGCATATAATATCTCAAATACATTGATCATGCAAAATGGTTAATATACAAGATATTAAATCAACTTAACTAACATATCAGATAAAACATAAGAGTTTATAGGCATTTTTAGTGTACAAAACATGTTATGATTGAGGCATTTCCAGGCCTCATCATTTTCCCCCCAACTTATATTGATGCATGCCCTCATGCATTCTGTTGGGCTATGGAATCACATATGTCCATGTTTAGATTCCATGACCTGTAGAATAACTTCTTGCCTATGTAATATCCCCTATTTTCCTGAATGTTTCTAAGCCAATCTTCAAATTGTTCATCAGGCTGTTCATCTTCTTCAAAGTAAAATGGAACTGGAGTAATGATGGTTGGAGGCCTGAACCTGAGACCTATCCAGTTATGCTGCATGACCTGGATCAGTTGGACTACACCTTCTGCTCTTCTTCTGGACCACTCTAGATTGATGGGGGAGATAGGTTCTCTTTTTCTTAAAGACATGGAAAGTTCATTCCATCTCGTCTCTCGCATACCGACAATGCTCGGAAAGAAATTGTGATCACAGAAATTGTTAAATCTGGTCACACAAATCCCTCAAATTGTTCAAGTACATTCTCTTAATATCATCCCTGTTCATCATTGAAAAGTGCTTCTGAGTGATATTTAGGTGATTTGGCTGGATTGCTCTGACTAACAACTCAGCCCTTGTTTCAATCACTTTATTCTGCCTTTTCTCATGATCCCAATAAAGCTGATTTTGCAAGGTAGACATAAATGCTCTCAACTGAACATCTCCAATGTAGATTTGAGGATGAGAGTCAACTTCCTCTGGAATGAAGAAACTATGCAAAAATAGTTCACATAGGAGATTTTTCTGCTCAAAAGGACTGTCAAAATATGCCTCTAAAAAATCTTCAATAGTGTCCAATTTGTATGGAAGGTTTGAAGTAATCCTCATGACCTGCCATCTAAGGTATTTTTCCTTCAAAATAAGGTTAGAAATCTGGCCGGCCGTCTAAATTGGACTAAAAACTCAGCAATTTGGCACAAGTCGATACCTTTTCTTTCAATGCCTGAATTTCTGTGTCCTTGGCTTCTAGCCGTTTTGCTTCCAGTTTGAATTTTTAGTTTTATTGGCAAGTTGTTCATATCTAATCATCCAACTAGCTATGTCTCGCATTGTACCGCTCTAAGAGACCCAATATTAGGTGGTCTTACTATGGGGGGATCCTAGGCACCATTTGTCTAACTCCTTTTTCTCCACTTCCACCGTTGTTCATCTAATATCTCTACTTGCACCCCCTTATTTGCTATTTCTATGGGGTTATCATCAAATAGTATTTCTATGCGTCCCATTTTTCTCTGTTTAAAACTTGTACACTGCGGTTGCTGTCCTACTGCAGGATTTTCTAGTTGTTTCTTGTTGCTAATTTGCAGAGTTTAGAACTTTCGCTACCTTGTTTCTCCTTCTTCTTCGTCTTCTTCGGAATGAGCCGTATTCTGTGCACTGTACCTCACAACACGTCTTTGAAAAGAAGGATGGCACACATATCTACTTCTGCACTATACACCTGTTCGTTGATAATTGCATGGATGTCCTTGCCGTCAGATCCACCTCATCAATTTTGTAGATTCTCACGTGCATGTTAATTGACATTAAAAACTGGTGGCATATGGTTGGTCACATTCTCCGTATTTCCAATGAGTGCAAAAATAGACCATGTGCTGATTGACACGTGTCCCTTCTTCGCATGCAACTAAGAAAAAATCTTAATTTTGTCGTATCTTATTTTCTTGGACGCCACGTGGAAATGCTCTTTCCGAAAATGCAAACGAAATTTCATTCCAAAGATTATGACCTCATTCCGAAGACAAGTCTTCATTCCGAAGACAAATCCTCATTTCGAAGATTATGACCTCATTCCGAAGACAGGTCTTCATTCCGAAGACAAATCCTCTTTGCAGAATTTTCATTCCAAGATCAATCCTCATTTCAAGATTAATCCTCATTCAAAGATCAAGTCAGATTGGAAAGTAAATCGTCATTCCGAAGATAGACCTTCATTCCGAAGATAGATCTTCATTCGAAGACAAATCTTCATTCCGAAGATGATGCAGCAAATCGTCATTCTAAAGACCAAGTTTCATTCTGAAGACAAATTGTCATTCCGAAGACAAAGTTTCTTTCTAAAGATAAAGTGCAACATTCATTTTGCTGTCATTCTGAAGACAATTTCATTCCGAAGATAATACAACAAGTATTGTTTTTGGCATTCTTGTTCCAAGATTAGGCAGAAATCAATATTATCATTCTTAAAACATGTTTTTAAGTATGCCAACTCTTATGAATACCTTTTATGCTAATGGTTAATTGTCACATACTATATACCAATCATTTTACAATGAAGAAATGTAAGAAATATATACCTGATAAAAATAGTTAATGTCGCTTTGAAGAATGACTGCTTTTGTTGATATTCTCACTGAGATTTTCTGCAACATTTCAAAACAAGTGCACTAGGTGAATTTGTACAATGATGATTCAAAAATTTCTCAAGGTTATGCATGCCGTAAAACTGGTTTTCATGCATACCAACCCAGTAGTGCCTTAAAAAGGTTTTCACTGCTGAGTTATTCATTTTTCTCTCTTTTTTTTTTTTCCCCATTTTTTTTATTTTTACCTCTCCTTTTCTCTCTTTTTTTTTTTTTTTTCTTGATCCTGACTATGCCCATGAAGGAATTTCATGATTTCCCCTGAAACCATGCCCATGAAGGAATTCATACTCAGAATTTATTCATCTTTTTGTTTTCTATTTTTCTCATTTTTTTGTATTTTCTATTTTCTTGAAATCCACTGATCATGTTGATTGTTTTGAAGTGGAAGAAGGATTCTCTTCCACCCGCCGTGTATCCAAACTATCAAGTTGCTGCAAGAATTCTTCTTTAGTCGAGGTGTATGGTATACCCCGAGGCGATGTCCATTCACTACCAACTTTCTTCGTGACCCATCAATGGGGGATAAACGAGCCGCTCCATTGTTGAATACCTCTTCAATCCAAGAAGGTCCCAACCATCTAGTTCTCGCTTTCCAGGGAAGTCCTCATATTGAGAATCGAACAAGAAAGCCCAATCTCCTTGTTGGAGTTTCCTCTCGCCGAATGTGACCGTCATGCCACAGCTTCCTCTCGCTCCCGAATTACCTCGCCTTGGTGCAGAGCATCCAATCTAAGTTCATCCAATGCATTCAGCTGTAGAATCCTATCTATCCGTGCCTACGACAAGTCAATTCCAATTTCCAGTGCTGTGCGCAATGTTAGTAGCTCAAATTCAATAGGTAAGAGAGGCTTTTTACCAAAGACTAGTTCATAAGGTGTGAATCCAAAGAGTGGACTTCCAAGTAGTATTGTAGGCCCAAACTCGCTTCGGTAGTTTGTCTAGCCAATTTTTCCTATGAAAAGCTACTATTTTTGTCAAGATGCGTTCTAGTTCTCTGTTTGTTACTTCAACCTGGCCATTTGCTTATGGGTGGTAAGGTGATGATTTCCTATGTTTGATTTCATACAATTCTATAAATACTTTTATGACTTTGGATGCAAATTGGGGTCCTTGGTCTGTGGTGATAGACCGTGGAGCTCCAAATCTCTGAAAAATCTGAGTATACAAGAAATCAGCGACCTTCTCTTCACGAGCATGTTTGAAAGCACGCACCTCTACCCACTTTGTCAAGTAATCAGTGCATACTAGAATATGCACCTTTCCTTGAGAAGGTGGATCAATAGGTCCTACAAAATCAAGCTCCCCACCTCTCAAATGGTTCTAAAACCATTTGAGGCTGCAAGTGGCATCTCATTTGTATGAGTGGGTTTCCCCATTCTTTGGCATGCATCACAATGCCCGATGTACTTTTTCACATCCTTGTGAAGAGATGGCCAATAATATCCTATCCCTAAGATTTTTCTAACCGTGCTTTTTACGTAATAGTGTCCACCCGAGGGTTCATCATGACAAGCTCTAAGGATATCATACACTTCATCCTTTCGGATGCACCTACGTAACACATGGTCAGGACTGTACTTAAAAAGCATACCCTTAATCCACTCAAAAGAAGAACTCTGTTTGATCAATTGTTTTTTCTGTTTTGAGGTGAAATGTGGAGGAACTTTCCCCGTGGCCAAATAATTGGCTATATCTCGCAAACCAAGGTGATTGAACCGATATAGCAAATAGTTTTTCATCAGGAAAAGTGTCATCAACTAATTCCCCTTCATCCGTGTTCTCGCAACCTGGACAAAAAATCTGCCACAACATTAGCTTTTCCCCGGTTTGTTGATTATGGTAATATCAAATTCTTGCAAAGAACAAGCAACCAACGAATAATTCTTGCACTTACCATAGGTTTATTCATCAAATACTTAATGGTCGTATGATCTCGTGTGAATAAATATTTGATAACCTCGTGATATAATGCCCAAATTTGTTGATGGCATAAATTACCGCTAGGAATTCTTTCTCGCTTGTTGTATAATTTTTCTCTGCTCCTGTCAAGTTTTTGCTAATGTTGTAGATGGTATAATGTTCACCATTATCAATTTGTCCTAATGCTGCTCCAATTGCTGTATTGGAGGCATCAGTCTGAATGTGAAATGGTAATGTCCAATTAGGTCCTCTAAGCACATGTGGAGTTATCAATTTCTCTTTCGAAGCTTCAAATGCTTCCCCGACATTTTGCAGTCCAGGAGAATTCGTAATCTTTAGTCAATAAGGCAAACAATAGGACTCGGCTATTGTACTAAATTTGGGAATAAACCCGCGGTAAAAACCAATGTGTCCTAGGAAACTTCTGACATTAGTCTGAGTTTTAGGAGGAAGGAGGTTCTTGATAATTTCAACTTTCTTTGGATCAACTTGGATCCCTTCAGGAGAGATGTGATGACCAAGAACTATCCCTTCCTTCATCATCATGAAGCATTTATCTGGATTTAAGGATAAGTGGTATGTTTCACAACGAGTTAAGACTTTGTCAAGATTTTCCAATGTAAAATCAAAAGTTTGTCCACATACTCGTGAAATCATCCATGTAAATTTCAACACTTTTGGTGGTCGATCAGCAAAAATTGCTAGGACTGCTCACTGAAAAGTTGTCGGGGCATTACACAAACCAAAAGGTAAAACCCTATAGGCAAATGTTCCCCATGGACATGTAAAAGTTGTCTTTTCTTGATCTTCGAGTGCAATCTGAATTTGGTTATAGCCACCAAATCCATCAAGAAAACAAAAGTATCTTTTTCCAAAGAAGAGTATCTAACACTTGATCTATGAAAGGTAATGGAAAATGGTCTTTGTATGTCACCTTATTCAATTCTCTGTAATCTACACATACTCTCATTTTTCCATTTTTCTTAGGAACTATTACCAATGGAGAAACCCATTGACTATCAGAAATTGGGTAAATGAATCCTACTTCCAGGAGTTTTTCAATTTCTTCCTTCACAATATCTCTTAAGGCAGGATTCAATCTTCTTTGAAATTGTCTGACTGGCTTGACTTCTTCGAGATAGATCTTATGGGTACATATATCGTGATGAACTCCCGACATATCTTTGTAGTTCCAAGCAAAAGCATGAACATGCTTCCGCAAAACAACTATCAATTTTTCTTCCTCTTCCCTAGTAAGCTGGCCGTAGATGTTCAAAAATTTGTCCTGGTCGGACTTCTATTTGTTTTGTATTTAGAAGGACCGAATTCACTCCTTCATACTTGGTGATTAAGGGATTAAGAGGACATTGCCGAGATGGGAGAAACGAAGCAGCTTTCTTTTCATTGCCGCTTGAGGGAAGCATTTCTTGTATGGAACAAGTGAGAAGGAAAAATCGGATGATGGTGCCATCCATGTGATAGTGAAACATAGTTTCCTTGTGATAGCACAGATGGTTCATCTTCGGATTTTTGATTCTCCTCATTACTTATCAATTGTTGGGTATTTGTTGCTTCCCCTTCTAAACTTTGTTCATGCAGAACATTCATCAGATTGTTTCATTTTCTAAGTTTTCTGTGTCACCGAGGTCTTCTGTGTGTTCTCTTACTACTAAGGTAGCTAGTGTAGAAATGACCTCTTTTGGTTCTTCATCTGAGTCAGAAAACCATAACTGGCCTGAAAATTTGCTAGATGGTTTTGCAGGAGGATATAAAGAAATTTGTTTCAGCTCAATACCATTTGAAATAGTCATATTTCCAGATCTCGTAGCCTATGAAGGTCGTCAGCTTGCAAGCCAAGGTCTTCCCAAAATAATGGGATATCCATGTGCTGAATTTCTTGGTCAGTAAAACCAAAAAATCTAGAGGGAATTCCCAAGAAGAAACTTCTATAGGGACATCTTCAATGATTCCTTCAGTGTTTTGCTACCGACCTATCACCCATTTCTAAAACTGTAAATGTGGGGCCGAGATGTTTGAGTCGTAATTGTTCCATTGTATCTTTAGTCATGACATTTATTGCAGCTCCTAGATCCACTAAAACATTTGATATTGGTACCGAACCTATGGTGACTGTGATAATCGGGCTTCCCGGATCACTATACTTTGGAGGTAGTAGTTTTCCATATAAGAGATCAGCTATCTTCCCTTCAACCTGCACAGTCTTGGGGAATGCTTTCTTCTTTCTCCCTGTTCTTTTAATGCACAAATTTCGGACAGTACTGTTAATTTCTGGTATTTCCTTAATGGCTTGCAATAAGGGTAATGAGATAGTCAATTTTTTTAGTTCTTTGACCAATTCTGACTCAAAAATTTCTGGTATTGCATTAAGTCTTTCAAGATATGGAACTATCCTTGGTAATTGTTCTGCTTGTGTCTCTTTTTCTATTGTTGGATCCAATTTTTCTGTTTCTTTTGTTGGTTGAATTCTCTCTGATTCTGATGATTCTTGCTCTTCATTATCTTTGGTTTCCATTAAAACTGGTTCAGGTACAACTTTTCCTGAACGGAGTTGAATATCACTACAATCAAGAACATTAATTTCAATATTTTCTTCAGCTTCAGCCACATAGACAGGAGGTGTCTGTCTTACACTATTTGGATTAGTGACTGGCTGAGCTGGCAATTGAGGTTGCTTCACTTGCTGTGTTTGCTATTTTTCTTGAAAATTTTGATTAGGTGCAGGCAACAAATGCTGAGTTTGACCTTGATTCCTTTGCTGCCTTGGATAGGACTGGTATTGCTGATTCCATTGTGGTTGGTTTTGCATCCAATGTGGATTAGTCTGATTTTGATTCCAAGATGGATTGTTTTGATTCCATGAGGGGTTGTTTTGATTCTGATTCCAGGTTGGGTTACTCCAATTTGATTGTGGCCATTCTTGGGAATTTGTCCATTGAGGATAATTCCAAGGACGTTGGGGTGGTTCTGATTGTCCCCAAGGCATAGTACCAGGATTATGCCCCCAATTTGTAGGAAAACGAGGGGGATTTTGATATTGAGAGAAATTCCCCCTTGTTTTGGTCCAATATAGTTGAGTTCCTCAGCCTGGTTTTCTAACACAGCTTTGAGTTGTGGTAGCAGGTGACATTGATCGCTTGAATGCCTTTTTGAATAGATACTACAAATGGCTGAGATGGTTGTTTTATTCAAAGGACATTCCTGCAAAGCATGTTTACTTCTACATCTTGGGCAATAAATTGCCAAAGGTTCTGTGTTTTTAGCTTTTGCAGAGATTTCCCCTAAAGTAGTGTTTAGATGCACTAGGATATCAGTTTTGAAATTTGCAAGTTCCTCTATCAGGTCCTTTACATCAGTACCATTTGTGCGGCTTTTTCTTCTTCTCTGCTTAGTGCGAGAGTAATTCCTACAGAGATCCATAATTTCCTCATTACTGAGAGTGGTTACATCCCCTTTTCCCATCAAATCCAGAACTTCTCTGGATTCATCTTGCAATCCTCTCAAAAAGATAGTTTTACACAATTCTGGTTCTACTAGTCCACATCTCCTTTGAACAAAGGAGAACCTATCAAGGTAATCTTCCAAGGTCTCATCATCTTCCTGCTTGATTCTAAATAACTCATCTTTTCTATTCCTTACACGGCAGTATTCCTGATATTTGTCTAAAAAGACAGTCTCCATTTGATCCCATGTTCTTATGGAATTTGGCTCTAAGCTCATGAACCAACGTAATGCCGAATCCTTGAGAGTTGAGGGAAAAACCTTAAGTTTTTTATTGTCATTTATATAATCATAGGTCTGACACACTACCTTGAATTCAAACAAAAATTGGTCAGGATCTTCAGATACAACACCTCGAAAGGTGGGAAGTACTGAAGGTGAAATGGTCTTCATGGGAGAGTTTTGTGTTGGATTCAGATGAATAGGATATTCAAATGTTCTGGATGGTTGGAGTATATCCTGATCATCCCCTTCATTATGAACATAGCCATGCTGGCCATCTACATTGCCTGCCATAGTTTCTTGTTTCCTAGGAGAAGTTAAAGCTTCCCAAATTTTTCTCTCAAGAGGTCCAAGCTTTTCTCGTTGATGAGTTTGATGAATTATCTTCCTTAAGATATTCTGTTGATACAATTGGTGATTTTCCTTTCTCAAAATGTTCTACTGATGGTGAGACCGGTGATTTTTCTATCAGTCTTTCAGTAGTTCAAACACAGGTGATTCACCCCTTAGGCGTGAAGATCTCCTTAATGGGACAAGCCAGGGATCCTTTGGGGTCTCCCTAGACTTACTCATTCATGTTTACTCCTAAATGACATAAATTAAGTCAATAGTTGTTATCTTACTCTGCTGTTATATTCAGATTTTAACCTGAATGTTCACAGTTTAGTCTGATTACAGCTATTGGACTATTTGTTTTCTTCTGGCAACACTATATCCCCGAAACGGTGCCAAAATGATGCGTAGTCGTTATACCATCATTAATTCTCAAAGAATCTGTCAATCCAGGGCAGTGTACAAGGCTATCTACGAAAGAAGTGAAACAGCTATAACTTAGGTCAATCTAGGGCAACAAGTCTTTATTGGTGGAACCGGTTTTGTGGGGGGTTTTGGAACATTCCTATCTCTAAATTGCATGAATTAAATCTTAATCTAAGTTGCAGAATTGGAAACTAATCACTAACTGCAGAAATGAAGTCCTAATTACAATTGCGTAATAAGACCTAATTATATTGCAGTAATTAACAATTACGTAATTGAAAGTCCGATCCTAATTGCGTAAAGGAAATCTAATTACTTTTGCAGTAATGAAAGTCTAGATCTAATGTGGAAATAAAAACTATCAAAATTCTGTAATGTAAGGTTGTCAATCTTCTGTTCATATTTTGACAGCAAAACATAAAAATGCAGGAAATTGCTGAAAAATAGTAAATTCTGAAAATAACAGTCTGAAAATAAAGTGAAAGCTTGGCTGAAAGTAAGATTGCAACTAAAACATTAAGCACAAGATTTATCTTAGCATAAATAAACTAATACCGCAAATATTGTCAACTATTCACAAGCAATTTACATAACAAGTTCTGCAACTCATTCTCGTCGCAAAGAAAATCGTAATAAAAACCTCGTTCCGTTAGTCCTCCTCCTAGGTCCGGAAGTGGCCAGCCTCTTTGTCCGTAAGAAGGTGTAAGTCTCTCTCTCTTTCTAAATCTTAATCACACTCATTTATAAGTAAATTGAAATAGAACCGGTGCACTTTATTGATCAAAAGACATGATTACAAGAATTCTCGCTAAAAATCATTACAGGACCATAACAATCAATTCCTAGTTATACTCGTATTTTGCTAGCTTCCTTACTCTATTTTCTATCTATCTCGCTATTTCTCTACCTCCTTCTCTATAGCTCAACCTGAACGGGAGCAATATTTATAGCTATCCTATGATCTGATTACAAACAAAGAATATCTCAAAAGATCTAATCCTAAAATGTTGCAACAAATTCTGGGTTTTATCCTAGAAGAGGACTAAAACCTGATCTTTCCCTTAATGATGGATTTGGTCGGCAATGACGGCAAAGACAGATGGAGGATATTTCTCTTTACTTTTTCCAACCTTTATTTCCCTTTTTTCGCCTTCAAAAATCGGTCAAAAAGGTCAAAAACACATTCTTGTTCTTCATTCCGAAGATAAGTGGCTTCATTCCGAAGACAATGCAGTTTTCATTCCGAAGATCGCTCATTCCGAAGATACTGCATTCTCATTCCGAAGATCGCTCATTCCGAAGATACTGCATGCTTCATTCCGAAGATCCGCTCATTCCGAAGACGCTGCATTCTTCATTTCGAAGATCCGCTCATTCCGAAGATGCTGTGTTTTCTTCATTTCGAAGATATCTGTTCATTCCGAAGATGCTTCCGGAATGAACAAATGTATGCTTTTCCATTGATTTCTTCTACATCTCTCAGGTGGGTTATCTCCTAAGATCAAATTCTAATGGTCTTCATCCCTTTTCTCATGTGAATTCCATGCCTTGCTATTTATGGACAACTGGCTGGAATTTATATGGGAAAGACCAGTTTTTGCTGCACAGCAACAGTTTGCTTGCACTGTTGCCAAATTTAGGTGAAGTAAATGCTTGAAACAAATCAAAATATGATTAGTGAAATGCTGCTATTATTCTAAGCATATCCCATTGTAGCAAATCATAACAAAAAGAACACAAAACTATGCAAAAAGCAGTAAAATCAGCATATAATATCTCAAATACATTGATCATGCAAAATGGTTAATATACAGCATATTAAATCAACTTAACTAACATATCAGATAAAACATAAGAGTTTATAGGCATTTTTAGTGTACAAAACATGTTATGATTGAGGCATTTCCAGGCCTCATCAAATCTCATGTTGTCCAATTGAGGCATGAACTTAAACTTGCTAAACTTTATGAGGCTTGGGGAGCTCAAATTAAAGCCCATCTTCATTGGCTTAAAGTTGGTGATAGGGTAATTAAAGAATTTTTTCAAAGGCTTTGCCCTCTTAAGAAAGATACTCAATTCAAGGTCATTCAATATAATGTAATAAGTATTATCGCTCTTCCTAATATTATTGATGATTTTTTCAAGCACTATACTAATGTTTTTATCACTCAAGCTTATTCCCTTGAGTGAGAGCAAGCACTGGTAACTTGTATGGTAGTTGTGCCAGTTAAGGTTTTGGGGTCTCAAATAGAAGGTTGTGATAAACTTCTCTTCCTTAAACATCTAGAGGATGCATTGTCTCAAATGGAAAATGATAAAACACTAGGTCTGGATGGCTTTCCCTGTGAGTTCTACAAAGGTCATTGGGACTAGTTGGTCCTGATTTGCATAAATTTTATCTGGAGGCTCTTCGAGTAGGCTCTTTGGGAGTAATTATTAATAGTGGAAATATCAAATTCATACCTAAGCAAGGGGGCCCAAATTTGATCACTAATTGGAGGCCTATTACTTTGTTGAATATTATTTACAAGATAATTTTCAAAGCTATTGCTCTTTACCTTAGGCCTCTTCTTCCTTTGTTAGTCGGATCAGAGAAAATTGGCTTTATTCAAGGGCATACATCCTCAAAAATGTCTTGGTTGTCTAGGATGGCATGGAATGGGCTCGGATGTCAAACTAGAACATGCTTTTTATCAAGATTGATTTTGAGAAAGCTTATGACCACATTGAATGGATATTCATTCTTGCTATGCTCAAATATTTAGGATTTGAGCCAATTTTCATTCAGATAATTGCTATGCTATTCAAAGATGCTTTAGCTATTCTCAATCTGAATAATTCACAGTCAGAAGTAGTGGGTATTTTTAGTTCTATTTTATAAGGGTGTCCTATTTCTCCCTCTTTATATGTGCTTTTTGCTAAAGCCTTCGACTATTTTTTAGCTGCTCAATATTTTGCAGGTCTTATTAAATAAATTACTCTTTTGAATGATCAGGGATAACTTATTAATGGTCACTTTGCTAATGACTCATTTCTTACTACAAGGGAAGAGGAACAATTTGTTTCTAATGCTTTATCTTGTTTGAACATATTTTGCAAAGCCTCTGGTTCTAGCATACAATGGAGGAAGACCTTTTGCTTCAGACATTCTCCCTTGCCTATTTTTCCTTGGCTTCAAGGGTTTCATTGGAATTAGATCCCTCCTGGAGAAGTTTTTAAGTTTCTTGGTATTCCTTTTGCCTTTCAAGGCTCCCCTACTTAGCTTTGGAATTATGTGCTTCAAAGAGTTAAAAAGAAACTTGAATTCTAGCTTACTAAGAAGCTATCATTAGCAGGTAAATTTTATATTTGCTCTAAATTTTTAGCTACCACTCATGTATACTACTCCTCTTGTTGGGTTCCTTCATAGGCTTACTATAAGAATATTGAGAAACTCTTTCGATATTTTATTTGAAATAATTCTTCTGAAACAAAGTGATTTCATAGAGTTGCTTGGGATATTTGTTGTCTTCCCAAAGAGTTTGGAAAAATGGGTCCACTGGACTGTAGACGATAAGGTATTGCTTTGTGTGCTAAGTGGGTGGTCAGGGCTCTAAGGGGAGCTGAAGCATGAACATTTTTGGTTCGAAATTTCATTTCCTCTAGTCTTCCCTTAAACCATATAGCATGGATAGAGTTGGATTTTCCCTCTCTCATTGTTGCTTTAGTTTTTATCAAGATTCCTGGCTCCTTTGTTATTAAAAGTATCTAGAAAGCATGGCAACAACTCACTCATTGGATCTGTTAGAAAAGAGATGGCTTTTGAAAGGCTTATTCATAAATTCTATGAATAACTGGTGGTCCCCCATATTTCTTCATCAAGGTTCTCCCTTAGCTCGGGTGTAATGGATTCATGCTCAATATTTTTTTAAAAAGGGTATTGTTACAATAGCTAATTTCTTTTCTTGCCAGACCAGGGATTGGATCCCATGGAATGATTTCAAATGCACCTTCAAGCTAAATGGTGTGGATAAAGATACTTATGATGTTGTTATTGCTCTCACCTCTTTTTCTATGTTGCACAATATTAGTGTGCACTTTTTGCATCCTTGGTGGTCAAACTGGAGATGGCATATTGACACTCCTTTGCTTAATTATAAGGCTCATTTGGGGTATAAATGATTGTCTCCTCATCTTCCTATGGTGCCTAAGCTAAATCAGCATTGCGACTTATTTTATACAAGGACTAGATGGAATTCTAGATTTCAGAATGTTTGGGTTGCTTATGTTGGGCCCAAGCAATATTTTTTTCGTGGAGCTTGTTGTGTCAAGGTCTCCCCTTGGGGGAATGTTTGAAGTACATTGTAATTATTGATCTTAAATATCCTTTTTATGGTGTACTCGATTCTTGTACTCACCTCTTTTGATACTACAAAATATCTAGGTAAGCTTGGGAATGAGTTCTTTCTTTTTTCCCATTTACAACTGCAAGAGTTTCTTGGACCCAAGATCTTCTTAGGGACTCTTTTACTTTGTCTCTCCTACTTTTTGAGGTGTGGTAGGTTTTCAGGATTAGCCTGTTCTTTTATATTTGTAAGGCCCATAATAGAATTATTTTTGAATAGTATACACATTCTATCACATTTACTCATGCAGACTAATTAGAAGTTTTTAATGACACGTGGTTACAGATATGTACTCAAGCCAGCAAAGTTGCTATGTATTTGGTTCACCTGCAAGTTCTTCTAGCACAATGGTTCAATGCTCCATGTGCAGTCAATCGGATCCCCCCAAAGCGCTCTTCTCAGGAGTGTTTTTGATCCTGCTCTCATTATCGGCCTTCGTCATATGTAAGAAGTGCTCCCACAGACAGGCACTGGTCCCAGCTAGTTAGGAAGCAGCATATTATTGAAATTTCTTGTTCATCCCATGAGGTTGGGAGTGGGATGATGTTCAACCAGTTTCACCTGGACTAGTAGTTGGTTAGAGCGATGCGGGTACTGAACGCCTTAATGAGAATCATGATGTAAATGGGTGGATTCCCATTCCATAATCACTAGCAGTTTATGCAAGACAACACAATATTCCATTTGATATGCTTTCTTTGATCAATGATGATTGGTAAACTTGTGTTTTTTTGGTGGCTTTGTTTCCTAACCCTTTTCAATGAGGGTTAGTTTGATTCCCCATGGGGTGTGTTAATACACCCTTTTTTTATAATTGTATAGGTTGTTTTCTTAATTTAATCTAAATAGTTTTTTCATCAAAAAAAAATATATATATTTTAATTTAATTTTAATAAATACATGCTATAATAATTATAATATAACTCTAATTCATAATTTACAAACAATTCAATTTATTTACCTATTTTTATTTTTTTGCTAGTGGAAAAAGACTCTAAAGTATCAATATTAAAGTTCGGTACATAAATATATATATCTAAAATAAAAATAATATTTAAACCAAATTACGGGCACAAATGGAACAAACTCCATGGTACCTTCTTAAATAGGATGTATATCTAAGTGCATTCTAAATGTCTATTAAAGGTGAAAACATGGTATGAATTACAAAGCGTAAACAAGCCAAGTCCTTGTTAGAAATTAAACCAGATTTCACACTTGTTAGATCTTTGAAAAATCTTATCTTGTTGTTCTAATCACCGTATTTTAATATGTCTGAAGTTATTACTAGTATTTGAAGTTATTTGGCGATTGGATTGATGCCATACTTCTAAATTCAACACGTGTCAGAAGGCTAGTAATATTTTACCTCTAATATTTGGCTATATGTATAAGTTGATGTAATATTTCTATACAGTAGGAGAGCGAATCTGAGAGTAGATCAAATTTGCAGAGTGGAAGCGTAGATTAAAGCCAGGAGTTGAAGTCATAGCCTTCAGAAACTCCTTTGTGATCAATTTGTGGATGTATTTCCAGTTCATATATGTGGATGTATTTCCATTATTAATAAATATATATAATATTTTGTGTATTTCTACCTCTATGTAATATTCTACATGTTTTTAATCTAACTTAGCAAAGTTAGGTTTCATTTCTTCTATATTATTGTCGAGTGTGTTCTATCTCGCTGGAAAACCTTTGCAATATCTCGCAGTGTAGAACAAGTAGCAGCATAGAACAAATATGTTCTAGCGTACTTTTTTTTACTGTCACATATGTTGCAGCCCGCACAACAAATACTTTGGAAGATGTGTCGATGATTTAGATTCGCGATGTAGGACATATTTTTGTCCCTATCGTAGCACATGCAATTTCCTTTTTTGCGGCCTGTGTAGCACAAGGGTGTAGTATTCCCGATGCGGAGGTTATTTCTAGTGATTAGAATGATCAATGTACTATCTCTAACTTATCTACCAAGTTATACAATTGTACAGTCCCTAAAAATTACCATTTTACGCCCAATGAACAGCTTGTACGAAAGTCAATTCGACACACTAAATGATGTAAAATAATATAGTAACATGGCTTGTACGATTATAAACTTAAGTAATCCTTCATATTCAGTTTTGTATTATTCCATACACAGTTTTGTAGTGAATAAGTTGATTTCCTAAAACTACCAAATCGGGTAAGTTATCCTCAATCGCCTGAATTGCCAAATCAGGTAAGTTGTCTTTATACGATTTGTATGAAATATGGTGTACGATCTGTATGAAATGAAAGTATAGCCAAGTGCCAAATTTTATATTATAATGGTCTAATATCTCTTAGATAGGTTTTGTAAGGATTTAATATACCAATTAATCCCTTTCCTGTAACATGTAAAACTTATCATCAGGGCTGGAAAGAGATGCAAATCCAAGGGCTACATAAAATAATTTACAAAAGGGTTCACCACATCCTCGTTAATTTTTCCATCATCATAGATCATTCTACAAAGATTCACCAGTGCTGGATTAATCCATTCTATCACAATAAGACATAAACTAGCCAAAACATTCACCAGAAAGTGCATGCAACATCATTAAGCCATCAATTGTCATTCATCCATGCTACAATCATACACAACCTAGAAAAATGTAACTGTGCTCATGTGTATATTATTTAATCTTGATTTCACTTACAACATGGCTGATCTACAATAATTATAGCTATAACTCATAACATAATAGCATAACTTAGTTAGATTACAACCAACAAATATCCAAACCTACAAAATTGAAAATGGGGCCTTATATAACATTTCCTAGGCCATTCCAAAGTGATTCTTGAGGCAATTAGTTATTTTACAACCGCCCATGCATAACGAAATGCATTAATTAATACTTTTACTAAGTCTAACACCTTAATTATCAAACCTATGCACCATTTCAACCCAAAATTACATTTCACTACATTTCAGTGCGCTTTGTACGGTTTGCCTTTACCTTGTACATTTTGCCCTCCTAGTTGTATAGTTTACTCCTACCTATACGATTTGAAAAACTTGTACAAACTGTCAAAATTATCAAAATTGAGCAAATCCCTTTTGTCACTTTCTCTTCTTTTGGGAGGTGGATTTGCTACCTACATCTACCCTCCCATTTACTTTGGTCGGTGTCCTCACCGACTGACCTTTCTGCTTTAGTTGTGTCTCGTAGTTCGCAACTAACTCTTGCAATTCAGTCACTTTGGTTTGAAGAATTGCACACTCATTCTTCAACCTGACTGTATAGCTTCCCATTTCCACTACTTTTGTTCCATGGAAATTAGCCTTCTCTTAAACAGTATTTAGTATTACCATCATTTACTTTTCTCAATTAGTAGCACTCCTCTTCAATATCTCCTAAAAATGAGCTTTTATTCGAGTCGCCCCTTGGAGTTCTTTATTCTTCTCAGCAATGATCTCCAGGTGGTGATTAATATCAGCCTCCAAGGCAAGAACAATATATTCTCTAGCCTTCAATTGCACTTGTTTCTCCAGGACCAATTCATTATATCTTTTGTTGTCCTTTTGAAGTTCTTATATCTACTTGGCTTGTGTCACCACTTGCTCATTTTTCTCATCGAACTGTATTGTCATATGTTCCTCCTTTGCCTTGAGTTGTACCTCCAAATCCTTAATCTTGTATTTTGTTATTTGTGAGATTTGTCGCTTCTCTTCTTCAATTAATTTAATTTTGGTTTTAGACTTAGCCTTTATGCTTATCAGATCTTCCTCCAGTTTCTTTATTTTCTCCTCTGCCATAGCCTTACACTTTTACAATTCTCCCTCCATTGCAATCATTTCTATTTGAGTGGCTTTCATCTCCTCCTTCTGAGCTTCCTTGAGCTAATAAAATTGCTCCAATACAATGCTCAACCACTCTATCCAATGTGTGAGAAAGTTCAACTTCCTTAGAGTGATAGTCAAATATGTAGTGAACCTCTTATGCTCCAATTCTCTTGTGTTTATTGGACAAGTCAGGTGATTGATTCTATCCAAGTACAACCTCAGATGCTACCTATAGTTGGTTATCACTCCTTCTGAGAAGTTGTCTCTTCCCAACATTGTAGTTACCTCTTCCCTGGGTAACTTCCATGGGTGTTGTACATGAATGTCTACTATCTTCCTTATATGCTCCTCATTGTTCACCCATTCTGTTATCTTCTCCAATTTGAATGACACTTATTCCTCCCACAACTTCAATTATCCCATGCATCCAATATAAAATTGTAATTTGGAATTGGCTATGGCATCGCCTATCTGTGATAAGAAATGTTCCACATCATCTTCTACTCCTTTCACCTCCTCTTCAATTTTTATCTTAGTGAACTACAGTACCTTCAAAAGGTAGCTTTTTCTCATTCTTCGTTGTTCCTCTTCTGTAGGATTTCATTCTTCTTCTTCCTCCATGTGGTGGCTAGAGCTTCCCCCAAGATCTTGAATTGCTTTCTCTATGTCTATCTTCTCTCTAGGTGGAGTCTGTTCTACAATATTCTCCTCATTTATATTATATATTCACAATCTCCTGCTGAGATTGTTGTTGCTCTATCTATTCCTAGACTTCTTTCTGTTCAGTGGAGCCCACATGTTGCTCTTCAGTCACTTGTTCTTCCTCCTAATTATGTTGTGTCTTCATTGCTATGACTTTCTCAACAATAGGTTCTTCCTATTATTTTGATGCTTTTGCCTCTTCTTGCATATCGCTTGGATTATTTTTCTTTGAACTTTCTCCCATCATAATTTTAAAATGGGGCTTCATCCTTTTCCTAAATTGTTCCTCTGAATAATCCACTCTCACTTCGGTTGTCTCTTTTTCCTCCTGAGTGGTGGCTGCTACCTCTTGTGCTATTTGCCCCACCTGTATATCCTTAAAAATTTTGAAGCATCCAAGATTTCAAATTCATCATGTTGAAAATTTTTTGGTGATACCAACATCTTATCTGCTTCTACCCAACTCTAATCATACAGATATGTCATCTCTGAATTTGATTATTCTTCCTCCTATTGATCCTTCTGTGCAGGCTCATCTTGTTTTTTTGGTATGGGATTCTTTGTCATTCTTTTCTATTGTCATCTCATTATTATTTATATCGGGCTTACTTGTATCTCCACATTTTCCTCCCTTTCCTGAACTGACGGCTGCTCCTACTACCATTGATTCATTGCTTGTTCTTCCAATTCAGGTTCTAATCTCCTTGGATTTTTTCTTCAAGGATGTACATCCTCATAATCCTAAGGAGTATCCTCTGGTACCTCTATGGTCTGTTGCTCCTTATTTATTCAAGACTTCTCTGGAGTCTCCTTCTTAATGGGTACTGACTTTGCCCACCTCAAAATGGTTGGTTGTCCTGCCTACACATTCTTAGGTTCTATCAAACCTGAAAAACCAATTCCCAACTCTGTAATAGCATTTAATAACAATCCAATAGCATGGAAAGTCATTTCAAAATTCTTCAATCTTTTCATAAGTACTTCATGTATTTTTATTTCCAAAGAGGTACCCCAATCATACTTTATTCCCTGGGTGATACCTTCTATATACTGAGCCATCTAGATTGGAATCTTCATAGCTTGTGTATCCACTGATAGTCAAGCCATTAATGTATTCATAGCACATGGCCAATCATCCCCTTTTAGCTAGCTCTATTTAATTCCTTGAGTTCCTGCACCCAAGATATTTGTAGCAGTCAGTGACTTCACATCAGTTAACGAAGTGATGATACGATATGATTCAATTGGATTAGCCAACTTCTTAACTATATCTGTTTCATATGTTGGCAATTCAAATGTCTTCCTAAATACATCCATCGTAACTTCTATTCTCATCAATCTCTTTTACACATTGACAAAGGCAGTTCTAGTCATATGATTATACGCCTGAACCATTTGTAATAGATAATTGTAGAAGAAGGTTTTCTAGTGTGGTGGCACTTGCACTATTACAACTACACCAACATCCTCAAACCATTTCCTCCAGGGATGATTCTTGTTTCATTTATCATTCCACCATCACCTGCATGTTTCTCCTCCATGATGTACGAATGAAATATTTGTTATCTTTGCCTAAACTTCCTTAGATCCACTACTCAGATGCTCATCCTGATCTAGAATATCTACCTTGCTCCTTAATTCCCTTCTCAAGACCCTTTCTTGTGCCATTATCTCCTCTCGATATCTTGGTGGTGTTCTTCTTATGTTAGCCCTCCAACACCTCTAACCTCTCCATGGCCTGTATCCTTCTCTTCTCCAAGGACGAGTACCACACCAATCTCGAGACTGAGACTATCGCCCTTGGTACTGCCATGGCTGTGACTCTCTCTTGTGTAGAGGTCATGGTGATCATTCCACCCTATTGGATGCAATCCTTCTCAACCAGTATACAAACTCTTCTGCTGAGATCATTTTCTCGCTATACCTTCGGTTGTCTTGCTACTTGAACATCATCACTTTCGCAATTGGAAGTGTGTTGAAAATCATACAACTACTATAAATTGTACAATCTATTAAAAATCGTACAATCTGCTCTTCTTCCCACACTTATACAGTTTCCTTAGGGTAACCTTTCTAGATCATACAATCCTTCCAACTATCATTATGCAGTCTTAAAACTACTCCATTTCCCTCAAATCGTACAAATATTGCATAAAATTGTACAAGCCCATTCTACTCCATACAATATTCCTCCAATTGTTTCCCTTCGTTGAATCCGTACGATTATGTATGATTCCATATGATTTGCTCAAAAATAGCTAAAACAACCCAAGAAGTGGCCGAAATTGCACAAACTTTTCCCTGAGACCGTGCACTCTGCCACCAAAATTGTATAATAATCCTAGGTTGTCAAAAATTTATGATTTTCACTTCCTTTGCCAAATTACTCACCAGCCCAGTTTCCAGATTGCCCCGATCTCTCTTTTTAATGTTTTTCGAAAGAAATTTTCTGATTCTTCCACCCTTAGCACAATTTATCCCCCCCCCAAAAAAAATTGGCAATTAGATACGACCGTACGAATTGGTCCTTCCTTTCCTCCATATTTTCCCTTTTGTTTTTGGCCACTTTTGTTTGATTTAGGGTTTGTATTTCCTTTACTTTGCAATTTCTCCACTTTGGCTCCAAGTTGTCACTTCTTCGAACCCTAAGATGTGTTTCTCCACCACCTAGTTCTTGCTTGGATGACTTCTACTACTAATCCTCCCTTCTTTCTGGTCAAAATTTAAATTTTCCCTTCAATGGAGTCAAACCCTAGCTTTTTCTCCCTTTTCTTCTCCGGTTCAATTTTTTTGAATGCAAAAAGTTCTCCCTGGTGCTAATTGAAATGGGTCATCATTTATTGTAGGTTACTAATGAATTTTACTGCCCATGTAGTCCTCTCTATTCAGTTGCATGCTTTTCACCTTCGTCCTCCTAAAAAATTTGAATTCTCCTTTTGTACGGTTTAAAAATTTGCAAGGTGAGCCTTCTATTTAAACTATTTCCAAACCCTAACCGCTCCAATTTTTAAATTGCATCATTTTACATGTATTTAATCTTCCTTGCTTGGATGATTGACAACTCATCACTTTTTCATGCGATTCTAACTTTTTTCCCACTCTTTTTCGATAACTCATCGATCTGCACATGCGACATCTAATGCGATAATTGAAAATTGTACATTACACCTAAAATCATACACTATACGACCTAAATCGTACAAAATTTTCCCTTGTACGATTTCAAATGTACTTTTGCCAATTTCCCTTGTACGATCTCTCTTTTATGATTTTTGACTTCAAAAACTAGCTTTGTACGATCTAGTACTTGTGCTTTTTCATCTTTGATTTGTACAATCTATCACTTACAGAAACTTTTATGTCTATTTTCTCTCTTGAATAGGCCATCATTTCTGGTTTTCAACTCACTTCCTTCCTAATTATGTCTTGAGGGATTTTCACAATCAAGGTATATTATTATTTTTCCTTTTTTCTTTTTCTTTTTCTTTTTTTTTCGTTCCTAGTATATTTACACTTATCATCGTGGAAATCGTACAGTGACATTCACTTGTACGATCCCATCAGATTCTTCTCTTGGAGGTTCTACTGTGATGTTTTGAGTGGTTCTATTGTCTATTGATACTTTCTCTCTAAGCTGATTCATCTCCACTTGTGATGTGAATTTCTTAGCCTTCCCCTACCATGTGTACAATTTGGAATTGTATAGTTGCAACTTGGGGTATCTTCACCTGGTTTCCTTTCTCCTTGTCACATAGGTGATTGGTTCCTTGGTAGCGGTGTCCTTACTAATCTACTATAATTCGAGCGACTTACCCACCTATTCCCTTGGATCAATTTTGGCTCCAAACTTGGCGATCGGATCCTTAACTGTCCCTAGTTTCTTTCATCTACAAAATACACTCTTTCTCTACCAGCAAGGCCTCTCCTACACAATTGTCTTCCCATACTATTCATCTTGACATTGGTTTTATCTATGTAAATGGTGATTCCTCCATTTCTTGGAGTAATCCACTACCACCTACCACTCTTTGAGGTCCTTGGTGGATTAGTGGTTGTCGTCTTAATGGATATTGCCTTGCAGGGCTAGGTAATATTCCTCTAATCCATGGTAATCCTCGTAGATTCCTTGTCTAGTTTATAAAAGCTAAAGGTGTATCTCTTGATCATCTAGAAGTAGGAGGTTAGAACCTTCCTCGTCCTCTTCCCCCTATAATTGTAACATCGCCTTGTACTTGCTCACTTCGTAGTCGAATACCTCCTCCATTTCTTTGTTGAAGCTTTAGGGGTCCTTCTCTATTCCTTCCTCCCATTGTTTAGTTATCATGAGTTATCTCTACCAACTCAATGTTGGCTAGTGGACTTCTACTTCTTCTTGTGCTTAGTTAAAATTATCACAGTGCTCTGATTCTATGATCCGCACATGCTAGACGACATCTCCATATTCTCTCCTCAAAGCTTCTTTGTGGAGATGATGTTGCCAAGACCTCTCTATATGCATCAGAAAAGTCCATCTAAGAACTTGAGTTATTATGATTCTCTTCTCTTTGTTCCACCCTATAAAATCATTAATCTCTCCAATATTTGTACTTCTCTCCTTTGTCTTCTCAAATACTGATAGGCTATTATGTATGCTTGTAGGTCCAGGTTGGTTTGATGTCCCTACAATATCCCTAGTTGTCATTGTGTTGTTGTACATGCTGGGGGATCATGTTTACCTCGAGGATTATAGGGGTTCTCTGGGCAATCATCCTTATCATTGCTTTTTGTTCTAGGTTCCATTACTAGACAAGGGATTCCTTCATTACTGGAGTCACTCAAATCCAATCATACATTACCTTGTGATTCAGGTGATGTGGTTGCTTCCTCAATGTCTTACCACAATATTTTTGCATCTTCATTCATCATTGGAAAATCACTTGGTGGTACTTGCAAAATTGTACTTGCTCTATCATTTCTTATACTACTCCTTGGAGTTATCCCCTCATCATCCTCAGTTTCTCCTTCTATCTCTTGTATCCTAGTTGTTCTTTTCTCATCTAGCCCTCGTATTGTACTATCAATTTCTTGGATGATTTGTTCTCTCAACCTTGCATTATGACCTCACAACGTGTGGTATTCTTATTATAGTTGATGAATTTGTAATCACATTATCTATTTTAATAGCCCTATCTAAGCCAATGGAGTAAGTACTTCCAATTCTTGATCGATGGTCTCATTCTTATATTTCTCTAGAACTTCCATTTCAAAGGTGTCCACTCTATCCTCATATCGTACTGTTAACCATATTCTTCTTTGTTATTCCACTTGTTGGGGTAGTTCCCTTTGTTCTACTCGAGGATAAAACATATTCCTACTTACAGGGGTTGCTTCTTCTTGCCTTCCCCTATTCCTAGGTAATAGTACTATCTCCTGATGTCCTCTTTCATTTGGAGGAATCCAATATTCATATTATTCCTCTACTTGTTCAGTTTCATCTGCAAATCTTACATGTACTCGTAATTTTCTTCATTCTCTGGGTTGAGGTGCCAACTCTTGTTGTTCTATGGTTGGTCTTGTCTCCTCCCCTTCTACAAATAAGTGTGTGAGTCCTATGTCAGGCTCCTCCTATGATGGACCTAGCTCACTCTGAGATCTCCATTGAGCTTCTGTTCTTCTTCATCGTTCAAAATATTTTGAAGAAATGAATAAGCACTGTACCTTGTAAGGCTTCAACTTTGAGCCATTTACAGTGTCAGGAACCTTTGTCCCATTCAAGTTTTGTAAATTTACTGCTTTATAGAGACCAAGCCATAACATCTTCAACTTACCAGGCTTGATTTCCCACTTCCTGTTAAACTTTAGAACCAAGTCACCCAGACTAAGTTCTAACTTCTTCAAATGTTTATCATGCCACGCCTTCCATATTTTTTGAGCTACCTCAATCGCCCATTGTGCCATTAATTTCATCTAATTTGATTAGTGTTATCAGTCGCTCTTCCAATCTTTCTTGATCACCCAAGTGATGCTCTATCGCAACTCTTAAACTTGGTGTCAATAATTCAACTGACACCACTACTTCATATCCATAAATTAATTGGAAAGGTGTATGTTCTGTTGTAGGTTTAAATTTGTTCTATATACCCACAAAATATATGGTAGTCTTTCCTCCCAATATGCTCCCTCTATTCCATAGGTTTTATACAAAGTAGATACCAGTACTTTATTTGTTGCTTCCGCCTACCCATTAGCTCTGGGAAAATATGGACTAGAAAATGAGTGTAAAATCTTTAACTCTGTTGTCAACATTTTTATAATTTCATTGACAAAGTGTCCCCTCAGTCACTTTTTATCTGTAGCAAAATACCAAATCTTGTGATTACCTTCTCATACATAAATATCGCTATACTTTTTTCTGAGTTGTCAGGTAATGCTCTTGCTTCCACCTATTTTGTCAAGTATTTTGTTGCTACTACGATGTGGTTGCACTTCCTTCATCATGATGTCTTCAATGGTCCAACGAAGTCTAATTCCCACCGCTCAAATAACTCTTGGGATTGTGATGGATGCAAAGTCATAAAGTCCCTCTTTATCATCTTTCCTACCCTTTTTCAAGTATCACATGCTTTCACATATTCTTTTGCATCATTATATAGTGTGGTCCACCATAGTCCAGCTAGTAATATTTTTCTAACTATTGTATCTAGTCCCATGTGCCCTCTTGCTAAGCCTTCATGAGCTTCTTTCAATGCTACTTTGACTTCTTCTTCCATCACACATCTTCATAATATACCATCGCTTCCCATATTATACAGTAATCCTTCTATCAACTGGAAGGGTGCTAACTTCATGATCACTTTCTTTTTCTTGGTTGTCGTCATTTCTTGTGGTAACTCATCTGTGGATAGGTACTGGTCAATAAATTGTATCATGATGGAACAATATTTATGGTGAATAATTGTGCATTTGAGAATTCATTTGGAACTCTTGTTCTTGTAGGCTCTCTTGATCGTATCTAAGACAACTGATCTGTAATGACATGCTTCTTATCAGGTCTCACTACTACTCGAAATACGAACTCCTGTAGGGTGATGAGCCACCTACTGACCCATCCTTGTATCATTGGTTTATTTATCAAGTACAACAAAGTTTTGTGATCGATGTAGAAATCAAAGGTATTTACCAATAGGTAATGCCTAAATTTTTGGACTGCATATACCATTCCCAAAGCTTCTCTTTCTATTGTACTATAATTTCTCTCTAGTCTTAACAATAGGCGACTAGCAAATAAAATAGGCTAATCTAGCTTGAACTATCCTTCTTGTGCCAAAGCACATCCAATTGCAAAATTTTAAGCATCAATATGGACATGGAATTCCTTATCCCAGTTTAGGAACACCATAATATGACTACTCACAAGCTTAGCCTTTAGCTCCTCAAAGTCTCCTTGGTGCTTCTCTATCCATATAAAAGGAACGTTCTTCTTCATAAAATAATCCAATGGGTAGGATACATATGCATAATTCCAGATGAACCTAAGAATATTTTAAGTTAACTCACATCATATGGTTCTTTCATGTGCAATATCACATGGATCTTATCAGGATTTGTTTTTAATCCTTCACTGCACACTATGTGTCTCAACAATTTTCCATATGGTACCATCAAGTAGCATTTTCCAGGATTTAATGATATTTGTGCATTTTTGCACCTACTCATACATTCACTGAGGGTAGGAAGATGTTCCTTGATCTTCCCATAAATGGACCAATCATCCAAAAATGCTTTAAAGTTCCTTGTTGCCAACTAATCAAATATATATAGTATGATGCACTGAAATGTAGATGGGGCATTACAGAGCCCGAATGGCATTCGATTGTATGAATAGATGCCATTATCCACAATAAATATGGTCTTCAGCTTATCCTCCTTGGCTATATTGATTTTATTGTACCTCGAAAACCCATCCAAGAATGAATAGATCTTGTGTCCTATGACTTCTTCTAGGATAGAATCTGTGAAGGGAATGGGGAAGGGATCCTTAATAGTTATTGCATTCAGACTCCTGAAGTCCACGCATATTCTAATCTTGTACATTTCCTTCTTCAAGGTGATCACTATGGGTGATACCCATTCACTAGTTGTGACCCTGAATATGATTCCTACCTCCAACATCTTTTCTATCTTTGCATTCACTAATGCAATATACTTTGGATTCATTCTATATGGTCTCCTCCTTACGGGTTGAGCTCTAGGCATTAGCGTAATATTATGGAAATATAACTCTGGTGGTACTCCCTTCAAATCCTTATATTTCCTTACAAAGATATCCTTATATTCTAAGAATATCTTAAAAGCCACCGCTTTCAATACAGGGTTCCAATCATCACCGCAGTGAATCATCCTAGGTTCCTCCTCTATTCCTAGATTTATGTCCACTATCTAAGGTCCTTAATATTTTATATTCTCCAGCTCACTCACTGCTTTCTCCACATTCTTCAGGTGTTTTGATCTTGTATCAATATTTGCATCTCCTACTATAGACTCTGCAAAATTTTTGGGAATGTCCATTTTTCTTCTGCCTCCTTCTTAGGTTCTTGATTGAATTTTGGTTCATCTTATTTTTCCTTGATCTCCTCTAACTAAATATAGAGGCAGTTGGGCTAAAAAAATTGTACTCCTCCATTTTCCAATGAAGTAGTCTGCTATCATATCTAGCTTCATCTTCATTACATTTTTCTAGGTACAACATTCCTTCTCAATCAGGTTCATACCCTTCATCTCCTAAGGAATTTTTTGATTCATCAGTCATAGCTACATTCTCACTAAATTTTTGATTAGCTAGATTAGTAATTTATTTATGTTGTCCCTTCTTGAAAGTTATCTGATTCTTTCCCTAGTTGTGATTAACTTTGGCTACTCGTAGCCATCCCCTCCCCAAGAGAGTGTCGTATGCAGGATTTTGTATTGTAATCACAATGAAATCCAAGAAAAACTCTTGGTCAGCTATCACCACTTGTTGTGTTATCAAGACTCTCTTTGTATTGATACCATACTGGTCAAAACCATATAATCAGAAGCTCGATGTCCATAGAGATGGAGTGCCTAGTTCTAGCCAAGTTCTTTCAAGTAGCACATTAATGTTGGATCCTTCGTCCAAAATCACTTGTGTCAATTTGTGCCCTAGGACCTCCATATGAACTAATGCGGGTTTATTTCCCACATCAATCATTAATATAGTCAGATCCATGAATTGATCTTTCCTTTCCTTCTCCTGAATTGGTTGGCTCTGCACTTCCATCACCTTATGTGGTTGTATTTCTTCCACCATTGCTTTCTGCAATGCTGGAATAGCTTCCAATAGGTTCAACACTTTAATCACTATTGTGGTGTCCAAAACCTGTGCTGCTAGACTTTGCACAATTGCCTTCTCTTATGATGGCTTTTCCAGTTCCTTTCCTTCAGCTAACTTCACTTGTTTAGATTTGTGTGCTTCATACTGTAGTATTTTCTTTACTACTTTCCAACACTATTTTTCCTTTGCTGTCTCTGGATACTTATACTTTTTAGCCTGATTCCTTGTCATGGCTAATACTTCTTGGGTTTCCTCCTTAACTTTAGGAACCTCAATGTCTAAATAATTGACATTCTACAGGTTACTTGAACTTGCCTACTTTGGGCAATTCATTTTTTTGTGGTTCTCCAAACCACACCATCTACACATATGTGTAGTACTTGCTTGCGGTGTTTCTTACCTTTGAGGTGAAGGATAATTTTTCATAAAATACCCCCATTCACGATATGATCAGCCTTCCTTCTGATTCATACTACAAATGGCCCTGGCCTCCTTGTTTATTTCCTTGGTTTGGCCTTCCACCTCGCCTACTATTTATATAACCGCCACTTGTTGCTTGTTGCCCACTCCCTTGGGCCTTTGGTTTCTCTTCCTGCTCTTGGATTGATAGGACCTATGGATGTACTCTCAAATTATATGAACACAACATTACCTCATGTCCCATCACATTACAGATGTGGTAATAATCATTGCATGGAGACTTCACATTTGTATGACCTTTCGTCTTACATTTCATTCACCAAATATCATTCTTGTCAGGTTTTCTCCTTTGTTATTTTATTATCTTGTTGAACTCCTGATGAAATGATGTTATTGTCCTCTGTATAGTGTCATCTACTCCATTATATGAATCATTCAACTTGGGGTGAGACAAAATTCCTGTATACATCTATTTTGATTCACTTTTGAAATTATTTGTATGCTTTAAAGCTTCTTCATATGTTTTTTATGGTACTGCCTTCATATTTTTCTTATATTTTGGTAGTAATCCATCAACAAACCACCACTTTACTAGGATATCTTCTAGCGGCATCTTCATCAGATTTTTTATTGTCATGCAAATTTTAGTAACAATGTCTCCATCATCCCTCAAAGGGTGAAAGTCTTCAATGAACTTCTCATTTATTTGATTCCAAGTCTAAATATCTATGATATATTCTCTCTTCAAAGACCAATCAATAACCAATCCTCTCAAAGTAGTAGGAAATAATGTTATCCAGTCATCTGGTCTATCTACACCATTTGCTCTCCAAATGGTTATACAAGTTTCGATGTGTCTTATGGGGTCTTCCTTACCCTCACCTAAAAACGATGGACATATTTGTTTAGCTGCCTTGTTAGCCATCTTAGGATAATTATCACTATCACTTGATGTCTCTCATGGAATATTTGTTTGATTCCTTCTTGGGGTTGTCTTGCTACAATCATTATCAAAAGTTTCTATTCAAGGTATCTTGTTATATCCCACCACTCATTGACCAAAATATCGTGTGTCTTCACTCTGTGACCTCCTTCACTAATTTAAGGGAGATGTTCTTGGTATTTCCTCCTGAGACCTCATGCCCTATTGCGCTAGTGCTTGAATCCTATCCTCTGCACTCCCTTGCAACCCTTCCATCACTTTCTTCGGTGTCACCATCCACTCTCCATCCTCTTGCACTATCTCTCTATAAACTCTCACCTCTACACTAGGTAGTTCTATTTCCTCATCTTCTGTCTCTATCAACGCCTCAAAATCTCCTTCAAATGTCCAAACTTACTCTATTTCTAGTTCATATGTACTATGGTTTGAGTTACTTGCATTCTCTCTTCGATAAATCCTTGTGCTACTTATTACTAGAATGTTCTCTTATAATTCCTGTCTCCTACGCCTTTGTACATTGGTGTGTGTCATTCACCTCTAGTTTTTGTAGTATTCTTTCTTTGTCAATTTGACCCATTTTAACAAAAATGCCAGATTTGATAAGGAATGATGCCAAATATAGCACAGGGATGTATTCTTAGTGTGGAGGTGATTTCTAGTGATTAGAATGATCAATGTACTATCTCTAACTTATCTACCAAGTCGTACAACCGTACAGTCCCTAAAACTACCATTTTATGCCCAATGAACAGCTTGTACGAAAGTCAATTCGACACACTATACGATCCAAAATCATACAATAACATGGCTTATACAATTCTACACTTAACTAATCCTTCATATTTGGTTTTGTAGATTGTCGTACACATTTTTGTAGCGAATAAGTCAATTTCCCAAAACTGCAAAATCGGGTAAGTTATCCTCAATCGCTTGAATTGCCAAATTGGGTAAGTTGTCTTTGTATGATTTGTATGAACTCTGGTGTACAATATGTACAAAATGAAAGTACATCCAAGTTCCAAATTGGATATTCTAATGGGCCAATATCTCTCAGATAGGTTTTTTAAGGGTTTAATATAACAATTAATCCTTTTCCTGTAACATGCAAAACTTATCACTAGGGTTGGAGAGAGATGCAAATCCAAGGGCTACATCTAGAAATTGTACAACAGGGTTCACCACATCCTCAATAATACTTCCATCATCACAGATCATTCTAAAAAGCTTCACCAGTGTTGGATTAATCCATTCTATCACAATAAGACATAAACTAGCCAAAACATTCACTAGAAAGTGCATGCAACATCATTAAGCCATCAATTGTCATTCATCCATGCCAAAATAGTACACAACCTAGAAAAATATAATTGTGCTCATGTGCATATTATTCAGTCTTGATTCACTTAAAACATGGCTGATCTACATCAATTATAGCTAGAAATCATAACATAATAGCATAACTTAGTCAGATTACAACCAGTAAACATCCAGACCTATGAAATTGAAAACGAGGCCTTATATAATGTTGCCCAGGTCGTTCCAAAGTGGTTCTTGAGGCAATTAGTTATTTTACAACTGCCCATGCATAATGGAATGCATTAATTAAGACTTTTACTAAGTCTAACACCTTAATTATAAAACCTATGTGCCATTTCAACTCGAAATTACATTTCTCATGTATTTCATTGTATTTCAGTGCACTTTGTACAGTTTACCTTTGCCTTGTATGGTTTTCCCTCCTGGTTGTACGGTTTACTCCTACATGTACAATTTGTAAAACTTGTACAAACTGTCAAAATTGTCAAAATTGAGCAAATCCCTTTTGTCACTTTCTCTTCTTCTGGGAGGTGGATTTTCTACCTACAACCCGCATCAACCATTTTTCTCCACCCTGCATTGACCATCGTGCTCCAACCCACGAGATTTATTTCCTTGCTCTACCCCATGTATTTGATCATTTTGTGGTCCGCATGAAGGATAGCAGTGTAGAGCATTATATGCTCTAGCCCGCGGTATGTTGTACCCTATGGTGTGCTCCAGCACGCTTCTAGTGAGCGTTGAAAAATGTGCATGCAATTTCAAACCGCAAGATAAAATATCTTGCTCCATGCCACGGTGTGTTGTAGCCTATGACTTGCTCTAGCCTGCGGTGTGTTTCTATCCTGCTACTGCTATGTACCGCACGATGTGTTGTATCCCACGTGGAGTTAAAATTTTCAAATTGTTATCAAAGCTAGCACCAACTCATGGAAGATAAGAAGCAATGGCTTCCAATGGTAACATTGCAGTTACAAAACCTATGTTTCAATGACAAGAACTATGATTATTGGAGCATCCAAATGAAGATCCTATTTGGGTCTAGGGAGCTATGGGAGGTGGAAAATGGTTATATAGAACTGTTGGAATTATGAGCAAGTTTTTTTGTCATTGATGTCAAGAGATTGATGTCCAAGTTCGTTGTCATTAATGGTTTCAAGTGGTTTTTACAAAAAGGCAAAGAAGTAGGTTTAAAAGGAAATCCCGAGGAAGGAGAAGCAGTTTAAAAGGAAATAATAATATTATAATATTCCGGGTTATAGGTTGGTTTGAAGAAAAAAGAGGGCCAAGGAGTTATCAAATTTTAAATCCTCCAAAAGACCCATTTGGTAGATTTTGAAGACTATGGTTTAATTTATTTAAATTTAAATATTTTAACCATAGGTTAAAATTTAAATTTAAATAATTAATTAATGCGCCAAAATTTTAAATAATTAAATTTGATTTAAATTCAATTTTTTTAAGTTCGTCGACGTGTTGGACAATGTGGCATATGGTATAAAAGGGAGCAAGTTTTTTATCAAAAATTATCCATGCGAATTCTTAATGCCCAAATTTTAAATCATGTGTTACATTCATAAAAGGAGGAGAAGAAGATTTGCGTGTGTTAAGGTTTAGAGGGCATATGTGGCAATAAAGATAATGGGAATACCAAACAAGTTTTAAGGTGCTTGGTAGCGCAAGTGGTAGCCAAGGCCTATGTTAGGACATTCGCAAGCACAAGATCGTGGGTTCGATCCACGTGATTGACTTTTGCAAAGGGAGAAGGCTTGTTTTGTTTGCACTGAGTCAGAGAAGAGATAAGACAAAAGGGAATCGTGCGCCCTTTTGATTCCATGAGGACACATAGCCCAATTGGTGGATGCGCTTGGTGTTAGGGCACTTGGTAGGTGAGGTTGTGTGTTTGAACTTCACCGTGGTCATTTTGTTGGGTAGAATAAAATTAAGGTATGCTTCTCACATTTTAATTTGCCAAGGTTTTGATAATTCAGAAATTGCATAGTGTGGAAATTAAAAGGTGGTTTGTGAGTTGTTGAGGGAGATATAAGGGATAATAAAATTAAAATATTTTATTTTGATTTTTGTGGTTAGAATTTATAAAGTAGGAGTGATAAGGTATGCAAGGAATATTATATTTTATGTTTTGAAATAAAGCTATATTGTGTTAATTATTTTGAGAGGAGAAATAAGGTGCATAAAGGAATTTATTGTGAAAGTAAATTTTTGAATCCTTGCTAATTATTTTTGAAGTTTGGATATTATAAGGTGTACTTGAGATTTAATATTTCTGTATGGTGAAATAATTTTGAGGGAAATAATTGAGTGAAGATTTTGAGAAGGATTTTTGTTATCTAACCTTTGAGATTGGCAAAGAGGTTGATTGTGATTGAGATAGGTTTTGAGGTCAAATATTCTTCAAAACAAAAGGTATGGGTATATCATCCTTATGAGTGAAATATTGTTGGCTTGAATGTTATGAAATGCAAAGTTGAAGTGAAAAGGATTGTTTTATAAGCATTGTTGGAAATGTTTGAGTGAGTTTTTCATGTGCATGGTGAAAGAACATGAGTATCATTGTTATGTGAGATTGAGAAATATCTTGAACTGGGGTTTGTGAAAGATCATGAGTATCATTGTTATGTGAGACTGAGAACTATCTTGAACTAGGGTTTGTGAAAGAACATGAGTATCATTGTTATGTGAATTTAGAACCATCTTGAGTCAAGGTTTGAGTTTCATAGTGTGAATTGTTGGAAGTATAGTGAAACACTTGGTTAGGGTTTGGAAGCAATTTGTATTTCATTGAGTGAATGGTTGAGTGAAGTTGGATGAGCATTATTGATTGAATGAATTGGAGTGATAGTTCAATTTATGTGAAATAAATTTTTCTTTATTCTAAATTGATTTTAAAGAGAGTTTGGAAGTGATTGAGTGTTTGTGAGTGTGAAACATATTGAGTCTCTAATCATTCTCTATATATTTCTATGGTTAAACAAGATTTTGAGTGAAACTTGTTTGTGGTCTTGAAGAGGTTTTCTAAAATCTATTAAGTTGATTTTTGTATGCAAGTTTTGCAATTGATTTGAATAAGCTTTTGTGAAAGCTAGTGGACAGATTTTAACAAGTCCTAGAGGGGACTTAAGGATAGAGTTAAGCAAGCTTTTGTAAAATCTTGTGGGCAGATTTGAGTAAGTCCTAGAGGGGATTTAAGGACAAATTTGTGTGAGCTTTTGTGGAAGCTTACAAGTATATTTGAGGTAAGTCTTGGTGAAGACTTGTTGAGTAGATTGGACAAGTTCTAGAGAGGACTTGTTGAACATATTTGAGGTAAGTCTTGGTGAAGACTTGTTGAGCAGATTGAGCAAGTTATTGAGAGGACTTGTGGACAGATTTGAGGTAAGTATTAGAGAAGACTTGAGAGCAGATTGTGCAAGTTCTTGAGAGGACTTGTGGATAAATTTGAGGTAAGTCTTTGATAAGATTTGAGAGCAGTATAAGCAACTTCTTAAGAGGACTTGTGGATAGATTTGAGGTAAGTCTTTGAGAAGAATTTAGAGCAAAGTTAATTGATTTATTTGTTCAAACTTTGAGTTAAGGCTTGGGGTAGATCTAGCAGAGTTTATTTGTGATTGGATCAAGCTTTGTGTTAAGTCTTGAGGATAGATTTGAGGACAGAGTTTGGTGTAGATTTGAGGATAGATTTGAGGACAGATTTTGGTGTAGATTTGAGGATAGATTTATGTCAAACCAAAGACAGACTTGTGAGCAGATTTGTGCTAGACCGAAGGACTATGTTTAGTGCATAATTGAGACATATATTGAGTAGAGCTGAGAGCAAGCTTTGGAGGTGACAAAGTAGAGGATAGTAGTCTCTAGTGGATAGATATCCATTAGCTAGGGTAGTGAGGATAAAGGTCTTCTAAGGGAGGACAGTGGTCTTCAGTGGAGAGATATCCATAAGCTAGTGTAGTAGAGGCAGTAGTCTTCTAGAGGATCACCAGCTAGAGCATAGGAGTTCTCTTGTGGATAGATATCCATGAACTAGCAGAGGGGATTAGTGTATCATGTGGGTTGATGCCCACAAACCAGCAAAGGGGATTGGTGTCTCCTGTGGATAGGTATCCATAAAATTGATTAGGGGATTATTGTCTCCTTTGGACAGAGTTCCATAAACATTGTAATAGGGGACTCCCAAGAGATTTTTTGAGAAACTTTTAGTGAAATATTTTCTCCATGGAGTAGCCCACATTGGGTGAACCATGTTAAATTGGTTTTTCTATTGTGTGTAGTGATTTTTGCATTACTTTGATTACTACTATTGATATTACCATTGATATATTGGATACTATTGTTTGAGAAAGAAAATGTAAAAAGTGGTCTTATACTGTTCACCCCCCCTCTCATTATAAGGTTGTGTTCTTCAAGAAGTAGCATATGTAGCAACGTTGAGTGCTCTCCCAAGCTCAGAAGGTATTATTTTACATAATGCAAGCAGTTGAGGAAATCATTTTCTTGAGAATTACAGCAACAACCAAATCAAAGGAGGCATGGGAAATATTAGCTAGCTCCTTCTAAGGCACCAATAAAGTGAAGTTGGTGAGGTTGCCAAATCTGAGAAGAGAGTTTGAAAATTTGCAAATGAGTGAATCAAAGTCCATGAGAAACTTCTTTACCCGGACAATGGGTATCATCTATAGCACCCTAAAATTGGTGCAGTAAACCTTAGCAAATAATTAAAATTACCTTAGTAATAATTCAAATTCAAATTTTAACCCCGAATCGCCTGTTAAACCGCTTTCCCTATTTTCTATGCCATTTTTAGGATTTGTTGTGACCGTTGGATGATATCGTCGTCGATCAGACGATATCGCCTCAGATCGGACGAATTCATCTGGAGCATAACGTCCAGACGATTTCATCCCAAAACTAATTTTTCAAAATTAGCTTCTGTTCCAACAACTTCTCTAACTTGGGCAGAGACGCATCTGCACCGTTAGAGTCTCCCTCATTGGAGATCTCCCAAATTGGGATGATCTCCAACCTCCCAACCTCCTTCCTATGCCTATTTAATCTTAGGCCCTCCCCTTGACATACCCCTGGCTGAAATTTTCTGTAACACGAGTTTTCTTTGCATTAGAGTATCCTAAATTACTATTTGCCTTCGTATTTTTCCAAGTTTGTTTGTAGGAACTTCACTTTTTTTTAGTCGAAGCAAGCTCAGATCATCACAGACGATCTTGTACAATCTCGAATGATCATGCCCCAATTCGAGACGATTTTGACTACGATCAACATTGGGGGCAATTGGTGCCCAGAGTTTGCACTTTTCTCTTTTCATCTGCTATTTCATTCTGCATTTAGATCAGTTTATTGTTATTTTTTGCTATTCTGCATTTTGGAGTTCACCCATATAGCTTAAGTGCATGATAAGATCATAATTTGTCATTAGAATACTATAATTTACTTGAATTTCTATTCGTAATTATCGTTTTAGTATCTATATTGTCATTTTACACCATTTTCCTTTGTCATCATAGCTGCATTTTCTGTGTTCTGTGTCTATTTCTCTGATTGTAGGTCTCTGACGAATTCGTCTGACGAATTTGTCAGATCTCATACGATCCTGTCAGATTAGAGACGATCTTGTCAAATTCTAGGCGATCTAGATTGCTTCAAAAATTAGAACCTCCATCATACATCCGGATCAGGTATGACTTTTTTCTAGCCTAGTATATTTCCTGTATTCTCTGTTTAATTCTATTTCTATATTCATTTAAACCTGCATTTCATGTAGAACAGTTTAGATTCATTTGGCCAAACCTAGAATTTGAATGATTAAATGTAAAATTGAACACATCAAACACATTCCCAACCTAGGCGTGGAGACTGCCACTAAATGTTTCCTGGTGAACCCCACCATCCGTCAAAAAATCACCTTAATACCCCTCCCCCGAGAGGCGGGACCTTCAAAGGGCCTCTCAGTCCGAGGTATTGTCCCATCCTTCTCGCATCCCCCTTCCGGGCGCGGATCCTTTAGCCTGAAGGTAAGGGTGCAAAAAATTTGGAACGATACATTTTGGTGAACCCGACGTGAAACTAAAACCTTTTGAAAACAAAAAACATAGATGCATTTAAAATCATTAGAAAAACTACTAAGTTGCATATCATGTTTAGATGGTAGCTCCTAAGAAAAGACTAGCTGTCACTATAAATGTTGAAAACCAATTAGCAGCCATAGAGATTAATTCTTTGCTTAGAATAGCTCCAACATATAGAGTCCCACCTTTATGGGACGAACTTGATAGGAGACTAGGTATCATTTCATCTAGATCAATACAACTTAAACAAATCAAGAGGTTTGCCCTAGATAGAATCTTGGATCCTCATCAACTCATTTTTTATCATGAACTTCAGAGAGCTTGCCATAGGTGGTTAGCTTATAGGAGAGCTCTTGTGTCTTCAGAATTGTTCACCTTCGAGGAATACCTCGAGAACGCAATTGTTATACACCAATTCCTAGGTCATGTAGAAGACCAAGAGGTCGTTCTTACGGATAGGGAAAGGTGGAGGAGAGTTCCTAGAGCCGTGTTATATCGAGAGTATTGCCATGAACTTTATTTCTACCAACCAGAGTCCGAGACAGATAATATCACTATAGCACTTTTTGTCAAATTCTTGAAAGAAAATTTTCAATTTGAAGAAGAACATTTCATGACTCCTAAAGAACTTGAGCCCATTAATGATATTTATAAATTGTTTATAGAAAACTAGATCATTGCTTTCATTATTATTATTTCTTGCATTTAGTGTGTTGTTTGTTATCTTTATAATATTGTTATAAAAACCAAAAAAAAAACAAAAAAAAACAAAAAACATAACAAAACCAAAACCAAAACATTTTATTTTAAATACTATAGTAGGTATATAATTAAAATATATACCTCTTAAGCTTGTTGCATATATATATATATATATATATATATATATATATATATTTGCTGAAATCTAAATTTAAGCACAATGCCTAGACTTAGGAATGGTAAACAAACCAGAAGAAGAAGAAGAAGAAGATTGGCTAGGAAACAAAACAAAAAACCCAAATGTCCTTCCTGAGGATTCAATTTCAGAAGGAGGAACTCTAGAACAACCAGAAGATGAGCTGGTTGTAGATGAACAAGAAGAAAATGTTAGAGAGGAAGGATCCTCATCCCCTAGAATGGCTCCAGACGAAACTGTTACTTTTGATAACATAGATCATTTCTGGAAATTTCTCAGTAATAACATTGGTGCTCTTAATATGGCAGTTCGTATTGATAGAGGACAAATTAGTGAAACTCAAGCAACCCTAGAAGAAGGATTTAACATGCACACTAATCCTTTGTCTTTTGTCGATCAAGAAAGTGATAAAGCTGGACCATCCAATAGAGATATGGTCACTATGATTCAGAACATGCAAAAACAACAGGTTACCCAACCCCCTAAGGAACCTGTTATTGAGCCTAAAATCATTCCCACACAAAAGAGACCTTCATTCACTGCTTTATTTCGCCAAACTATCGATCAATATGCTTCAAATCGACAAAAACCTAAAATGAAGCCAAACACCAATTTTCAACAATCTGGGATACAACATAATACAACTTCAAAACTTCTTCATAACACCCTTCCTACCAACAATTTACACAATAGCAATATAGCATCTAATCTTCATGTCCCTCCATCATATGCTCACAAATCCCATATTAATGCCCTACCGAACCAATATGGTGGGCAAACCAAGTATCTGGAAGCCATGGTGAAATAGTTAGCTTCCCGCATGGACCAGATAGATCCCTACCGTCCCTCGTATAATTATCGAGAGATGTGTAGTCAGCCTTTGGATCCCATAGTTGTAGCACAACCATACCCTAAGCACTTTCCCATGCCCGTCCTGCCTATATATAAAGGAACTGAAGATCCCATAGAGCATCTTCGCATGTTTAGGATAGCATGTCATGATATATCACATGATGACTTGCTATTACTAAAAATGTTCCCAAAAATTTTAGGAGGAATGGCATTAGAGTGGTACTATCAATTGCCCACTCATTCTTTGAGGAATTTTGAAGAAATAGCTGAATCTTTTGTCCATCAATTTAGTGCCTACATCGAGAGACACGTGACCATTAAAGATTTATACAACTTAAAACAAGACAAAGATGAATGTTTTGCTGATTTCTTAGCTAGATGGAGGCAGTTGACAGGAAAACTGCACTTTGTGCTACCTTATAGGGAAATGTTGGACATTTTTATTAATAATTTGCAAGAACAACTATCCTATGAATTATCAATTGCTACCTTGACCACCTTCGATCAAGCTATAGACTTAGCTCGAAGGGTGGAAGATGCTCTCATTAGAAGAGGTCAGCTCAAAAGGAAAGATGATGAGAAAACATCCAGAAATCAGTATAAAAATAAACAAGTTGTGGGTGATGGAGTCACTGATAGTAGAAACATTGCTAATGTTCATACTACAAAAACAATGAAGAAGTTTATATTAAAACCTCCTGATAAACCACCTCGAGAATTTACTAGATTGAATCAACCTTTATCAACCATTCTTCCTCAATTACTCGCATGAGGCTTGATTCAATTACCAGCTATCCAGGAACCTGATCCAACTATACCCAGATACAGAGCTGATTTACATTGTGATTTTCATAGAGGACCTGGACATGCTACAAACTCTTGCAAAATATTAAAACATAAAATACAAGACTTGATTGATAATAATGAAATGGAGGTGCAAGCCTTTCAACCTAAACAAAATCCTCCTAATAATGCTCAAAAGAACATTCCCCAAAATCAGAATCAAAATGCCAATCAATCATTGGACATATTTCAACATCCTTTACCAAAACATGGCAAAGAGGTGGCTAATCAAATCGAACATCATAATGTTCCCCCTCCTACCCGATATGTAGGGACTATTAGCGGACAATTACCTATTCAGGATCCTCAAATATTTGGCACAACTTTCTCCATGGTTACGTCCAGACCCCTATATAATACTCAAACACCAGATCCTAGTGATGTAGAATCGGATACTGAAAGTGAAATAGACATCACCTCAAACCAATCGAATAGTTCTAAAAATGAATCAGATCCGATTCAACCTATCACAGATGCTATGGTTCCGAAAGAACCATTTCCTAGAAGAGTTACTACTCGACCCTCTTCTAATCAGTTCCTTCCTAATGAACAAGCCATAAACGCTAGACCGAGACCAATTCAGCGTCTTCAATATAACATTGTAGGTACCATCGGAGTTGTTACCAGACAACGAGGCTCAAAATTCTCAATAGGATCAAACTCAGAATGATGGATCAACTCCATTTATTTTGAAAAATCCCAATAAAGGGAATCATATGTCTAATGTTCAACCTAAGCCTCCTTACAATATTAATGAACAATTATCCAATACTACAGCCAAGAATTTCCCTTTTGGACTTGTTAAGATCTTCTCCTACCCATAGGGATGAGTTAATGCTCACATTAAGCCAAATGATGGTACCTCAAAATATTCAACTTGAAGCCATGTCCAATACTATCATCACTCGAGAAGTCGATTGTATTGACTTTCGAGATAAAGATATCCCACAACATAGTTTACATAAGGATAACCCCTTATATATTACTACCCTAATTGGAGATGTAGCTATTAAACGAGTCTTGATTGATAATGGTTCATCTTTAAACATATGCACTTTTGACTTCTACCAAAGATTTGGCTTTAGGAGTGATGAGATGAAAAGAACGGATATGATTATCAAAGCCTTCAATGACGAGACACAAGAAACGTGTGGAGTCATTACTATACCCTTGCAAGTTGGTCCTAGAACCCTAGATACAACCGTGTTTATTGTACATTGCCCCGCATCGTACAATATACTCTTGGGTCGCCCTTGGATCAATGCGATGCGAGTGGTTCCCTCCACTTTACATCAATGTGTTAAATTTGAATTTAAAAACCAGTTGGTTACCATTCATGGTGATCCTAGACCCTTTGATATGTGTGCTTTGGCAGAACCCATTGGAGTGCAATTTTGCCCCGCTCTGTCATCCACACATCCTAGTTCTTATCATCCATCCAAACGTGTGAAACACACATCCATAACATCATCTACCCCATCAACTACACCTATACATTTAACTCAACCATCTTCTAAACAAACCACATTAGGACCTCGAAAAGACCCTAAACCTACACCCAATGCTTCCTGTTTTACTCCTATATCTTCCATACCCATAGACTCATCCATCGATATCCCTATAACATCATCATCCACTACAGACATTCTTCCCACATCAGAAGATCAAGGAAATGTTCCTTCTACCTCTTATGCTCTCACTGATGAGCTCTTACCTGATTTATCTAAAATTCTTATATCAGAAGAGATCAACATTGCCATGCAGAATTCCCTCCTTTTAAATAAACTCCCACCTTCTCCTCGTACCTTGGGCCTCCCACAACCTATGGGAAGTATCTACCAAGTCAAAAGTTGTGCTTTTGTTTATAAAGGATATGATTGGGGAAGAATACCCCGAAACATCAAGATGCATTGTGATGGATATGCTCGATGCTATTTTGATAATGAATATATTAAAGCTAAACCCATAATGCTTAAATTGGGCTATAAAGGGAAAGGTTTGGGACCTTTCCAAAATGGTATGAAAGAACCTTTTGAGGTAGAACCATGGCCTGCCCGATGTGGTGTGGGCCTATTTCCTAATAAAGGTCAGCCCTTTCCATTTGAGGATGATGACCATCTCGTATGTTATCAAGATTATCTAGATAAACAAGATTCTTTGTATCCCAAGAATAATTCTTCTACCTACAATATGCTATCCATTGCCTATCCTAAAATGATTGCTGAATCCGACGATGAGTTGGAAGGAGATATTTTCCATGATGTCTCCGTTGAAGAGTTGTTACACAATGGTTTTTATTTTGATGGTTCTATACCTACTATAGCCCAACTTGAGGCCACGACTCTGAGAAAAGTATTTAATCGGTTAAGAGAATATCTTATTCGATTAAATCTAGCCAAATGTATATTCGGAGTCAAGTCTGGTAAATTATTAGGGGTTTTAGTTTCTTTACGTGGTATCAAAATCGACCCTCTCAAGATTGCGGCTATCACTGATATGCTCGCACCTACCAATATATCTGAGTTACGAAGTTTACAAGGTAAGCTTCAAGCCATCCGTCGCTTCATCGATAAGTCGGAGGACAAAACCAGTCCCTTTCTTAAGCTCCTTAAGAAGGATGTCCCCTTTAATTGGGATGATGAATGTAAGGAAGCTTTTGAACTTCTCAAACAATACCTCCTCAACCCACCTGTGCTTTCACCGCCTAGACCTGATCGCCCATTTATCCTGTATATTTCTGCTTCAGATTTTGCTTTAGGAGCTATGTTAGCTCAACTTGATGATGAGAAGAGAGAACGTGCTAATTATTATATTAGCCAAACTTTAATTAGTTATGAAACCCGCTACACAGTATTAGAAAAACTATGTCTAGCAGTCGTATTTTCTACATAGAAATTATGCCATTATATGCTCAGTCAGAAAACATATGTCATTGCTAAATATGATCCCTTGCGGTATCTCATGAGTCGACCTTATTTATCGGGTCATACAACAAAGTGGGTTCTTGCTCTAAGCGAGTTTGAACTCACGTTCATAGGATAGAAGTCTGTTAAGGGTCAAATCATAGCAGATCAATTAGCTGCTGCACCCTTAGAGTCTACCCATCCCCTCATCATTGAGTTTCTTGATGAATGCCTTCAATTAGAGGCAGACCATGTTGAACAATGGTCCTTATACTTTGATGGAGCCCGATGCATGAGTGGGGCTGGTGCAGGTATTATTTTAATATCTCCACAAAAACACATTATACCTTTGTCCTTTAAATTAACATTTGCTTGCACCAATAATACTGTTGAATATGAAGCTCTAATCCTTGGATTACGAGCTGCCTTGGCGCTAAAAATTAAACATTTGCTAGTTTTTGGTGATTCTCAACTTGTTATAAACCAAATTAATGAAGTTTATCAGACCAGAGATGATAAATTACGCCCATATAAAGCATATGTTTTGCAGTTGTTGTCCTTGTTTGATAAAGTTACCTTGGAAGCTATTCCTCGAACTAGCAACCATGCGGCTGATGCTATGGCCGCAACTGCCTCTCTTCTGCCCTTGGAGTTAGATGACGAATATGCCACCATCATTATTCATCGACTCCAGGAACCCTCTTCAAATAAGTCATGCTTAGAACCTTTGGATGTGTTTCTAATCAATGAAACTACTCCTGAACCTTGGTATATGGATATATTTGATTTTCTTCACAATGGGACTTTCCCTGCCAGTTCTAATAGAAACCAACGTCGGTTATTACGTAGACGAGCAAGTCGATTTGTAATAATTGGCAATACTTTATATAGGAGATCTTTTGAAGGTATCCTATTGAGATGTTTGAATCTAGAAGAATCCAAATCAGCTTTGAGTGAAGCCCACGATGGATCTTGTGGAGGACACTTCAGTGGTAGTGTCATTGCTAAAAAGCTCCTTAGGATAGGCTACTTTTGGCCTACCATGGAAACTGATGCACATGATTATGTGTGCCATTGTGACAAGTGCCAAAAACATGCTGACCTTGTCCATGCCCCTGCACAAGAACTGTAGGCTATTTCATCTCCTTGGCCCTTTTCAAAATGGGGCTTAGACATTATTGGCAAAATTAATCCTGTGTCATCTGATGGACACAAATTCATCATAACCGCCATCGAGTATTTTACGAAGTGGGTTGAAGCTATGCCTTTAGCTTCCTGCACTGGAACACAAGTCTCTAAATTTATTTTTAATCAAATCATTTGTAGGTTCGAAATTCCTGCAAATCTCATCTCAGACAATGGAACTTGTTTCAAAAATAAATATGTTAAGAAATTATGCCAAAAATATAAGATTCAACATCGTTGGTCCACTCCCTATTATCCTTAGGGTAATGGCCAAGCAGAAGCATCTAATAAAACATTAATTAAAATCCTTAAAATATTGGTCAATAAATCTGGCCGTGACTGGCACATTCAATTATATCCAGCTTTGTGGGCATATCGCACTAGTGTTCGTACTCCCACAGGTACTTCACCTTTTGTTTTGGTTTATGGCGTTGAAGCTGTTTTTCCCTTTGAATTAGAAGTTCCTTCTTTGGCTCTATTACTTCAAGATACCGAAGTAGGAGATGAATATCGAGCTGGTAGACTCAGTCAGCTGGAACTCCTAGATGAAAAGTGCATCAATGCTTTGGAGCATCTTCGTGCCTACCAAAACAAGCTTAAAAGATCATATGCTAAGAAAGTTCGTCATCGATCCTTTGAGGTCGACGACCTTGTTTTAAAAGAAAATCAAAAAAATACTAATGCAACTAAAGACCTTAAAGGTAAATTTGAACCCAACTGGCTTGGACCATATATTATCACTGCTAAATTTGAATCGAGAGCATACAAATTAGCTACCTTAGATGGTAAATATTTAAAAGAACCTATGAATATTATGCATCTTAAGCGATATTACGCATAAAATTTGGTCATTTCATCATTTGTATATATTTTGCATGTTGTCTCATTTTAAAAATGTATAAAAATGTTTAAACAAAAACAAACAACAATATTATTGACTCTTTCGAAACCAAAAAAATAATAATAATAAAGAGGAAAGAGAGAGTCAAAATTATCAAACTCCTCAAAAATATTTGTTGTATATATTTCTTCTTAAAGTATTGCAGTTATATTTTCAAATTATTTTGGATAAATTAGCATTTATTTGGAATCTCTCACTTTTGCAAACACAAAAATAAATATCTTGATTTTATCAGGCATGATTACTAATCTCTCTTATATCAAAGTCCACAAAATTCAATTAAATAAAGTTTGAGCCAAGAGAATTGATCTTGTTATTTACTTAAACCAAGCATATCCTTTCACAATAAAATGATTATATTTGTAATGTCCATGCTATGCTACATAGTAGAAGTGGTTTCTTGAGCGAAAAGTTTCCCCTGCTATCCTATCATGCACATGGTCTAGAATCTTTGAGAATTGACAAAAGGACAAGCTCACCCCTACCCGGAATAAAAATCCCTTGCTCTACAGCCTAATCCGAGCAAGTATCCCTAGAATAGGAAGCAAAAGAAAAAGAAAAATCAAGCAAAATCATGAGAAAAAAGAAGCATTATTTCAGAATCATTTTGTACTCTCTTAGCACTATTTCAGCATTATCTCAAATATCAAAGCAAAAGATACGAAAAAAAAAAATAAAAAAAGAAAAAGAAAGCAAAGAAAGCGAAACAAGCAAAAGCAAAAGCAATAAAATCCCTTTCCCTACCCATTGAAAAGAAAAGAAGGGTTGATGAGCTTGAATCCCTGGAATTCTCAATTATTCAAAAACCGTGAGGTAAGCCCCATAACAGGTGGTTTGTGCCCAACCCGCTTGGCCTTGGGTAACTCCTAGCGTGGTGATATGTCGTTACATTAGCGACCTTCTTTTGTACAGACCTATGTCTGCTTATGGATTAGCTAGCTCTTGATAACCCGACTTACATAGTAGTCTGGTATGGTTATATGCATCTAAATCATGGTTAATGAACACTTATTTGGTCAAGGCAAATTACTTGTATCAAATTATCTTGCTCAAAATTGGTGAATGAACAATACAATCGCACACACATTTGTATTTGAGAGATTTTGTATCATTATGATAAATCAAGATCGGTAATGAATTCACATTTGCACATGAGGATTCCTTATAAATCTACATTTCTCTTTGAGATAATTTAAGATATTTTTGCAACTTTTTCTAGAATAATTTTATTCTTTTATTTCAGAATTTTTGTTTTGTATCAAAGCAATTACATACATCTTATCACAAAATCTCAAAAATAATTTCAAACAAAATGTTTTCATATTATTATATTTTCTGTTTATCAAAAGTCAAAAATGCATCTTGCAATAAAACCAACAATTTATTTTCTTCTTTGGATTTTGCGATGATGGTATAAGTCTATACCTATAATTCTATGCCTAGCGCAAACCATCATTCTAATTTTCTTTTCCATGTATTTTAAAACAAAATTCATCAAAACATGTGACTTGCATCATTATGTTACACAATTATGCTTTACAAACAAACAAACACTTATTCTATTTCATGACATTATGTTCAAATTCAGTTTTTGCAACCATGGTATAAATTCTAAGGAATTGTTCAAAATTTTATCACACTTAGGAATTTATGCCTAGCAAAAATCATTTTTAAAAAATATTTCATGCATAATATTTTCATGGAAATCTGAAAACAAATCACCATCATCATCATCATTTGCATCATTACAACACCAAGTCTTAAGACAGTCTCTTAAGCACTCTTTTACTTTTAACAATATTTCTATACTAGGATTAGCTTGACGACCGAGTGAGCGGCGACTCCATGAAATGGTCTATAATAGTGACAATGTCCTTTGAAATTATTGTTAGAAGTCCCTTTTATTTTTTATCAAATCACACCACAACCACCAATTTGTTTACATCAGATTATTTCATTTAAATTTTAAAAGCATGACATTCAAACCATAATATTTCCAAACGACATAATTACATGAATCATCAAATCAATCACATCAAAACATTAAAGCATCATACAAACACATAAGACAAGTCATATGATCAAAAATATCTCATCTATATATATCTCAACAATATATACATCATCTCAAAACTGGATCGGTATGCCACAATCTGTACCTCGGCATACTCAATCCTCTATCAAAAATAATAAACACTATGTATCAATCTATGCAGTGCAGTCTGTAGCAGCTAGCCTCGAGAACCTCTCGAGCTCTCAGCCTCATCTCCTCCCCCGCCCTGAGGTGGATGAGGTGGCCCCATCGTAGTCCGTGTGGTGCTATGAGTCCTGGACTCTGATCGTGATGATGTCCTCGATGACCTCATCATGATAGGCTCCGCAATGGGGGTCGACAATGGTAACCTCTGCTCCTCTGGCACCATATGGTGGTATAGCGTCTGATAGAATGTGATCTGGGCAATAGCCCGTGCTAGGTCCCGAGTGCTCGCCCTCTCGCTCCGTGCTCTGAGGCGTGCGACCTCATCTCCGAGCTGTGTGGCCTCCTCTCGGTGTCGTGCAGCCTCATCCTGCAAGGACTGCACCTGAGCCTCGGAGACGGATAGTCTCCGCCCGGAGAGTAGCCATCTCGCTACTCTCTCCTACCTCGACACCCTTGCCCTTATCGGGCGATGGTGGCCTCTCTCTCCATGGAGAAGGGGGTCTCTCCTCCCTCCTCTCCCGTTGTCGCGGCCTCTACTAAGCCTGTGGCCTCCTCTGCTCTCTCCCACCATGACCTTGTGCCACCTCAATGGCCGCCTGGCATCGCCTCCCCATCCGATGCACAACTACATGAATCAGACCCTGAGCCCTCGTCATCCAAGGAGGGCGGATGCCTGCGTACCAGGCATCATAGCCGTCAGCAACCCCTGCGTCATCCCCATCCACTAGCTGAATGGGGGCATCGTCCGTGTCCTCACTCCAGAAGCGCTACATATCTGGAGCCCCGCTGACTGTAGTGTTATCCCGGACGGTCCGAGAAAACTCGTAGTCCCTGAGAGATGGGATCCCCTGTTGTAGACCGAACTGCCTCAAAACTCGGTCATAGCGGTGGAGCTCCACCTCTCTCCTCTCCATCCTCAGCCAACAGGTTCACCTAATGCAAGCCAGCTCCTGTCCATCCTCGGCCCACCCTGGATGATCTCTCCAAGGCCTCTAGGTGATCTGGTCGGAGACAAGGTCATCAAGTAGTCTCCGGGACATTGGCAGATCTATCCGCCGCTATGACCCTCTCTGGAGCCACCAGTAGAAAACTCGGGGCCTCTCCCCATCAATCCCTGTCAGTGGGAGCCCTACCGACCTCCGCACCATGATGTGCTCCCAACACCAAACCTATAGTAGTGATGTCATGACCAGACATCGGTCGCCCTTGTATACGACCCCATGCAGGATCCTATACAATCGACATAGTACAAAGCTCCCCCAAGAAAACCTGTACCCGTGGTCTCTCATGTCGTAGACCACATCTATCAGTAGCCATGGTAGTCTGCATCCACTCTGATGGCATAGCAACAGACCACCTACCACCCCAGCCAAAACCTATGTCAGTCTAGATGCCCCAGGCATCTGGCGTAGCGACTCGATGTTCACTCCGCCCTTCTCTAGGGCGAAGCTCGGATCTCCGCACAGTCGCATCATCGCGTGGCCCCGATTGGCCATGGGAGTTATTAGCCATCCTTGTATGGGGATCCTCAAAATCCTCCATACATCCTCCAATGTGGGAGTCATCTCCCTTGTCGATAACCAAAAACAAGAAGAACCCGGATACCACCTCTCTGCTAGGGCTGTCAATAGCCCCATATCTGTAGAAACCTGTGGCATATCTGCCACATGCTGCAAGCCGACTTGAGCCAACTGATCTCGCTCTACTCGAGATAGAGCGGCCAAGTCATCCCTCAGCCCATCGTATTTCCATTCTCGGCTCTTTAGTAATCCTCTCTGCAACATAAATAACAAAATAATAAAAATCATTAATAAAACAGTGATTAAAAATGTAAGTAAAACAAGTTCAATTTCATACAAATGATGATATCGTCCACTATTGGACGATATCGTCCAAAATTTGAGCAAATTCGTCTCCGATTTTGCAAGAGGGAATCGTCCCTTATTGTACGCAATCGTCCCCATATCGCCGATTTCGCCCTTGGACGAAATCAGCGATATCGAGACGATTTCGATGAAATTGAGACGATTTCGTCCCGACGACGTCGACGGCCCAAAAATGGCCGTGATGCTCAAAAATCATTCAAAATTAATCTAAAAAGCATGAAATTCAAAATTAAAGCATTCTAAATTAAGTTTGGACCCTTACCCGTAGCCCGCACTGGACCTCTGTCGATCTGTGCACTGTCTCGACCATCTTGTCTGTAGAGCTCTAGAAACCAGGAAAATGAACAGTAAACAATGAATTAGGGTTTTACCCTATTTTTCTTAATTTTATTCAAAAACACTTAACAACATTTTAAAATTTTTCTTTTTCGCGTTTTTACCTCAAACGTTCGATTTGGGTAAAAACACGGAGGGGGCACCATAGTAAGTTGTCGTACGATTCGACCTAGAATCGTCGCCTAAAAATGGGAATAATTTTTGCTTTCTCGTAGATCGAGAAGAACTCATCTTTAACGCATTTTCTTCAAAAAATTCACTAAAGAGGGGGCAAAATGTAGCACCCTAAAATTGGCGCAGTAAAACTTAGCAAATAATTAAAATTACCTTAGTAATAATTCAAATTCAAATTTTAACCCCGAACCGCCTATTAAACCGCTTTCCTTGTTTTCCATGCCATTTTTAGGATTTGTTGTGACCGTTGGACGATATCATCGCCGATCAGACGATATCGCCTCAGATCGGACGAATTCGTCTGGAGAAGAACGTCCAGACGATTTCATCCCAAAACTGATTTTTCAAAATTAGCTTATGTTCCAACAACTTCTCTAACTCGGGCAGAGACGCGTCTGCACCGTTAGAGTCTCCCCCGTTGGAGATCTCCCAAATTGGGATGATCTCCAACCTCCCAACCTCCTTCCTATGCCTATTTAATCTTAGGCCCTCCCCTTGACATACCCCTGGCTGAAATTTTCTGTAACACGAGTTTTCTTTGCATTAGAGTATCCTAAATTACTATTTGCCTTTGTATTTTTCCAAGTTTTTTTGCAGGAACTTCATTGTTTTTCAGTCGAAGCAAGCTCAGATCGTCACAGACGATCTTGTACAATCTCGGACGATCATGCCCCAATTCGAGATGATTTCGACTGTAGTCAACATTGGGGGCAATTGGTGCCCAGAGTTTGCACTTTTCTCTTTTCGTCTGTTGTTTCATTCTGCATTTAGATCAGTTTATTGTTATTTTCTGCTATTCTACATTTTGGAGTTCACCCATATAGCTTAAGTGCATGATAAGATCATAATTTGTCATTAGAATACTATAATTTACTTGAATTTCTATTCGTAATTATCGTTTTAGTATCTATATTGTCATTTTACACCATTTTCCTCTATTAGTATTGCTGCATTTTCTGTGTTCTGTGTCTATTTCTCTGATTGCAGGTCTCTGACGAATTTGTCAGATCTCAGAGATGATCCTATCAGATCAGACGATCCTGTCAAATTCTAGGCGATCTTGACTCGCTTCAAAAATCAGAACCTCCATCGGACATCTCGGATCGGGTATGACTTTTTCTAACCTAGTATATTCTCTCGTATTCTCTATTTAATTCTATTTTCTATATTCATTTAAACCTGCATTTCATGTAGAACAGTTTAGATTCATTTGGCCAAACCTAGAATTTGAATGATTAAATGTAAAATTGAACACATCAAACACATTCCCAACCTAGGCGTGGAGACTGCCACTAAACGTTTCCTGGTGAACCCCACCATCCGTCGAAAAATCACCTTAATACCCCTCCCCCGAGAGGCGGGACCTTCAAAGGGCCTCTCAGTCCGAGGTATTGTCCCATCCTTCTCGCATCCCCCTTTCGGGCGCGGATCCTTTAGCCTGAAGGTAAGGGTGCAAAAAATTTGGAACGATACATCATCAACCAAATGAGGTTGAATGGCAAAAAATGTTGAGAACTAGAGAATTGTAGAGAAGATACTGAGAAGCCTACCAGCTAGGTTCGACTCAATGGTGATTGTGATTGAAGAATCAAGGGATTTAACAAGCCTTTTAGTATATGAGCGTATGGGTTCTCTGCAAACACATGAACAAAGACTGAGCCGATCATTTCAGTCCTCATTAGATCAAGCATTTAAGATGCAAGTCTCATTCTGAGATAATAGCATAAGAGAAGAATCCCACCAAGGTGCCTCAAGTTCTCAAGGAGGAAGAGGACATAGCAATAGAGGCAATCGTGGAAAAGGTGACAAGAGATGAGGAAGGTCAAACTCTAGTAAAGGTGAGAACAGCTACAACTTCCATCAAGCAGAAGGAAGAGGCAATGGCATAAATCAGCAGGGAAGATCAAATCAGAGGTATGACAAATCAAAGATCCAATGTTATTATTGCAAGAAATTTGGCCATTTTAGTTATGAGTGTAGAAAGAATTTGGCCAAGGATAATAAGCAACAAGCCCACTATACAAATGAAAATGAAAATGTAGAAAGTAGAGATGCATGTGGGAATTTATTTTTAACTTGCAATACTGAAGAAGAGAGACAAAGGAATACTTGAAATTTTGATAGTGGGTGCAGTAACCACATGTCTAGAAATATAGGAATGTTCTCACAGTTTGATGAAACCATCAAATTTGAGGTGAATATGGGGAACAATAGTAAGGTACATGTCATGGGCAAAGGGAAAATCATAATCCATACTAGGAAAGGTGAAAGGAAGCACATATCTTGTGTATTATGTGTCTGGGTTGAAGCATAACTTGTTAAGCGTTGGATAGCTTGTGCAGAAGGGGAACACTGTACAATTTAAAAATGGAGCTTGTATCATTTGGAACAAAGAGAATGGGCTCGTAGCAACTATAGCCATGACAAAGAATAATATGTTTCCTCTACATATTCAAATTGAATTTATACTTTTATTTAGTGTAGTTGTGAAAGATGCTACCTGGGTGTGGCATCTCATATTCGATCACCTGAGTTTTAGTGGCCTGAACCTATTGTACAAGAAACATATGGTGAAGAGTTTATAGAGCAATCCAATCAAGTTTGTGAAGGTTAATTAGTCGGTAAGCAACACAGAGATGTGTTTCCTACCAGATAGTCATGGAGAACTTCATAGCCATTGGAGCGAATGCATTCAGATATTTGTGGTCGTATGCAAACCAAAACATTTGTCGGTAATAAGTATTTGCTAAATTTTATAAATGATTTCAGTCGGAGGACATGGGTATATCCCATCAATAAAAAGTCATAAGCTTTCAACAAATTCAAGGAGTTCAAGGCTTTGGTTGAAAAACAAAGCGACTATTATGTGAAGACTCTCAAAACAGATGGAGGAGGTGAATACATCTCCAATGAATTCCATAATTTTTGCAAAGCAAATGGAATTCAAAGGCAGTTCACTGCCATATACACACCACAATAGAATGGTGTTGTAGAGAGGAAGAAGAGAACCATAATGGAGATGACACAAAGCATGTTGAAGGTAAAGAATTTGTCGCATGATTTTTGGGCAGAAGTTGTAGCTTGTGCAGTTTATTTGCTGAATAAGTATCCCACGAAGAGTGTAAAGGACAAGATTCCTCAAGAAGCATGGAGCAACCAGAAGCCCAATGTTGCTCACTTAAGATTTTTTGGGTGCATATAATATGCACACATTCGATATGAGAAGAGAAATAAGCTTGATGACAAAGTAAAAAAATACATCTTCACTAGTTATAGTGAAGAATCAAAGGCTTATATGTTGTATAACCCTGTCACAAAGAAGTTGATTATAAGACGAGATGTGAATTTTATGGAAGATGAAGCTGGGAACTGGAAATCCGAGACTGGTCAGCAAGAGCCAGCAATCATTGAGTTTGAGGACTTGGATGAAAACAAAGTGCATCCACCTGTAGCTTCAAGCAGTAATATTGGTTCCAGTAGTAGCAATGCCTCATCATCACAGTTGCCTCCACTTGCAAGCAAGATCTCCAACTTAAAGACACCATAAAATATAAGGAGCTTGCAAGACATTTATGAGGTAATTAGAAATGAAATTGAAGAAGTAGAACATTCTGATTGTCCTTTATTTTTTTAGCGTGATCCAATTTTATTTGAAGATGCAATTAAGAATAGAAAATTGGTGAAAGCTATGGATGATGAGATAGAAGCCATAGAGAAGAATCAAACCTGGCAATTAATGGATCTTCTAGCAGGCAAAAAGACCATTGGAGTAACATGGGTATATAAAACCAAGTTTAATGCCCAAGGTGATATTGATAGGCATAAGGCTAGACAAGTTGCAAAAGGCTACAAGTAGAAATTAGGGATTGACTATCATGAGGTATATGCACCTGTAGCGAGACTTGACATAGTTAGGATGATTCTAGCATTAACAGCCCAAAAATATTGGAATTTGGAATGTTTACCAGATGGATGTCAAGTCTGCATTCCTCAATGGAGTGTTGGAATAAGAGGTCTACATAGACCAGCCACCCGACTATGAGCTAGAAGGGCATGAAGGCAAGGCCTTGAAACTCAAGAAAGCCTTGTATGGGTTGAAGCAAGCACCCAGGGCTTGGTATAGTCACATTGATGCATACTTTCAAGATAATGGGTTCATCAAATGCCCATATGAGCACACTCTCTACATGAAGACAAACGTAGAGGAGGAGATGATAATAGTTTACTTGTATGTAAATGATTTGATCTATGCTTGTAGTTTAGACATGTCATGAAGAAGGCTAGTAAGTTTTTGCCTCCAATATCCGGCTATATGTATAAGTCGATGCAATCTTTCTATACTATAGGAAATCAGAACTGAGAGCAGATCAGAGTTGCAGAGCGAAAGCATGGAGTAAAGCCAGGAGTTGAAGTCGTAGCCTTCAGAAACTCCTCTGTGATCAATATGTGGATGCCTCTATGTAATATTTTGCATGTTTTTAATCTAACTTAGCAAATATAGGTTTCATTTCTTCTATCTTGTTGTTGAGCATGTTCTATCCCGTTGGAAAACCTTTGCAATATCTCGCGGTGTAGAACAAGCAGCAACATAGAACAAATATGTTCTAGCCCGCTTGTGTTTATTGTCGGATATGCTGCATCCCACACGACAAATGCTTTGAAATATGTACCAAAGATTTAGAATCGTGAAGTAGGACATATTTTTGTCCTTGTCATAGCTCGCACAATTTCCTTTGCTGCGGCATGCATCAACCATTTTGCTCCACCCCGCGTTGACCATCGTGCTCCAATCTGCATAATTTATTTCCTTGCTCAACCCCATAGGCTTCATCATTTCGTGGCCCGCATGAATGATAGCAATGTAGAGCGATGTGTCATACCCTCCGATGTGCTCCAAGACACTCTCGATGAGCATTGAAAACTGTGCACGCAATTTCAAACCAAGGAACAGTGAAGTTTTTTTTTTTAACAACCATCGGGAGCGCAGGGCGAAGGGAGGGGCCCAAAGTTGGGCTATGCACCTGAAGTCAGGTTGCACTCCCGAAGTCTGATTGCGCTCCCAGTTATTGCACAGTCGGGCTATGCAAGTTTTACTTGCGTAGTCAACTGTGCATGGGATTATGTGGACAGTCGGGTTGCACATGAAAAGTGTGTGCAATCAGGCTACGCATAGAACAAAGTGCTAAGTCTGAGAGCGGTTGGTCAATGCCCGACTGCGCTGGTCAAAGGCAACAAAGTCCGACTTCGTTGCGCAGTCGGGTGGACAGCTCCAGACTTAGGCAAATTTTTGCCTTGCAAACTTTTGCTATCCGGAGGCTTGTGCGGCTACCGTGATGGTTTCCTTGGCTTGGCAAGAACTGTATGGAGAGAGAAACATCGAATCTAAATGCAATGTTTGGGATCTGAGTTCAAACTTATAGAACACAAAATAAAAATGCTCTGAGGCAATTGTACAAACAACAACAAATTTTATGCAGACAAAGATAATCGCAAACCCTATAGATGCCTTAAACAACAACAAATTTTATTCTTATAAGACGAGGGTTACAAAAGTCTTCAACTGAGGAAAATCTAACATCTGTAGACTAAAGCTGCAGGATAAACTGAGAGGGAAAACAAATGTCGATTCTGCTGCTCGGATATTAAACAGATGAGCTACACTACTGCTCACTGAAACGATCTTGTCTGCTACTTTGCAAATGGTTGTTTTTCTCTTGCCTATTTCTACAAATTTCCCCCACTCTCCACACTTTTTCTGAAGACCCAAATTGCCTTATATAGCTACGGGGAGAGGAAGATAGAGGTTATCCTCTGACAGGTTCTGACATACCCTGAACTAGGGTTTCTAACCAATCGTCGAACTGGCATTAACTTCTGCGGTGATCTGATCTATCAAACATCACATCTGTCAGAAGGCATGTGTGACATCAAGTCAAAAATTTTGCTGGGATCCCCGACTATGCAAGCGTAGTCCGGCTTCGTCCAAGTTTGGAGCGTAGTCCGGCTTTGCCCAAGTTCGGAGCGCAGTTTGGCGGAGGCGTGAAATCGGGATTAATATTTCTAACACCCTCCTTTAAGCCTGATTTCATGAGCGCTTTGACTCCAAGTTGCTCTCGCAATCTGCTGAAGTCTTCCTCCTTCAAAGGCTTCATGAAAATATCTGCCAACTACTCCTTGGATCTGCAAAACTACAGTTGAATTTCTCCGGACTTCACCAACTCTCTGATGAAGTGATAACGAATATCGATGTGCTTCGTCTAGCCATGGAACACTGGATCCTTTGATAGTGCGATGGCCAAATTTTTATCACAAAAAATTGTTGTCACGCCTTCCTGAGGATAGTTTAGTTCATTCAGAACTCTTTGCGGCCAAACTGCCTGGCATGCGTCTAACGTGGTGGCGACATATTCTGCTTCGACTATGGACAATGCAACGATGGGTTGCTTCTTGGACGCCCATGAGACTACCCCTAATCCAAGATGGAAAGCATACCCGAAGGTGCTCTTCTAATCGTCGATGCTGCCAACCCAATCACTTTTTGTGAAGCCCACCAGTTCCAACTGGTCCTATCTGGCATCAAATAGGCCATTGTTTCACATCCCGTTGACATAGCGCAAGATCCTCTTGCCTTCTTGCCAATGCGTGTCCTTTGGATTCTCCATGAAACGGTTGATCAGACTAACTCCGAACATCAGATCTAGCTGAGTTGTAGTCAAATACATCAGACTACCAACTAGCCTCTTGAATAGTGTTGGATCTACATTCCTCCCTGAATCCATCTTGCTCAGATTCAAACCTATGGCTACAAGTGTGATGGCAGGTTTGTTGTCCTCCATCTTGAACCGCTTCAGGACATCCTTCGCATACTTGCCCTGAGAAATGAAGATGCCATCTGTTAATTGGTCAACTTCAATGATGAGAAAATACTTCATCAGCCCTAAGTCCGTCATCTCGAACTCCTTCTTCATGGTTCTTCTGAACTGGGCAAATGGTGTTGTGTTGTTGCTAGTGTAAATTAAATCGTCCACATACAGGTAGATGATTATGAGCTCACCTACATCATTTGTCTTCATGTATAGGGTGTGCTCATATGGGCATTTTACAAACCCATTTTCCTAAAAATAACTGTCAATCCGGTTGTACCAAGCCCGGGGTTCCTGCTTCAAACCATAGAGGACCTTCTTCCGCTTCAAGACTTTGCCCTCCTGGCCTTCAATTTCGTAACCTGGTGGCTGGTCTATGTAGATCTCTTCCTCCAACACTCTGTTGAGGAAGGCTAACTTGACATCTATCTGGTACATCTTCCAACCCTGTTGGGCTACCAATGCCAGGATCATCCTGACTGTGTCAAGTCGGGCTACAGGCACATAAACCTCATGGTAATCGATGCCTGACTTTTGCTTGTAACCCTTCGCCACTAGTCTGGCTTTATGCTTGTCAACATCTCCTTGGGCGTTGAACTTTGTCTTATACACCCACTTGACCCCAATCGTCTTCTTCCCTACTAGAAGATCTGTCAGTTTCCATGTATCATTTTTTTAAATGGCTTCAATCTCCTCGTCCATAGCCTGCACCCACTTATGATTCTGACTTGCATCTTCGAACTCTATTAGATCAACTTCAATAAAAAATGCAAAGTCAAAGTACTCTTCATCTACATGGGTTTGGGTTTCCTCGTAGATTTCTTGCAAGCTCCTTGTCTTCACTGGTGTCACCAGGTTCTAGATTCTACTTGCACATGGAGGCGACCGAGATGGAGTGGTTGTGCTACTGCTGGCACCGCTGTTGCTATTGGAGGTTGTAGGTGGCTGCACACTTCCTTCTTCCAAGTCAACAAACTCTACTACTGCTGGATCTGACTGGCCAGTCTCTAACTTCCAGTTCCAGGCTTCATATTTAAGAAACTTCACATCACGACTGATGATGAGCTTCTTCGTCACAGGTTTGTACAGCCTATATGCCTTCGTCTACTCACTGTACCCTGTGAAAATGCACTTCTTAGCTCTATCATCCAACTTCTGCCGCTTCTCTTCTGGAACATGTGCATATGCAATGCACCCGAACACACGTAAGTGAGACACACTTGGCTTCACACCACTCCAGGCCTCCTGAGGGATTTTGTCCTTCACGCTTTTGGTGGGACCTATGTTTAGCAGGTAGACTGCACATGTTAAAGCTTCTACCCAAAATTCATGCGGTAATCCCTTCACCTTCATCATGCTTTGTGCCATCTCCATGATGGTCCGGTTATTCCTCTCAGCTACGTCGTTCTATTGTGGCGTGTATCTAGTAGTGAACTGCCTTCGAATTTTGTGCTGCTTGTAGTAGTTATGGAATTTTTTGGAGATGTATTCACCTCCGCCATCTGTCTTGAGAATCTTGATTTGATATCTTCTATGTTTCTCCATCAGAGCCTTGAACTCCTTGAATCTGGCAAATGCTTATGACTTCAGCTTGATGGCATAGATCCAAGTCTTTCGACTGAATTCATCTATGAACATTAAGAAGTATTTGTTGCCGACAAACGTGCTGGTCTGCATCGGATTGCAAATGTTTGAGTGCACCAGCTCCAGTGGTTGTGATGCTCTCCAAGACTGACCGAAATGGAACGAATCCCTATGTTGTTTGTCGACTAAGCAGCCCTCACAAACTTGATTTTGCTACTCTATCAAGGGTAAACCCTTCACCATATGCTTCTTATGCAGTTGATTCAAGCCACTGAAGTTCAGGTGACCAAATTTGAGATGCCACAACCAGGTAGCATCTTTCACAACTGCACTCAGATACATCAATGATTCATTTTGAATCTACAGCAAAAACATTTTATTCTTCATCATGGACACGGTAGCAATCTGCCCATGCGACTTGTCTTTGATGGTGCAAGCTTCGTCTTTGAACTGGATCGTATGTCCATTTTGTATGAGTTGTCCAACGCTCAACAGGTTGTGCTTTAGGCCAGGCACATAGTAGACGTCACAAATCTTCTTCCATTCACTGTGCCTGGTGCAGATGAGGATCTTTCCTTTCCCCATTATGGGAACCTTATTGTTTTTCCCCATCTTCACCTCAGACTAGATTGTTTCATCCAGTTGGGAGAACATCTCCTTGTTCCCCATCATGTGGTTGTTGCACCTGCTGTCTAAATACCAGACATTCTTTTGGCACTCCTCAATGTTGTAAGTCAACAGCACGTTTCCTCCTGTCGCATTTTTGGTTTCATTTGTGTAATGGGCTTGTTGCTGGTTCTGCTTTGCCATCCATTTTCTACACTGTGAGATGTAATGGTTGAACTTCTTGCAAAAATAGCATTGGACCTTTGACATGTCCTTCTTCTGACCAGATCCAGCTTGCTAATTTTTTGAACTGCCTCTTCCACCTTGCTGATGGAAATTACAGTTGGTCTCTCCTTCGCTAGGGTTTGACCGTCCTCTTGCTCCGTGAGAACTAGAGATGCCATGGTGGGAATCTTGTATGTCGCTATCTCGAAACGAGACCTGAGACTTGAATGCTTGCTCTAGAGAGGTCTGAGACGAACGGCTCAGCATTTGTTCATGTGTCTGCAATGAACCCATGAGCTCGTTTGTCAAGAGGGTTGTCAGATCCCTCGACTCTTCGATTGCTATCACAATCGAGTCAAACTTGGCAAGCAGACTTTTGAGAATTTTCTCCATGATTCTCTGGTTCTACATAATTTCTCTATTCAACCGCATCTGGTTGATAATGTCCGTCGTTCGGGTGAAGAAATCACTCATGGACTTGGACTCACTCATCTGCAGATTTTCAAACTCCCTCCTGAGCATTTGCAGCTTCACCAACTTTACCTTATTGGTGCCCTGGTACGAGCTGGCCAGAATCTCCCAGGCTTGCTTCGCCTTGGTGGCTGATGCGATCCACGGGAAGATGGACTCCTCGACCGCTTGCATGATGTAGCAAAGGGCCTTATGGTCCTTCGTGTTCTCTTTCAACATGTCCTTGTCTGCTTAAGAGAGGGCGGACAGTGCTGCTGCATCTGCCAGTTCTGGGTAGTCATTCTCGACTAACTCCCACAGATCTTGAGATCCGAACAAGATCTTCATTTGGATGCTCCAATAATCGTAATTCTTCCCGTTGAAGCGTGGGATCTACAACTGCAAGTTGTTGCTACTGGAAGCCATTCTACTTCGGTCTTCACGTCAATGGAACAGTGGCTCTGATACCAATTTGAAGTTTTATTTTTTTAACAACCATAAGGAGCGCAGGGCAAAGGGAGGGGTTCGAAGTCGGGCTGCACACCTGAAGTCGGGTTGCACTCCCGAAGTCCGGTTGTGCTCCTGGTTATTGCGTAGTCGGGCTGTGCAAGTAAAACTTGTGCAGTCAGGATGTGCAAGTAAAACTTGCGCAGTCAGGCTATGCACGGGATTATGTGCGCAGTCGGGTTGCGCACGAAAAGTGTGTGCAATCGGGTTGCACATGAAACAAAGTGCTAAGTCCAGGAGCGACTGGTCAACGCTCGACTATGCTGGTCAAAGACATCAAAGTCCGACTTCGTTGCGTAGTCGAGTGGACAGCTCCAGACTTAGGCAAATTTTTGCCTTGCGAACTTTTGTTATTCGGAGGCTTGCGCAGCTACCGCGATGGTTTTCTTGGCTTGGCAAGAACTGTATGGAGAGAGAAACACCAAGTCTGAATGCAATGTTTGGGATCTGAGTTCAAACTTATAGAACACGAAATAAAAATGCTTTGAGGCGATTGTACAAACAACAACAGATTTTATGCAGACAAAGATAACCACAAACCCTACAGATGCCTTAAACAACAACAAATTTTATTCTTATAAGACGAGGGTTACAAAAGTCCTCAACTGAGGAAAAACTAACATTTGCAGACTAAAGCTGTAGGATAAACTAAGAGGGAAAACAAATGTCGAGTCTGTTGCTCGGACATTAAACAGATGAGCTACACTGCTCACTGAAACGATCTCGTCTGCTACTCTGCGAATGGTTGTTTTTCTCTTGCCTGTTTCTCCAAATTTCCCCCACTCTCCACACTTTGTCTGAAGACCCGAACTACCTTATATAGCCGCGGGGAGAGGAAGATAGAGGTTATCCTCTGACAGGTTCTGACAGACCCTGAACTAGGGTTTCTGACCAATCGTCGAACTGGCATTAACTTCTGCGGCGATCGGATCTGTCAGACGTCACATCTGTCAGAAGGCACATGCGACGTCAAGTCAAAAAATTTGTCGGGATCCCCGACTGCGCGAGCGCAGTCCAGCTTCGCCCAAGTTTGGAGCGCAGTCCGACTTCCCCCAAGTTCAGAGCGTAGTTTGGCAGAGGCGTGAAATCAGGATTAATATTTCTAACAAACAGAACATCTTCCTCCAGCCCGCGGCCTGCTGTAGCTCGCAACTTGCTCTAGCCCACTTGTGCTCCAGCCCGCGGTGTGTTTCTAACCCACTGCTGCTGTGTCCCGCGCGGCGTGTTCCAGCCCGCGGAGTGCTGTATCCCGCGTTGAGTTAAAACTTTCAGTCCTAACCGCCTTCAAAGGGCATTACGACGGTCGACGTTCAACTGCTTTTCGCATTTGATATCTTTCCCACAATCTTTCATGGGAGTTACGTAAGGGGGTATGTTTTGTGCAGGATTACATGGTGATGGAACATCATTTGAAAGGCTAGATCCTTCAGCACAGGCCGGGTTTCCCATAAGTTTGCTATCAATCCAATTAAAAAAAAATTGGCACCGTCATAAAACCGGAATATATAACTGATTTATATGTTTATTCCTCACATACACATGAATTAAATTTATTTCATTTGCTAAACATGCGACACGAGTCCTTACATTGTGACGGTTCTAGGGAGCAGTTCGAGGAAAGCTCCGATGATCTTGTTGTCCTCCAAATCTAGTAGTTGCAGCGTCTGGCTTACTTGGGTGTCTATTGACAGAGTTCCATTGATGGAATTCCTTGCAAGTTTCCTACTCAATTAAAAACGATAATTACCGACAATTAAACCTTCATTTTTGGACGAGGAGAAAGTCTCGGGCAATGAGCCGAGCTGGAAGTGTTCTAGTTAGCTGATTGGTAAGGTCCCTATTGGAATTCATGTCCCTGCAAATAACCTTAAAATCAACATATGACAGCCTTAAAGTTTATAGATATTTCTTACAGCATAGTAAGCTGTTGCAGGTTGCCAAGCTCTGCTGGGATGCGCCCACTGAAGCTACAGCCGATCAACACTCTGAAAAAGCCACAGATTATTTCATCGTCAGCATTCAACACTAAACAAAAACCGCAATACATGCAAATCGATTTGATTGTGTGGCAATTACAGAGTTGAAATGCTTACAGCTCGCGAAGGCTTTTCAAATTTCCCAAATTAGATGGAATTGTGTACGATATACATCCCTACAAAAACCGTTTCCTTCAATCAATTATTCTGCAAGTTTATTCAAAGCCTGCAAACCGCGCAAGAATTCACAATCACTCCTAGTTGTAATTCATATATTTATCACACTTACAGTCGTTGTAAGCCTGTAAGGTAACCAATTTCGGACGGCAGCTCTCCCTGGAGACCCATCGTAGATAGAAGTCTGTAAAAGTTTCCGGCTTAATCAGCTTTTAAACATTATCTAGAAGCCTGGAGCACCTTCATATACAAACTGCAATTTAACGAATAGAAAGAAAAATAAATAAATTCAATCTTACAGGTCAGCCACACGGGAACCGCTGCAGGTAACCCCTACCCAATTTGAGCCACAAGGATCTACGCCTGTCCATGTCAGACCCTTCCACTGCCTTTGCAGCAATCTCAAAGTAGTCACTGAATAAGTACATGCACGCGGTAGAATGTATCATACTCAGTCAGAAACAGAAATACAGAAATAGACTTTTTATTTTACTTAAAAGCTCTACTAGTGCTAAGGCCTCGCCTGCACTTACCGTCTTGACTGTCTGTTTGTCCTAAGCTACTCCTGAAATAAAGCAAGGCAATGATCAGGAGAGGAGAACATCGAACATCGGCATAACCATCCATCTTTTACACATCCACTGCCTTTGATCCTGTTTATGTGGATATTGCATTCCTATTAACGATGTGTAAAGTAATTGACCTTCTTACCGCTTACACTTACCATCTTGAATGTCTGTTTGTCCTAAGGTACTCCCGAAATAAAGCAAGGCAATGATCAGGAGAACATTGGAATAACCATCCATCTTTTACACATCCACTGCCCTTGGTTCGGTCTATGTGAGATTTTTTATCTCTATTAATATAGAGTTATTAATATAGAGTTGTGATATGTAAGGTAGTTGGCCCTCTTACTTTCTAAGAGATTTATATATGTGAGACTTTTTATCCTATTAAAATAGAGTTACTATATATATATATATATATATATATATATATATATATAAGAGGATGGTTGGCCCTCTTGCTTTTTAACAAATTCATGTGATGCTGTTCTCATGCAAACTGTTAATTTCAAGTGACATATTAGAATTGCTCTGGAGAAGAAAGGATACATGCAGATGTCCAACACAGAAAAATCCTTTTAATCATTATCTGTGTCTTTTTTAATGGTCAAAATCCGCTTGCTTGCCAACGGTTAATCAAGATAGGCCTCAGGCCACTCAGAGGTGGTCCTGCAATCAGCACAGTAGCTACTCCACACAATCAATCCTGACGTGCGGATTATTAGCTTTGATTTTTCTCCATTCTTCTCCGCCTTCCTTCAACCTCTCCCTAACTTCTTTTGTCCCTGAATCTTCGATTGTCAACTTCTTTAGACTCTTCAACTGCTCCAATCCTCGGGGAACATTCTTTAATTTGGGACAAGACATTACGCATAGTCTCTCAAGGGCTGTCATCGCTCCATGCTCCAACTCCTCCCAAAACTCCTCCAATACATTAAAGCAAGAAGTATTGAGATAGCGGAGCTTCGGAAAGGCCCCCGACTTTCCAAACGCCTTTGGCAATCGTCTGCACCTCTTATTACCTACAAACGCCAAAATGGTTAAGTTGGGCATTGTTTCAAGAGACAGTACTGAATAATCTCTGCAATCACAATTTTCTAAATAGAGAATCTCGAGATTTGCAAAACCATGTATCCAACTTGGCAAAGCAAAGCTGTATAGAAAGAGTTGTTCGAGGTCCTTCATAACTTTCATAGTCTCCGCAAGACAGGCAGTTTCTAACTCATTCCTGATTTCGAGAATCCGCATATGCACCATATGCGCAAGAATGCCCTCTTCCAACATCCTCATTTCCACTTGATGCTTCACTTTTATCCTTAATTCTCGGAGCTCAGTCAAATTGGCGAGATCCTTCAGCTTTAACAATTCATTCTCATTCTCTTCAATTGACAGTTCCAAATCGTGTGATCTGAGTGTTTGCAAAGAGAGGAGCTTCGATATTCCCTTTAGGGGAACACGATTCTTCAACTCCTTTGAACAGAATCTTATATTGAGATGCTGCAGCAATGTAAGTTGGCCTATCCATGCAGGTACCTCAACTAGATCTTCGCACAACGAAACATCGAGAAAGCGGAGACCCTTCAGCTTCCCAACACATTCTGGTATATGCTTAATCTTTGTGTAAGATAAATTTAAAACCCTAAGGAGTTTTAAATTTCCAACACTTTCTGGCAATGAGGAGACGGCAGTATGGCTCAAGTCGAGCACCCGCAGCACTCTGAGTTGGCTAAACAATTTTGCTGGAATATTCTTTAGAATGGAATTCTTAAACAATGAAAGAGTGCGGACAAATGGATGACGAGAGAAATTGCTATCTGCAATGGCATCATCATGAAGGCCTTGCTTACCTAACAAAACACGCAGGCAGCCACTGTGTCTTCTGAAAGCTTCCTCTATTGTAAATACACATCTATTTTCTTTAGATATAGAAACCGCAAGATCAAGGACCAAATCATGTAGTTTACACCTCTTTATCATCGAATAATCCTTCTCCCATACTTCAACAAGGCATAGATTTACAAATTGACGCAAGTAATCCCATCCCACATCTGCATGAGGGATGAATCCTTCCGCCATCCAGAGATATACCAAATATTCACAATCTATCTCTTCGTCTTCAGGAAAGAAAGAAAAGTAGGCAAAACAAGTTTTCAATGATGTAGGCAACCCCTCATAACTCAACTTTATGATTTCTATAATTGGATCGTTGGGATTACCTTCTATTGCCTTTTGTAATTGATATAACTTTGCCTCCCAGGATATTGGCATTGTTATGTCAGCCATGGATGATGCCACAGTTTTGATGGCAAGGGGTAACTTCGCACATTCTTTTGCAATCTCCCGGGCGATCTGCTCTAGGTGCGCTGGTGGAGTATTTTGTTGTCCATCAAAGAAGGCATACGCACAAAACAATTCCCAACTCTCTTCCTTCGACAAATGCTTCATCTGGTATATGCAGGCATTCCGGCAAACTTCTCTGTTCCGCGTGGTAACCACAACTTTACATTTGTTGCTGACTTGCCCTCCATACAGGAAGACCAAGGCCTTCTATCAAGTTATGTTGCTGACTTGCCCTCCATACATCGTCCAAAACAATGAGAGACGTTGTCGTTAACAATCGGGCATGTATCAACTCCACCAGCTGCGTCGAACTCACTCCAGAGGTAATGGCATCCTTTAAATCTAGTTTAAAAGCTAGATCATGTTGTAACTGTAAAAGAGAGTATGTTTGAGAAACAGACAGCCATATGGAATTCTCAAACGTATCCTTTACCTTATTATAGAGATGCTTCACTAAAAATGTCTTGCCGACGCCACCCATGCCGACAACGGCAATAACTTGAACTTCAGGCTCACCTAACATGTTCTGCATTTCATCAACCTTGTGATCTATAGCCACGGCTCTTGAATCACGTTCCAGGAGACTTGATGTCCACGATTCCCTTTGAGATGTACTTGTTGAGGCAGGCTGTTGTTGTAAAGAAGATGCAGCATAAAGAAGATTCATCTGCTGTGCATCTTTAGCAATGGACCTTATTCGGCCTTTGATCTCCCTAATCCTCCGCCCCATTTTGTAACGGAAGACTATTTCATGAGAACTGCACCAGCATGACTGAGAGACAGTTCTATCAGGTCTGTACAGAGACCTAACTTGATATTCTTCGAGGATATCCTCAGCCTGAAAGGCAATATCCCGGACATCTTGGATCCATTGTTTTGCGGAATCATTGTGGGTACTCTGTGTATCTGCATCTTGTAGATAACCCTTCACATGTGTAAGCTGCTTCTTCAACCATTCAAAGTCCCGTGTGAAATTGAGAACCAGCGATGCCTCATTGGCTATTTGTCGGACAACCATTTCACCAACTTTTTCGAGAGCAGAACCTGCAAATTCAGTTCCAATGGCTGCCATAGCTAATCCAATAACGAATATCAGACTTATATGAAAGAGTAAGAATGGAATTGCTAAGTAGATAATGCAATGGCTGTCGCACGAAAACACTCACTCTGAGACTGCTAGTAATGCTGGTGTACGCACTCCACAAGCAATTGCTTGTTCAGACTGATTTCAATAATCGAGTTGTGGTCATGGTCGGAGAGAATATTACTTTGTCATTTTTTCCTGACTTACGCACTCCACAAGCAATTGCTTGTTCAGACTGATTGCAATATACGAGTTGTGGTCATGGTCGGAGGGAATATTACTTTGTCATTTTTTCCTGACGTTAAGGAGGATATGCTTCTCCCACGAGAATATTGTGGACCATGGGCATACATACGATGGCTTGACCATAAGGTGATCTTGGATTAAATTTGATTTGTTCCATGGTAGAGAATATGTTCAAAAAAAGCAAGAAAATCGCATTAATTTGAAAGCTAGATATAAGGTTGAATGGTCCATCATCACATCAATAGATAGGTGAGTCAAATTTTATCATAAAAATATATTATCAAAAATAAATAGTTTGAATAAGAATAATATCACATAAACTAAAAATATATTATTAAAAATAAATGGTTTAAATAAAAATAATATTATATAAACTAAAAATAACAACTGCCTATAAACACATGCAACACCTCAAGTTAATACCTTACCTACCTAATAGAAGTAGTGGTAGTGGTAGTGATACGAGAAATCAAATTTGTAAGCTTTTAACGAGAACAATTATAAAGCCATGCCATCACATGAAAATTTAGCCCCGCCCTAGTGGAATGCAAATGCATAATAAGTAAAAAGAGGGTGCTAGGTTACTCGATTTTATCAATTTTATTATTTTTTATATTTTTTATTAATAAAGAGTAGGTTTAAAGATGCAAGTTTTTGCTTTTATATTTTTGGGATTTTTTATTTTTATTAACATTTAGTTTTAACATTTAGTTTGAGGATGTGTGTGGGGGCTAGCCTTCTTGTTTTCTAACGGTTAATGTGATGATGCAAGTCTAGTGACATATTTTATGATTGGAATTTCGTTCTACGTTAATACATGTCTTACCGTAGTTTACCAAGAAGAGCCCTATGTTCAAATACTAGAGGCATGCCTATTTGTGCTAAGTGCACGCTAGGCCGATAAACCCAGTGCTCCTCCTCACATTGGATTAAATAACAACAAGGTAGAATAGGTGTTGTTGGGTCAGCCCCAAAATTTGAACTCTGCTTAGTAGTAGAAAAGAATTGTGAATGAAACCAACTCTAGGTGTTGTTGGAGGTAACCCAAAAAATTGAACCCTGTTTGATAATAAAAAAAGATTGTGGATGTAAGGAACTCCCCTATAAACAAGGATTGTGGAAGTAACGAACTCCCCTATAAAAAAAGATTGTGGATACAACCAACTCCCCTCTAAATTAAAAAAAAACAAAAAATACTAGTTATCATAAGCATACGTTTTAAAATAATTTATATCTTTTATAATAAAATATTATAATTTAAATATCACGAGTATACATATATCATTATAGTTATTTTGATGGATCATTTTAATATATAATTTAAAATATAAATTTATAAAATTTAAATAAATATAATAATATTAAAAATAGATCAAATAATCATTTTCACGGAAATAGAATGTGAGGGATGGCGGGAGCAGGAGCAGGAGCAGCAGGAGGAGCGGCAGCAGGTGCGGCAGCAGGAGCACAGTTTGGAGCAGAAGCGGATGCAGGGTTGGATTCGGATCCTTCGCAGAGCGCTGGATTCTGGGCGGGCCCGGATCCTGGGGGCTCAGGCACGCCCGGGCCCGGGCCGGGCCCAGGCGGATCCGCGACACGGTCGGACGAGGGTCTCGTGTGCGATGGGTTCGATGGGGTCGGGATTCTGGGCCCGCGCCCCCTGCCTGGCACTGCAACATCGGACGGCCTTGGGAAGGCTCCCCCCGTTCCAGGGCAAGGGCGGGCCCCGGGCGGGCATAAACCCTCTTACCAACAGGTTTTAGCGGGCAACAGATCCCCTGCTCGGGCCTTGGGTGTCGGGCTTTCCCTCCAAGGTACCCACATTTCCATCCAGGAGGAGGTTTACTCATCCCCCGGTTTCGATTCTTCATCCTCCCTGGTTGGGAAGTTCCTGGGCGGGCGCCCAGACATGGAAACGATCCGCAAATGGGCGGCCACCAAATGGAAGGTCTCTGGCCATATCCAGCTGGTTGCCCTGTCTAGAGGCTTTTTTATTATCAAACTCAACAACATCGAGGATGCTGAGAAGATCCTGTCAGGCGGGCCCTGGTTCTTGGGCCGCAAAAGCCTTTTTCTCAGACGTTATGGTGCAGACTTTCACCCCAGCACCCAAAGCATCAACTTTGCCCCGATCTGGGTCCGCCTCCCGGACCTCCCCTTCCATCTGTGGCGCGAAGATGTCCTTAAGCTCATCGCCCAGTCGGTCGGAGATCTGGTGGCTTTTGATCCTACGACCAAGGCCGGTTCTCGCATGGTGCATGCAAGGTTCTGTGCCAACGCCAACCTCGAATCTGAGCTCCCCTCCTCGGTGACCATCTCTTCTGGGTCCTTCTTCTGGCGCCAAACCCTTATCTACGAAAACAAACCTGCCTTCTGCACCTCTTGCAGCTCTCAAGGCCACCTCCCTCACCAGTGCCCGGCTTCCAGGAAAGCGGCAGGCCCTAATCCCAACCCCCCGCCCAGTTCTGGTCGGGCCCCCTCCCAGGATCCTTCTCGTCCTAACCCTAGCTCTCCCCCCAAGGAGGTTTCCCCTTCGGGCCCCCAGGCCCTCGAGCCCAGTTCGGAGGGTGCCCCCCCTAGCGACCCCTCCGGGGCCCCGATCCCAGATCCTCCCCCGCAGGCCATTCTGGCCCCGCAAGCCCCGGCTCCTTCCGAGATCCAACCTTCCCCCCAACCCCTTCTGACCCCGGCCTCCCAGTCCTTCCCGAAACCTACCCCCTTGGTGTGTGGGTCCGAGCGATCTAATGAAGAGACCGAAGACAGCTCTCCTTCTGAGTCAGACGAAGTCAGCCCCAAAAGGACCCGGAGCAGATCCTTTGCCACAGATTTTGGCACCAAAGGTAAACGAGGGCGGCCCACCCTGTGCGAACAACGGTCAAAAATCACCGAGGATGATATTGCCAGCGGTTCCCAGACTACGTTACCTGATGTTGGTACGTACCTTCGCAAGGCGGACGACGCCCGATCCAAACCTCCCGCTCAGGCTGGAAAGGGGGGCAGGCGACCCCAAAAGGGTGCCAAATGAAGCTAATCTCCTGGAACATCAGGGGACTCAATGGAGTCCCCAAGAAAAGGATCCTCGGCCAACTCCGCAGGGATCACCGCCCGTCCTTCATCCTCCTCCAGGAGACCAAGATTGATGACGCCGCTGCCCGACGAATAGCCCATGCTACCTGGCGCAACTGCGAACTTCTCTCCACCCCCGCGGCTGGTTCAGCCGGGGGCCTCATGTGCATGTGGGACCCTCGATCTTTCGAGGGAAGGCTCATTTCTTCCTCGCCCAGAATCATGAATATTCTGGTCCATTGCCTCAACACTAAGCGATCGTGGATCCTTTCCAACGTCTACGCTCCCAACAGTCCCGTCGAGAAAGCAAGGCTCTGGCAGGAGATCGCCTCGATGAGAGAAGCCTTCGCTCCCCCGCCCTGGATCCTGGTCGGGGATTTCAACAGCCCCCTATTTTCCTCTGACAAATGCGGGGGCTCTGAGGTCATAACCAAAAGCATGGACGACTTTGGGGCCTTCACTGCCCACAACGAGCTCATGGATGTCAGCCTGAAGGGAGCCCGGTTTACGTGGTCCAACAAGAGAGCGGGCCCCAACCACATCCAGGTAAGGTTAGATAGAGTGTTCTTGTCCAAGGAAGCCCTCCCCTTTTTTGCTGATGCCTCCCTCTTGGCCCTCCCCAAAATCGGGTCCGATCACAGCCCCCTCCTCCTTGAGACTGATCATCGCCCGCCCCCCAGAAGACCCTTCCGGTTTGAGTCCATGTGGCTCCACCATCCTGACCTCCGGGCCCAGGTCGGCTGCTGGTGGGCTCCCCCTGCCCCTGGCCGCCCCGCCGAGCAGGTCTTCCATAAGTTGAGACGCCTCAAGGAGCTCCTCAAGACTTGGAACAAAGAAGTGTTCGGTAATATCTTTGAAAGCAAGGCGGTTATCAAAAATAAACTGGAGGACATTGAATCCAGATTCCAAGCTGGCTCTCAAGAGCCCGGCCTCAGGGAAGAGGAACGCATTGCCCTCAGCGAGTACCACAATGTCCTAGCCAGGGAAGAAACCTTCTGGAGGCAGAAGTCGCGTGCTCTATGGATCCAAGATGGCGATGCAAACACCAAGTTCTTTCATGCCTCGACCCTCCGAAACAGGGGCTCTAACAGAATTGCCGAGCTGGTTGACAACAATGGCAGCACCATCAACAAGGAAGCGGACATCCAAGCCGAGGCAGTCCGCTTCTTTCAAGAGCTCCTGGGCGATGGACCTCCTATGTCCTCTGAGGCGGCCGACTCCCTTCTGGACCACATCCCGACGTCCGTCCCGGCCATGGCTAATGCTAAACTGGTTCAGGCCCTGTCTGACTCAGAAATCCATGCTGCCACCTTTTCCATGAAGGCTGAGGCGGCTCCGGGCCCGGACGGGTTTCCTCCCCGCTTTTTCTAGACTTTCTGGGACATCGTAGGCCTCGACGTTTGCGCTGCCATCCGGGACCTGCAGTTTGCCAGATCCATTCCCAGAGGCATCAATTCTACATTCATAGCCCTGATCCCGAAGACCCAGGCCGCCAGGTCCCTGTCAGACTTCCGCCCCATCAGCCTGTGCAATGTCCTCTATAAAATTCTGACTAAAGCCATGACAACCCGCCTCAAAGACATCCTTCCCCTGATCATTTCCCCCGCCGTGGAAGCTCCGTCAAAGGCAGGTTGATCACCGACGGGGTCATCATCATGCATGAGGCCATTCACTCTGCTGTCCTATCCAGAAAGGCCCATTTCCTGCTCAAGCTCGATATGAATAAAGCCTTTGACAGGGTCGATTGGAGCTTCCTGTCCAAGGTCCTCCTCAAATTTGGGTTCCACCCCTCCTGGGTCCATCTCATCAACAAGTGCGTGTCCTCCCCCTGGTTCTCTATCCTGGTCAATGGTTCCCCGACCGGGTTCTTCCCTAGCTCCAGAGGTCTTCGCCAAGGTGATCCCCTATCCCCGATCCTCTTTATTATCCTGGCCGAGGCCCTGGGTCGCACCATTTCGAACGCTGTAACCCGCGGTCTTATCTCGGGCATCAGGCCTGCGCAGGATCTCCCCCCCGTGTCCCATCAGCAATTTGTGGATGACACCATTCTGGCCTCCTCGGCCTCGGTCCCTCAAGCTAAGGCCCTCAAGAGCATCCTTACCCTGTACGAGGAGGCGGCTGGGCAAAAGATTAATCTACGCAAAAGCAAGATTTACTTCATCAACACCCCTGTGGCTAGGCAAATTAAAATCGGGCGGATCCTTGGCTGCTCCCCCGGCTCCCTCCCTTCCTCCTACCTCGGGCTTCCTCTGTTCACAGGGGCGTCTTCCAAGGCGTTGTGGAGTGGGATGATCGAGCGGATTCAAAGAAAACTCGCCCCCTGGAAAGGCCACCTTCTCTCTCAGGCCGGCAGAGCCACTCTCTTGGCGTCCGTTCTCCAAAGCATTCCAATATACTTCATGTCGGTCTTCAGAATTTCGGCCTCCATCGCTATTCTCATCGAGCAAATCCAGAAACGTTTTCTCTGGTCGGGAGGCGAAGACAAAAAAAGGATTCCCCCGGTCTCCTGGCCCCTAGTCTGCCGCCCCAAAGTTGAGGGAGGAATCGGGCTTAGACGGGTGGTTCCCATGAATAAGGCCCTTCTGTCCAAACATGCCTGGAAGGTTCATACCAATACCCCTGATGAATGGGTTGGCATTGTTCGGAGGAAGTACTGTCACAGTCACCCCTTCCTCGGGGATTCCCAGCCCCGCGACGGATCTGCTTTCTGGAAGGCTCTGCTCTCCACCAGAGACATCGTTCAGCAAGGGACCAGATGGCTCCTTGGAGACGGCGCCAAGATCGACTTTTGGGAGGACAGATGGATCCTCGACGAGGCCCTGAGCTCCGACAGAGATCTCCTTCTTCTCAAGCCTGGGCTAGCGGACCGAGGGCCCAGAGTGTCTGACTACATGACCCTGTGCCAGGGGCAGATCACCTGGAAACCCATCCTGAATCCCAGGCTCCCGCTTCAAGCTGCCAGACTTCAGCGCATCCTCAGTGCGACAGTCATTCCTTCTTTTGGCGCCAGTGACAGATGCGTGTGGCATGGCTCTCCCAGCGGCATCTTTTCTGTTAAGTCTGCTTACCATATCCAGAGAACCCCCGGGGCTACCACCTTCCCGACCCAGATGGTCTGGGCCAAGAAATTAATCCCCAAAATCAGCCATTTCGTCTGGGCGGCCGTCCAAAACAAAATCCTCACGATCGAGAACCTGATCAAGCGTGGCTTTCAAATCCCCAACAGATGTTTCCTATGCTGTGCTGCGTGGGAGTCTACCAACCACCTCTTCTTAAACTGCGCCTTTTCTTCCGAAGCTCTGGGCCTCATCCTTTCCCAGTTTTTCGTTCAGTGGGTGGCCCCCAATTCCATTTCTGACCTCCTGTCCCAGTGGCCCTCCCCCTTTGCCCATCCCTTCCTCCGCTTCCTCTGGAAGGCCTGTCTTCCCCACTTGCTCTGGCAGCTCTGGCTCGAGCGCAACCGGCGAGCCTTCTCCTCCCCGGCTTGCTCCCCCTAGAGGTTGGCGATCAAAGCAGTTTCCTTCGCCTCCGAGAATTCCCGCCTCATTTCCCTTTCTGCGGAGCCCAGGCTACCGGCGAAGCCTCCCTCCTCTCCTCCCTCGCCTTCCAAATCACCCCCCCTGCTTCCCCTCCCGCCCCTTCCCCCCGATCCCTGGTCAGATGGACTCCCCCCCCCGGGTGGCTCAAGCTCAACTTCGACGGTGCTTCCAAAGGCAACCCCCGGCCCTCCGGGGCTGGCGGGGTTATCAGAGACGGTTCCGAGAATCTGGTCTCTGCCTTCGCGGTCCCGCCAGGCGTGCAAACTAACAACTCTGTCGAAGCCGCCGGCTCGCTCAATGGCCTGTCGGCACTCAGGGGCCCCTTCCCAAAAATTGTTATCGAAGGGGACTCCCAAGTCATCATCAGAGGTGCCAGCAAGCCCGAGTCCTGCTCCTGGCGATTCCAAAACTCCATCCGAGAGGCCCTCTTCCTGCTCCAGGACTTTCTCGACCACACCTTCCAACATGTTCACAGAGAAGGCAACAAGGCTGCCGACTTCATGGCGAACCTGGGCATCACCGCTGGAGAATTCACTACTTGGACCTCGCACTTCCCTGCAGGCCTAGTCCAAATAGTGCTGCAGGACCAGCCCGAGCATGTTGTTCGACCGGGTGTCTAGTCTTCCCCGTGGCTGGGCGACGACGTCCTCCCGATCCGTGCTCCCGCTGTCCAATGCTTCCCGCCCCCGTGTCAGACCTTCGACACGCTCCCCCGACAGCGCAAGGATCAAGCTCTTCCCCGCAGCGGCCCACGTCCCCTGCCTTGTCAGCTACCCGCGCCGGCCAGCTGGCAGCCCCGTCAGCCTCACTTGTTCGCACATGACGGAATTCCCCGCTTTTCCCGCGATGATCTCTATGTCGCCCGCTCCCCGTGCCATGGCTATCCGTTCGAGGTTAACTCCGACTCAGCCCTTTCCCGGCGTTCCTCCGCTCAGCGTCCGCCAGCTGGCGCTTCGGCTGTGGGCCTGCCCCACCCTCGCGTGTCAGCTGCTTGGTACGCCCCCTCACCCCCCTCCCCGTCGTGTCGATCATAAACGCGTGTGCTACTTTCCAAAGTTGGCGGCGTTTCCCCTTCTCAAGCCCCCGCAAAGCCTTTTTAATCCCCTCGCTGTCCCATCCCGCTGTCGCATTCCCCTTCCCCTGTTCTTGCTTCCCCGGTCTGGCATTTTCTGCTCCCTATGTCCCCACCCTGCCAGCTCATCCCCCATGGCGTTCAAAACTATTTTTCTGGAGCCCTCTGTCCTCGAGCTGAGCGGCCTTGCTCGCCTTTTCTCTGACGCCAAGAAATATACGCCTTTCTTCAGCAAATTCGCCGGCCACGACGATGAGATTACCCAGGGTTTCCTGGAGACTTGGAACGACGGAGAAGTCACTGTTAAGGGCTTGCATTTTAAAATCTCTAAGGACTTCCTCACTGAAGTCACCGGGCTGCACCACGAGGAGAAGGGCCGCGTTGTTAGACGTGACAAGCATAACTGGGAAGAGGAGCTTTCCCGCTTCCCAGATCACCAGTGGGACAAGGGTAACTTGCTCCGATCCCACCTTCCGATGCCATTTGATGATGCCATTGTCCCGGTTATGCAGTACATAACCTGTGACGATCCCGACCAGCGGCTCTTCAGCTTTCACCTCAGCTATTTTAATCACCTCCGCGACGCCACCCTCATCAGCACCCCCTGCTTTCTTCTCTACTCTTTGGGTCTGACCATCGAGCGAGCCCGCAAGAACCACTCCCGGCCCTTGCACCAGGGGCTCATGGCTGTCCTTTATAGACATGCCCTGGCCAACCAGCCCCAGCTTCACCACATCCCCCCCCTTTCTTCGGTCCCGCCCTCCGAGTCAGGCGTTTCTCCCCCGGAGTCCCCTGCAGCCAAAGATTCCCCCGCCCCCGATGTTTCCTCCTCCCTGAAGCGCCGCAGGCCCACGCGCAAGTGTAGGACGACGAGCAAAGGCCCAGACGGGGCCCTTCCTCCAAGCTCTGGCCGCAAAAGGGCCTCCCCCGGCCCCAGCCGGGCTGCAGCAAGTCCCAAGAACGTCAAAGCAGAGGACCCGGAGCCCACGGTGATAAGCTCCAAAACAGACGACGTGTTGCAGAAGACGGCGCTCCTCGGCCTCCTGGACACTGCGGTGAGCTCCCTCAATTCAGCTGCCCACGCCGCGACTCATGCCGCCAAGGCGCTGTCCGAGCTCCGGCGCATGTTGGAGAAAAACGCTGCCAAGGGGCAGCGGCAATCCGAACAGGCCGAGGACGGGCAGGGCCCAGACAGCTAGACCCCGGGCTTTCGCAGTTCCATTATGTTGTGCTTTTTGGATTTGGTCTTGTGGAGGGTCGCGGCTGCGTACGGTTTTGTTGGGCTTTTTGTTGTTTGTAGGTTCCAGGGCCCCGCGGCAGGGCCCTTTTTTCTGTTGTTTGTTTCCTGGGCCCCGAAACGGGGACGTTAAGTCTGTCTTTACGTTTTTCTGCTTCGGCTTATATTGTAATTAAGGTTTTGGGATCCTATTTAAAAAACCCACTGTAAATATTCTGTTACCTATCAAAAAAAATAATATTAAAAATAAAAATAAATATATTTTTAATTTATTTTATAAACTATTATATTAAAATATGATATACTTTACTATTTTATATCAGTATATATCTTTTATGTGGCATAAATACAATTTAACAATAAGCAAAGTCAATGGTATTCGTTTGTGTAAAGGTGGTCCACGTTATTATAGGTAGTATAGTTTTCTTTATTTTGGAAGAATAATTACAAGATGCCACCAAAATGCATTTTGGTGGGTGGTGAGATGTGACTTTTGACATGAGGAAGGATAGCTACAAGATACGATTTCGTTCGGTGGGTGGTGGTGAGATGTGACTTTTGACAGGAGGAAGGATAGCTACAAGGTACGATTTTGTTCGGTGGGTGGTGGTGAGCTGTGACTTTTGACAGTAGAAGGATAGGGACAAGATGCCATTTTGTTCGGTGGTGCGCTGTAACTTTTTGACATTATAAGTAAAGTACAATAATTGAAAAGATAACTATTGAAAATAATTCATCGATATTTTTTTTTTTTGTGACACATGGACTTTGTAACATTTTGGGGTTGTTTTTTATAATTTTTACATTATCTTATTGTTCTATCAAGTTTATATTTTTTTTTTTGTGACACATGGACTTTGTAACATTTTGGGGTTGTTTTTTATAATTTTTACATTATCTTATTGTTCTATCAAGTTTATCAAGCAGGGTTTGAATTTTGAGGATGTTTTTTATAACTCCTTTGTTGTCTTTTTATTGTTGATCTGGCGTGAGATGGAGATCATTGGTTACTCAAAGTTCGTATCGTCATCATTAGTCTAGCATGCACTCAAAGGAGTCAGATCAGACTACATCATTTGCTAAATGGCACCACCAAGGTTTGAACCTAGGTCTTTTCTTAGTAAGTGCCCAACCACACTAGCACTTACCAATCCACCTAGCCTTGGGGCTATCACTCATCGATATTAATTAACATATAAAAGTATGGCATGGTTTGAATTTAGTTTTTTTTAAAAGAATTTAGAGTCCTTACTATTAGGGACTCATCTTCTTAGTCTTATTATACATTATTTTGTGTACCATGTTACCATAAAGATTTGCAAATCTTCAAGTTGTCAAAGATTGCATCTATGGTCAAAGCTCTTACCACTACGTTGTTGGGTTGTCCCAATAAGGACTCCATATTCTTAGTCTTATTGTACATTATTATTTGTACCATGCTACCCTAAATATTTGCAAATCTTCAAGTTGTGAAAGATTGCATCTATGGGCCAATAAGAATTTATCACTCGTTAATATTAATTAACTTATAAAAGTAACTCCTCGATATTAATTAAATTATAAAAGTATGTCATGGTTTGAATTTAGGTTTTCTTAAAGAGAATTTAGAGTCCTTATTATTAGGGACTCATCTTACTATACATTATTATTTGTACCATCTTACCATAAATATTTGCAAATCTTCAAGTTGCCAAAGATTGCATCTATGCTCGAAGCCCTTACCACTATGTTATTGGGTTGTCCCAATAAGGACTCCATCTTCTTAGTCTTACTATACATTATTATTTGTACCATGCTACCCCAAGGATTTGCAAATCATCATTTGTCAAAGATTGCATCTCTGGACCAGTAAGAATTTATCACTCGTCGATATTAATTAACTTATAAAAATATGTCATGGTTTGAATTTAGGTTTTCTTAAAGAGAATGTAGAGTCCTTACTATTAGGGACTCATCTTCTTAGTCTTACTATACATTATTATTTGTACCATCTTAACATAAAGATTTGCAAATCTTCAAGTTTTCAAAGATTGCATCTATGCTCAAAGCCCAAGACAGTATTTGTTGGGTTGTCCCAACAAGGACTCCATATTCTTAGTCTTACTATACATTATTATTTGTACCATGTTATCGTAAAGATTTGCAAATCTCCAAGTTGTCAAAGATTGCATCTTTGGGCCAATAAAATTAATTTTTATCTTAGATGTCAATTTGTAGTTGGATAAGATGAGTTGGTAGTTGGATAAGATGCCTTCTTGTTAAGTAAAAGTAGTGATATATTAAATTTATTGATTAAGATTTAGGTCATTGATATATTAAATTTATTTATAAGTACATTTTTTTCGGATAAAAAGGGGGTTGGGTTCCCACCCTTGACAAATATTAATTCTCTCCTTTAGATCTTGAGAGTTTACAAACAAATTCAATTATCATCTCAATTGAGTTGCTATAACTAGATACCCACATTTTTTTTTATAAAAAGTCTAAATCCTTGATTTTTATTTTTTGGATCTTCAATTTTCTTTGTATATACAAATATTCCAAAATTTAGAATCTTTCTTTTTGACATTTTATTGTAGCAACCTTCACAATACCAAAGTCTTTTCTTCCTCTTCCTTTGTTGTTTGCTCCTCCCCCTACCTATTACATTCACTTGAGATTTGAAAGTTTGTTCCAGGGGTTGATCTGTTCAGCCTTTGCTCATGGGTTTGCAATGAACTCATTAACTCATAAACAAATATTTTAGTCAAGTCCTTGGACTCTTCTATTGCAACAACAATAGGATCAAACCTAAAAGGAAGACTTCTTAAGATATTTTCTACAATTCTATGATCTTCTAACATCTCCATTAGTTTTAATTTGATTGACTATGTTGAAAATTCTTGTAAAAAAGTCATCAATGGACTCAAAATATTTCATTTGGAGATTTTCAAAATCTCTTCTTAATAACTGTAATTTAACCAACTTTACCTTTTCATTTCCCTTATATGCATTCTGAATAATCTCCTAGGCCTGCTTAGAATTTTCAATTGTTGCTATCCTTGGAAAGATGAAATCAGACATGCCCACTTGAATGAAGCTTAAAGCTTTTGCATCCTTTCTTTTGGTTTATTTTAGTTGGGTTTTTTGTGCTTCTGTAAGAGCATTAAAAATAGTCTGGTCAATGAATATTTGTAAAACCACTTTCAACTTATTCCCAAAAATCATGAGAACACATAATTGTTTTCATTTTAATAGACCATATATCATAATTTTTTCCATCAATGCATTATGAAGAATTTCCCACGCTTGTTTAAAATTTTCAACTGCTACTATCTTTGGAAAGATGGAATTAGACATGCCCACTTGAATGAAGCTTAAAGCTTTTGCATCCTTTCTTCTAGTTTCTTTTAAATGAGTTTTTTGTTCCTGGTTTCATTCAATGAGTTTTTTGTGCTTGTGTAAGAGCATTAAATATAGTCTAGTCAGTGACATCTCTAAAACCACTTTCAACTAATTCCCACAAATCATGAGAACACATAATTATTTTCATTTTAATAAACCATGCATCATAATTTTTACCATCAAACACAGATGGTTGCTCCCAACTATTACTGCTTCGAACCATGATTATAAAACTAAACAAAATCCCTAAAACACCCTTGGCTCTAATACCAAACTTAGAATAGACAAGCTCATAAAAATTTCATGTATTTATTCACTTACAAATTTTGCTATTATATTTCAAAGAGCATCACAATTTCTTTTCTCCATCTTGTTGTCTTCTAACTACATTTTTCTCTCTTCTCTCTATTCTAATGTGTACACATTGCTATGTATACTCTTCTATATTCTCTATACACCCCAATATGTATGCTATGATATCTATTTCAACAAAAACACTAAGGTTTGTTTACAACTGCAAATTACAAATGCTGGAATTCTCTAGATGTGCCCGTAGTCAACAATTTCAACTATTAAAATGGAGGTTGCAAACTGTTCAAAGGGAGGCTATAATAAATGGTAGCTGAAGACTGATGAAATGGTCGTTGAAGACCGTTAAACCACCCGTATTAGGCAAGATTCATGCCAAAAAAAACCTTTTATCCCAATTTGTACGATATATATCCCTACAAAAACATTTTCCTTTAATCAATCATTTTGTAAATTTATTCAAAGCCTGCAAACCGTGAAAGAATTCACAATAACTCCTAAATGTAATTCATATAATTATCATACACAATCATTGTAAGCCTGTAAGGTAACCAATTTTTGCCAGAATCTCTCCTTGGAGAGACCCATTGTAGATAGAAGTTTGTAAAAGTTTCCAGCTTAATCAGTTTTTAAACATCATCTAGAAGCCTAGAGCACCCTCATACACAAACTGCAATTAAACAAATAGAAAGAAAAATAAATAAATTCAATCAACTGCTGTAGGTTAACCCTACCAATGTGAGCCACAAGGATCTACGCATGTCCATGTCAAAGCCTTCAACTGCTTTTGCAGCAATCTCAAACTAATTAGTGAATAAGTACATGCACACGACAGAATGTATCTGTTGTGGCTGCTCCACAACTAACCCAAAATTGGGGAGCCACTTTTATTTTGTGTTTTGGAGTATTGTGGTCTTCTTTTGTGTGATGATTTCACAGGCACCTCTGAGGGTGGAGGTGGGCAGCATTAACAACTGTTGCATGATGGGGGTGGGCAGTAGCAACAGTTGTTGCTGCCCAACCCCACCCTCACTTGAGGGTGGGTGTTGCTGCCCACCCCCACCCTCAACTTGAGGGTGGGGGTGGGTAGCAGTACACTTGAGGGTGGGGGTGGGCGGCAACGATTGTTGCTGTGAGGGTGGGGGTGGGCAACAGCGATTGTTACTATTGTCCACCCCCACCCTCAAGTGAGGGTGGGTGAGGGTAGGGGTGGGCGACAACGGTTATTGCTGCGCCCACCCCCACCCCTCACTTCGGGGTGGGTGAGGGTAGGGGTGGGCGACAACGGTTATTATCGCTGCCCACCCCCACCCTCACTTGAGGGTGGGGGTTCTTGAGGGTGGGGGTGGGTAGCGAGACACTTGAGGGTGGGGGTGGGCGGCAACGGTTGTTGCTCGTGAGGGTGGGGGTGGGCAACAACGGTTGTTACTATTGTCCACCCCCTTGAGGGTGGGTGAGGGTAGGGGTGGGCAAGCAACGAGTTATTCTGCTGCCCACCCCCACCCTCACTTCGGGTGGGTGAGGGTAGGGGTGGGCAGCAACAGTTATTACTGCTGCCCACCCCCACCCTCACTTGAGGGTGGGGGTGGGCGATAACAGTTGTTACTGCTGCGCACCCCCACCCTCAAGTGAGGGTGGGTGAGGGTGGGGGTGGGCATGTTGAGCAAGGTGCAGCAAAAGAATTGCAAAAGTATTGTCATTGTTGTCAACACAGATGCATTGATGCAGATTGATGCAGTTCAGAGGTCAGTCAGATCAAGTGCAGTGAATTTCAAGACAAACAGAGGTAACCCAGATTCAGAAAATGGCAGAAAGAGACAAGGAAGAAAACTGTCGCGATATCGCGACATGTTTTCTGTCGCGATTTCGCGACATGGTCGAGGAGAGAGAAGGCACAGCCGAAAATGTCGCGATTTCGCGACATGTCGAGTTTTCGTTGAGGAGAGAGAAAATGTGTCGCGATTTCACGACAAAAAGTAGGAGAGAGAAAATGCACGCCAAAATGTCACGATTTCGCGACATGTCAAGTTTTCACTGAGGAGAGAGAAAATGTGTCGCGATATCGCGACAAAACTGAAGAGAGAGAAACTGCAAGGAAGATTGTCGCGATTTCGCGACATTGCCGAGGAGAGAGAAAGTGCATGCCAATTTGTCGCGATATCGCGACATGGCAGAGGAGAGAGAAAGTGAAAGGTAAACTGTCACGATTTCGCGACATGCTTAAGGATGACGTCAGCAAATGTTGAAAGTGTCGCGATATCGCGACAAGATGCAGGGAAAGCTTCCAAGAGCCAAAACGGTCGCGATTTCGCGACATGCTTAAGGATGACGTCAGCAAATGTTGAAAGTGTCGCGATATCGCGACAAGATGCAGGGAAAGCTTCCAAGAGCCAAAACGGTCGCGATTTCGCGACATGCTTAAGGATGACGTCAGCAAAAGTTCTAAGTGTCGCGATATCGCGACATGAACAGAAGGAAAGCTGTCAAAGCCAAAATGGTCATGATTTCACGACAACAAGGGCATGAAGTGTGCGGCTTCAAAAAGTGTCACGATATCGCGACAGGTAACAGTCTGGCAGGTAAAACCCGCAGGAGCATGCAAGGTGACACGTGTCGAAAAAGCAGACAGGAAAATCATGCAGCCAGTTACGTAAAATGTAACTGATGTCAGATCTGCAGTTACAGATTGACAAGTGTCAGTCATGCATTCGAACAACCGTTTGCATGTATTCGAAGAATCAAATATAAAGTATCGAAAGGTTTTCGAAAAGTCTTTTTTACAGCTTTCGAACGGTCGCACTCATGGAATCGAACAGACATTTTGCTTGTCTTCAAAGAGCCGAATATGAAGGATCAAGATATGCTTTTCGAGAAGATATGTTTGCAGCATTCAAAACAGCCATACTACAAGAAATCGAAACGTCGTATTGCAGGGTTTCGAACAGTCATTTTTGAACAGCCACTTATTTGCAGGAGAAAAGAATTCGAACAGTTGGGTATATGATTCGACTGCATGTAGGATTGAAAGGTTATAAAAGAATAGTCGTACAGAGAAGATGTTGTCATCGTTAGAGAGAAATTGCTGTAAAAGGAGAGTTAGAAAAGAATCAAGAGAAAAATAAGCAGAGCCGTGAGAGTGTGTAGAGTTGGGTTAATTGCAGACCTGACCAGTCAGGGTCGTGCATGAAGTGAAGACATTTTTATGTCATTCTAAATTGATCCGAATTGCAGTCCAAGTTGGTGCTTGGTACTAGGAGTTGGTGCTCCATCTCATTGCAGCAGAAAATTACAGGGGTTGGTGCTCCTTCCATTGATGCTGGTAAAGTATTTGTAAAATTGATTTTGCAAAGACTGGATTTGGATTGGAGTCCAAGCGGTCATTTTTGAGGAGTAGCCAAATTGGTGAACCTCGGTATATTGAGTGTTGTGGTGTGCTCTCTTGTTCAAGTTGTTTTTCAGTTGTCAAGTTCTCTTTATTTCATATTAAATGTTGTAGATATAAAAATTAATAGCTACACTGATTCACCCCCCCTCTCGGTGTCATTGTGTAATCATCAATTGGTATCAGAGCAAGGTTCCTTGTACAAGCTTAATCAGCTAAGGAGATCTTGGAAGAAACAATGGCAGGTGGTGAAGGATTTTCATCCAACAAAGCTCCCTTATTTGATGGAACAAATTACACCTTCTGGAAACTCAGAATGCAAACATATCTGAGTGCATTGGGATACGATATTTGGGATTCTGTAGATAGTGGATACACAGCACCCACTACCCCTCCAACGGATACTGCTGAGAAAAAGAAATTTGAAAACAACTCCAAAGCTAAGAATGCCATAATGTGTGGGCTTGTTGACAGTGAACTGATAAGAGTCATGAGTTGTAAATCAGCAAAAGACATGTGGGATAAACTGAAGAGCATCCATGAAGGAGACAGTAAGATTAAGGAAGCAAAACTGCAAACTCATCGAGCACAGTTCGAAGCACTACAAATGAATGAAGATGAAAACATAGAGACTTATATGCTGAGAGTCAACGGAATTATTAATGCAATCAGAGGACTCGGTGAAGAAATTGATGATGCAGTTGTTGTGAAAAAGGTTCTCAGAACACTTCACAAAAGATTTAACTCCAAAGTCTCTGCAATAGAAGAGGCAAAAGATCTAAACAACTTCAGCATGGATGAGTTGCATGGTTCCCTGACAGCATATGAAATGAGAATAGGACAAACCAAGTCTACAGACAGAGAAGCAACTTTTAAAGCACACAAGAATGTAAAAGCTGAACATGAATCTGAGGATGAAGGAACACTGGATGAAACAGAAGCCAATTTTGTTCGGAAACTCACAAAAGGAAAAGGAAAATATAGAGGGAAGCTACCTTTTAAATGCTTCAATTGTGGAGGAGTCGGTCATTTTGCAGCCAAATGTCCAATGCAGGAGAGAACCAAAAATGGTGAAGGTTCACACCAAGAAAAAGGTGACTGGAAGAAGAAACAAAATTTCAGAAAGAACAACTTCAAGAAGAAAAGCTTCATAACCAAGAATGTCAGCAGTTCTGAAGAAAGCACAGATGAGGAGTCTGAAGAAGAAGGAGGTGAAGCTCTGTTCATGGCACTTGAAGAAGAAAGAACAGAGGAAAATCAGGAAGGTGATGAAAATTCCAAGGATGAAGCTGAAGTGTATTTGGAAGGAGAATTGGTTGCTGCACTTGAAGAGTTGAGTGCAGAAAGGAAGAAGAATAAAAATTTTTCAAAGAAATTAGAGAATGCCACAGACATAATAAACAATCTGAAAATACAGACAGAGGAATTCAAGAAAATGTCTGAAGTTCTTGATGAACAATTAACTGTAAAGACAGTTGAATGCAGCAAGCTAGAGGAAGACATTGTTAAGTTAAGGATGCAATTAGAGGAGATGAATAGAAAATTGAACTGTTTTCATAAGTTTGAAGAAAGTACTGTAAAGTTGGATAAAATGTTAAATAACCAAAGGCCTTCTGGCATCAAATTTGGTTTAGGCTTTGATGAAGGAGAATCTTCAAAGGATTCAAAGAACTTGAATATAGAACCCATAAAGAAAGAAGAAAAGATCAGGGTTGAACCAGAAAAACAAAATCATGCAAAAGAAAACAATAATGCCAGATTCAAGAAGAATACTGACAAAGATGGATTCACAAAAGTCACACATCCGAGGAGGAGAAGAGTCATGGCTCCTACTTCAAACTGGCAAAGACCGGCACCCAGGTTTAATCATGCATTTTCTGGTTATTGTTTTAAATGCAATGCTTATGGCCATAAGATTTCAGATTGCAGGCATAATGTATCTCAAAGGAATTTTACCAGAAAAAATGTTTTTTCTCCTTTAATGAATTATGCAGTTGAATGTTATAATTGTCATAATTTTGGACATATTGCTAGAAACTGCAGAAGCACTTTTGCATCAAATAATTATCATGGTAGAAAATCTCAGCCAAGTGGGTTGAAACAAAACCAGAAATTTCCTGAAAAACAGGCACATGCTAATGAAAGGACAAAGGCAAAACAAGTAGCAAAATCTGCTATCAAACCAGAATGGAAAGAAAAGGAATCTTTGATTGTCCAGACTGCTTTTAAAGCTCGGAACAAATCAGCACCTTGGATACTTGACGAGTGGTTGTTCCAAGTCACATGACAGGTGACAAGCAAAAGTTTGAGAATTTACAGAATTATGAAGGTGGTTCTGTGAAATTTGGAAATAATGATGGAGCAAAGATTGTTGGAAAGGGATCAGTCAAGATCAGTGATGGCAATATAAAATCAAAAGAAGTCTTGTTTGTAATTGGCCTAAAGCATAACTTGCTAAGTGTAAGTCAAATATGTGACAAAGGTCATGATGTAATCTTCAAGAAGGAGGGTTGTGAGGTAAGAAAGACAAAAAATGGAAAGTTAATAGCCACTCGGATCGAGAACTTCTGGAAATCTGTATACACTTTCAGAAACCGCAGAAGGAACATGCTTGATTGGACAGGAAGATGAAAACTGGCTATGGCACAAGAGGCTTGGGCATATTAGTTTTGACAATCCGGCAAAAATCAGTTCAAAAAGAGTAGTTAGAGATATACCAAACATTGGCAAACCCGTAAATAGCATCTGTGAGTCATGCCAAAAGGGAAAACAAACCAGAGCCACTTTCAAAGCAAAAGAATACTTCACTAGCAAGCCATTAGAACTAATTCACACCGATCTATGTGGACCCATGAGAACTGAAAGTATAAATGGACACAAATATTTTATGCTGTGTATAGATGACTACTCAAGAATGACATGGGTACTATTTCTCGAAACTCAAGTCAGAAGCCTTTGAGATGTTTAAAACCTTCAAAAATCTTGTTGAGAATCAATCAGAAAAAAGAATTAAATGCCTAAGATCAGACAGGGGAGGAGAGTTTATCTCCGAAGAATTTGCAGAATACTATCAAAAACATGGGATAAGAAGACAGTTTAGCAGCCTAGGACACCTCAGCAGAATGGTGTTGTAGAAAGGAAAAATAGAACAGTGCAGGAAATGGCAAGGACAATGCTGGCAGAAAACAAAATAGCTGACAGATTTTGGAAAGAGGCAGTCCATACTGCAGTTTACATTCAAAACAGGTGCATGCTGAGACCACATGAAAGCAAAACACCTTATGAGTTGTGGTTTGGCAGAAAGGCAACAGCAAGACATTTCAAAGTATTTGGCAGCAAGTGCTACATAAAACGGACCGAAGATAACCTCGGTAAATTTGAAGATAGAGTTGATGAAGGTATCTTTCTTGGTTACTCAACAAAAAGCAAGGCCTACACATGTTACAACAAGAGGTTGAAGAAAATTGTTGAAAGTGCTGATGTGAAAGTTGATGAAGGTAGAGAACAAGAAACTACTTATCAAGAAAACTACCCTATGTATGAAGAAGTCATTGAAGGTGATGATGAAAAAGAAACAGAGAAGAATCGGAAAATTGATCCAGATGGTGTAAAACCGAATCGAAGAAGAAGAAAACAGGAAATTTAAAACAGAGCAATCTGCAGAAAAATCATCCAAGTGAACAGATTATTGGGGATCCCACGGATGGTATTCAGACAAGAAGAACAAAGAAGTGAGGAACTATTCTCTGTTATCTAGTATTGAACCTAAAAATGTTGCTGAAGCAAGCACTGATGAAAGTTGGATGAAGGCAATCAATGAAGAACTAGATCAGATAGAGAAAAACAATACCTGGGAATTAGTACCTAGACCAACAAATAAAAACATAATTGGCACTAAATGGGTTTTTAGAAATAAATTGAATGAAGATGGGCAAGGTTGTCGTAAATAAGGCAAGATTGGTATGTAAAGGCTATGCTCAGAGTTGAAGGCATTGATTTTGAAGAAACTTTTGCACCGGTAGCCGACTAGAGGCAATCGAATGTTTCGGCATTAGCAGCTCATAAAAACTTCAAAGTATATCAAATGGATGTAAAATCAGCATTTTTGAATGGAAAACTGGAAGAAGAGGTTTACATTGAACAACCGGATGGCTTCCAACTTGGTGACAATCCAGATTTTGTTTGCGGTGTTAAAGAAAGCTTTATATGGATTAAAACAGGCACCCGGAGCATGGTATGCAAGGTCGGATAATTATCTAATTAAACAAGGGTTTAAGAAAGGTTTGGTGGATAGCAACTTATATGTCAAAACAGAGAAGGGTCATCTTATTGTTCTTGTTGTTTATGTAGATGACATAATATTTGGCAAGCAAGATGGATGAATACTCGCAAAGACATATCAATTAAAATGAAAAAAGAATTTGAGATGTCAATGATTGGTGAACTTTCTTATTTCTTAGGACCGCAGGTCAATCAAAATGAAAAAGGCATTTTTATTTCTCAAGTTAAATATGTAAAAGAAATGCTGAAAAAGTTCACAATGGAAGACAGTAAACCGGTCAACACTCCTATGACAACAGGCTGCAAGTTGAGCAAGGATGATAAATCCCCAGATGTAGATCAAACAATGTACAGGTCTATGATTGGAAGCCTATTGTATTTAACAGCCACTAGACCAGATATATTACAAGCAGTATGTATGGTTGCAAGATTTCGAAGCCAGTCCCAAAGAAACTCATGTAACAACTGTAAAGAGGATCTTCGGATATCTCAAGGGCACTATGGATTATGGGTTGTGGTACCCAAAAGGTAAAGATTTCACTTTGATTGCATATTCGATGCAGATTGGGCAGGATGTACTGATGACGGAAAGAGCACAAGTGGAGGAGCATTTTATCTTGGTGACAGTCGGTAGCATGGCACAACAAGAAACAAGAATCGAGATCTCTATCCACCGCAGAGGCAGAATACATTGCAGCAACAACATGCCGTACTCAGATATTATGGATGAGACAAACGTTGAAAGATCTTGGTATTCATTTCAAAGAGCCAATTTCAATTAAATGTGATAACACTAGTGCTATCAACATATCCAAGAATCCAATAATGCATTCAAGAACCAAACATATTGCAATCCGATATCATTTCTTGAAGGATAAAGTTGCAGAAGGAGAGGTTAAATTGGATTTTGTTCCAACTACAGAGCAAGTAGCTGATATATTCACAAAACCTTTGCCAAAGGAAGTATTTGAATACCTTCGGAAGAAGTTGGGAGTAGTCACACCACCCAAGCACTGACTAGCTATGGGAAACACATTCTCATGGGGAGCATTCAAACTTTTTAAGTCTGAGAATGTTGTGCATAGACTCAGGGGGAGTCTACAGACAGCCCTTTGGTATTATTGGCAAAGGGGGAGAAGAAATTAAGCAAGGTTGCAGTGTGTTGCCAACAATTCCAAAGGGGGAGATTGTTGAGCAAGGTGCAGCAAAAGAATTGCAAAAGTATTGTCATTGTTGTCAACACGACATGATTGATGCGATTGATGCAGTTCAGAGGTCAGTCAGATCAAGTGCAGTGAATTTCAAGACAAACAGAGGTAACCCAGATTCAGAAAATGGCAAAAAGAGACAAGGAAGAAAACTGTCGCGATATCGCGACATGTTTTCTGTCGCGATTTCGCGACATGGTCGAGGAGAGAGAAGGCGCAGTCGAAAATGTCGCGATTTCGCGACATGTCGAGTTTTCGTTGAGGAGAGAGAAAATGTGTCACGATTTCGCGACAAAAAGTAGGAGAGAGAAAATGCACGCCAAAATGTCACGATTTCGCGACATGTCAAGTTTTCACTGAGGAGAGAGAAAATGTGTCGCGATATCGCGACAAAACTGAAGAGAGAGAAATTGCAAGGAAGATTGTCGCGATTTCGCGACATTGCCGAGGAGAGAGAAAGTGCATGCCAATTTGTCGCGATATCGCGACATGGCAGAGGAGAGAGAAAGTGAAAGGTAAACTGTCACGATTTCGCGACATGCTTAAGGATGACGTCAACAAATGTTGAAAGTGTCGCGATATCGCGACAAGATGCAGGGAAAGCTTCCAAGAGCCAAAACGGTCGCGATTTCGCGACATGCTTAAGGATGACGTCAGCAAAAGTTCTAAGTGTCACGATATCGCGACATGAACGAAGGAAAGTTGTCAAAGCCAAAATGGTCACGATTTCACGACAACAAGGGCATGAAGTGTGCGGCTTCAAAAAGTGTCGCGATATCGCGACAGGTAACAGTCTGGCAGGTAAAACCCGTAGGAGCATGCAAGGTGACACGTGTCGAAAAAGCAGACAGGAAAATCATGCAACCGATTACGTAAAATGTAATCGATGTCAGATCTGCAGTTGCTAGATTGACAAGTGTCGATCATGCATTCGAACAACCGTTTGCATGTATTCGAAGAATCAAATATAAAGTATCGAAAGGTTTTCGAAAAGTCTTTTTTACAGCTTTCGAACGGTCGCACTCATGGAATCGAATAGACATTTTGCTTGTCTTCAAAGAGCCGAATATGAAGGATCAAGATATGCTTTTCGAGAAGATATGTTTGCAGCATTCAAAATAGCCATACTACAAGAAATCGAAACGCCGTATTGCAGGGTTTCGAACAGTCGTTTTCGAACAGCCACTTATTTGCAGGAGAAAAGAATTCGAACAGTTGGGTATATGATTCGACTGCATGTAGGATTGAAAGGTTATAAAAGAATAGTCGTACAGAGAAGATGTTGCTGCTGTTAGAGAGAAATTGCTGTAAAAGGAGGGTTAGAAAAGAATCAAGAGAAAAATAAGCAGAGCCGTGAGAGTGTGTAGAGTTGGGTTAATTGCAGACCAATCAGGGTCGTGCATGAAGTGAAGACATTTTTATGTCATTCTAAATTGATCAGAATTGCAGTCCAAGTTGGTGCTTGGTACTAGGAGTTGGTGCTCCATCTGTTGCAGCAGAAAATTACAGGGGTTGGTGCTCCTTCCAGTTGATGCTGGTAAAGTATTTGTAAAATTGATTTTGCAAAGACTGGATTTGGATTGGAGTCCAAGCAGTCATTTTTGAGGAGTAGCCAAATTGGTGAACCTCGGTATATTGAGTGTTGTGGTGTGCTCTCTTGTTCAAGTTGTTTTTCAGTTGTCAAGTTCTCTTTATTTCATATTAAATGCTGTAGATATAAAAATTAATAGCTACACTGATTCACCCCCCCTCTCAGTGTCATTGTGTAATCATCAGGGCAACAGTAACAACTGTTACTACTGCCTAGCCCCACCCTCAAGTGAGGGAAGTAAGGGTGGGGGTGGGCAACAATAACAACTGTTGCTGCCCACCCCCACCCTTGCCCACCGCCACCCCCACCCTCAAGGGTGGTGGTGGGCGACAGCGATTATTCTTGTTGCCCACCCTCACTAAGTGGGCAACAACAACTTGAGGGTGGGGGTGGGCAACAACAATTAAGTGAGGGTGGGGGTGGTCGAAGCAACAACTTGAGGGTGGGGGTGGGCAACAACTTGAGGGTGGGGGTGGGCAACAACAATTAAGTGAGGGGGGGGTGGGCAGCAACAACTTGTTATCGCTGCCCACCCTCACTAAGTGAGGGTGGGGTGGGCAGCAACGGTTAAGTGAGGGTGGGGGTGGGCAGACAACGGTAGCAACAATCGCTAGCTGCCCACCCCCACCCTTAACCCCCACCCTTAAGTGAGGGTGAGTGAGGGTGGGGTGGGCAGCAACGAGTTAAGTGAGGGTGGGGGGTGGGCAAGCAACGACAACAACAATCGTAGCTGCCCACCCCCACCCTTAAGTGAGGGTGGGGGTGGGCAGCAACGGTTAAGTGAGGGTGGGGGTGGGCAACAACGAGTAGCAACAACTATTGCTGCCCACCCCCACCCTTAAGTGAGGGTGGGGGTTAAGTGAGGGTGGGGGTGGGCAACAACAAGCCGAGGGTGGGGGGTGGGCGACAACGGTTAAGTGAGGGTGGGGGTGGGCGACAACACCCACCCTTAAGTGAGGGTGGGGTGGGCGGCAACGAGTTAAGTGAGGGTGGGGGTGGGCAGCAACAAGCGAGGGTGGGGGTGGGCAACAACGGTTAAGTGAGGGTGGGGGTGGGCAAGCAATGGGGCTAGGGTGAGGGTGGGGTGGGCAGCAACGGTTAAGTGAGGGTGGGGGTGGGCAACGAACAACCGAGGGTGGGGGTGGGCAACAACGGTTAAGTGAGGGTGGGGGGTGGGCGACAACGAGTTAGTGAGGGTGGGGGTGGGCAAGCAACAACCGAGGGTGGGGGTGGGCAACAACGGTTAAGTGAGGGTGGGGGTGGGCGACAACGACATGTTGCTGCCCACCCCCACCCTCACTTAACTTGCTACGGTGGGGGTGGGCAGCAACAAAGTGAGGGTGGGGTGGGCAAGCAACATTTAAGCGAGGGTGGGGGTGGGCAAGAAAAAGTGAGGGTGGGGTGGGCAGCAATAGTTAAGTGAGGGTGGGGGTGTGCAGGCAACAAACGGGGTGGGCAAGCAAAAAGTGAGGGTGGGGTGGGCAGCAACGGTTAAGTGAGGGTGGGGGTGGGCAACAACAGTTGTTGCCGCCACCCCCACCCTCACTTAACTCGTTCTGCAACGGCTGAGGGTGGGGGTGGGCAACAACAGGGTCCCTCAAGTTGTTGCCGCCCACCCCCACCCTCACTTAACTCGTTGTCGCAACATTTGAGGGTGGGGGTGGGCAACAACAGGGTCCCTCAAGTTGTTGCTGCCCACCCCCACCCTCACTTAACCGTTGTTGCAACATTTGAGGGTGGGGGTGGGCAACAACAGGGTCCCTCAAGTAAGGGTGGGGGTGGGCAGCAACAACTTGAGGGTGGGGGTGGGCAGCAATACAGTTATTCGCTCGCCCACCGGGGGTGGGCAGCAACGAGTTATTCAGCTTGCCCACCCCCACCCTCACTGTGCAGCAGTAACAAACAGTTAAGTGAGGGTGGGGGTGGGCAGCAACAGGGTCCCTCAAGTAAGCAGCAACAACTTGAGGGTGGGGGTGGGCAGCAACAGTTGTTACTGCTGCCCACCCCCACCCTCAACCTCTCCATGGTATTGTAGTCCAAGGTTCCAAGGATCTTGGTTTATTAATGTTTCTTTGCTTTATCATGGTGTGTCCTCTTTAATGTTTGTTTCATTTTGAGTGGTATATGTATGTTGGTTAGATTGGGTTTCTTTGTTTTAGATTATCATTAATGTTTTGGAGTTAATCAATTCAAGTTTTTTTTCCAATTGATTAAATCAACAAAACATATATAATGAAAAACAAAAACAATAAAAAAAAAAAAATTAATAAAAAATAAAATAAAAATAAACTTTTATATATATATAAAAGTTTAGGTAAAAAAATAAAATTAAATAATACATATATATATTAAAAGTGGATACAATGTTCGACCACAGTTAGTGGTCATTTATATTAAATTTTTATTATATTTATTGTAACGTTTATAGTTCTAATTGTTTTTATTTTAAATTTTAAGCTAGACATGGTTTTAGCATGCGAAACTAACATTGTGACGCTTATATCATGCAGGGTTCACGGAGGACGACCTTGTGGCAGCAAGGACAGTCAGATTCGACGACTCCGGACAGAGACCGATATGGATATAGAGGAAAACCCTGCAGACACTTAGGCATTGGGAGGATGTGAATTCCACACGTGGAGACCCTTCGCGGTCTACATGTAATCGCTTGGAACGAATCCCAAAGCGAGCAAGCCGGCTCGGACTGAAAGGAACAAATGACTCGGTGATCAACGCGGTTTGACGTGGATAGCCACATAGGAAACAATGAACTGACAAAGATGAACGAATGGACACGACGGATTCGACGAAAGCTATTCGGACGGGAATTGCTGACAGAGATCGTCGACGAACGTATTCGTGGAGGACCTAGATAGCAATGTAGAAACCGATCAGGAACGACGTGGAATGTTCTTCCGGGACAAGGTCGAGAGAGGAGCGGATGATACAGACGGGTACCACGTTGATCGTGGACACAACACCGAGGACTCGGACTTAGGCAGCATCAAATCAGAATGCCTTGCTGGTTTGGGCAATATGGCACGTATCACGATGGATTGTAGACCAGTAAATGAAGACAACGTCAATCCATGATGTAAATTCCTCATGCCAACAAACTGCGAAAATGTGAGAAGAAGGTAGCAATTAATGTAGATAGATGAATCAGAGGTTTCGCGTGATGAAATTGCAAAAGTTTAATTTTGTTTCGATAATATGACATGGGGAAACAAAGGCAACATACACATGCGAGCTCCTTCAACGTGTAACGCAGTAAAAACTAAGGATTAACACAGTGATGGGGGGTTTCAAATCATACTATGGCATATGCGAAGGCATGAGATCTGGGATGACATGATAGCCCAAGGGTACCATACATGGTGATGTGGCAGATGAATGGCTATGTGGCCGGGGTGAGCAGAAGAGGTATTAAATGGAATGAAATTCCAACAGTGGAATATGCCACTGTAAATTGACACACGCCGACAAGGAGCCATAACCAGCTCAGCACAGATTCGATAGGTGAAACAGTAGCTGGGATTCGATGCAGAGGACCAATGCTGGTGGCCACATGGACGAGTTGGTGTATGACATCAAGCAAGGTTGTTACCACCATGAAGTGAGGAAGGATGTGATGTCGCGCAGATTTGGACAGTGGATAGGTGGGTCCAAGTAGCTGACGCAAACGAGCAGGCCTGTGCAGCGTTACAGAGTGTAACATTCCTTATGAATGGAAGTGTCTCGTCCGATGAAGTCCTATGCAATTCATGGCTTGATGAAACGATCGACGGAGAGTAAGGTTGGATCTAGGCAACGTAGTAGCAGTTGGTAACAAGACAGGTCGAGTGGGGCTCGGCAACAACCAGGACATAGCCAGCGTGCACCGATTTTCGATGTCAAGGACGAGCTCGGGTATGCAATCAGAGTGTCTCGAGGGTGAAAGTTCAACATAAGAATGTACCAACAGAGGGCGTAGACAATAGGTCCATGTGAAAGTTCAACATAAGAATGTACCACTGGATGTGATAATGAAGGATAAAGCATGCAGCAAAGTTGACGGTAGTAGCGTCGGAGGTGTCGATGGGGCGGCATCGATAATATCATGGGCAGATTGGTAGCGGCCCAGTAACTGGTGGTAAACAGCAGTAACACTGGACAGACCAGGACGATCAGCGTAGTAGACAGATGAATGTTATAACGTGTTTTATATGAAAGCTTTGTAGTTGCTTGTCTGTTTGGGGCATGATGTATAAAGCCGAAGTACCCACGTAGAAGGGGGAGGTTACAAGTTTAAACCAAAGTAAGGACCATGGTTCCTTTTAGTCGTCGTGGAATTCACAAGGGACGAAGTGATGTGGTGAATTGGCGGTTCCAAATAACTTCAGGAGGCCCATGTCATAAGCAGGTTGGTAAGCCATGGGGGCATATTAAATTAATTACCTGCTTCAAGGCGTTTTATTTATTGATTAACGCCATTCATAATGTTGTGAGGGCAGCGTCTATAATGGATAGGATAATAAGTGTTTAAATCGCAAGTAAAATTGTGATGATTAAGGATAAAGAAGCGGATGCTTTAAGAAAAGACTATGAAATGCAACCTGAGAAAAGAAGACAAAGCAAGCAAGGAAGATGAAGATGAGAGTTTTCTGCATGTTTCAAATACAATAGAGAAATACTGAAAGAGGGTCTAGTTATTTTTGGAGGAGGCTAGATGCTCCTGAAAAATTGTGCAAAAGAGAAATACTGTGTTAATGCAAAGGCTTTTTAAAAATTTGGATTTTGTTAGTATAATAGAAAAAAATTCTGCATACTTGGATTTAATTTTTTATCTTTTTTTTTTTTGGATATATAAATGATGTTAGATGCATTTTAATGGTCACACCATTGAAAGCTTGAAATTTATTTTTGATGTCCTTAGGAGCTAGCACTTAGTTTATTTTGATTGTGCAAATGCAGGTTGGAACATACTAGGTTGCATGCATGAGTTTTTCATATCTTCGATTTTGCAGGATAGGGTACCATAAAACTGATAAATATTTGCATATTTACGTTTTTAGCATTCACTTTCTTTCCAAATTTTTTATTTTTTATTTTTTAACCCTTCATTTTGTAGATTTTTTTAAAACTTCAAGGATTAAAATAAAAATTGAAAAAAATTAAAATGACAAAAATAAATACATGGGTGTGAAGAATGAGTTTCAATCTTTCATCCGAAACAAATTCGAACTCATTTTGAAGCCATTTCAATTTTATAAAAATTGTTGAAAATCGTTGTTTATGAGGTTTTTATAATTTCGGAATTTTACATTTTTCACATTTTGAAGGCAAATCAGATATTTTTAACTTTCCATTTTTATTCGCAAGCAATAAATGGATTTTCCTTTATGAAATTTCCAATTTCATTAAAGGGAAGTGATTTATATGGCATTCTATAGGCCTTTATTTTTGAAGCAATAAATTCGCCTTTCTTTATGAAAATTCAGATTTCATTAAAGAGAGGTAATTTATACATTACATCAAAGGCTATTGTTTTAAATCACTAAATTACTTATTCTTTATTAAAATTGTGATTTCATGAAAGAGGGATAACTTATGATGATATTTTAAGGCCATAATTTTCAAACAATAAATTATTATCTCTTTATGAAAATTAATTTCATCAAAGAGATATAATTTATGAATTATATCAAAGGCTATATTTATATTCATGATAGAAGCTACATTTAATGAATCCATTCATCATTTCAGATTCACATTCATAGATAGATTTTAATCTTCATTTTCATATTCAAAGTAGGGTTTAATGCAAGGTAAAACTTATTTAAAATCTACTTAATCAAAAGAAGATAAAATCTACCTTAAAACATTTCAAGATAAAAGGAATCGATGCTTTACATCGTGGTCATATAAGGGCCAATTCGCATTTGCATTTCCTTAAGTTTCATGAACAATCATTATTATGGCATAATAAAATAAACCAACACATGCCCCTTGTTAACAATTACTTGCAATCACTAAGGTACTCCTAGCACTTATTTGACAAGATTATAAATACACATGTGCAATGCTTACATAGCGAAACCTTGGAGAAGTTGTTTTGGTTTCTAACTTCTTTGCAAGAGAGGGTTTTGGGATCAAAATCCTCAAGGTGAGTGTAGGTTTGCAATTGGGCAAAATTACCACTCAACATTTTGGTTCTAGAAGGAGGGCATGAATTAGTGTTATTTTATTTATGCTAAATTGTTCATTGTTGTTTTAAATACTTTTGAATTTTTCATGCAATGAATAATATGATTTTGGTATAACCTTAAGAGCTCTAAATTTCTAAATGTTTCAAGTTCTTTTGACTAGCATCTATGGCCTCCTTTAGCACTGAACACTTTGGGATCTAGGAGGGCCTGAATTGATTTATTTTATTACTATTTAGATGCTAAATTGTTCATGTTACTTGAAATATTTATTCAAAGACATTGGTCTTGACTAACGAGGTTTTATTTCCATGTGATTATTTTTATTGATTCTAACATTCTCTATTTTATGATGTGTTAATACTAACCTTTTTTGTAAATTTGAGAATGTTCTTAATTTTCATGGTTTAAAGGATGCATATATTTTGGTTGATGCTAACATGATGATTCATATGTTAAATATTTGAGATTTGTTAGTCATTTCATGCTTCTTTGCAAGATATTTCTATTTGACTAACAAAATTGGTACTAAAGTTATATCTCCTTGACTATTGCAATATTTACTCCAATGATGATAGGTAGTCCTTTAAACATACCTAGGCCTTCACATGAGGTGCCTATGGACCTTGTGCCTTATCTACCTCATTTTAGGCAGGAGGGAACTAGGTCAGCTGAAGTACACATTCATGCATTCAAATATCATATGAGTTTTTTGCAAATAATGCATGAAGATGTTGGATGTGAATTGTTTTCATACACATTGGATAATATTGCACATGACTGGTTTATCAATCTTCCTGCAACTTCCATCACTTCATGGGCTCAACTAGAAGCAATATTTCTTAACCATTTTGGAAATCAAGTTGACCTAGTTGTGTTAAAAAATTAGTTTACCTCTATTTGTAAAGAACCTAATGAATCCATGAGTCAATTCAATGATAGGTTCCATGGGTTGTACACTAAAGTGGTGGAACATTTTTACATAACAAAAAAAGAAGCCATTCAAATTTACTTGGGAGCCATACACCCCGTAATTACTACATTGCTAGGGAAGAATATTAAATATCCATCCTTTCCTAGAGCCTACACTACCACAATAATGTTAGAACAATGGCAAGTTGAGGCACAACATGTTCCCATGAGAGACTGTTCTTCTAGAGTTATTGAAGACAACCTACACCAACAATCTAATCTAGTGTCCTTTGATTCAACGATGTCTAATGTGAACAATCAGTGGGATGAATTTGAATGTCCAAATATTACAAACACCTTAGATATTGTTCAATATGAGGCACAAGTTTCAAAGCCAATATCCACCAATGAGGATTGTGTAGAGATGGGTCCATCTCTAGAAATGCACAAGTAATCAGATAATGGAGGTTTCCTAGATCTAACTAGCTTTGAGATATGTGGTAGTACAGGGCCTTCCATAGAATTGAATAAAGTGGTTGAAAATAAAGTTGAAAGAGAATCAATAAATAAATTTGAAGACAAAAAAATTTCACCACTTGTTTTCGAAAAACACCTTGGATGAGATTGTTGAAACTGATGGTCAAGAAAACCTACACATTCCAAATTGTGATAATATTGAATCATGGGTTACCAATGTGGATTATGATAACCTTACAAATTTGAATACAAGAAATAACCCACTTTTTTGAAATAATTGAACCATATAAGGAAGGTGAAGATGAATTCGATGAGAAATATATTGCTGAATCAGAAGATAATGAAGAAGTAGTGGAGCATCACAAATTTATTTTAGAAGATGATTATTATGACTCTTGGAAGAAGTGGGAAGAATACACTCACTCCAAACCTTCTAATGAAACTTTTATATCAATTGACATGCAGGATAATACAATTACTTTCTCGCATGAGGATATTACAAGTCCTATACAATTTTAGAATGTTTTGGAAGAAGGGTTGGAATCTCATCAAGTGTTGGAGAATGATAATGATTCTACTACCAAGGACAAAGAAGAAAAATAATTGATAGATGAATCAAAATATCATGTCACAGATACAATAGAGTTTCATCCCATGAATTTAGATGATAATTTTTACAATGGTTGGGGAAGATATGAAGAATCATCTACTTTTCACACCCCTATCGATGATATTTCTATTGACATGCAGGATGCTAAAATCGCCATTTTGCATGATTGTTTTGAAGATTCGAATGAAGAAATATCATGGATGATTAATAAGGAATTGGAACCAAATGATAAAGAGGTTGATCTATTTGAAGCAACTCAAGTGATTGATCATGGTGATGTGTTATTTGACACACACCTTTACCAAAAAGATGTAATGTTTGAAAATGATGGGCATAATTTTGATTGGGTGCCTAATTTTGGTATGTTTGATGAATAGGCAATCAATGAAGATGAAAGACTACAAGATGATAAAGAAGATAAATACCATGAGGTAGAATAAGAAATCACAATGACTCACCAAGTTTTGGTAAATAAAAATATACAAAAGGTAGAATCTAACCTTTTGTGTCCAAACATCCAAGCTTCAGGTGAAAATTTGTATAACCATTTATTGGATTCAAATGTTTATGATGAAATGCCATTGGTGGTGAATGAAAAAATAGAGTTGATTTCTACTCACACCACTAATAATATTGCTTTGATGAATGAAACATAAGTTGATGTGCTTGAATTTTTGAACCAAGTTCACCAACAATTAACAATCGAATCTAGGATAAAAGCTCATAATGATCCTCATTTAGTAGATATCTTAGATTCTTGCAAATTGTTACATAAGTTTGATTGGCCTATGAACATGGAAAATGAATTGGATTTAAAATTTTTAGAAATAGGCTCTTGTTTACAAAACTTCATTTTGGATAAGGATAGCCTAATTCTAAATCATAAATCGAATTGTGAAATTGACACATTAAGGAATAGACAAGAAAGAATTGAAAAGCAGTTATTGTCTAATGAAGTTAATGATTTGAGGTTTACCTATGGGACAATTAATGGAACTAAATAAAATTGATGGGGTGAAAGATATAAAATGAAAAATTTTGCATTGTGTGGCCTAATATTATTTTGGGTGGATTCCTACAAAGCCTGGCGTGCGTATCATGTTGTGTCTTTTGAAATGTGCTAACCACATTTGGAATCTAGGGAAGTGATAGTTCAAACTTTGCACCATCTTGTACAGTATTGTACATTTGTATATAGTTGGGTTTTCATATTTTGGTTTTGGCTTGCTATATTCGTGCTTTGTCCTTCATTATTGGTTTTGTTTGCGTTCTTGTTGGTTTGCATTAAGTTAGATTTTGGTTTATGTTTTTTGTAGTTTTGTGTTTTGGGTTGTTCCCTTGTCTTGAGGTGATGTTTCATGGTCACTAATTTATGGCCTCTTACCCATTTTTGTGTTCCTTTGTGAAGTAGGTTGGATAACCTAATATGAAAACAGGTGAACCTGAGAAAATGGGGATGAATTATTTGGTGATCATGCTCAAATTTTGGGACTAAAATGGTGGAGAGTGGAACAATGAAATATTTTACTAAATCTCCACATGTAACTCACATATATTAAAGGGTGCTTATGGAAATTATGAAGGATGAAGTTATCTTGGGTTGCAAATAAAGGTAAAAATTCAACACGCTCTATCTCTATGCTTCCTAACCCTAGTGATACATAAATTATTTCAAAGCTATAAAAAAATGAGCATTGAAAAGCTTGATCAAATCAATCACAAAGTCTAGATAAACCCTACCGGGGCTATAAACGCCTGACCAGCAGTAGGTCTCTGTCTAGACATAACTTGATTATAATAAAGGCTTTGCAAAGTATTAAGTAAACACAAGGGTGAGTTAGATAAACCCTACCGGGGCTATAGATGCCTGACTGGAAGTAGGGCTCTCTTTGTAAAAGCTTTCTTTTTATGAGTCATGCTTCATAGCCTAAATGTAAACCAGATGATGGAATTCAAAAGGTTTTCAGAGGTGCAAAATGAATCACTTTGTCACACACTGAGCAAAGGTAGATGGATTAGTTGTTTATTCAAAGTTGTTTACCCCCACCTTATTGGGACATCATTAAATAATTTGTATTTTGCTGATCTCTTGGTGTTCTTATTTTAGATTGGGTTCTTCACCCGAAATGCTCAAGAGCATTTCCAATAGAGTCACCATTTGTTGTGGTTGCTCCACAACTAACCCCAAAATTGGGGACCCACATTTTATTTTGTGTTTTGGAGTATTGTGGTCTTCTTTTGTGTGATGATTTCATAGGTCCCTCTCCATGGTATTGTAGTCTAAGGTTCCAAGGATCTTGGTTTATTAAGGTTTCTTTGTTTTATCATGGTGTGTGTCCTCTTCAGTGTTTGTTTCATTTTGAGTGGTATAAGTATGCTGGTTAGATTTGATTTCTTTGTTTTATTTTATTGCTTTAGGATTATCATTAATGTTTTGGAGTTAACCAATTCAAGTTTTTTTTGAAATTAATTAAATCAACAAAGCATATATAATGAAAAGCAATAAAGATAAAAAAAATAAAAATAAAAATTCAAATAAAACAAAAATAAACTTATATATATAAATAAAAGTTTAGGATTAAATAATAAAAAAAAAAGTGGATACAATGTTCAACCACCCCATGAGTGGTCATTATATTAAATTTTGATTATATTTATTGTAATTTTTATAGTTCTAATTGTTTTTATTTTAAATTTTAAGCTCGACATGGTTTTAGCATGCGGAACTAACATGTGACATGTAGGACAGTCAGATTCGACGGAGACTCCGGATGGGGACCAACATGGATATAGAGGACAAACCTGCATACACCTAGACATTTGCAGGATGTGAATTCCACACATGGAGACCCGACGCGGTCTACATGTAATCGCTTGGCACGAATCCTAAAGCGAGCAAGCCAGCTCGGATTGCAAGGAACAAACGACTTTATGACCAACGCAACTTGACATGGATATCCACGTAGGAAACAATGAACCGACAGAGACAAACAAATGAACATGATGCATTCGATGAAAGCTATTCGAACGAGAATTGCTGATAGAGATCGCCGACGAACGTATTCGTGGAGGACCTGGACAATGATGTAGAAACTGATCGAGAACAACGTGGAATGTTCTTCTAGGACGAGGTCGAGAGAGGAGCGTGATGCAAACGGGTACCGCATTGATCGTGGACACAACATCGAGGACACAGACTTAGGCAATGTCGAATCAAAATGCCTTGTTGGTTTGGGCAATATGGCACGTATCACAACGTCAATCGATGACGTGGATTCCTCACACCAATAGACTGCAAAAATGTGAGAAGAAGGTAGCTTGGTGACACTGTCGGCCTATTCAGCACGCTGCTCTAGTTGAGACGAAGGGACAATAGTGTGAATGGTTTTGATTTCCGAGGAAGTAGTCGAGCGATGAGAACTTGCAGGTATTACTCCAATGTGGCAAGTATATGATGCATCGGGCTACATGGGAGTTGAGGACGAGACCATCGAATGATAAAGTGGGCCACCGTCAGGTTGTCCAGGAAGACTCTGACATGGGGATGTTGTGGGCTCTCGGAGGCAGACGTGGATCTCTTACGTGATTGGACAACTACATGCCAGATGTAAACGAACGATGAGCGGCGAGTAACCATAGCTCGGATGCGTATGTGGTGGGAGGACACCTCAGTCGGTTGACAAAGAGAGACAACATAGTGAAATTGAAGATAGATATTAGCATTGCTAAACACAGTACTCACCGTGGACGACATTGGCATTGCTAAACACAGTACTATGATGCCGATGCGGGCAGAGAAAGGTATTGACCATGATTTTGGAAGACGAACATACACCCAGGAATGAGTTTGGCACCAAATATCAGTTCACTTGGCACATCGTGTCCATTTAAAAAATGATTCAATCCCCGATCGTAGTCAGACTAAGCTGCAGGCGGAGTAACGGCACCAATTAACGTAGATAGATGAAGCAGAGGTTTCGCATGACGAGACTGCAAAAGTTTGATTTTGTTTCGATAGTATGGCATGGGTAAACAAAGGCGACATACATAAGCGAGCTCATTCAACGTGTAACATAGTAAAAATGAAGGATTAACATAGTGATGGGGGGTTTCGAATCATACTGTGGCATATGAGAAGGTGTGAGATCTAGGATAGACATGATAGCCCAAGAGTACCATACGTGGTGATGTGGTAGATGAATGGCTATGTGGCCGCGATGAGCAGAAGAGGTATTAAATGGAATATGCCACTATAAATTGACACACGTCGACAACGAAGAGATAGAACCAGCTCGGCACAGATTCGACAGGTGAAATAGTAGCTGAGATTCGATGCAGAGGACCAATGCTGGTGGTCGTATGGACGAGTTGGTGTATGACATCAAGCGAGGTTGTTACCACCATGAAGTGAGGAAGGATGCGACGTCGTGTGGATTTGGACAGTGGACTGGTGGGTCCAAGTAGCTGACGCAGACGAGTATGCCTGCGCAGCGTTACAGAGTGTAACAGTCCATATGAGTGTAAGTGTCTCATCCGACGAAGTCCTATGCAATTCATGGCTTGATGAAACGATCGACGAAGAGTAAGGTTGGAGTCGGGCAGCGTAGTAGCAGTTGGTAACAAGACAGGTCAAGTGGTGCTCAGCAACAACTAGGACATAGCCAGCATGCACCAATTTATGATGTCAAGGATGATCTCGGGTATGCAATCTATAATAACCCTCTATTGGCAAGAATGAAATACTACTAATGTATTTGTGGATGCAGGAGACAGGTATTATTGTTGGCGAGTGCAATGTAAAGGAAGGAGGTCTCTTCAATGGACAGATAGATTATTCTGATGTAAGGTAAATAACCCTATAGGCAATGCATTTGCCAACAGTCCATGTAGTTTTACAACATGTAGTTGCATGCTTGATGTTTGTTCAATTATGAAAATATAATGATTGGTTGGCAATGAAAGTGCTTATATGCATGGGAGCCATAGTTTTAGATAAAAGGATTAATGTGAAATAAAGATATAGTTTTATTTAAAAAAAACTATAAGGGCTAAAGTAAAGATAATTGACCATTATGTATTTATACTAAATATCAATGTATGCTTGAAGGGATCCATTTATTTGAAATAATATATATAATAAATAACAATATATATAATAAATAATAAAATTAAATATTAGTAGTATTAATAATCTGTTAAATATAACACCACAATGGGTAACGAAATATTATAATAATAATAATACATGATAATATTCTATTGATTATCTAAGAATTTTGGGCATTGTATAATGAAAGGAATGGTAATTTAATTGTCGACAATTGCTTTGGGTAAATCAACAACGAAGTTAAGTTGTTGAACGTGGAATGAAATGGAGGACCATTTGGCACATCATGGAACAGAGAGTTGGAAAAAACTAACAAATAGTGCTACAAAAAAAGTGGAACAAACCTCTAGAGGGGAGAGGAAAAAGGAAGGAAGGAGTGTAAAGGCGGGGTGTCGAGGCATGGAGACAAGGCTATGGAGATTGAAAGTGTAGAGATAGCAAGAATGGAGACTGATAGCACGAGGAAGCATAGTGAGAAGTGTGCATGTTTCTGACAAGAGACGGTGAACGACTGAGGAAGGATTTGGCATTGGAAGCAAGGAGAAAAACTGTGAGTTCTATTTGAATTTTAATTTAAATATTATAATGAAATTAAAATGGAAAATTTTGGTAGAGAGTTTTTATAAATAAAAACATTGCATGTTGCGTTGTGTGAAAGCTTAAAGATTTAAATGTGTTATTGAAAGGTGAACTCTTTTTTGTGTGACTTGTAAATGTTGTGTGTTGCATGCGTTTGAAGGAATAATGGAAGACATTTATTTGATTGTATTGAGAAATATTTGGTTGGTGGTGAACCAAAGATTGAATCTATTTTCTTTCAAATTAATTATTGATGCATGTTGAGCTGAAAGTCTCTACGATATTGTATGATGTGTTGGGTAACCTGGATAAACTTTGCATGTTGTTCTGTGTATGAAAAATATATGTGTGCATATAGGGTATAGATGCATGTCATTTTAGGATGACCGTTATGACCCTTGAATCCATCATATAATCAATTTGTAAAGAAAGAGTCGGGTGAGTTCTGTATAGCATGTCACTTACTATCTCTTAGAAGTTTAGACTACGCTTGGTGTCAAAGAAATAAGTCTATTGGACAAAGATATTGCCATGCATGAAGAGGAACCTAGAATTTAGCTCTCAGGGGTGTGATAGTGCCTGAGTCATTGAAGGATATAGATAATATTTTATTACATGCATTTGTGTTAATTATGTAAACCCTAGGAAAGAGCAGGGAAGAACCTTGTGACTGCATTAGAAAATCATGCAAATGTGTTAATTATGCAAATCCTGGGAAAGAGCAGGGTGGAACCCTGTGATTGCATTAGAAATTTAGAGAATGTATTTTGAAAATCATGCCTGAAAGGAACCTGGGGAAAAGAAGTTTAGCTTGCAGTTGTGAGTAAAACTTTGTGGTTTTCCATTTGCCTGGTTGAAGGTGTATTATATACTATCTTGTATAAAATATTCTTAGCAATTCAAAAAGCCCAAATTTGCATATGAATTTATGTATGTTATCTTTATATTGAACATTGTCTGATATAAAAAAAATAGAATCTTTATGTATCATGATATTTAGGCAAATTTTATTAGAGATTCATGGGTTTATAGGATGAGTTCTTCCATACATATGTTAGTGGCTATATGATGAAAACATTCAATAAAGGAAACTTTTTGTTTGTGAATCACACTTAATCACTGTGTAAGCCTGAAGTTTATTGTTTATATTATAACCTTGGAACTCTTCTTTTATGGGCAGTGAATGTTATTTTGTATATCCATTTTCTCATAATGTAGTGCGTCGAAAATTAAACCTTTCAATTACTTGGAATCAACTTCTTACTAGTTTAGCATAATTGTGTATATTTAGACTTGAATGACATAGAGAATAGAGAAAATGAATTAGGCATGGCGTACAAGTTGAAACCTACTGTAACATACTTTGTAGGATTTCTTATAAAATTATTATTTTCTTTAAAAATGAAATCTAAGGCAAGGTTTATACACTAGAATCCTGAAACGTCAGTTAAAGAAGATATAGTGTAGTGTGCAATGATAAACTATTTTTAGAACAGTGATTCCTTTACTTAAAACCGAAACCGTTCTGAAATTCATAGAGAAATAAATATTGTTTATTTTCGTTGTGTAAAACTGAAAGGAGATAGATGTGGAATGTCTTCATACTTTTTTTAAAGTTAAATTAGCATGTAAATTGTTATAGGTGTTTAGTATGATCAGTTCCAAATGGTGTTATTTATTTATATTGCAATTCCGAAGAGGTATATATGTTAAAGAAAGTATTGCCTTTATACTTAGTTGGGTATTTGTAGATAACACAGTCTCTTATTCACATATTAAATTAAATAATGGATTTTATAATGAGAGATGGTAATTTTACAAATGAATTTTAGGAGAAATAGTTCTTACTTCTTAAACGAAAGAATAAGAAGGAGACGTATAATGTAGTAATATTGTAGATTGAGGATTCTTGATTTATTTGCATGGAATATAAAAGTTCTTTGATTTTTATTCAGCTTAGTGATAAACACTTAGATAGAGATAGGGAAACTAGTTGAATTTTGATATACAATAAAACCGTGAAACCCATTAGGAAATGGTGATTATTTACAAATATTTACCTTAGCCAACCTTTTATAGATTTTCCAAGATTGTGGAGTAGACAATATTTTCACGCAACCTAAGGTTGTGGGCAGGACAACCTTGACAATGATACAAGAATTATGGGAAGGATAATATTGTGATGATGCGGGTAGGCAATCATCATGGAAATAAATTTTAATGATGATGCGGGTAGGTAATCATCATGGATCAGGGCTCTAATTATACTTTTGATGGGAAAAGATCAGAACAAAAGGTAATGAGGGGTTGTATGGGCATCCCTTCTAGGTTATCCCTGCTAGTGATGAGTGGCAAATTGTGTTTGACTAGGTGTTACCGACAACATGATGGTATGGGACATCATGTTGGTTAATCAACACATGACGTCAGGTGGTTACCAAGGCATTGGTAAGACCCTAGACGATGCTCTAGGGAGAATGGTTGATCATCTAGCTCGAGCATGTATGCACTGTATTACATAATATAAGACACATAATTTGGCAATCATGTTAAGACATGAGAAAGTATGCGTCACAACTCTAGGTGTTATGAGCCCTAGAGGAAAAGAAACCCACTGCCTGAACTTAGGATATTGGGAGGAGAGTGAAGTTCAAAATGACAACCACACGGGATCTGGCCAATATCAATCTCATGAGTATTTTGACTATAGTGAAATGACACTCGTGAAGATATTTTTAACATGCTCAAACTAGAAACAAAAATTGATAGAGTAAAATAAAGAAAATTTTTCTCATATAGAAATCTCTGATATTAGACAACCAAGTGGTAGTGACTTGGGATTATTAGAAAACCAAGTGGGAAAACTTGGGGTGTTACACAATCAAAGTGTTTCAAGGACGAAATTTCAACATAATAATGTACCAACAGAAAGCATAGACAATAGGTCCATGTGTACACCATGGTGGATGAAATTTGAAACTACGACATAAAACCAATGGTCGAACAATGAAATTCAAGTGAAGTTTAGTTGTGGCCCACGATGAAGGAGAACAACCCTCGCATCTTGAAAAATATGGCTATATCACTGGGATAATCAAAATAAAGATCATGATGGTGATTTGATAACACTAATGGGTTGCAAATAGTTTCACATCTATTAGATAAGCAACGAAAATAACATGGTCCACTACATCGAGCGATGCAGTGCAGGATACACATTGTAAATTTCATTTATTATAATGATACAAGGGACGTTAGAGCAGATCTTGCATATGAGTTGAGGTTGAGTGTCATGATGGGTGCTCATTGCACGATAATCGGGTGGTTTGGTTTCACATTAGAGAAGCAATATCATGAACATGTACAGATCCCCACCATTGATGTAAACCTAAAAACAAGCAGAGTGGTGATCGGATGTGATGATGAAGGATAAAGCATGCAAAAAATTTGACGGTAGTAGTGACAAAGGAGTCAATGGGAAAACATTGATATTATCATGGTAAAATTGGTAGCAGCCTGGTAATCAATGGTAAACAGCAGTAACGTCAAACAGACTAGGACGATCAGTGTAGTAGATAGAGATGAATGTTACAAGGCATTTCCTAATAAGGAGGAGGTTACAAGTTTAAACCAAAGTAATGACCATGGTTACTTTTAGTCGTTGTGGAATTCACAAGGGACGAAGTGACATGGTGAATTGGCAATTCTTAATAACTTCAGGAGGCCCATGTCATAAGGGTGTTGGTAAGCCATGGGGGCATATTAAAATAATTACCTGCTTCAAGGTGGTTCATTTATTGATTACCGCCATGCATATGTCAATAATGTTGTGAGGGCAGCTTCTATAATGGACAAGATAATAAGTGTTTAAATCGCAAGTAAAATTACAATGATTAAGGACAAAGAATCAAATGCTTTAAGAAAATATGTTATGAAATGAAACCCAAGAAAAGAAGACAAAGCGAACAAGGAAGACAAATATGAGAGTTTTCTGCAGGTTTCAAATACAGTAGAGAAACACTAAAAGAGGGGTTGGTTCTTCTTGGAGGAGGCTAGATGCTGTTGAAAAATTGTGTAAAAGAGAAATATTATGTTAATGCAAAGGCTTTTCAAAAATTTGGACTTTGTTAGTAAAATAGGAGGAGAAAATTTTTTGCATGCTTGGATTTAATTTTATCTTTCCTTTTTCAGGTTTTGGACTTATAGATGATGTTAGATGCATTTTAATGGTCACATAATTGAATGTTTAAAGCCTAAAATTTATTTTCGATGTCCTTAGGAGCTAGCACTTAGTTTATTTTGATTGTGCAAATGCAGGTTGGAATAGACTAGGTTGCATGCATAAGTTTCTCACATCTTCGGTTTTGCAGGATAGGGTACCATCAAACTAACAAATATTTGCATATTTACATTTTTAGCATTCAGTTTCTTTCAAGATTTTTTATTCTCTAACCCTTCATTTTACAGATTTTTATAAAACTTCGAGGATTAAAATAAAAAAAAAGTAAAAAATAAAATGACAAAAATAAATACATGGGTGTGAGAATGAGTTTCAATATTTCATCTAAAACAAATTCGAACTCATTCCGAAGTCATTTCGATTTTATAAAATTGTTGAAAATTGTTGTTTTATGAGGTTTTTATAATTTCAGAATTTTACATTTTGAAGGCAAATCAGATTTTTTTAGCTTTCCATTTTTATTCGCAAGCAATAAATGGACCTTCCTTTATGAAATTTCCAATTATATTAAAGGGAAGTGATTTATATGGCATTCCATAGGCCTTCATTTTTGAAGCAATAAATTTGCCTTTCTTTATGAAAATTCTGATTTCATTAAAGAGAGGTAATTTATACATTACATCAAAGGCTATTGTTTTAAAGCACTAAATTATTTATTCTTTATGAAAATTATGATTTCATTAAAGAGGGATAACTTATAATGACATTTTACGACCATTATTTTAAAACAATAAATTGGTGTACCAACAAGGACGCCACTTGCATTATCGATGATGTGACCCGGGTTCAATCCCCACGATGGATATGTATATGTATAAGAAGTATTTACTCAATAAAAAAAAATTAATTAATTTCATCAAAGAGAGAATTTATTAATTATAGCAAAGACTATCTTTATCTTCATGATAGAAGCTATATTTAATGAATCCATTCATCATTTCAGATTCACATTCATATATAGATTTTAATCTTCATTTTCATGTTCAAAGTAGGGTTTAATGCAAAGGTAAAACTTGTTTAAAATATACTTAATCAAAAGAAGATAAAATCTACCTTAAAACATTTCAAAATAAACGAAATCAATGCTCTACATCATGGTCATATGAGGGCCAATTCATATTTTGATTTCCTTAAGTTTCATGAACAATCATTATTATGGCATAGTAAAATAAACCAACACATGCCCCTTATTAACAGTTACATGCAATCACTAAGGTACTCCTAACATTTATTTGATAAGATTATAAATACACATGTGCAATGCTTACATAGAGAAATCTTAGAGAAGTTGTTTTGGTTTCTAACTTCTTTGCAAGAGAGAGTTTTGGGATCAAAATCCTAAGGGTGAGTGTAGTTTTGCAATTGGATAAAATTACCACTCAACAGCATCATACTTAGTCAATGATGCAGCGATGGAGAGGAGGTCAATTGAACAATAGCCTCTTCTAGCTTCTCAGACATATTATTGCTAACATGCACACAAATAAAAAAAATATGATCTGCAAGATGAGACTCCACATTAAAAAAAGTAAAAACAAAATATTATTTATATTTTTCCTTAATATTTTTAATTACAATAGTGACCACAGTTGCCACAAACATCTGCAAGCACTCCACAGAGTACCAATATCCTTATTCCCTTCGAGGTTTTAAATAGTAAACCTCCTACAAGCACTACATCAAGTACCAATTTCTTATTTTGAGGTTTTTAATTGCAAACCTCCTACAAGCACTGCACCGAGTGCCAAATTCTTTCATCCGAGGTTTTACACAATAAACCTCCTGCAAGCACTACACCGAGTGCCAAGTTCCTTCCTCCGAGGCTTCATAGAAGAAACCTCCTACAAGCACTGCACAAAGTGCCAATTACTTTAGAGCCCCTTGCTCCCCCTTGATCACTCCCCTTCACGCTCCCCATCAACTTCTTATTTATAAGCATAAAAATAATGACTTGCTAGCTAAACATGCTAATTAAACTATTAGTGACAACTAAGCATTTTTATCCAATCCAGATTTTGCGTGCTTATCTTTATCTAGTCCTCCGTAATTGGATTTTTTCATTTGGATGCTCCTAAATCAAACTCATCAGGTAGCAAAAACAATTGTGAGCTCCTGCTCACAAAGCTCCTACATCATACACGACCCCATCGATATTTTGGCTTTGATACCAAAATGATGCAACAACGGAGAGGGGGTCAATTGAACAACAACCTCTCCTAGCTTCTTAGACATCTTCTTGCCAACATGCACACAAATAACAACAAAAATCTGATCTGCAAGATGAGAGTACACAATAAAAATAGTAAACACAAAACACTATTTTTTGTCTTAATATTTTAATTACAATAGTGGCCACAATTGCCACAAACATCTGCAAGCACTCCACAGAGTACCAATATCCTTCTTCCCTCTGAGGTTTTAAATAGCAAACCTCTTGCAAGAACTATACCAAGTGTCAATTTCTTCTTTCGAGTTTTTCAATTTCAAACCTCCTACAAGCACTGCACCAAGTGCCAAATTCTTCCTTTGAGGTTTTACACAAAAAACCTCCTGCAAGCACTACACCGAGTGCCAAATTCTTTTATCTAAGGTTTTACATAATAAACCTCCTGCAAGCATTGCATTGAGTGGTAAGTTCTTTCCTTTGAGGCTTCATAGAAGAAACCTCTTACAAACACTACACATAATACCAACTACTTTGGAGTCCTTTGCTCACTCTCCTTCATGCTCCCCATCAACTTCTTATTTATAAGCATAAAAACAATAACTTGTTGGCTAAACATGCTAATTAAACTATCATTGACAACTAGGCATTTTTATCCAATCCATATTTTGCATGCTTATCTCTATCCGGTCCTCCTTACCAGCTGGATGCTCTTGCATCAGTCACAAACAAAAATATAGAAATAGACTTTTTATTTTACCCAAAAGCTCTACTAGTGCCAAGGCATTGACTACACTTACCATATTCAACGTTTGTTTGTCCTAAGGTACTCTTGAAATAAATCAAGGCAATGATCAGGAGAAAATCAGAATAACCATCCATATTTTACACATCCACTGCGAATCCAGAGGAGAAGAAGGGCTACATGTAGATGTCCAACATATAAAAATACTTTTAATCATTATCTGTCACATTTTTAATGGTCAAAATCCTCTTGCTTACCAACGGTTAATCAAGATAGGTCTTAGGCCACTTAGAGGTGGTCCTGCAATCAGCATAGTAGCTACTCCACAAAAATAATCATGATGTGCAGATTATTAGCTTTGATTTTTCTCCATTCTTATCTGCCTTCCTTAAACCTCTCCCTAACTTCTTTTTTCCTTGAATCTTTGATTGTCAACTTATTTAGACTCTTCAACTACTTCAATCCTCGAAAAATATTCTTTAATTTGGGATAAGACAGTACACATAGTCTCTCAAGGGCTATCATCGCTCCATCCTCCAACTCCTCCCAAAATTCCTCCAATACATTAAAGCAAGAAATATTAAGATATCGGAGCTTCGAAAAGGTCCCAACTTTACAAATGCCTTTGGCAATTGTCTGCACCTCTTATTACCTACAAATGTTAAAATGGTTGATTTGGTCATTGTTTGAGGAGATAGTGTTGAATAATCACTGCAATCCCATTTTTCTAAATAAAGAATCTTGATATTTGCAAAACCATGTATCCAACTTGGTAAAGCAAAGCTATATAGAAATATTTGTTCGAGGTCCTTCATAAATTTCATAGTATCTGTAAGATAGGCAACTTCCAACTCATTGTTGATTTCAAGAATTTGCATATGCACCATATGTGCAAGAATGCTCTCTTCCAACATTCTCATTTCAACTTGATGCTTCACTTTTATCCTTAAATCTCAGAGCTCAATCAAATTGGCGAATCCTTTAGCTTTAATAATTCATTCTCATTCTCTTCAATTGATAGTTCCAAATCGTGTGATATGAACGTTTGCATGTTGAAAACCAATGGTAGTTGAAAAAACAAAGAAATGAAACAAACACAGACAACTACAAATGAATTAAAATTTAGAATGCACAAATAGTCAGTCTTTATTCATAATTGCAGTCTCACAATAGTAGGGCTTTTTACATTACATGACTGTAACTAAGCACAACACAACCAATGACTATTACAGTGTAATACAATGCCTAAGAATAGGGTATTCAAAACTGTTACAATCAAGTTACAGCCACTCCAACAGAACACAAATTTTTCTCCCCCTATCACAAACCTGCAATTAAGCACAGTAAAAGGAAAAACTGGATAACTACAACATCCCTCCCAAATTACCTTCTCTAGAGTAATAACCCCTACAACTGCAGTCGAAAACCTCTACCATTATAGCATGTAAATATGGGCTCTAACTTCGATAACTATAGCCTACAAATGTAGGCTCTGACTTCTACAACTGTAACTTGAAAATGTAGGCTTTGATTGCTACCACTGCAACCTAGTGTTGGTGTCAGTGTTGGCAGTCTAGTGGTGTCAGTGTTGGGGATGGGGATAGAGTAGTGGCCACTAACCAAACAATCTCCCACTTGGAAACTACTCTGGCCAAGGTTGTAAGCCTACCTTACCTTGACACCAAGTGAATTTTTGTGCAGCCAAAGACTTGGTTAATGCATTTGCAACATTTCTTTCTATCCTCACCTTGAGTAGCTCTACCTCTCTAGTTTCTACCACTTCTCTAATGAAGTGAAACCTCACTCTAATGTGTTTAGTCCTAGAGTGAAACTTGGGATTCACTGCAATATCAATTACACTTTGGTTGTCACACCAAAGGGGTATTGGTCCTTGCTAAAATCCCACATCCTCACATAACAAATGCAACCATATAGCTTCTTTGTATGCCTCTGCAATATCAATGTACTCAGCTTCTATTGTAGATAGGGCAACCACTTCTTGCTTCTTACTTCTCCAACTAAATGCACCACCAAACAACATAAAGATATATGCACTTGTGGACTTGCCCTTATCCACATCTCCAATAAAAAAACCTTGTAATTGTTTGTTTTTGGTTGAGTCATAATAGATTGTATAGTATTTTGTCCCTTGTAGATAACTCATTATCCTCTTAACAACAACCTAATGTTGTTTACCTAGATTGGACATGATCTACTTACAACACCTAGATGGGCTAAATCAGATCTTATACATACCATTTCATACATGAGCTTTCCAACTGCACTTGCATATGGTACATGTGTCATTTCATCCTCTTCTTGCTTGTTCTTTGGACTCATTTCATTTGACAATGCCACTCCCACTTGAGATGGAGTGTTCACAGGAGTGCTCTTATCCATGCTAAAGAGTTCAAGGAGATCCGCAATGTACTTCCTTTGGCTGATCCAAAGCCTTATTGTCATGCGGTCTCTCTTGACTTCAATGCCCAAAAAATAATGCAATGAACCCAAGTCTTTCATGTCAAATTTCTTTGACAATTCAGATTTTGTCCTTTTTACAAACTCCTTTGAATCACTAAGCAAAAGAATATCATCAACATACAAGACCAAAATAATTAAGTGATTTATCTTTTGCATGAAGTAGATGCAATGATCTCCATCACTTCTTGTGAAACCATGTTCAATCACATGCTTGTCAAACTTGTGGTACCATTATCTTGGGGATTGCTTCAAGCCATAGAGTACTTTCTTCAATTTGCACACCAAGTTGCTACTCCCACTTTCTACAAACCCTTCTGGTTGTTACATATAAATTCCTCATTGAGATCACCATGAAGAAAGGTTGTCTTCACATCCATTTGGTCAATTTCTCAATCATAGGCTGCTACCATTGACAATAATAATATGACTGAAGCATGTTTTGTCATAGGAGAGAAGGTTTAATTAAATTCTATACCCTCTACTTGAGTATATCCTTTTGCCACTAGCCTTGCCTTATATATTTCTATTGAACCATCAACTTTGTACTTCCTTTTAAAAATCCATTTACAACCAACTGCTTTCCTATCCTTAGGCAATGGTTGCAAATCCCAAGTTTGATTTTGTTCAAGTGACCTCATTTCTTCTTCCATAGCCTTTTTCCAGTGAATAGCTTCATCACTATTAAGAGGTTTTTTCACACTTATTTGCTCATCACACATGGAACATAATGCAAAATAACTAAAACCATTTGATTCATAGCCAAACCTATCAAGTGCTCTTCTTTTTCGAAGACTCCTTATCACTTGATCACTTTGTTCAACTTATGATCCTCTGAGTTCTATCTCATTTCTCGGTTGTACATCATCATGAATAGGCTGATTACTCTCATGATTACTCTCCATAGAAGTCTCTTCTTGCTGTTGTACTTGCCTTTCATCATTAGACCCACTTACAAGTGGTTGCACCTCATGTAATGGAGTTGAAATAGGAGTGACACTTGTATTTGGAAACTACTGCTGTAAATTTCTAGCTTACTGATTTTTAATTTTAGAATGTACTCCATGTTGTTCCTCATTTCCTTGAGTATCCAGATTTGCTTGCTTTTCACTAGCAAACTCTTCCTTGAAGATAACATCTCGGATGAATGTATGGCGATGTTATGATGGGATCCATAATTTGTATCCTTTGATTCCTTCACCATATCTAATAAAAATGCATTTCACAAAATTTTTATCAAGCTTCCTTCTATTAAAAAATAGTAGTCTAGAAATTTACAACAGTTGTTCCTCATTTCCTTGACTATCTAGATTTGCTTGCTTTTCACTAGTAAACTCTTCCTTGAAGATAACATCTCAGATGAATGTATGGCGATGTTCTGATGGGATCCATAACTTGTATCCTTTGATTCCTTCACCATATCTAATAAAAATGCATTTCACAAACTTGTTATCAAGCTTCCTTCTATTATCCTTGGGAACATGCATGTAGGCTCCAAATCCAAAGACTCTTAGATGTGCTATTGCGGGATTCTTGCCACTCCAAGCCTCCTCTAGTGTATTTCCTTTCAAAATAGAGCTAGAAGACAATTTGTTCACTAAATTTACTATATGTAAAGCTTCAGCCCAAAAAACTTTGCTTAAGTGTGCATCCTATCTCATGCTCCTTTCCTTCTCCACTAAGGTTCTATTTAACCTTTCTGCAACACCATTTTGTTGTGGGGAGTATGGTGTAGTTTTTTGCCTTGCAATGCCATGCAATCTAAAAAATGCATCAAACTCCTTGGATCAATACTCACCTCCATTATCAGTCCTTTGTGCCTTTACCTTCTTTCTTGTTTGTCTTTCAACTTCAGCCACAAAGGCTTTGAACATATCCAAAGCACTACTTTTCTATTTTATGAAGTATACCCATGAATTCCTTGAGAAGTCATCAATGAATGTGATGAAGTATTTGGACCCTCCCATGGAAGCCACTTCTATTGGTCCACATATATCAGAATGTATTAATTCAAGAATTTATTTGCTCCTATACTCACTTGAATTAATTGAAACTCTTTTTTTTGTTAGCGTACTGTTCTATTTGTCGCTATTCAGTATTTAGCGTACTATTACAACTGTGTAACAGTTTCGTTTCGCCGATGTGTAATATTATTTATACCTGCTGCTGCTGAATAAAGTTTAGTTCGTTGAATCTCACATGGCATCAGAGCCAGCACTGTAGCAGACGGATTTTTTTTCGCAGGTCTGTTTTTTTGTGTCGAAGAGGCACGCAGCCTAGCGAATAAAAGAAAAGTTTTTTTTTTTCCCTGGAGAAGGCGGAGGCCCCTGTAGCAGCGTCAAAAATTTTTTTAATAAAAAAAAAAAAAAAAACCGACGTGCATCGCGCGTCGTTGGCGGACGCACAGGGTGTACGTCCGCGCGCAGACGGTGACGTCTGCCGCACGGACGGGAAGGACGGACAGGGCCTGCGCGCGAAGGCAGCGGGCTGTCACGTCCCACGAGGAGGAGGCCCTGCACGCGACGCACGTCGAGCGTTCTGCTCGGCGCGTTGCATCGGACCCCCCCACCCCCGTCCGAGGGACGGAGAGGGGACCCCGCGCACACAGCCACACGGGCGTCCGACGTCCGAATAGGCCGCGCAAGGGGAGGAAACCCCCCCCGAGTGCAGCGCAGCGCGGGAATTTTAAAATTCCCGCCCGTGCCACTCCGCGGGTATAAACCCCCCCCACCCCCCAGCCCAATTTAAAAAAAAAACCAGTGAATTCCTAGTTGCGTCCGACGACGAGCGTCATGGAACGCGGAGGATCGAAGGTGCTCCCGGCGGGGAAATTTTTTTTTATTTAAAAAAAAAATCCAGAACGGTAACGGCGGACTGCGGAGGATCCGTGTTTTTTTCGAACCGTTCTGCGGAGGAGGAAGCCGCGACTTGCAGAGGAGGTGGCAGAGGCGGCGGACGGGCAGACCGAGGTTGAAGAAGGAGGTCTCCACTGACCCCTTCGGATCAGCCCGCAAGCTCACTTGGCAGTGAGCTGTGCGATAAGGCTCAGGGAGCCTGCAGGTCGGGGGTTCAAATCCCGCCGACTCCCCTCAGGTATATTTTTTTTTCAAAGTCATTTTTAATTATTATTATTTTTAATTTTAATTTTTTTAATATAGTTTTAAACTTTATAAATTAAAATTTAATTTTAATTTATTTTTTCTAAAGTTTTTAAAACTATATAAATTGAAATTATTTATTTTAATTTTAAATAAATAATGATTATAAAAATGCTTTGTTAAAGAAAGCCTTTTAAGGGGGATATTTTTTTTTCAAAAAATCAAAGGGGGATTGAGAGTAATTTTTTGAAAAATAGCAATTTGGCATTGTAAAAGGTGCATTTTTGGCTGTGACCGACACCTTGTGGGTTATTCTTGTGGGCAATTTTTTTTGTTGTATGTTGCATATTTCATTTTTGCACTATAACATTAAAAATTAAAATCAAAACACTCCCTAAGTCCTCGGAATATAAAACCCATCTGTGCAATTTTATTGCACTGCAGCGTTCGGTATTTGTGATACCTCTGGCCAGCACTTACAGGTAAAGCTGTCGTGATTTGGCTACTGTATCCGTCGCCTAATATAGTTGCTATAACGACGTCTGAGCTTGTTCTCTATAAATCGTCGGGGAGGAATAAGTACGCCATTTTTGCATTTTTTACTCCATCTACTACCCTTTATCGCACTTGTGTTTAGACGTAAATCCTGACGAAGTATTCTTCATAGTGTTTAGGGGAAGTTACGCCCCACGCATGAGAAGAATCTTCTATGGTAGGTGCCATCAACAAGGTGATTCCCTTTCAGTACCGCTTATGTTCCACGTATTGTATGATCTCTAAATTTCACCTATAGTCTCCCTCACGTAAGGGCGGGTGATTTTTGTTGATCTTTATAAATACCTATAGTTTCCCTCACGTAAGGGCAGGTATTTTGTATGGTATATTGGCCTAGCAAAAGGTATATCGAAAGGGGGACCAATTTGGTGATATAAGGAACCTTCACTATGGCCATTGTTGCAAAGTTGATGACTGATCCGCATCAGTTATTGAAAGGTCCAAATTATACACCATGGAAACATAAGATGAAGGCAATTCTCCAAATGGAATATTTGTGGGATATTGTTACTGGAGTAGCAACTGAGGCCTTCACCAACAACGGGATCCACAGGTCCTTCGACGGATCAGATTGCTTTTGACAAGAAAGACAGTAGAGCAAAGGTGCTCATTTTGTTTACTGTTTCAGATGAAGTGCAACCTCATATAGCTGACAAAGCAAGTGGTAAAGAGGCATGGGATGCCCTTAGAACCATCTATGAGGGGAATAATGAATCCACCATTCTTCATCTTCAACAACAACTTCATAACCGAGTTTGAGGCAGGGTGAAACAGTTGAACTCTTTCTGTGCAGAGTGTCTGAGTTGAAAGAGAAATTGAGTTCTCTCGGAGATACTGTGGACGAAAAGCTTCTCATTTCACTTGTGATGAGAGCTTTACCTTCTTCATTTGATATGTTGATAACCTCCATCCAGGTGTCCCAATGACAAATTACCTACATCAAGTTGGTCAATCTGCTTCAACAACAGGAGGCACGCCAACTTCACAAGGATGATTCTTCCAATACAGCCCTATACACCAACGAGCGGGGGTTCTAGGAAGAAAGGTAATGGGCAAAAAGGAAGCAAATTTCAGAAAGGAGGAAATTCTCAACAGGATACGAAAGGAAAAGGCAAACAACCTCAATAGAAGAAGAGGTGGTGCAAGATCTGTGAGAAAGACAACCATGACACCAACAGGTGTTGGCATAAGAACAAGCAAAAAGGCCAAAAAAAACCACAAAATAAGAACAAGCAACCCCGAGGTGAATGTTGCTGTTGAAGAATCTGACTCAAATTCTGAATGGGCACACAAGGTGCTCATGACTACCACATATTCCACTCAGAGGGATCCTATTTGGTATGTCGATTCTAGAGCTAGCAAACATATGACTGGCGACAAATCGTGGTTTGAATCATTTGAGGCCAAAGAGGGCAAACCTGTCACCATTGCTGATGATAAAACCTACAGGGTTCAGGGAGAGGGTACAGTTTCAGTCACTCTTCCCGATGGCAAGTGTCAGATTGACAAGGTCCTCTATGTTCCGGGATTGGCCAACAATTTGTTGTCAGTGACACAAATCCTGGACAGAAATATGGTTGTCAACTTTTGTGTTGAGAATGGAAAGAAGTGTTGTACCATTACCAGGAAGGGTAAACAGATTGCAACAGCTTCTTATAAGCATGGCTTATTTGCACTAGATGCTATCTCTACTCCACATGTTGCCATGACTATCTCTACAAAGGAGGCAACTTCCCTATGGCACAAGAGATATGGGCATCTTAGTTCTAGCTACTTACTTGAGCTCAGCAAGTATGAGATGGTAAAGGGTCTTCCTTCCCTTTCTGCCACATTGCTAGTGTGCTCTGACTGCTTGGCAGGAAAGCAACATAGAGTACCATTTGAGAAGAGCTCTACAAGAGCACGAAAACCTTTGGAGCTAATTCACACCGATCTATGCGGTCCTTTCACACCCAATAGTGTTGGAGGGAAGAGGTACTTTCAATTATTCGTAGATGACTACTCACGAAAGATGTGGGTTTTCTTTCTCAAACTGAAATCTGAAGCTTTCGCATTCTTCCAGCAGTTCAAGAAATCCGTTGAGAAGGAGTCAGGAGCTTCTATCAAAACCCTCCGCTCAGATCGAGGGGGAGAGTTTACCTCTAATGAATTTTTTGCATTCCTAGATAAGCATGGGATTAAGAGACAATTAACAACTGCCTATACTCCTCAGCAAAATGGAGTTGCTGAGAGAAGGAACCGTTCTATAATGGAAATGGTTCGTTGTATGCTCACAGGTGCAACTCTTGGGCAACAATATTGGGCAAAAGCTGTCACCACTGCAGTGTATCTTTTGAATAGGGCACCCACAAAGGCCCTAAAAGGAATGACTCCACAGGAAGCATGGAGTGGTCGAAAACCCTCCATATCTCATCTACGTATTTTCGGGTGTCAAGCTTTCATGCACATACCGAAAGAGAAAAGGAAGAAGCTAGATGAGAAAACATTGAGATGTATTTTTCTTGGATATTCTGAGCACTCTAAAGGATATCGGTTGATAGATCCTTTGACCAAGAAAATTCATATCAGTAGAGATGTTGTCTTTGATGAAGCTTTCACATCACAGAGCACATCTACAGTACACCAGGATATTGTGGAACCTAAGGAAGAGGAGATTCCTTCGTCAACACAGACAGGAGGTCCTTCTACATCTTCTTCACCACCACCGAAGTAGAATCCTAAATGGTGTACAAATACAATCAGAGATGCAAATTTATCCACTCCTCCCAATTTGAATTTGGATAGACCTCGTACACGCAGTATGGCTCAAAAGGAAAGAGAAGCCAGAGAAACTGGTGAGGTTGATGATCTTTGTCAATATTTTGAGGAACTTTCTGTGAATCCAAGTAGAGAATTTGAGGATATGGATATTGATGATGACAGGGCATTCATGTCTAACATAGATAGTCTTGAACCTGCATCAGTGCAAGATGCTCTCAGTGAGCCTCAGTGGAAGGCCGCTATGGATACGAGTATGAGTCTCCGATGAAGAATAAAACTTGGAAGCTTGTTGATCCGCCGCATGGAAAGAAACCTATTGGCTGCAAATGGGTATACAAAGTCAAGTACAAGGCAGATGGAACAATTGATAAGCATAAGGCCCGACTTGTTGCAAAGGGCTATGCTCAAAAGGAAGGCATCGACTATGAAGAAACTTTTGCACCTACTGCTCGGATGACCACAATTCGGGTTATGTGTGCTATGGCAGCACAATATGGGTGGAAAGTTCACCAGATGGATGTCAAAAGTGCCTTTCTTAATGGTGATCTCCAAGAAGAAGTCTATATGACTCGGCTGAAGGATTTGAAGTGGAAGGCCAACGATGAGAAAGTTTGCAAATTGGTCAAATCCTTGTATGGTGCGAAACAAGCTCCTCGAGCTTGGTATATAAAAATGGACAATCACCTAATGCATCATGGATTTAAGAGATGTCCGTCGGATGCAAACCTCTATTTCAAGAAACAGGGTTTCGAGATAGTGTTGCTTGTACTCTATGTGGATGATCCGCTCATTACAGGGAGTTCAGAAGATATGATCTCTACTGTCAAAAGAAACTTGTGCAAATCTTTTGAGATGATAGATCTCGGACTTCTCCATTACTGTCTTGGTCTGGAATTCAGCCAGAAGGAGCACTCCATCAAAGTGTATCAGAAAAAGTATGCCAAGACATTGCTCGATAAATATCGCATGACTGACTGCAAGCCAATGGCAACTCCAATGGAGAATGGACTTCAGTTATCGTGATATGATGACTCACCTAAGGTAGATGGCACTCTCTATCGATAGTTGATTAGGAGTCTCATATATCTGACCAATACTAGGCCAGATCTCGTATTTGTTGTAAACTATCTTTCGAGGTTCATGCAAGAGCCTAAGACTACTCATTGGAAAGCAGCAAAACGTGTTCTTCACTATGTCCATGGTACTATAGAATATGGCCTAGAATACAAGAGGAACAACAAATTCTTCTTGCAAGGATACACGGACTCCGACTATGCCGGATCATTTGATGATCGCAAGTCAACTTCTGGATACATTTTTCATCTGGGATCTGGTCCTGTCTCTTGGCACGACAAGAAGCAACAGGTGGTTACTATTTCTTCAACAGAGGCAGAATATCGTGCCGCACGTGAAGCTGTGTGCGAAGTGATATGGTTACGTCGCATTCTGACAAGTATGGGCCATCCATCAAAATCTCCAATACACTTGTTTTGCGACAATCAAGGTGTTCTGAACCTCATCAAGAATCCAGTCCATCATGAAAAAACAAAGCACATTGACACACAATGTCATTTCATTCGAGAGGAAGTTCCAAAGCACCGAATTCAGCTTCGACACATTCCCACAGATGCTCAAGTTGCGGACATTTTCACTAAGGCACTTGGACGTGTCAAATTTGAATTGTTTCGCAGCTCACTTTGTATTGCAAAATAATGTAAGGGGATGTTAGTAGTCTAGTATAGCTATTAGTTATTACATTACCCAAATAATGTAATAAAGGGGGATGTTAGCATACTGTTCTATTTGTCGCTATTCAGTATTTAGCGTACTGTTACAACTGTGTAACAGTTTCGTTTCACCGATGTGCTAATCCCGACGTTATGTAATATTATTTATACCTGCTGCTGCTGAATAAAGTTTAGTTCGTTGAATCTCACATTTTTTTCCATCACACATGATTAAAAAAAATCAAATAAACCAAAATTCATACCTTCCAAACCTCGAACAGTTTACTTGTTGCACATCTCACGTAGGCTCTTCTCTCCAAGGTGTGCCATCCTCCTGTGCCACAACATCATTTTTGACATCTTTGTTGTTGTATGGGATTTTCCACTCTCTGTTGAGCTTGTATTTGCACTACCAACATCAATAGGGACAACATCTAACATGTATAAGGTTCCATGTCTTATACCTCTAGCCAAGACCATGGCTCCATGAACTAACTTACATCCATCTTTTCCAAAGAGAGTCTCAACTTCAACCTTTGCAAGTTGACTTACTGAGAGTAAGTTTCATGTCAAGCCTAGAACATGTCTTACATCTAGTATGGTTTTGATCCTTCCATCACTAATATTAACTCTTACACTACCTTTACCAATAATTTCATAGTGATAATTGTCACCAAGGAATACTTTGCCATAGTTACCTGTTGCATAGTCCTTGAACCACTCTCTATGTGGTGTCATATGAAAGGATGCTCTAGAGTCTATTAACCATGCTTCATCTTGGACATTCATTGTCAAGCATGCAACAATATACAACCCCCTTTCACTAGTTGCTAAACTTACCAAATATTCTTCATTTTTCTTGGAAATATCAGCCTTGTGCTCAAATTTCATGTGCTCCTTTTGCTTGCATTTTCAACAAATAATATCTTGTTTCTTTCCTTTCCTTGAGAATCTTCTTCTTGATTTGGACCTATAGCCATTGTCATAGAATATGTTCCCCTTTCTTTCTCTACTTCCCCTATCCTTGACAACCAAGGCTTCTGAGTTCTTGGTAGGTTCAGAAGTTCTTCTTCTAGTTTCTTCTTGGAGTAACTAACTAATGATCTCATCCTTATTGAGATTCTCCACTTTTGTGCTCCCACTGATTGCTACAATCATATTATCCCATGAGTTTGGTAAGCTGCAGAGTAAGCAAATACATTGCTCCTCTTATTTGATCTCATCACTAGCTGATTTCAACTAATTTACTAGGGTGTTGAAGGTGTTTAAATAATCAGCTACATTTCCTCCATCAACCATATTTAATGCATACAATTTTTTTGAGAAATATTAAATTCATGAGAGATTTTGATTCATAGAGCTTACCAAGATTCTCCCAAAGTTGCTTTGCTGACTTTGCTCCAATAACATTCATCAAGACTGAATCTTCCAGATTCAAACCAATCAAGGCAATAGCTTTGTCATTCATCTTGTCCCAGTCATCTTGACTAATTTTTGTTGGCTTTGTCTCCTTGGTGATAGTCTCCTTCAGATCTCTTTCTACAAGGAGATATTCCATTTTAAGCTTCCACAAGTTAAAATTTTGTCCACTAAATTTTTCAATGACAGACTTCATGTGCTCCATTCTTTGCTCCAACAAGTTACCATAGAATACCCAGGCAAGGTTCCTCACACCTGTAGAGTTTCCTCAACAGAGAAACACTCCCTATGTTGCTCCAAGATCTGATACCATTTGTTGAAAACCAATGGCAGTTGAAAAAATAGAGAAATGAAACAAACACAGATAGTTGAAAATGAATTAAAACTCAGAATGCACAAATATTCAGTATTTATTCATAATTGCAGTCTCACAACAACATGGTTGTTTACATTACATGACTGTCACCAAACACAACACAGCCAATGGCTGTTACAATGCAATACAATACCCAAGAATAGGGCATTCAAAATTGTTATAGTCAAGTTATAGTCAGTTTTGGGGATGGGGACAGAGTAGATATCACTAACCAAAAACTACAAAGAGAGGAGCTTTGATATTCCCTTTGGGGGAATATTTTACAAAATCTTATATTGAGATTTTGTAGACATGTAAGTTGGCCTATCCATACATGTTCCTCAACTAGATCTCCGCACAACGAAATATCGATAAAGTGGAGACTCTTAAGCTTGGCAACACATTATGGCATCTACTTAATATTTGTGTAAGATAAATTCAAAACCCTAAGGAGTTTCAAGTTTCGAACACTTTCACAATGAGGAGAGGGCAGTATGGCTCAATTCAAGCACCCACAACACTGATTTGGCTAAAAAACTTTGGTTCAGTATTCTTTAGAAAGGAATTCTTAAAAAATGAAAGAGTGCGAATGGATGACAAGAGAAATTGCTATCTGCAACAACATCATCAGGAAGGCCTTGTTTACCTAACAAAACATGCAGGCAGCCACTATGGATTTTGAAATCTTCCTCTTGTAAATACACATCTATTTTCTTTAGATATAGAAATGGCTGAAGGAATTAATTAGCCAGAAATCGCTCTTTAAATGAGCGATTCTTGAAATTTCTCACCATAATGTGCGAGAGCAGGAGTCGCTCGATCGTGGAGTGAGAGCAGGAATCGCTCTCTTGAAGCAATGATTCTGATAATCACTCGGGTAAGGAGCGATCCTTGTATTCACACTGTAGGGATACTGATTCAAAGAATCTCACACCGATAGAGAGATAGGAAATAATTTGAAACAAGGCAGTTAGGAATTAATTTGAAATAAATTAACTATTAGATATCGCTCACGACACTCGGGTGAAAACATTGGAGAATTTAAATACTGAAGACGCTAATCTCTAAAGGGTGATGCGATTCCAAGAATCACACAACTAGCAGAGCGATACTCAGAGTTGCTCCTAGACTAAGTGATGCTCAGATTCACTCGCTGGGTAGAGCGACTCTTGTGGTTGTTTATTGGCTAAGCGATGCATAGAGTCATTCACTGGCTACAACGACTCTTAGGGTCACTAGCAAACTGAGCAAAAAAGAGGTTATTGCGGGGATGGACAGTCTAGAGTTTGCTCAAAGAAAAAGGGAGGACTTTGGTTTGCTTATCCAAGGGAGTGATATGCAACTTGATCAAGTTCGCCTGTGACCAAGGGGAAACTTAAGTTCGTTGATTAAATGGAGCAATAAAGAGTGGTTTAATAAGGTTTAAATTTTATCAGTGGCCCACTTGACTTATCGCCAAAACATGCATATTTTATTTTGATAAAAGGAAACATCCAATATTACAATACGACCTCCAATGAGAGATTACAAACATCTGCATAAACTATAGGATAAACACAAATTGTAAAGCACTCTAAATTTGTTGTTTGATTTTGCAGTCTTCTCTCTACTGCTCTTCAATGCTAATCTGCATTAGGTCAAAATACCAAATTCATAGGTATTTATAGTTGGTATTATAGGACAGGGGTGAGAAAAACTCAACTACCTACATGCATGAAATAACTACAAACGAATGTACGATGGTAAGATCTTACTGGCATCAAATCTGGTTTAATTTTCTAACACCCTCCTTTAAACCAAATTTCATAAAAACTTTGATGCCTAGTTTTTCCCGAAGCCTATTGAAGTCCTTCTACTTCAAATGTTTTGTGAATATGTCAACTACCTGCTCCTTGGACCTACAAAATAGTAGTTGAATTTTTTCAAACTTCACCAACTCTCTAATGAAGTGATACTTGATGTCAAAGTGCTTCGTCTGGCTATGAAACACTGGATCCTTCAACAATGCAATGGCAGAAATGTTGTCACAAAAAAATATTGTTGCCCATTCCTATGGATGATTCAACTCACCCAATATTATTCGTAGCCATACTGCTTGGCATGCAGCTGATGTGGCGACAACATATTCTACCTTAGTAGTAGATAATGCAACTATCGATTGCTTCTTAGATGACCATGAAACTACTCTCGAACCAAGATGGAAGGCAAAGCCAAGGTGCTTCTTCGATCATCAATGCTACCAACCAAATTGCTATCTGTGTAGCCCACCAGTTCTAGTTGGTCCTTTCTGGCATAGAAAATTCCATGGTTCTTCATCCCATTGACATAGTGCAAGATCCTTTTACCTACTTACCAGTGTGTGTCCTTCAGAGTCCATGAATATGCTAATCAAGCTGACTCCAAGCATCAGATCAGGCCTAGTTGTAGTCAGATACATGAGACTACCAACTAGCCTCTTAAATAGAGTTGGATCAACATTTCTACTAGAATCCAACTTGCTCAGTGTCAAACCTGTGATAATAGGTGTGATGGTAGGTTTGCTATCCTCCATATTGAAGCACTTCAGGACATCCTTTGCATACTTGCCCTAAGAAATGAAGACGCCATCTGCTGATTAGTCAATTGCAATGCCAAGAAAGTACTTCATCAACCCTAAGTCTGTCATCTTGAAATCATTCTTCATGGTTGTTTTGAACTGGTCGAATAATACATCACTGTTGTCAGTATAAATAAGCTCATACACATATAGGCAACCGATTATCATCTCCCCTACTGCATTTGTCTTCATGTACAAGGTGTGCTCATATGGGCATTTGATGAACTCATTCTCCTAAAAATAACCATCAATCTGGTTGTAAAATGCCCTGGGTGCTTTCTTCAACCCATATAGGGTCTTCTTCAATTTCAAAACCTTACCTTCATGTCCTTGCAATTCATAACTAGGTGGCTAGTCTATGTAGACCTCTTCTTCCAACACACCGTTAAGGAAGGCTGACTTAATAGTGCCAGGATCATCCTGACTATGTCAAGTCGGGCTACAGGTGCATACACCTCATGGTAGTCAATACCTGACTTCTGCTTGTAGTCTTTCACCACTACTCTGGCTTTATGTCGATCAACTTCTTCTTGGGCATTAAAATTTATTTTGTATACCCATTTGACCCCAATGGTCTTCTTCCTTGCTGGGATTTCTACCAACTGCCATGTCTCGTTCTTATTCATGGCCTATATCTCCTCATCCATCTCCTTCACCCATTTGTGATTCTAACTTACTTCTTCAAATGAAATTGGATCACACTCAAAAAATAGGGCAAAGTCAAAATTTTCTTCATCTCCTTGATTTCGGGTTACCTCGTAGATGTCTTGCAAGCTCTTTGTCTTCACTGGTGTCCTCAAGTTGGGGATACTTCTTGCAAGTGGAGGCAACCAAGATGGTGAGGCTAAGCTACTGCTGACACCACTATTCCTGCTAGAGGCTACAGGTGGCTGCACACAGGTTTCCTCCAAGTCAACAGATTCTATGATAGCTGGCTTAGGTTGGCTAGTATTCGACTTCTAGTTCTAGGCTTCATCCTCCAAAAAATTCACATCGTGGTTATTGATAAGCTTTTTCATCATAGGATTATACAACCTGTATGCCTTTACTTTTTTATTGTACCCTATGAAGATAAACTTCTTCGCCTTGTCATCCAACTTTTGCCTCTTCTCTTCTGGAACATGTGCATATGCTATGCACCCGAAAACCCTCAAATGATTCACTATCGACTTCTGGATGCTCTAGGCCTCCTAAAGAATATTGTCCTTCATACTTTTGGTGGGACATCTATTTAGAAGATAGACTACACAACATACAACTTCTGCTTAGAACACATGTGGTAACTCTTTTGCCTTTAGCATACTCTGTGCCATCTCCATAATGGTTATGTTCTTCCTCTCAGCTATACCATTCTGTTGCGATGTGTATCTGCTAGTGAGTTGCCTGTGAATTCCATGTGCCTTGCAAAAATTATGGAATTCATTGAATATGTATTCATATCCACCATTTGTTCTGAGTGTCTTCACAAAATATCCACTCTATTTCTCAACCAGAGCCTTGAACTTGAATTTGGTAAATGCTTCTGATTTCTACTTTATGGAATAAACCCATGTCTTTCGATTGAAGTCATCAATGAAGGTCAGAAAGTATTTGTTGTCAAAAAAAGTCTTGGTCTGCATCGGACCACAAATGTTTGAGTATACCAGCTCCAATGGTTGTGAAGACCTCCAATATTATCTTGTAGAGAATGCATCCCTATGCTGCTTCTTGACCAAGCAACCCTCACAAACCTAATTTGGTTGCTCAATCAGGGATAAACCCTTCACCATATGATTCTTGTTTAGCAACTTCAGGCCACTAAAACTTAGGTGAACGAATCTGAGATGCCATAGCCAGGTAGAATCCTTCACAACCACACTAAGGGACATTAGAGATTCATTCTCAGATTCGCTCATTAGCTAGAGTGGCTCTCAGGGTCATTGGAAGATTGAGCGACAAAAGAGGTTGTTGTGGGGATGGGCAGTCCAAAGTTTTATCAAAGAAAAAGGGAGGACTTTGGTTCACTTATCCAAGGGAGCGATATGCAACTTGCTCAAGTTCACCTGTGACCAAGGGGAGACTTAAGTTCATTGATTAAATGAAGCGATAAAGAGTAGTTTAAGAAGGTTTAAAGTTTATCAGTGACCCACTTGACTTATCACCAAAACATGCAAATTTTATTTTAATAAAAGGAAGCACCCAATATTACAATACAACCTCCACAGAGGGATTACAAATATCTACATAAACTGTAGGATAAACACAAATTGTAAAGCACTCTGAATCTGCTGTTCAGTTTTGCAGTCTTCTCTACTGCTCTGCAATGCTAATCTACATCAGGTCAAAATACCAACTTCATAGGTATTTATAGTTGGGATTAGAGGACAGGGGTGGGAAAAAATCAACTACCTGCATGCATGAAATAACTACAAATAGATGTACGGCAGTACAATATGACTAGCATTAAATTTGATTTAATTTTCTAACAACAATAAGATCAAGGATGAAATCATGTAATTTACACATCTTTATCATTGAATAATCCTTCTCCCATACTTCAACAAGGCATAGATTTACAAATTGACGCAAGTAATCCCATCCCACATCTACATGATGGATGAATCCTTTCGCCATCCAGACGTATACCAAATATTCACAATCTATCACTTCGTATTCAAGAAAGAAAGAAAAATAGGCAAAATAAGGCTTCAATGATGTAGGCAACCTCTCATAACTCAACTTTATTATTTCTATAATTGGATTGTTGGGATTACCTTCTATTACCTTTTGTAATTAACATAACTTTACCTCCCATAATATGGACATTGTTATGTTAGCCATGGATGATGCCACAGTTTTGATGGCAAGGGGTAACTTCGCACATTCTTTTGCAATCTCTCGGGTGATCTGCTCTAGGTGCGTTGGTGGAGTATTTTGTTATCCATAAAATAAGGCATACACACAAAACAATTCCCAACTCTCTTCATTTGACAAATACTTCATATGGTATATGCAGGCATTTCGGCAAACTTTCCTATTTCGCGAGGTAACCACAAATTTACATTTATTGTTGCTTCTAGCAAGAAGAACAAGACCTTCTACCAAGTTATGTTGCTAACTTGCCCTCCATACATCATCCAAAACAATGAGATACATTATCGTTAACAATTGGGCATGTATCAACTCCACCAGCTGTGTCAAACTCACTCAAGAGGTAATGGCATCCTTTAAATCTAGTTTAAAAGCTAGATCGTGTTGTAACTCTAAAAGAGAGTATGTTTGAGAAATAGACAGTCATATGGAATTCTCAAACGTATCCTTTACCTTATTATAGAGATGTTTCATTAAAAATGTCTTACTGACGCCACCCATGCCAATAATGACAATAATTTGAACTTCAGGCTCACTTAACAAGTTCTGCATTTTATGAACCTTGTGATCTATAGCCACGGCTCTTGAATCACGTTCTAGGAGACTTGATGTCCACGATTCCCTTTGAGATGTACTTTTTGAGGCAGGCTATTGTTGTAAAGAAGATGCATAAAGAAGATTCATCTATTGTGCATCTTTAGCAATGGACCTTATTCGGCCTTTGATTTCCTAATCCTTCACCCCATTTTGTAATGGAAGACTATTTCATGAGAACTACACTAGCATGACTGAGAGACAGTTCTATCAGGTCTGTACAGAGACCTACCTTGATATTCTTCCAGGATGTCCTTAGCCTAAAAGGCAAACTCCAGGACATCTTGGATCCATTGTTTTGCGAAATCATTGTGGGTACTCTGTGTATATGCAACTTGTAGATAACCCTTCACATGTGTAAGCTGCTTCTTCAACCATTCAAAGTCTCGTGTGAAGTTGAGCACCAACAATGCCTCATTGGCTATTTTTCGGATGACCATTTCACCAACTTTTTGGAGAGCAACACCTGCAAAATATTAATTCTCTCCTTTAAAGCTTGTAGAGTTTACAAAAAATTTCTCATCTCAATTGAGTTGCTATAACTAGATACCCACATTTTTTAATAAAAATTCTAAATTCTTGATTTTTATATTTTGGATCTTCTTCAATTTTCTTTGTATATACAAATTGAAATACATGGAAACCAACTATTTTGAAATTGAATTATAAAAGGTGTTACAAAGCCATCCTTTTATAAAAAAATGCAATCAAATGCCTCTAAATGGGGTCTTCAACGAAAGAAATCCTCTTTTAGCACATATGGTAAACAACAACAATTCATCTCCTTGTGTTCCTCAGTGTGAGTGGGCAACAACTCGTGTGCCATTGTTAGCTACATGGGTTCTCTAAACTTGCATAACCCTACAAAAACTTGTTAGAGTATTTGAGGGCCTATCTTGATCGGAACCCATATTAACAAAGATAAAAAGACCTTAAAACAAGATTACAAATGCATGACATGATGAAAAACTAAGTTAGAAATCATATTTACCTATTTATGTAGCCTTTGGACTACTGAAAATTAGGTTCCCACATCGGTGTGAAAACCTAACTGTTTGCACGTGTTTGTGTGAATCTGACTGTTTTTACCAAAATCAATCAATTTTGATCAAAGTATTCTTTTGATGCTGGGGTCTCTTTTGTTTTCTATCGAATCACCTTCAAAAGTCACTTTCTTTGTCAGCAACCTATCAAAACAATGGAGAGAAATGGTGTATTTGATGTAGACTCCTATGTTGGATGGATGGTGATGATGTATGATGGATGTGGAATGATGTTTGAAAGCCTGGATTAATTTTTGCAGATTTTCATTAAGCAAATGTAGATTTCTAAAATGATAGAATTGGCCTTTTATTTATAGAGTTTGCCAAGGTTAGGGAAGAGGTTCAGGTGTCCCCTATGATGTGTGCATTATGAGGTGGCCCTTGTGAGGTGTCCTTTGAGGTATCCCCTATGAGGTGGCCATTAGGAGGTGTTCTTTGAGGTGTCCCTTGAGGTATCCCCTATGAGGTGGCCATTATGAGGTGTCCTCTAAGGTCTCCCATGAGGTTTCATGCCTCATAAGTGAGTTTGGGTGAGAGAATACCTCACCCATCTACATGTCATAATGAGTTGGAGAAAAGTCTCCAAATGGTACTTATTGAATGTTGAGGTAAAAAATTTTTGAATTAAAATTTACTTTTGTTGTGCAAAAGCCTCCATTTATCATATATTGCCCAATAGAGTGTGAGATGGAGCAAATATCAAGATTAAATTTGGCAAGGCTAGGATAGGCTAGTCAAAGTAGACTAGGTGAGGTGGAGGGCTTAGAATTAAACATAATTAACTTACTTAACCATGTACGTAGCCATAAAGTGGAATTTGACCATGGTAAAGGTTTCAACCTCGGTTGAGTTATGATAGAGGTGTTGAGTGGTAATTTTGCACAAGTGCAAAACCACACTCATAGTTAGGATTTTAATTAGAAAATCCTCTCTTGCAAAGAAATAAACATTTCTCCAAGGTTCCTTTTACTTTAATGTGTGTATGTATGCTTGTCAAATGAGTGCATGGAATACCTTAGTGCTCTGCAAAACAACTGTTAACAAGGGGCTTGTGCTAGGGTTACTTTATTATAATATGCTATTACTATTCATGAAACTTAAAAGGAAAATAAATGTGATTGGCCCTCATATGACCACGATGTAGAAATGAAATTCTTTTTAGATTGAAATGTTTTAGAGATATTTTATCTTTCTTTATGAAGCAAGTTTTAACTAATTTTACCCTTTCATTCAACCTTACTTTTAAGCATGAACTAAAAGATAAAGATTTACCTCTAAACTATGAATATTAAATGATGAAATGATTCCTTTTATATTGCTTCAACCATGGAAAAGGAATAATCTTGGATGACTAACTTTGTAGCTCTAATAGCCTTTGATGTGCCTTATAAATAACTATCTTTAATGAAATTGGTTTCCATAAAGAGAGTTAATGAATGGCCTAAAATGTTCTATAAATTATCCCCTTTAAAATGAAATTGTGATATTTATTAAGGGAAATAAATTTATTGTTTTTCAAACAAAAATACAAAATTGGAAATCCAAATTTCCAATAAAACATGAAATCTTATAAAGTTGGAAATTACAAAATTTCTCTTAAAACACAGAATTGTAAATGAATTTTGTAATTCTACATTTTCCTCTAAACAATATCAAAATTTCTCTAAATGGAACCTTAGAGCTTATTATTGGGAACCATGCCACTGTTTTTGGGATTTTATATTTTATCTTTTTTTCTATTTTATTTTGCAGAAATCAAAAAAATTGGAAAAGATAAGGTTAGGAAAAAAAAAGAATAAAATAAAATACAAATGCACTAGCTCTAAATGCTACAACTTAAAGACCTCCATAAACCATGTAAACCTACATGAAAACTTGCATACCTATAATGGGGTGCAATCTCCTAAGTAACAATAGATTAACCAACAACATACATTAAAACTTGCAAATAATTCAATATAATGGAACAAAATAGATTTTCAATAAACTCCAAAATGAAAAATACAGACTCCCACTTGGCATCTATGGAAAAACTACAACCCAACAGAATGGAAGGAAAAATTATCAGAAAGGAAACCCAGTATTCATTTTTGCAGCTCCTATTCCAAAGGTTTCCAACCCCTTTTTTCTCCTCGAAGGCTCATTTTAAAGATTTTAAAAATCCCCTTTGTTCTCCTTTTCCTTTTCGTTTCAAGCGCCCTTCTTGGTAACTGCTTCTATCTTTCATTTCTTTCATTTTGCCTCCTTTGTTCTTCTTACATGAAACGTTACCTTGCCTTCCTTCACCAGTATGTAACGTTTTTTCAAAGTAAATAATATTCACCCCTTTTTACCTTCACATGGGTCGAACCCAACATTCATTATTTTGACCAACTTGAAAACAACTTCCATCCATTACACTAAAGCTTACTGATCAAATATTTAAGCATAATTATTTCTAATTTACCGTATTAATACCCCGTTGGCTAGGATTGTGTAGGACACGAGCATAAGTGTATCTTGACATGTTCATCGGGCGTTATGTCCGATATGTGGACGCTGATATTGAAACTTGGCTATATGTTCATTAAAAACCAACCTCCTCTCCTAATAGAACATGCACAACATCTTAGTATTTGAAACGAATACCTTCTGATTTTGACACTACATCGGTCTGTTATGTATGCTCCGTTTGTCGACTGCAACACTGCGATTCCATCTAGTAACAGATCATTGAAAGCGATTCCAATTTTCTATGTCTTGCATGACAATATCTTGTATCGTTGACTTGAACATCGTGTGCATGACATCATCATTTTCAACATCTTATATCGCCACAATAAACATCGTATGCACTACTCCACTGCCTATTTGTTGAAACATTCTCTATTTTAAGAACACTTTTTATTTTACAATGCAGAAAGTTCAATCATATCTACCCTTATGAGAGTTGGAAAATAGACCATTCGAGTCTACCTTTCTTTCCTCCCTAGGACCCTATTCATGGCAGACGTAATAATGGAGCTTGGACCTTTTTTCTTTTTTCTCAGGTGGTAAAATATTCTCCTAATAACTATTATAACATATTGATATCATAATATGAAGATCACGTGGCTCATCATGTATGATATTTCATTAAACAATGTGACCACACTATATTACAGCCAACCTTCGACGGTATTCAACACACTTTTTTGACTAGGTTTCACCCGAGTATGCACTACCTACCTTAACACCAACATGCAGTCCCTTCACTTCTGAAACAACCCCCCCACAACTCCACTATGTGCAAAAAATCACCTAACGTGCACGGTTGCTTCCACTTGGCGCTCCACTGCGCTGATAGTCCTCCACAGGATCTACATCACTATTTTGTGAACGTTGATGCTAGAGGTTCCCATATCCAGTTGATAAAATTAACGCTCCTCAATTTTACTTGGTATTAAGGAGTTGAGTTTGAATCATCCAATCACTTGCTTCTTCTCGAAGTTCGATACCTCATGTTCCTTCTTGGAGTTTTCCATAGTGTATTTTTTCCATGCATGTATCTACTTGACCTCCTATCTAATATCAGTAATCTGAGTTGTATTGGTTAGCTTGGTGTCGTATGCATCCTTGTATCACGTCAAATCAACTCTCATTTTTGTCGTTGAATTGTCCTCGTTGAAATGAGGATACTACCTCTACAAACGTCGTTGTCTCGAGAGTTGCCAAAAATCCACGTTGAATTGCTGCTCAATGGTCTTTGCGCTCTGTCACACTACAAAGCCAAAGCATACATCAGATCCAATTCCTTCAATCTCTATGGTGTCACAGTGTATATCCCGCTTTGTCTTACTTTCCAAAGTTGATCTAAAACCTTGCTGTCCAAATATGTGTTCAAATTCTTACCAAGTGGACCATAAGCTATCCTTTACGTCTTCGTTGGTAGTACCTTTGGAGACCATGTGTGCTAGCCTTATTGCTACGTATGTTTTTTTTTTTATCCTCCATTTTCCAATTTGGCTGGTGAAATCTATTGATGGTAATTTTAGAAATCTCCTCCATTATCATTGTGTCTATCTCAGATTGGCATGCTAAAATTGATAAGCCATGTCATTGTAGTTGATGTCCACACTATCAACCAGCGCATCTAGAGCTTTCCAAGTATGGGATACGCTTATCATAAATGAAACCACCTCAATGTTCACCCAGGAGTACTCGTCCTCCATGTTGGCACTTTCCTACGCTTTGGTCATACTTAATTGCAGTGTCGCCTTTGCTAAGCCTCATTGGTTGCCTTCTTTTGGCCCATATAAAATCTGCTACCATATCACATGGCCCTGATTCTTGTCGATGCCCGTGCTGGAGACCTATTAATCCACGTCACCCATAAATGGAAATTTCACTTAGTGTTGTGCGACCCGCACTATCCATGTCATCGACCACTATCCTATCTACCATCATCTATGCTCTCATCTATATGTGCACTTCGTATGCCACATCTGTCGAGGGTGGTATCTATTGTAGTTTTAATTTTTAATTTTCACCGGGCGAAGGAGGGAGGGCCCGAAGTCGGGTTGCGCAAGTGTAGTCGGTTTGTGCTCTCGAATATTGCATAATCAGGTTGTGCAAGCGCAATCGGGTTGTGCTCTTGAATATTGCATGATCGGGTTGCGTCAACATAGTCGGGTTGCACATGGGGAAAGTGCGTAGTCGGGTTGCACATGGAGGATGTTCGCAATCATGCTACACATGGAGAAAAAAAATGCTAAGTCTAGGAAGTCGTTGGTCAACGCCCGACTACGTTGGTCAAAGGCAGCGAAGTCCGACTTCGCTGTGCAGTCGGGTGGATAGCTCTAGAATTAGCCAAATTTTTTCCTTGCGAGCTTTTTTTGTTCGGAGGCTTACACGCTTGAAAAATTTTTTGTCCGGAGGCTTGCGTGGCTACATTGATGTTTTGCTTTGGCTCGGCAAGAACTGTATGGGAGGAGAGAAACACCGAATCTGAATGCAATGTTTCAGATTTGAGCTCAAACTTATAGAACACGAAAGAAAATGCTATGAGGTGATTTGTATAGACAACAACTAATTTTGTGCTGATAAAGATAACCGCAAACCCTACAGATGCCTTAAACAACAACAAATTTTATTCATATAATATGAGGGTTACAAAAGTCCTCAACTGAGGAAAAACTAACATTTGCAGACTAAAGCTATAGGATAAACTGAAAGGGAAACTAATGTCGAGTCTACTGCTCAGACATTAAATAGATGAGCCACACTACTCACTGAAACAATCTCGTTCGCTACTCTACGAATGACTTTTTTTTCCAAGTTTCCCCCACTCTCCTCTCTCTTTGCTCTCTTTCCACCTGCTTGTCTGAAGACCCGAACTACCTTATATAGCTGTGGGGAGAGGAATATAGGGGTTGTCCTCTGATAGATTTTGATAGACCCTCAACTAGGGTTTTTGACCAATCTTCGAACTAGCATTAAATCATCAAACTAGCATAAACTTCTATGGTGATCGGATCTATCAGATGTCACATCTATCAGAGGGCACGTGTGATGTCAAGTTAAAGGTTTTTTCGGGATGCTCGACTTCGCGAGCGCAATCTAGCTTCGCCCAAGTTTAGAGCACAGTTTGGCGGAGGCGTGAGATCAAGATTAATATTTCTAACACCCTCCTTTAAGCCTAATTTCACAAGAGCTTTGACTCCAAGCTGCTCATGCAATCTATTGAAGTATTCCTCCTTCAAAGGCTTTATGAAAATATCTACCAACTACTCCTTGGATCTACAAAACTACAGTTGAATTTCTTCGAAATTCACCAACTCTCTGATGAAGTGATAACAAATATCTATGTGCTTCGTCTGACCATGGAACACGGGATCCTTTGAAAGTGCAATGGCCAAATTGTTATCACAAAAAATTATTGTCGCGTCTTCCAGAGGATAGTTCAGTTCACTCAAAACTCTTCATAGCCAAACTACTTGGCATGCGGCTGACATGGTGACGACATGTTCTGCTTCGGCTATGGACAATGCAATGATGGATTACTTCTTGGATGCCCATGAGACTACCCCTAATACGATATTGAAAGCATACCCAGAGGTGATCTTTTGATCATCGATGCTGCCAGCCCAGTCACTATCTATGAAGCCCACCAGTTTTAACTAGTCATGTCTGGCATAAAATAGGCCATTGTTTCACGTCCCGTTGACATAGCACAAGATCTTCTTGCCTGCTTGCCAGTGCATGTCCTTCAGAGTCTCCATAAAATGACTGATCAGACTGACTCTGAACATCATATTTGGCCGAGTTGTAGTCAAATACATCAGATTGCCAACTAGCCTCTTGAACAGGGTTGGATCTACATTCCTCCCCGAATCTAGCTTGCTCAACTTCAAATCTGTGGCTACAGGTGTGATGGTAGGTTTACTGTCCTCCATATTGAACCACTTAAGAACATCCTTCGCATACTTTCCCTGAGAAATGAAGATGCCATCTATCGATTGTTCAACTTCAATACCAAGAAAATACTTCATCAGCCCTAAGTCCGTCATTTCAAACTCCTTCATGGCTATTCTAAACTGGGCAAACAGTGTTGTGTGTTGCTAGTGTAAATTAAATCGTCCACATACAAGAAAATGATTATGAGCTCACCTACATCATTTGTATTCATGTACAGGGTGTTCTCATATGGGCATTTTACAAACCCATTTTCTTGAAAATAACTGTCAATTCGACTGTACCAAGCCCAGGGTGCCTGCTTCAAACCATACAGGGCCTTATTTAGCTTCAGGACTTTTCCCTCATAGCATTCAATTTTGTAACTTGGTAGCTGGTCTATGTAGACCTCTTCCTCCAACACTTCATTGAGGAAGGCTGACTTGATATCCATCTGGTACATCTTTCAACCTTGTTGGGCTGCCAATGTCAGGATCATCCTAACTGTGTCAAGTCGGGCTATAGGCACATAAATCGCATGGTAATCGATGCCTAACTTTTTTTTGTAGCCCTTTGCCACCAGTCTGGCCTTATGCTTGTCAACGTCTCCTTGGGAGTTTAACTTTGTCTTATACACCCACTTGACCCCAATGGTCTTCTTCCCTACTAGAAGATCTATCAGTTGCCATGTATCATTCTTTTCAATGGCTTCAATCTCCTCGTACATAGATTGCACCCACTTTTGATTTTGACTTGCGTCTTCGAACTCTACTGGATCAACTTCAGTAAAGAATGTAAATTCAGAGTACTCTTCATCTACATGGGTTTGGGTTGCCTCATAGATTTATTGCAAGCTCCTTGTCTTTGCTGATGTCACCAGGTTTTGGATTCTACTTGCACGTGGAGGTGACCGAGATGGAGTGGTTGTGCTACTTTTGGCACCACTGCTACTACTAGAGGTTGCAGGTGGCTACACACTTCCTTCTTCCAAGTCAACAGACTCTACTACTGTTGGCTTTGATCGGCTAGTCTTGGACTTCCATTTCCAGGCTTCATCTTCAAGAAACTTCACATCACGGTTGATGATGAACTTCTTCATCATAGGGTTGTACAGCCTATATGCCTTCATCTTCTCACTGTACCCTATGAAAATGCACTTCTCATCTGTATCATCCAACTTCTACCGCTTCTCTTCTGGAACATGTGCATATGCAATGCACCCGAACACACATAAGTGAGCCACACTTGGCTTCGCACCGCTCTAGGCCTCTTGAAGGATTTTGTCCTTCACACTTTTGGTGGGACATCTATTTAGCAGGTAGACTGCACATGTTACAGCCTCTACCAAAAATTTGTGTTGCAATCCCTTCGCCTTCATTATGCTTCATGCCATCTCCATGATGGTATGATTCTTCCTCTCAGCTACGTCGTTTTGTTGTGGTGTGTATCTGGCAGTGAACTACCTTCGAATTCCATGCTGCTTGTAGTAGTTATAGAATTATTTGGAGATGTATTCACCTCTACCATCTTTCTTGAGAGTCTTGATCTGATATCCGCTCTGTTTCTCCACCAGAGCCTTGAACTCCTTGAATCTGGCAAATACTTCTGACTTCAGCTTGATGACATAGATCCAAGTCTTTCGGTTGAAGTCATCCATGAATGTTAAGAAGTATTTGTTGTCGACAAACATGCTGGTCTGCATCAGATCACAAATTTTTGAGTGCACCAGCTCCACTAGATGTGATGCTCTCCAAGACTGACCGAAAGGGAATGAATCCCTATGTTGTTTTCTGACTAAGTAGCACTCACAAACTTGATTTTGCTGCTGTATCAGGGGTAAACCCTTCACCATATGCTTCTTATGTAGTTGATTCAGGTCACTGAAGTTCAGGTGACAAAATCTAAGATGCCACAGCCAGGTAGCATCTTTCACAACTACACTCAGAGACATCAATGATTCATTTTGAATTTGCAGCAAAAACATTTTATTCTTCATCATGGACACTATAGCAATCTATCCATGCAACTTGTCTTTGATGGTGCAAGCTCCATATTTGAACTGGACCGTATGTCCCTTCTACACGAGTTGTCCAATGCTCGACAGGTTGTGCTTTAGGCTAGGCACATAGTAGACATCACAGATCTACTTTCGTTCACCATGCCTAGTGCAGATGAGGATATTTCCCTTCCCCATTATGAGAACTTTGTTGTTGTTCCCCATCTTCACCTCAGACTGGACTGTTTCATTCAGTTGGGAGAACATCTCCTTGTTCCCCATCATGTGGTTGCTGCACCTACTATCTAAATATCAGGAATTCTTCTAGCACTCCTCCTCAATGTTATAGATCAACAACACATTTCCTCCTACCACATTTTTGATTTCATCCGTGTAATGGGCCTGCTACTGGTTCTCCTTGGCCATCCATTTTTTGCACTATGATTTGTAATGGCCTAACTTCTTGCAAAAATAGCACTGGACCTTTGACATGTCCTTCTTCTCACCAGATCCAGCTTGCTAATTTTTTAAACTACCTCTTCCACCTTGCTGATGGAAATTATAGTTGGTCTCTCCTTCGCTAGGGTTTGAATGTCCTTATTTCTTGTTGCTTTTTCCACACCTATCTTTGCCTCTTGCTTCGTGAGAACTAGAGGCGTCATGGTGGGAATCTTGTCTGTCGTTGTCTCAGAATGAGACCTAAGCCTTGAATTCTTACTCCAAAGAGGTCTGAGATGAATGGCTCAGCCTCTGTTCATGTGTCTGCAATGAACCCATAAGATCGTCTGTCGAGAGGGTTTTTAGATCCCTCAACTCTTAGATTGCTATCACAATCGAGTCAAACTTGGCAGGCAGACTTCTAAGAATCTTCTCCATGATTCTCTAGCTCTGCACGATTTCTCCATTCAATCTCATCTGGTTGATAATGTCCATCATCCGGGTGAAGAAATCACTCATGGACTCAAACTCACTCATATATAGATTTTCAAACTCCCTCCTGAGCATCTGCAGCTTCACCAACTTTACCTTATTGGTGCCCTGGTATGAGCTGGCCAGAATCTCCCAGGCCTGCTTCGCCTTGGTGGCTGATGCTATCCGCGGGAAGATGGACTCCTTGACCACTTGCATGATGTAGAATAGGGCCCTCTAGTCCTTCTTCGTGTTCTCTTTCAATAGGTCCTTGTCTGCTTGAGATAAGGCGACCAGTGCTACTGCATCTGTCGATTTTGGGTAGCCATTCTCGACTAACTCCCATAGATCCTAAGATTCGAACAGGATCTTTATTTGGATGCTCCAATAATCGTAATCCTTCCCATTGAAGCGCAGGATCTACAACTACAAGTTGTTGCTACTAGAAGTCATTCTGCTTTGGTCTCCGTGTCAAGGGATCAGTAGCTCTGATACCAATTTGAAGTTTCAATTTTTAATTTCCACAGTCGAGAATGAGCGCAAGGCGAAGGAGAGAGGGTCGAAGTCGGGTTGTGCAATCGAGCTATGCAAGCGCAGTCAGGTTGCACTCCCAAATTTATGCAATCAGGCTATGCAAGCACAGTCGGGTTGCACTCTCAAATATTAAGCAATTGGGCTGCACAAGCGCGGTCGGGTTATGCATTGAGAGTTAGCCAAAAATTTGCCTTGCGAGCTTTTGTTGTTCGGAGGCTTACGGGGTTGCGAACTTTGCTGTCCAGAGGCTTGCGCAACTACAATGGTGTTTTTCTTGGCTCGACAAGAACTATACGGGAGAAGAGAAACACTGAATCTGAATGCAATGTTTCAGATCTGAGCTCAAACTTATAGAACCTGAAATAAAACCCTTTGAGGCAATTTGTATAGACAACAACTAATTTTGTGTCGACAAAGATAACCACAAACCCTACAGATGCCTTAAAAAACAACAAATTTTACTCATATAAGACGAGGGTTACAAAAGTCCTCAACTAAGGAAAAACTAACATCTGCAGACTAAAGTTGCAGGATAAACTGAAAGGGAAAACAAATGTCGTGTCTGCTGCTCGGACATTAAACAGATGAGTTGCACTGCTCACTCAAACAATCTCGTTTGCTACTCTGTGAATGACTGTTTTTTCCAAGTTTCCCCCACTCTCCTCTCTCTCCGCTCTCTTTCCACCCGTTTGTCTGAAGACCCAAACCGCCTTATATAGCCACAGGGAGAGGAAGATAGGGGTTGTCCTCTGACAGGTTCTGACAGACCCTCAACTAGGGTTTTTGACCAATCGTCGAACTGGCATTAAATCGTCATGCGACCGATCGGATCTGTCAGACTTCACATCCGTCAGAGGGCACGTGCGATGTCAAGTCAAAGGTTTTGCTGGGATCCCCGACTGCGTGAACGCAGTTTGAATTCACCCAAGTTCGGAGTGCAGTCCGATTTCGCCCAAGTTCTGAGTGTAGTTGGGCGAAGGCGTGAAATTTGGATTAATATTTCTAACATCTACATCCACGTATAGGCATGCTAGATTGACTTCGATGCTATGATGTTGGCCTCCCATCAGCTCCAATCTTGTTCAGTATGGTCATATCATGGGAGCATCATCATACTGTGAGCTGCCATAAACCACGAATAAATTAAGTCCTTATTAACCATGGCCACATTCGCACGTATTAAAACAAAGAAAACTAACTAAATCCAAAACATAATAGCAATAAAAATTTAACTTAGATCACAATCTATTGATTTTTTTATTTTTTATTTATATTTAATTATATATATATATATTTTTATATTTATTATTTTTTGTTTTATATATAAGAATATATATATATATATATTTTTATATAATATATTATTATTATTATTTTGTATAAGAAAATCTAATTAATTTCAATTCAAAATCAACAAGTAATATCCACAACCCTAACTATCACAGAACACTTGACAAGAATAAAATCTATTAATCCAAACATTCGAAACACACCAAACATTATGAAACGAAATGAAAGGACAACACCCAATCATAAACTTTGGGATCTACAATGCGATCTACTCGAAGGGGCGCAATCAAAATCTTCACTTCAAGGCAACCAAAATTACCATGAAACCAAAATTTAAAGTGGGTCCCCAAAATTTGGGGATAATTCTGGAGAGGCCACAACAAGAGGTTGCATGAGTACCCATGGTTAAGCGTAGAAAGGGGCTTAAGTAAATCAAAGGGGCTAATGGAAATGAATAGTGATTTTGATGAATGAATAGTATTTTGAAGCCAATTTATGCAAATTTTATGGGTTTTGCAAATTGAACGATCATGATGATGGGGAAAGTGGCAATGTGCAACTTTTGGGTGTCTGCATTTACCCTTTTTGTACTGTATTGTATGAAAACACGGTACAATACAAAAACTGATGACACAACTTGATGGTTTGGTTTGGAAGGTAAAGAATCTATGATGGATGATTGTGGATGCTTATGAGAGAGACACGTTGATAAAAAAAAATGTTTTGTGATTGAGTACGACATTTTGCAGTGTTGCAATGATTGCTTTTGAGGGAAGACATAAAATTATTTTGTATTGTGATCAGCGTGAGATGTTCCATACCTTTGCAATTTTTTGCTTTTGATTGATTGATGAGTTCTTGATTATATTTGATAAACCACTAATATCACAAGGTAGATTTGTGTAAGGTGTTTCATTTAAAATTGGTCTTATGAATGCCACTATGAAGAAGGTAATCCATGAGTTGTCTACAATCGCGTGTGTTGGGTTTATCAAATATTTGTTTGAATTATATTTTTGTTGAGAAGAGAAATTTTGCACTTTGTTTGTCCTAGCAAATGAGGACATGAGATAATCTTCAGCAAAAAATTTCTTAGGCAAATGTGGTATCCATGATTGGATGTTTGGTTGTTTGATCATGTGCAAGACACCTTTTGATTTGTTGAATGTCTACCCCTCAAGCAACAAATTGGTGATGGAGATAAGAAACGATGATGAGTCGATTAAAAAGATGAAAAGAAGAGATGAAAATAATGAAAATGAAAATGGGTGTTATGCAAGGTCATAGCTATGCATATGATAGGATAGTGGTTTTGGATGATTTGGAAATAATTTGATAGGGGAAAAGTTGGGTCAAAGATGACCCTCCTTTTAAAAGCAATGAATGCGTAGTTTCAAGCCTTTTTTGAAAAGGCAAATTAACATGAATGGTTAAAGGATCGATGGATGAGGATGATGGTGGACGAAATGGCCTTTGTAATGTGATGAATCGTGTAACAAGAATGTCATTGGATGAAGAATATAATCAATGATTAACATGTGGTGGTTGGTGGTTAGGGATAATGAATATAATGAATGATTGTGGTTGATTATGATATTTGTGTTGAGTGTCCCACACCAAAAAAAAATCCTTTTAATCATTATCTCTGTCACATTTTTAATGGTCAAAATCCGTTTGCTTGCCAATTGTTAATCAAGATAGGTCTGAGGTCAATCACAAGTGGTCCTGCAATCAGCACGGTAGCTACTCCACATAAACAGTCCTGACGTGACGATTATTAGCTTTGATTTTTGTCCACTCTACCCCGTCTTCCCTCAACCTCTCCCGAACTTCTTCTGTCCCTGAATAACAGAATTTCAACTCCTTAAGACTTTTCAACTGCTCTAATCCTTGCGGAACATTCTTAATTTGGAGACAGCAATACACATGTAGTTTCTCAAGACCTGCCATGGCTCCATCCTCCAACTCCCCCCAAAACTCCTCCAGTACACAGAAGTCCTCAATTGAGAGGAAGCGAAGATTCGGAAAGGCCCTCGAATTTCCAAACGCCTTTGGCAATTCTCTGCACCTCTTATTACCAAACAACTCCAACCTGGTTAAGTTGGGCATTGTTTCAAGTGTGAGTGCTGAATAGTCACTACAATCACAATTCTCTAAAAGCAGTTTCCTGAGATTTGCAAACCCATGTATCCAACTTGGCAAAGCGAACCTGTATAGGAAGAGTTGTTCGAGGTCCTTCATATATTTCATAGTCTCCGGGAAAGGCCTTTGCTCCGCTTCATTGGCAGTCTCCAACTCATTCCTGATTCCGAGAATCCGCATATGTACCAAACCCTTAAGAATGCCCAATTCCAACATATCCATCTCCCAATCTTTTTTCACATTTATCCGTAATTCTCGGAGATCAGTCAAATTGGCGAGATCTTGAAAATACATATTGAAATAACCGAGTGCCACCAGAGTCAAATAATCTGATCTGAGTGTCTGCAAAGAAAGGAGCTTCGATATTCCCTTTGGGGCACCACGAGACCACAACGTTTTTGAACAATGTTGTATATTGAGATGCTGAAGACATGTAAGTTCGCCTATCCATTTAGTCACCTCAACTAGATCTCTGCACCCAGAAACATCGAGAAAGCGGAGGCTCTTCAGCTTGGCGACACATCTTGGTACCTGCTCAATCTTTGTGTCAGATAAATTTAAAACCTTAAGGAGTTTCAAATTTCCAACACTTTCTGGCAATGAGGAGAGGGCAGTCTGGCTCAAGTCGAGCACCCGCAGCATTCTGACTTGGCTAAACAATTTTGGTGGAATATTCACTAGAAAGGAATTGTTAAAGAATGAAAGAGTGCGGACAGATGGAGGACGAGAGAAATTGCTCTGTGCAATGGCGTCATCATGGAGGCCTTGCTTACCTAACAAAACACGCAGGCACCCACTCTGGCTAACTTCCTCCATTTTAAATACACATTTATTTATTTCCTTAGGTATAGAAACTGCAAGATCAAGGACCAAATCATGTATTTTACACTTCTTTACCAGAAAATCATTCTCCCATACTTCAACAAGGCATAGATTTGCAAATTGGCGCAAGTAACCCCATCCCACATCTGCATGAGGGATGAATCCTTCCGTCATCCACAGATATACCAGATATTCACAATCTATCTCCTCGTCCTCAGGAAAGAAAGACAAATAATCAAGACAATGCCTCAAAGACCAAGGCAACGGATCATAACTCAACTTTATGATTTTCATAATTGGATCCTTGGGATTATTCACCTTTACTGCCTCTAGCTGATGTAGCTTTTCCTCCCATTCTCGTAAGACTCTTGAATGAGCCATAGATGATGCCACAGTTTTGATGGCAAGGGGCAAGTTTGCACATTTTTTTGCCATATCCCAGGCGATCTCCTCTAGGTGCGCTGGTGGAGAATTTTGCTTTCCATCAAAGAAGGCATATGCACAAAACAATTCCCAACTATCTTCCTCCGAAAAATGCTCCATCTCGTATATGCGGGCATTCATGGACCGGCAAACTTCTCTATCCCGCGTGGTTACGATAACTTTGCATTCACTATTATTTCCCACAGGGAGACCTAGCTTTGCTATGAGATCATCCCTCTGTTCTGCACGCCAAACGTCATCCAGAACAATCAAAGACTTTGTTCCTGTTAGGCGCTCATGAATCACCTCCTGTGCCTGTATTTCACTAATATTAACAACATCATTAATTAAATTAATTTTAGAAGCTAAATCTCTTTGCAGTTGTAGAATAGAATATGACTGAGAAATGGAAAGCCATATTTCATTCTGAAACATTGAAGTCGCCTTCGCCTTGCTGTACACATGCTGTAGTAAAAATGTTTTGCCCACCCCTCCCATACCGACAACAGCAATAACTGAAACGGAGGCATCTGCTAATAAACTCAGGATCGCTTCAACCTTCTCATCGATGGCCACAGGTCGTGAATCCCTTTCCATCACACTTGATTTTCTCCACGTATCCGTTTGAGATGTACTTGTTGAGGGAGGCTGTTGCTGTAAAGAAGATGCAGCATAAAGAAGATTCATTTGCTGTGCATCTGCAACAAGAGAACTCATTCGGCCTTTGATCTCCCTGATTCTCCGCCCCATTTGGTAACGGAAGACTATTTCATGAGAACTGCACCAACATGACTGAGAGAGAATTCTATTAGTTCTGTAAAGAGACTCAACTTTATATTCTTCGAGAATTTCTTGAGTCCGAAAGGCAATATCCCGGACATCTCGAATACATTGTTTTGCACCCTTATTGTTTGTACTCTTTGTATCTGCATCTTGGAGAAAGCCGCTTATCTGTTTACTCTTCTTCTCTAACCATTTCAAGTCCTGTGAAAAGTTGCAGACCAGCAATGCCCCATTGGCTATATGTCGGACAACTATTTCACAATTTTTTGGAGAGCACCACCTGCAACTTCAGTTGCAATGGCTTCCATAGGTAATCCAATAATGAATATCAGAAAGAGCACTCGTTAATGATTGATTTTTTTTTTTATAATATAGGGGAATCCGTCACATTTGTAGTTTTTTTTATTGCAAAGTTTGAATTTTGGAATTGTTCTTTAAACTTTCACGTTTTTTTTTTTTTTTTTTTTTGGGCTAAATCACACTGCCAAAAGTTTAAATCTAATTTTTTTTAATAAGTATCCAACCACAATAATACTTATCAATCCATCTAACCTTTTAAAACTTTATTCAAGTTGTGGTTGATCCAAAATTTAAATCTAAATCTTTTTTAGTAAGTGCCCAACCACAATAATACTTACCAATCCATCTAACCTTTTAAAACTTAAATTATGATTGGTACGAGGAAAATATTACTTTGCCATTTTTCCCTAAAGTTAAAGAGGATATACTTATCTGCTTGTTGTGGTGCAGTGGTAAATGCCCTGGGTGCTGGTAGAGGCCGACCCAGGTTCCATTCCCCTTGTCTCCATTCTGTAGATATATGATATAGTTAGGAATGTCCTATGTGCTGGTAGAGGCTCCATTCCTCCTATGCCCAACCTGTTGAAAGTGGCACCTCGAAAGGGGTGTTTTCCACTATAAATTATTTTCCTTATTCGCTATCAACTTCCTACCAAAGGTTCTCCCATTTTAGTAGTTCTTAAGACTGATGAGGATTTGATAAAGAAAAAAATATTTTGGATCATTCATAATGGTTAACATGCAAATTTTTGGACAGATTCTTGGGATGGTCACAAGCCTTTGATAACTCAGTTTCTCGATTGGAGGCCTTGGATGGAGGAGCTTCACCGAGCTAATTAGATAAAGGTGGCTAATTACTTGTCGGTACCATATTGGTAATTCAAAGGTTGGTAGATATTGGATCCCTATTGAGGACTGGCCTATTCAAATCCCAAAAAGGCAAAGACAAGATATCCAAGGCATCCTTCATATGAGATCCCTCTCTTGGTCCCATGAAAAAGATTGTTTTGGATGGAACAACACTACTAAGGGTGAGTATTCGGTTGCTCAAGGTTATTTGACCTTATGCCATAATAATCCCAACCATTCTTCCGACATATTTTCTCGATTGTGGGCTCAAAAGCTCTGGCCTAAGGTGAGGTTCTTTAATTGGGTTTTATTGCATCGTAGGGTGCTTACTAGTGAGCAACTTATGAAGCGTGGTTTTCATGACCCTTTTAGATGTGAAATGTGTGAAGAGAATGTAGAAAATATCAACCATCTTTTTATTGAGTGTACTTTATCCTCTGAGCTATGGAGGAGAATGGCCACTTTACTTGGTTTACAGTGGTCCAATTTTTTTACTTTTGAATAGCTTTGGAGGGATTGGCCTAATCAAGAGGGTGTTGATCATTTTATTAGGCAATTAGTTTGGATGGGTTCTACCATTCTTCTTTGGAATATTTGGAATGAAAGGAACAACCGAATTTTTAATCAAGATAGGAAGGATATTCACTATATTTGGCAAAAGACCATAGCCAACTTAGTTGAATCAGTCCATCAACTCCTTAATCACCCTCAAAACTCCCACCAAATATGGGATCAAATGATGCAAAGATTGAAGATTAAACCTTCTAAGGGCAACCAACTTAAAAGGAATGTGAGTATTAGTAAGATGGATAGGACTAGAAATTGGCAACCTCCTCCTAAGGATTTTGGAAAAGTCAATACTGATGGAGCCTCTAGAGGGAACCCTGGAAAAGCCAGTGTGGGAGGAATTGGTAGACTTTCGGATGGCTCCCTGGTTTTTACTTTTGCTGAGAATTTGGGTATTCTTTCCAATAACCTTGCTAAGGGGTATGGTCTCCTCAGAGGTCTTCAGGAGGCTACTAAGGTTGGATGGGAAAAGGTGTTAGTTGAGTCTGACTCTTAACTTATGATTAATCTTTTGAAAACTCCTTCTAAGAATCATAAGGTGGATTGGAGAATACAAATAATTATTGAGAAGATTTAGTTAATCCAGATGGGATTTTTGAAAGTTGATTACAATCATGTGGTTAGAGATCAAAACAAGAGTGCTAATGCTTTAGCTAATTGGGCTTTGGACAAAGGTGATCTTACTTGTTATGGCCACCCTCCTATATGGTGGGCTTCTCAAATTAGGGAAGCTCTTCTTTCTATCATTTCTTTGGATGGCTCCAGTTTTGAAGGTACCTAGTTTCTTCTTGTTTTTTTTTTTTGCTTCTCTTTGGTTATTTCAATTTTTTTTTTAGTTCCCTAGCTCATTCTATTCTTTATTTTGTTTCCTCTGTTGATTCTTGCCTTAATAGTCTTCTGGTCTAGATATGTCATTGTTTTGTTCATTTTTTTTTCTTTTTTCTTTTTGTTTAGTTTTTTAAGGTGGTTGGGTTCTTTTGTTTTGTTTTGTTTTTGTGTTCTTTGTGTTTTTGTTGTTTTTTTTTTTTTTTTTTTGTTTATGGTTTTTTTATTGTTCTTGTGTTTTTTCATTCTTGTTCTTGGGTTTCTCTTTGTTTGTGTTATTTTGTGTTTTTATGTGTGAGTGTTTTCTATGTATTTTGTTTTTGTTTATTGTCTGTTGTTGGTTGTTTTTTATTTTTATTTTATTTTTTTTATTTTTTAGGTTTTGGTTGTGTTTATTTTTCATGTTTTTTTTGGGTTATGTCTTTGTAGTGTTCTGTTGTTTTTGTCTTGTTTGTGTTTTGTTATGTGGTCCTTGTGTTTTTCTATGTGGTTTGTGTTGTGGTTTCTTTTATCTTATTGTGCGTGTTTGGTTGTGCTTTTGTTTTTGACACACTCAAGGAGCATGTTTTTAATTTTATTTTATTACTTTTGTTGTTATTTACTTATTTTTAAATTGGTTTTGTGTGTTTGTTTGCTCCTTGAGTATGTCAAAGGTGGTAGGCCAGGTCCGAGTCCTGGGCATTTTTGACGGAATGGATACCCCTGCCTCCTTGGGTCTTACCCAAAAGTGGCATCCCTTTTGGGATTATTTCCACAAAAAAAAGAAAAGAAAAGAGGATATACTTCTCCCAAGAGAATATTGCGAACCATGGGCATACATACAATGGCTTGACAATACAAATATTACAAATATACCAGGTGATATTGGATCAAATTTGATAAGAAGGTTGAATGGTCCATCATCACAAGCATATAATGATGATGGACTTGTAGATAAAAATGTACATAAGGAGATATTAAAATAAAATTAATAGTATTATATATTAATTAAAAAATAAAAAGAACAACTCGACATTAGACGACTCCACATTAATACCTGCATCTACCTGTGTAGAGGTAGAGGTAGTGGTACGAGAGGAGATAGGGGAATGCAAGTGCATAATAAGTTTTGGTTTATAAATATTATTATTTTTTATGTTTTTTTTGTTAATGAAGTAGCAGGTTTAAAGGGATTTCTTCACCTTTATTAACATCGAGTTTGGGTATGTGTGGGGTTAGTTCTCTTGTTTTTTAACCAGTTAATGTGATGATCCAAGTCTAGTGGCATATTCCATGATCGAAATTATATGTCTGTTGTTTACCAAGAAGAGACCTAGGTTCCAACCCGACAACCCTCGGTGCTTCTCGGTCACTTTGGGTTAAATAACAACGAAGTAAAATAGGTGTTGTTGGGTCAACCCTAGGATTTGAACCATGCTTGATAGTAGAAAAGAATTGTGGATGTAACCAACTTTAAATATTACTGGAATAACCCAAATATTTAAACCTTGCTTAATAATAATAAAGATTTGTAAATGTAACCAACTCTCCTAAATTAAAAACAGTAAATGTTTGATTCTTATCCATATAGGCATACATTTTAAAGTAATGTACATGTCTTTTAATCTAGTTATTATTGAATTATAATAAAATATTATAATTTGCATATCACGAGTTTATATATAATTTTTTTTTTTTTTTTAATATTAAGAAGTGGAGGTTTTGACCAAGAATCCCCAACCTTGTTACAACAACTTTACGAGGGAGACACACCCACCCCCTCACACACTCACCCACACAGGTTTAAATGAAAGACATATTTTCATTTTTTTTTGGTAATATTAAGAAGCGGGGGTTTTGACCAAGAATCCCCCAACATGTTACAACAACTCCACGAGCGAGATGTAGAATCCCCCAACATGTTACAACAACTCCACGAAGGAGACACACATCCTCCCTTCACCCATTATTATATATAATTATTTTTATTCATTATTTTAATATATAATTTAAAAATATTTAAAATTTAAATTTATAAAGTTTAAATAAATATAATAATATTAAAAATAAAAATAAAAATATATTTTAAAAATATAATAATTTACTCTTTTATATCAATATACATCTTTTATGTGTCATGCATAAATACACGTTAACAGTACGCAGAGTCAATGGTATTCGTTTTGAGTAAAGGTGGTCTACGTTATAATAAATGCACGTTAACATTACGCAGAGTCAATGGTATTCTTTTGAGTAAAGGTGGTCCACGTTATAATAAGTAGTATAGTTTTCTTTATTTTGGAAGAATAGTCACAAGATGCCACAAAAATGCCATTTTGGTGGGTGGTGGGATGTGGTTTTTGACAGTAGGAAGGACAGGTACAAGATAAGATTTCGTTTGGTGGGTGGTGGTGAGCTGTGACTCTTGACAGTAGGAAGGATAGGTACAAGATGTCATTTTGTTTGATGGGTGGTGAACTGTAATTTTTGACATAACAATTATTATATAGGACAATTGTTGGAAAATAAAAGAGGATAAGAATTTATTCATCTATATTAATTAACTTATAAAAATATGTTTTGGATTTAGGTTTTCTTAAAGAGAATTTAGAGTCTTTACTATTAGGACTCATTTTCGTAGTCTTATTATATATTATTATTTATACCATGTTATTATACAGATTTGCAAATCTTCAAGTTGTCAAAGATTGCATCTATGGACCAGTAACAATTTATCACTAGTTGATATTAATTAACTTATAAAAGTATGTCATGGTTTGAATTTAGTTTTTTTTAAAGAGAATTTAGAGTTCTTACTATTAGGGACTCGTCTTCTTAGTCTTAATATACATTATTATTTGTACCATGTTATTATAAAGATCTGTGAATATTCAATTTGTCAAATATTGCATCTATGTTCAAAGCCCTTACCATTATGTTGTTGGGTTGTCCCAATGAGGACTCCATCTTTTTAGTCTAGCTATACATTATTATTTGTACCATGCTACCCTAAATATTTACAAATCTTCAAGTTGTCAAAGATTGCATCTCTAGGCCAATAAGAACTTATCACTCGTCGATATTAATTAACTTATACAAGTATGTCATGGTTTAAATTTAGGTTTTTTTAAAGTGAATTTAGAGTCCGTACTATTAGGGACTCGTCTTCTTAGTCTTAATATACATTATTATTTGTACCATGTTACCATAAAGATTTGCAAATCTTCAAGTTGTCAAAGATTGTATCTATGCTCAAAGCCCTTACCACTACGTTGTTGGGTTGTCCCAACAAGGGCTCCATCTTCTTAGTCTTACTATACATTATTATTTGTACCATGCTACCCTAAAGATTTGCAAATCTTCAAGTTGTCAAAGATTGCATCTCTAGGCCAATAAGAATTTATCACTCATTGATATTAATTAACTTATAAAAGTATGTCATTTCATGGTTTGAATTCAGGTTTTCTTTAAGAGAATTTAGAGTCCTTACTATTAGGGACTCATCTTCTTAGTCTTAATATACATTATTATTTGTACCATGTTACCATAAATATTTGCAAATTTTCAAGTTGTAAAAGATTGCATCTATGATCAAAGCCCTTACCACTACGTTGTTGGGTTGTCCCAATAAGGACTCCATCTTCTTAGTCTTATTATACATTAGTATTTGTACCATGCTACCCTAAATATTTGTAAATTTTCAAGTTGTCAAAGATTGCATATTTGGGCCAATAAAATTAATTATATCATAAATGTTAGTTTGTAGTTGGATAAGATGAGTTGGTGGTTGGATAGGATGCCTTCTTGTTAAGTAAAAATAGTGATATATTAAATTTATATTATATATATTAAATTTCTTGATTAGGATTGAGGTCATTGATATATTAAATTTATTTATAAGTACATTTGTTATGGAAAAAAATGGTTGGGTCCCCACCCTTGACAAATCTTAATTCTCTCCTTTAGAGCTTGAGAGTTTACAAACAAATTCAATTCTCATCTCAATTGAGTTGCTATAACTAGATACCCACATATTTTTTTATAAAAAGTTTAAATTCATGGTTTTTATTTTTTGGATCTTCAATTTTATTTGTATATACAAATATTCCAAAATTTAGCATCTTTATTTTTGATATTTTCTTGTAGCAGCCTTCACAATACCAAAAATTCACCTAGCACTACATCTTAGTAGAGTAATATTTTAAAAACTTCTTGTTATCATAGTCTACTTTCGTATTGTTAATTTCCTTCCTAAAGCATAAGTGCAACCACAAGAACTATACTAAATAGTTTATAGGAAAACACATTAATGTTATAAAATATACCAAATATTACCAATGAAAAATATTAATGTAAATCTTAATTATTATTTGATTCAGACAATCAACATTATCATGTTAGCTTCAACTAAACTTACTACTTCCTCTAACCATGAACAAGAGAATCGAACTTCACAATAATCTAATAAAACCCCTCTCTTGGCTAGCCTATCTACACATTTAATGTATGTATAAATATGATTTTTTCAAATTTTTTAGTAAGGTCTTGTATTTCCACAATGATTTCATCTATGTTCCGTGGAGGCTTTGCTTCTCTCAAAATTGTATTTATTACTATTAGTGAATTGCCTTGCATCTATACTCTATTCCATTTCATTTGTTTGCATGTTTTTAACCCTTCCAAAGTGGACCAAGCTTTAGCTTCATTATGTGTCTTAAATCCACTATTAAAAGTGCAACATAAAAAAATCTCACCCCTATTATTTCTAATTATTCCTCCTCTTGCTACTGGTCTTGGATTTCCTTGAGATGCTTCATCAAAATTCAATTTGAGCAACTCCACTTCCAATGGTTTCCACTTATATATGATTTTCATCAATAGAATGGTCTTGGATTTCCTTGAGATCCTTTATCAAAATTCAATTTGACCAACTCCACTTCCAATGGTTCACTTATATATGATTTTATTCAATCGAATGATTGAAGTGCAAAAGAAGGAAGGCTTAAAATATTTTAAAAAGCATAGATTATTCTAATGAATATTGCTTTTTATTCTAATGAATATTCTTGGAATATTTCACTTGGAGGACAATTTATTCTCTTCTTTTCTTAACACTCATTTTCTCGTGTTTTGTATTAGATTATTTTAAAGAATATTTTTTTAATATTTCACTTGGAGGATGAATTATTCCACTTATTTTCTTTTGTCCAAAGAGAGTCATTTTCTCACGTTTTGAGGTATTAGATTATTCTAAAAAATATTTTTGGAATATTTCACTTGGAGGATGAATTATTCCCCTGCTTTTCTTTTGTATGACGAGACACTCATTTTCTCGTGTTTTGAGGCATCAAATCAAATACAAGGATAGCCTTATATATAGTTGTTGAAAAACATCTTTCAAGTCGAATCTAGTGGAAGCAATTTCCTTCAAATCAAATACAAGTATAACCTTATATATACTTGTTAGAAAATATTTTTTGATCCAAATCTTGTGGAAGCGACATCCTTCAATTTTTTGAAGGTATAATCAAGATAATGGTGAATCAAAGTTCCTAATGAGGATTTGAGTTTCCTTTTCCAATCCTTTGGAGTTGTATTATAGAGTGCATTATTGGTGGTATCCAACACTCCACAAAACAATGAGTTAGATAATGATACTTACGCCATTCCATCAAAATTCTAAATCAAGTATAGCCTTATATAAACTCATCAAAAAGTATTTTTTGAGTTAGATCTAGTGGAAGCAGTATCCTTCAAATCAAATACAAGTATAGCCTTATATATACTTGTCAAAAAGTATTTTTTGAGCCAAATCTAGTGGAAGTGAAATCCTTTAATTTTGTGAAGGTGTAATCAAGATAATGGTGAATCAAAATTCTTATTGAGGATTTTTTTAATCCTTTGGAGTTGTATTGTAGAGTTCATTCCACAAAATAATGAGTTAGAGAACGATACTTTTGATGGCTTTTTAAGCCTTAATACTACCACAAATGTCACAAGATCGAATATAATATAACCACAATATAATAAGGTCAAGATAATTATATGAGTAGAATAATATGAGCAAATTAATATGTAAAATAAGACTTATAATATATCAAATAAAATTCAATAATAAGCAACAATATGAATGTAAATAACCTTAATAAACATGTACTAAGCATGTAATATAACTTACAATATTAATTGCTCAAAATGTATGCAATATTTATTACTCTTCTCTTTCTCTTACAAAGTAATTGTCTTCATCTCTTTGTGTCACTTTGTTATGGGTTATTACCTCCATAATATAGTCATAGTAGTGCGACTCTTTGTATACTTGACTATTTCTTTCCATATGTCAAGTCTCATGACTCTTGGCTTATCTAATTGACACTTGCATATTTGATGAACACTTGACTCTATATTGTATGCACACCTATACATGACTCTTACTCTTCTATAACTTGCACACTCTAATCTAAAACAAGTATTCACATATTTACATTACATATTTATTCTCATACATACAAGACACTTGTGCACATAGACTCAACTTACACTTGCACACTAACTCACATGACACTTGTGCATTTCTTGCATATTACAACTTTACATGACACTTGTGCATATCTTGCACATTCACACTTACATAAATGGGAAATATAATCCACACTATAAACTATGACTCAACCCTAATCTATTATTTATAATTATACCATGAAGGTACCATGGGGGTACATTAGCATGTACCAAATAATGTAATATACTCCAACACCCCCTTGTATTACATTATTTGGTTATTGAAGACTTTAGTCTTCAATCATGGTCTTTGTCTTCATCTTCAATCTTCAAGTGACCTTGCAATGTACATGATATTTTTCTTTTCTTGTCTTTGTTTCATCATTTTAAATTTTGTATTCACCCAATGCTTGCATTGGTAGAATGACTACTGAACCCAATTTCATGTATTTTGCCCTTGTAAACACTCAATCAATTTATCAACAATTTCATCTTGAGATAAAATAAGCTCTTGAGAAAAACCAATTGAATCTAAAGCATATATTCCTTTTTTTGTTGATCCTATAACCTCTATTATATTTTGATTCTTGATGATGCATTTATTGTGCTTATTTATACATTTGAATTCAATTGATCTTCCACTTTCAACCAATTTAGTAACCAAAATGAGATTGGTTGATAATATTGGAACATACATAACATCCTCTAGTACAAAATATGTGTTACTCTACCACTTCCATGAACTAGATATCTCTTATCATCTACAATTTTAAATAGAAATTATCCTTGACTTCTAGACATTCAAACCAATGTAAATTACCAGTCATATGATGACTAGCTCCTGAATATATATATATATATATATATATATATATATATATATATATATATATATATATATATATATATATATATATATATATATATATATATATATATATATATATATATATATATATTGTTTAAACTGTTTGATTAGATTCACTTGATACTACCTTGCATCTTTGATAAGAGTTTTAAAGAGTATGAAGTTGCCCACTAAGTTCAGGAAATTGTCTTTCATATAGATTTTGTTTTGAACTTCTCCTTATATGAAATATGGCTTCGTATTTTGATAATACTTTCTATGTTGAAAAGTTCCTCTTGAAAACTTATCTATTTATTTCCTTTACGTTCAAAAAAACTAAGATTTAATTTGATTTATTTGAAGTAGACAACCTTATAACTCCTAAGTTTAAATAAATCAAAGTTTCTAATTGAAATATTATGATGTAGTAAACCTTATATCTCCCTAATTTTAGAAACTAATAATAAATTTTGCAAACATATGTTTTCCTAAAATTTTGATGTTGAATATCTTTTATCTCCCAAATAGATAAATTTGCAAAAACTCAATAATTAATTTTATCCATTTTTTATTTTTCAAAAATTAAACTCAAAAAATATTTCAAACTTAAAAAACTTCAAATAGACTTATCACTCCACACCTTTTAAAAGTAGTTCAAAAATAACTAGGATCTTTTTTTTGTGGAAAACACCCCTTTTGGGGTACCACTTTCGAGTAAGTCCCAAGGATGTAGGGGTATCCGTTCTTCCATAATCACCCTGGGCTTACACCTAGCCTACCTCCTTAAAAACACTCAAAGAGTATGCCTAGCCCAAAGTAAATCAATCAGTAAGTCATGCATGTACCGACTAGAAAGGTCGACAAAAATCCAATTACTCAAGGCTCATGCAGATTACAACAATCATAAGGCTTTCTCTAGCCTACTTTCACCATGACTAGCGCTAGCAACACCCTCATTATATTTATTGATCAGAGAAATAATTCTATGCTTGGTACCCTTAAGAGCATCCATGTTAGCAAATTGGTTGATCTAGGTGATCTCTCTCAGACCTTTATCCACTCCCCATTTTATTTTTTAAAAACACCAAAAAAATAAATTGATGGGAAAAACATATTACATATTTGGTCTTTCCAGGACAAAAGGCATTTTAGCCAATATTCAATAGATTAAATATAATAATGATCTTTCTGAGTTAGGGAACTGAAATACCCTTATTGAACTAAAGAGAAGCTAATACAAAGTAAAAAGGAACTAGGTACCTCTAGTACTAGAGCCATCTAAATAAAGGATAGATAGAAGAGCATCCATAATTTGTGAAGCCCACCATATAGGAGGGTGGCCATGGAAAGTAAGATCACCTTTGTTTAATACTCAATTAGCTAAAGCATCAAAAATTGTGTTCTATTATCTAACCACAAGGCCCCATTCGTATTAAATTTTTACAATTTCTTAGGAGGAGGCTGCCAATTCCTAGTTCTATCCATATTTTTATTACTCACATTCCCTTTAAGTCGGTTTCCAATAGTAGAGTGGATATTCAATCTTTGTATTAATTTATCCCATTGTTGGTGGGAGTCTTGGGGGTGATTAAGGAGTTATTGGACCGATTCAGCTAAGTTGGCAATGGTCGTTTGCCAAATAAAGTGAATATCCTTCCTTTCCTATTTGAAAATTAGGTTGTTTCATTCCTTCCAGATATCCCAAGGTAGGATGGTTGTTCCCATCCAAACTAACTACCTAATAAAATTATCAACAACCTCTTGTTTAGGCCAATCCCTCCATAGTTGTTTAAGAGTAGAAAAATTGGACCACTATAAATCGAGTAAGATAGCCATTCTCCTCCACAACTCAAAGGCTAAGGGACACTCAATAAAAATATGACTAAGAGTTTCCACATTCTTTCCACACATTTCACATCTAAACAGGCCATGAAAGCCACGTTTCATAAGTTGCTCACTAGTGAGCACCCTTCGATGCAATAAAAGCTAAATAAAAAACCTCAACTTAGGCTAGAGCTTTTAAGCCCAAAACTATGTAAATATGTCATAGGACTGGTTGGGATTATTGTGGCATAAGGCCAAATAAACTTGAGGAACTGTATACTCACCCTTAGTAGTGTTGTTACATCCAAAACAATCCTTATCATGGGACAAAGAGAGAGATATCATATGAAGGGTGCATTGGGTATCTTTCCTTTGCCTTTCTAGAATTTGAATAGCCTAGTCCTCAACAGGGATCCAATATCGACCAATATCTAAATTACAAATCTAGTATTAACTGTAATTAGCTACCTTTATCCAATTAGCTTGGTTTGGCTCCTCCATATATGGCCTCCTATTAGGGAACTGAGTTATCAAAGGTTGGTGACCATCCCAATAATCTGTTAAAAAATTCACCTGTTGACCATTATGAATAATCCAAAATAACTTCTTCTTTATCAAATGCTCACCAGTCCTAAGAATTACCAAAATGGGAGAAACTTTGGTAGGCAAGTGATAGTGAACAAGATCTTCAAAACTTTTGTTTTCAGCATATTTAACATGAATATTTTTGGCCTATAAAGCATTGGGGTTATTCAAAATCCTCCAATACAACTTTGCATCTAAATCCTTATTGTTTTTAATAATAGATCGAAATACTAAACCCCTTCATGCTTGGGAAGGCACAAAGTATCCCATTTCACCAAGGTCCATTTCTTTTCTCCTTAGTGCCACTCCAGAGGAACCGATGATTGATTTGATCTATTTCTTGAAGAACTGCATTTGGGATATTCAACACAGTAGAAACATAAATAGGTTTAGCTTGAAGGATTGATTTTACCAAGGTAATTTTGCCCCTAGATGAAAGCCACCTATTAGTCCACTTTCCAAAATTTCCTTTTACTTTCCAACAACCAAATGTAGTCTTTATTTTTTGTCTTTGGATATTGATAAGAATGCCTCAATAAGTGATCAAAATGGAGGCTTTCTTATATCTTAATTTATCTAGAACCATGAATTCCTGTCTAGGAGAGTAGTGAAAGAAAATAACTTTTAATTTATCTTCATTAATCAATTTCCATGTAGCATTAGAGAAACAACTAATGATTTGTTTGATTCTAGAGGCTTCCTTAATCGTAGCTTTACCTAATAGAGTAGAGTCATCAACAAACTGAAGATGAGAGATAGATATGGCTCCATGAGCAATGATAAATACCTCAAGGGTTTTGTTTTCTCTATTTTTTGCCATAGTCCTATCCAAGCATTCAACAATAATGATGAATAAATATAGGGAGAGAGGGTTGCCATGCCTAATACCTTTGGAATCTAGGAAAAATTGTGAAGGGTAACCATTGGTAATAACTAAGTATAAAATAGAAGAGATACATCCCATAATACAATTTGTTCAATCCTAAGAGAATCCAAATTACCTTATTACTTTTATGAGGAAGTGTCAATCCACTTTGTCATAAGATGTGGATAAGTCTAAACAGATTACATAGATGGATATTTCTACACTTCCATGGAATGGATGGCTTCTTGAGCAAGAACTATCTCATCCACAATCTATTTCTCTTCCACATAACCTCCTTGTTCAAGGGAAATAATCTTATGCAAAAGTGTTTTCAACCTCTCCTCCATGATCTTGGTAATGATTTTGAGAAGAACATTACATAAATCTATTGGTCTAAAACCTAAGATATGTTCTACATCTTGATCCTTTGGTACTAGATCTATATAAGTTTTATTGATTTCCTTTAAAATTTCTTTGGCCTTCTTCGTTTCTTCCACCACCTCTAATAAATCAACAAAAACAATCTCCTAGAATTCATGATAAAATTATATGGGAAATCCATCAGGCCCTAGGGTCTTCCCTTTTTGTATTTTAAAAACTACTTGATGAAGATCATTGATAGTGATCGAAGCAGTCAAAATAGAGTTCTGCTCAAAAGTGATAAGAGTAGAGATTGCTTGAAGGACATTTTGTTGAGAAGCTAAGTTAAGAGATGTAGCAATGAACAATTTGGAAAAGTAGCTGATCATGATAGACTTCATGCCATACCAAGTGGGGACAGATTCTCTAGAATCTAATTTTAAGAAAGAAATAAAGTTGTGTGATCTATGGGATAGAAGATATTTGTGGAAGAATTTCATGTTTTGATCTCCTTCTTTGAGCCATTGGATCTTAGATTTCTACTTCCATAAGAGCTCTTCTCTTTTTTCCTATTCCTCCAACTATGTTGTGAGTCTAATTTCATATATACTTCTACTCTTAGTGATGCCATCTGAATAAATTTTTTCATTCAACTCTTCAAGTTTAGCAATCACTTATTGTTTCTTATACCTCATATCTCCAAACTCCTACCAATTCCAAATACTGATTTTGGATTTGATGTATTGCAACCTTTTGGTGAAACAAAACATCTTAGTCCCATACCTTGGTTTACCTTCCTGCCACCATTGTTGCACTTGAGGTCTGAAGGAACTATATCTGAGCCACATTAACTAAAATAAAAAGGGCAAGAAATTGACATTGGTTTTCTATAATTTGACCATGACTAGCTAGTGATCTAAACTAGCATTGTTACAAGTTTTGACATTAGGAATGTGTCCATTAATTAATAAATTATTAGAGAACAAGAACTTATCCAATATCTCCATGATACAAGCTAAGCCTTACCTTTTGTTAGACCAATTCATGAGGCCATTATCTAGCTAGATGTCCATAAGGTGAAGGTTTGTAATATATTCACTAATGAGGTTTGTGCTCTCATCCAGATTCATGTTTCTCCCATTCTTGTCTAGAGAGAGGATGGTATTGGATTATCCTCCAATCAAGACCCAAGCTTCAGGAAAATGGGAGATAATATAAGTTATATCCTTCTATTATCTTTGGTTTCTCCCAAAAGTAATTAGAGTGAAAACAGTCAAGCAAAGCATAATTTGGTTAAATTGTCTACTTTGTGTAGCCATAACCAAGAGACCCCAACTACCAACCATATGGTGAATAATGATCTCTTTTGGGTCCTAGAGGTAAGCAATTCCACTAGAAGTCCCATGGGAGCTAAGGGAAGCCACTTTTTGAACCGACCATATTTTAATTGCGATTGATTTTATTTCCTCTATTGACATCTTTGTTTCCTGAAGGAAAATCAAATGTGGTTGGTTTGTCTGAATCATTCTTCTAATTTTGTTTTATTTTAAAATATTCCTTTTGAGTCCTCTACTATTCCAAGTGATGATATTTATTAATAACAAGGTTAAATATGTTGGTAAGGGCATTAATATTACCTTCCTCTACAAGATTTTCATCTTCTTTTACCATATTACATTGATTAGTCTTGCGGCTTACCTTTTGGTTTGTGTCCATATTCATTTTTTTTGCTTGTTTCTTGTCTTACCCCAATTGAATCTAGGATAGCTTCTAACCCTAAAGTATGCATATATAAAACCAAAGCATTATTGGAAGGTTCAACAAAATCTATCTTAGGGTCTGAATTATTTGAAGTTTTAACATTTAAAATATTGTTCTTCTTGTCCATGTTTTCTTCCTTATTTTTTGTTGAAAACCTTTGATTTGTTGGTTTGTATCTAAGTCCTTCCCTACATATTTAAATTGAGTTTCTAAGATTTTTATTTCCATTATGTCTTCTTCCTCACCTAGGAGTTTAGGAAAGAATTCCACACATATTAGTTGACAACATTGCTTGATCCTTCATAACTATTTTTTTAGTGTTCTTCTTAGGGATTTAGAAACCTGCTAAGTTCGTGTCCTCTTTCTTTTGATTTGGAATCTTATTTGGATAGACACTAGCCAAATGACCATATTCATGGTAAATTTTGGAATGGAAAGGAATGTTCTCATAGTCCACCACCTACTCCCAAGTGTCCTCCCCAAATTGTAATGAGATATTTTCTAGAGGGGGTTTCTCGAAATCCATTAAGATACATATTCGAGCATAAATAATGTGTTCAAATTTGTGTGTACAATAAAAATCATCATGAAAGTTCCATAGGAGTTTTTTATTGTAGAAAATACAAGCATATTCCAGAATTCAATTGGGAGGACAAATAGTCTAACCCACACACATCCTGTAGAAGGCATATCTTCTTTGAATTTAAATTTAGTGTGCCAAGGCTTCATGAAAAGCCTCACCCTTTCAAAGAAATAGGGACCCCCTTGAAATATTCTCTTTTTGTGTTCATCATTAGAAAAAATAACAAGAAAACAACCATTGAGATAAACAAATACTTGTGTCTCACATTTTTTTCTAGTATTTTGTAGCTCACACTTTGAAAGCAAATAGGCTTAGTCTAAAACTCCAAAAATGATAAATCAATCCTCTTCTCTCCAGATCTTCTATGTCATCCTGAATGTCGCCCGTTTTTAGCTAAACTATTGAGATTCCATTAGTTGCTCTTAAACATCCCAATTTAATTTTTTGAGATCAGTCTTAGGCATTCTTAGAGGTCTACAAGAATCCCTACGATTAATGTTAGCATTAGGTTGGGACTATCCACCATGGAGGGCATCCCTAAAATTATTTTTTTGGGTTAAATTCCCAAAATCCTTACCCTTGAAAGGGGTTTCTATAGTGGATATGTTTTGGGGGTGTTCCTTTGCACCAGTATTTCTTGAGTTCTGAACCATTTTTATTTTATTAAGGAGGCTTCTCTTATTTAGTCTATAGCTTGAAACTTGTTTTTGGGTCTCTTTAATCCATGCCTTGGACATCAAAGAAAGTGTGATTTTCACTTTTTTTAAAATAAATTGGAAGTAATTTTCAATCAAGTCCATAGCATGAATATTTTTTGAATGACAAATTCCTAACCCATTGTGGGTCTCCTACAATATATCCTACATTTATCTTGAGCAAAACTAATAAAAACATTGGCTGTTAGGGCTCGTAGGCCCCAAAATACAACCTCTATCACCACTTGTGCTTAACACATAGATGAAACCCTAGCACATACACCTTCAAAAACCTAGCTTAAACCTCTTATGCACATCATTTTATTCATAATATATTCCCCATGTCTAACTAGGATCCTTATTACTCTAAATTTATAACTATTAAAGACTTTCAAAAAAATAACCTAAACTCAAATGTCTTATCACTCCATTTAAAACCTAAAAACTTAGCAAACTTCTATAAATAAAACCTTATTACTCCTAATAAAACCTTTAAAATCTTCAAAAATTAATCTAAACCCTAATTTTTCCAACCTTTAAAAAATGAACTCTGCACATGTGCTAGATTTTATTTGTTTCTCATATTGTCTACTCGTGTGAGTGTGTTCACCATTTATTTAAGTTGGATGATCTAGAAATGACCCTCCATGTATTTTCTTACATGGAGATATTTCTTCCTTAACCTATTGGTGCTCAGACTTCATGCTCAGGTTGCCTAAAGACGCTTCAACTTAGACATTAGACTCTTGCTAGTTGTTAGACTTTGTTTGTAGGTGCTCTACCTCAGATATTACACTTCCTCCTAGTCAGTAGAATTATTTTTGGGCATTAGACTTCCACTTGGGTGTTAAAATTCCACTTGGGTATTAGGCATTATACCTCCTTCATAGGCGCTATAATTGGAACTTGGATTTTAGGCCATTTATTAGTTGCTTGACCTTACAATGCTTAATGATAACCACTTGAATCTAAGGCATTAGGATTTTATATGCTTTAGTTTTAGATGTTAGGCGCTAGACGATTGAGTTGCTTCCTCCTTAGCTTGACATGCATTGAATATTTCTTTGCTTACTAAGAAATATTTCACCTTCCTTAGTACTTTAGACTGCTCAGCTATGAGGAGAAACACCTCTATATGATGCACCTGGTTATCTTGTAAATCTTAATCTATTTCTATTTATGTTTAGGTTGATTAACGCTTGCCTACGTTCTTTTACATTTGATGTTACGTGGTTATGTTGATGCTTTAGATCTCAACATTATCTAAACTTTTTTTAGCTCTTTAATATTCTTCCTTGTGCTCTGATAGCACCTCTTTTTTCCTTATGCTTTGCTCTAGTGCTCTAGAAGCACTCTTCACTTCTCACTTTATAACTCTCTAGAACTTTATGTTTATCTTATCTTTAACTTGTCATGATGTTGCAATGTAATGTTCCTTGTTGATATGCTATTCCTTGTCACACAAGCTACATAGACAGGTCTACATCCTATGATCTGAATGTAGTCCTATTACTTTTCCTTCACATAGATTACTTTTAGAACCTTTCCAATATATTTTACCTTGAATTCTTCTCTTATTGTTCAAAGGTTTTCTTTTTCTTCATTATACAAACCTTTTTTTTATCACTATAAAATCCTTTTTTTCTATAATAGCATCTTTTCTTTAAGGGCTTCTATTCTAGTCAATATTTCTCTATATGGACCTCTTTCTTTGAAGGGTCTCTAATCTTAAATATTGGCCTCTTGAACCAATGTTAATATCTTCTCAATAAAAAAATCCTATTTATTATAAGCTTTAGGGGGAAATGAGAGGTCTTCCGCTTTGGGCGGGAGGATCCCATTTTGAATTCCCTGCTTCCCCCTCCTATCTTGTGGGTTTCCAACTGAGTAGACCTATCTAAAATCTCCCTGTTGCACTTCTAGGACCTCTATGGGATCCTATTGGGGTATTCCAATATGTGCTTTCCCGTTTTGATGTGATTACAGGTGTTTGGATTGATCAACCCAGATTTACTTTCCTTGGTGGCTCTCAGTGGTGGCTGGCTTTTAGATGGTTCAAATTGGGAGGCAAAGCTATGAAGACTATCTTTATGGATCTTTTTGGTCTTCAGGGAGACCCTGTGTATTTTTTTTTTCTATTGGAAGGTTTCCTCTGATCCTCTCTAGGGTTTGGATTTTAGAAGAGGGTTCTCACTTTCTTGTTTACCCATGATGTTGCAACCTAGGGTTTTATCTCTATGTTTTTCTTGGTCTTGGGGAGGGCCATAGTTTTATCGTCCGTAGTTGAGTGGCTCCTGTGGCTATTGCTAGGATGGGCCTTTGGAAGCAGGTTCAAGATCTTCTAGTCTTCAAAAATAAGTTTGAGGTTTGCTCACTACGTTTTCCTTGTTCTTCAAGAGGGCCACATTTTTATCATCCAGAGCTAAGTGGCTTTTATTATTATTTTTGGGTTAGACTTTAAAAGATTTATTTTTTGTCTATCCTAGGTTTTCTATGGTACCTTTCTCTATTGCTTCTTTCTTATCTTTGGGATGGGCCCTATGTTTCTTGTGCAGCTACGGATGAAGGTCTCTATGGATCTCTTCTTGGATGGATAATTGGTGGGGCTAGATGGTGTTATTACATGGGGGAATCTCTAAAAAAACTATTCTTCTACAAGTTTTTTTGTCTTTGAGAGGGACCCTGTGCATGTGTGCATACTACAAAAGATGAACTCCTAATGATAATCCCCATGCGTTTTTATCCCTTTCAACCATGAGGTATCATGATGAATTATTTCTTCTCTAGGTTTTCTTGCCTTCTCGCTATGATATTCATCTTCATTGCAGTAAGATCTTATGGCCTATAGATATCTCCCTTTGTTGATGTTCCATATTCCAGGCTATTTTTACCTTTTGCAAGGAGATCTTGTGGCTTGTGGAGACCTCCATTTTTTGTTGTTCCATTTTCCAAGACATCAAATGGACTTTCTCTACAAGATTCCTTGTTAGAATGGTTTTTTTGGTTTGCTCATTTCTCCTGGGCAAGAAACAATGTTTCAAAATTTTCCTCCTAGGTAGGTTGCTATGTTAAAATTTTGTTTTTCCCAGGCCCTTTCTAGGTGCAATTCTACTTTTAAATATGTATTTCTTTGGATCCTACTGAATGGTTTTCTTTGTTAGTTTTTGCTTTCCTGGGCTCCTCCAATTGGGGATCCATGCTTCATTTTGAGCGAAAAGTGCTACATTTTGTTCCAAGTTGTGGTCCAATTTTGAGCAAGAAGCTCCTTTGTATCAAATTTGATTTTTTTTTTGTTCCTTTTGAGATCATCTCCCTATGAAGATTGTCACCTTATGGATATCATTTCCCTATAGATATTGTCTTCCTGATTCACTTTGTAAGGATCTTTAAAAAATATTGGGGGATCCTTTCAAAATCGCTTTTTTCAACCAATCAAAAAATATATATCTTCTTAATATATTCTAGCTCTTATCCATTGTAAATTCAATGCTTGAAGCAATATAAATTAAGCTAGGTGCTTATTTATCCTTCTTCAAGAATAATATACTTCAATCTAATTCTTTAAGAAATACAAATTAAATTAGATGCTTCTTTATCCTTCTTCAAGAATGATATACTTGTCTTCTTTCTTCTATTCTACTCTCTTTATCTTAGGAAGCTCTGAATGCTTCTCAATCCGCTGTAACTATCTATTTATCTTAGGAAGATTTGAATGCTTCTCAATATGTTATCTTTTTCTCTACACTTAGAAGTTGAAACTCTTCTCTATCCTTTGTAGGAAGCTTCTCACACTTCTGCTACAACTATTTTATGAAATATTTCCTCTATATTGTCAAGGTGACTTTGGATGTCCTCGAATTATTTGTTAAGGTGACTTTTAATGTCCTTGAATTCTCTATCAATATCAAGGTGATGTTGAATGTCCCTAAATATTCTAACAATGTCAAGGTGGTGTTGAATATCCCTAAATATTTTACCAATGTCAAGGGTTGGCAATATGCCTGAAGGATCAACTATATCAAAGTTGATTTTCCTATCAATATAGTCGAGTCCTAGTCTTCACTTGTTATTTTTCAACCATGGAAAGACTCTAAATTTCTACTCAATATGACCTTTAATATGGAGTTTTAGTCTCATTGTATTCAAATTGGATAGACTCAAAATCAAATTTATCAAACTAAATAAAATTGATTTTGTAATAGTGGCTAAAATGAACTCTTGTCAATCTAGACAAAGTCTAGTGGTAGATCTTATACCATTGATGGATTTTTAAGCCTTAATACTATCACAAATATCATAGGATCAAATATAATATAGTCACAATATACTAAGTGTTGTGACCATTGCAAAACCTACCCCAAATTTGGGGACCCACCTTAAATTTTGTTGTTTTTAGATGTTTTGGTTCTCTTTGAGTGATAATTTTCCTAGGTCCCTATTAAGGAGTTCTAGTGTAGAGTCCAAGGGTTGAATTATGGGTTGCTTTATAGATACCTAGGTTTACTTGTTGGTTATATTTTTAATGATTTGGTTAATTTAATATTTAGAATCAAAATCAATTCAAACATGTGAAATTAAATAAATAAAACTAATAAAAATAAAATTGAAAAGAGAAAGAATATATATGCTACTTAGATTTGGTGCTAGAAGGAGGGCCTAAATTGGTTTACTTTATTGCTACTTAAATGCTAAATTGATCATTGTTTCTTGAAAGGTTATTTGAAGGTATTGGTCTTGACTAACTATGTTTGGTTGACAACTGGTCAAATTCATTGATTAAAACCTTCTTTAATTGATGATGCATTGATGCTAACCCTTTTTATAAATTGAGAATATTATTCATTGTTAGGGGTTAATTGATGCATATATTTTGGTGGATGAACATGATGATTTATTCATTTAAAAATTGTTAGTCATTTCACACATATGTGCAAGATATATTTCTTTGACTAACAAAATTGGTACTAAATTTATATTCTTTAAGGTCCACCAATAACCATGTTTTCTCCATGGAAGATAGGCAATACTTTAAACATACCTGGACCTCCACCTATTGTGCCTATAAAGTTTAAATATTTCCTACCCCAATTTAGGCATGATGGAGGGATGTCAACTGAAGTGCACACTCATGCATTCAAAGATGCTATGGTTCATTTACAAGTTTTGCATGAAAGCATTATTTGTCAAATGTTTTCTTATACCTCGAATGAGTCTACTTATGACTGGTTTATCAACCTGCCATCAAGTTCTATCACTTCTTGGATTCAAGTAGAGGTAATATTCCTCATTCACTTTTTAACAAAAAACTAGTTGACCTAATCCTTAGGTACAATCAATTTGTCACTACCCGTAAAGGACCTAATGAATCTTTGAAGTTATTCATCGAAAGGTTCCATGGTCATATACTCAATTGGTGACACCTTATGTTCCTACAAAGGGAGTTGATATCCAAGTGTATTTCAATGCTATTGAATCATCAATATCTATGTATTTGTGAGGGATACCTCAAATCACATCTTTGTCCCAAACCTATATCTAAGTAATAGCATTTGAACAATGGTTGAGTTTTCTAGGTGGTGGTGTGGGTTTTGGATCTCATAATCCTCAATCATTGGATACCTCTCTTACTCACCCAATAGTTTATTAACCTAAATCTACCATGCATAATCAACCATCATTCTCAACTATGAATCAATTTTAAAATACATATATATCTCGGGATAATGCAATGAATCAAAATATTACCGCTGAAGTTAATTATTTACGTAGGTTAATTGTGCAGCTTAGTAGAGACATGGATCGATTTCAGAAATAGGTGCCTCAAGACACCCATAGTAATCATCTTTCGAATCATATACATGAGACATATTTCAATAATTTTCATAATGATACTATTTCAAACAATGGAGGAGTCCTAGATCTAACTAGCATTGAAATATGTGATAGGTCAAGACCTTCCATATAATTAAATGAAATGATTAAAGCGGATGATCAAGAAAGCCAACATGTTCCAAATAATGACCAGATAGAAATAAAAGGATTAGAGTCATTATTTACAAAGGAGGATTGGGATAATTATAGAAAGTTGAATACAAGAACTGATCCCACTATAGAAACCTTGGAACCATCAAAAGTGGTTGAAAGTGAATTTAAAAATAAATCAATAGATGAATTTGAAGATTATGTAGAAGACACAATAGAATTTCATCCCTTGATTTTAGAAGATAACTATTATAATGATTGGGGAATATATGAGGATTCATTGGTTTCTCACACTCCTATTGATGAAAGGTTTATTTCACTTGATATGCAGGATGATAAAATTGTTATCTCACATGAAGATCTTGCAATTCCCGTACCATCAGAAAAAGGCATGCCACTTGTATAAATTGAGAAGGTTCCAAAATTCAATCATTGTTAATATGAGTTTATTGAACACCTTGCTAAAATAGAAAAGGAAGAAATGGTAAATATTTCTTGTGATTCATTTGTTTTGGATGAGAAAGAGGTAAAATCTTCTCTTTCATTCTTGACTACTAAAAATTTGGGTATAAATTCACGTGATTGTCTTGGAGATTCAAATAAATAAATACCATTGGTGGTTAACAAGGAATTATAATCAATTTCTATTCATCCAATTGATAAAAATATTGCTTTATTCGAAAAAACTCAAGTATCTGATTAGGGAGATGTGTTATTTGGCACATCCCTTGACCAACAAGATTTATGGTTTGAAAAGGATGGGCACATGTTTAATTGGGTGATTAAATTTGGTATTTTTGAAAAATAGGTAATTGATGAAGGGCTACAAGATGATGATGATGAATACCATGAAGAAAATGAAGAAGGTACAAATGCTCATCAAGTCATGGTAAATGAAAGTGTACAAAAGGTAGATTCTCAACCTTTCTGTTCAACCATTCGAAATCCAGGTAAGAGTTGGCATAATGGTATGTTGGATTCAAATTATGTTGATAATGATGTCTTTGAGTTACTAAATAAAATTCATTAACAATTGACAATGGAATCTAGGATAAAAAGTTATAATGATCCCCACATGTTAGATATCATGGATGCTTGCAAAATGTTGCATAAATATGGTTGGCCTAAATATATAGATGATGACTTGGCTTCAAAATTTTTAGAAATAGTCTCCTATTTGAAAGAACTCATATTATTTGTGAAAATGAGAACTCAAGTCGGAGTGATGAATTAGGTTTAAAAATTTACACCTCACTGAATAAACAAAAAATAGTTGAAAACCATGTATTTGCTTGCAAATTTGATAAATCAAAGTCTCAAAATAGAATTGCTAATATCATTGAATCAAATTTGTGGGGTGAGAGAGGTAAAATAAGGGTTTTTGTATTGTTTGGACTAATCTTATTTTGGTTGGATTTCTATAAAGCCTATCATGCATATCATGATAGATGTCTTTTAAATTATGGTAATCATTGTTTGGGATCTAGGGAAATGATAGTCGAACTTATGCATCATCTTGTATATTATTGTATATAGCTTTGGTTTTCATGTTTTTGCATTTTGCTTTTTTTTCTTTGTGTGGCGTTATGGTATATAGTCCCATGTTTTGCAAGTTTTTGCTTTTTGCTTTCTTGTCAATTTTTATTAGGTTAGGATCTGGTTTATTTTCAAGTGCTTTAGGTTGGTTTCTCCAATTGAGGTGATGTTTGGTGATAGCTACTAACTTCTGGTTTCTTTGTTGATAGTGTTTCTTTGTCATGTAGGTTGGATGGCCTAGTTTGGAATCTGAGGGAATTGAGGAAAAGGGGAATGAAGTTGTTTAGTAATCATTCTTAGATTTTGGATTAAGATGGTGGAAGGTGGAAAAATGAAACATTTTGCTGAAGCTCCACATATAACTCACATATTAAAATATTTTCTTTGAAATCTTGAAGGATAAAGTCATTTTGGTTTGCTAATTAAGGTAAAAATCTAACACACTCTATACTTAGCCTTGAGTGGTCTCTAACCCAGGTGGCAGATGAATTTTGCAAAGCAATACAAGGTTCAATAAAATAAAATAAAAGGAATTAAATAAAAACCAAATCAATCAAATGCTTAGGTCATCTCCACGGAGGCTATAGATGCTTAACTGGCAATGGAGCAATGTCTAGAGGAGATATACAAAAATAAATAAGAGCAAAAGTAACATAATACCTAGGTGATTCAGATAGTCTCTACCGAGGCTATAGATGTCTGGCTGGTAGTAGAGCAAGGTTTAGAAGAGATCAAGGCCATCTGCACCGAGGCTATAGATGCCTGGCTAGCAGTGGAGCAATGCAGTGTCACATTTTAAGGAGTGACACTCTATAGCCTAAATTTAAAACAAATGATGGAATCCAGATTGTTTCAGGAATTTCAAAATGAATCACATTCCACACACTGAGCAAAGGCAAATGTTTTATTTATTTTCATTTGAAATTGTCTCCCTCCATATTCTCTGGATATTGCTAAATAGTGCTTATTTCACTGATTTTTTGTTTCTTTGATTTTCAGATTGGGTTCTTCATCCGAAATGCTCAGGAGTATTTCCTAGTAGAATTGTCATTTGTTGTGACCATTGCACAACCTACCCCAAATTTGGGGACCCATCTTAAATTTTGTTGTTTTTAAAATTTTTGGTTCTCTTTGAGTGATAATTTTCCTAGGTCCCTATTAAGGAGTTTGCAGTGTAGAGTCCAAGGATTGAATTATGGGTTGCTTTATAGATACCTAGGTTTATTTTTTGGTTAGGTTTTTAATAATTTGGTTAATTTAATATTTGGAATCAAAATCAATTCAAACATGTGAAATTAAGTAAATAAAACTAATAAAAATAAAAATGAAAAGAGAAATAACATATATATATATATATATATATATATATATATATATTCATATAATTTTTTTTTTTAAATTAATAAAAATAAAAACAATTAATAATGAAGTGAAATAATAATGAAAGAATAAAAAATAGGGAAAATGTTGTTTTAATAAATTAATGGTTAACTTTGGTTTTACTAAAAGGGTGTTTGTTATAAATATTGGTAGGTTTAGATGGCATCATATGCATAGCAAAAGGAAGGAGGCAGGCTAGACCAACAAACGTAGCATTTACGTGTGGCGAGTGTGATCGACGAACCTGAATTCCAATAAGGTCCCCGGGCACAGATGTAGCGATCGAATTCAACAAGTAATGGTAGGCGAGATCGAACGTGTTGTCTATTCGAATATGGACATGGCCAAGGTGGTGTCTACACGGTATATCTAGATGCTACATACCGAACATGGATCCCAATAGTAAATATTGGGTCCCACAGCTATGATGGGACTATGTATGAAGACTAGAAAATTATGAATCTGACCTAGATAGACCGAAAAGATAATAAAAATATGGCAGAGCCAATCTATTTGTAGAAACATTGTAGAAGGGGAGAGCGAGTTGAGTGCCTTGAATCAACAACAAAATCCAAGGTGACTAGGCTATCATCATGAAGCATTATCAACAACAGAGGATCAGGTCCAAGTCGAGAAAGTAGTGTAGAGGATATGTTGTACTTAACATGCCATTTTGCAAAGGCCAACAAAGACTATTTTTTGTTGATAACTGTAGGGCACAGATGGTAGATCATCACAACCATGATGGAGGATAGTTACACTGCATGTACCTGGTATGAACAGGAGAAATAAGGTAAAAGGGATAACATCAATGAGGCTAGGTGTTATAGAAAGTTATTGTGAAATTATCTAGCTTGATTGCTTCGATCAAGGTAATGGTTTATGTGCATGATATTTGGACCGTTCATCAAGTGTTGAAACTAAAACAAACATTAAATCTGATAAGTGGTGTGCATACAGAGAGCGAGCTCGATAAGTACATAAGGGATAATGCCAATCAATTGGCAGTTGTATATGGTTACCTGTTTTGTTTGAACATGGTGCTTCAATTCATGCATGGTGTTGATGTTGTACTAAGAGTTGATATGGGGGTACTTAATGTCTACATGTAACCTTCGATCGGATGTGGATCAGCTATGGCCTCCAAGGGTGAAGTGACATAAATGTAGACAAGTTTCTCCTATCGAGAATTCTACCACAGTCCACTGTGATTGAGGTCTTATTAAAAAGGGAAATTTATTTTCCATTTGGAGCCATGGAGGGGGTACATCAACACAAAAGAGCCCACAGGGTGATGTGGCAATAGGCACATAATGCATGGGTAAATCGGAGGTATGAGATATCTGTCCAATAACGAGGGAAATCATTGTCATATGCTGATGTGTCTTTGCTAACAAGGATGACCATTTGGAGAGGTAGCTGTGATGATTTGAGCAACGCCATCATCAATTCGAAGAGCCTTGCAGGTGGTTGCGCCAATGTCATAGAGGGTTGATTTATCCCTACTATGTAAATTAATTTGGGTGCAACATGTATTATTTTAGTAAGGGTTAAAGGCTTGGCTTGGGATGTGAATAATTATATTGATTTTACAAAATATTATAGCTATGAAAGAAAGGAATCAAATATTAAAAAATAAAAATAAATAAAAAATGCATGCCATTTGTAAAAGTGAAAGTCAGATGCATAAGATAAAATTGAAAACGTTTACGAATAAATAATATGAAGGATAAGGGTTTCCATCGAAGGATATGTGAAACAGAGGGTTGATCTAAAAATTTAAATATACAATTGGATGCGGAGGACATGGCTAGAAAATTTTGGAACAGGAGGCGTGGAAGAAGATTGAAAGACTCACAAATTGCTACCAACATTCTAGGTTCACCCTTGTATAGAGAATAGAGGTTTTGAGCACAATAAAGATTTCATTGCATATTTTTCTACATGTATTAGAATTATTTTTAACGGTTTTTTATGCATGAATATGGTAGCATCGTGTAGATATTTTTAATGCATGTTTTTACCCCTTAGACTCTCGTCATAACTAGATTTTAGATTATGTGGATGCAGGTCTAACCTAGTTGTGTTTTCATGTTCAGGATCTAAATTTTTCTACATCTTAGGCCGGATTAGTTTTCAGTAGTTTTTATTTTGTTATTTTCCACATTCTGGTCCATATTCTAGATTTTTAAATTTTCATTTCTCTAACCCCAACTTTTGCTATTTTTTATCATTTTATTTCATTTTATTTTGTTTATCAAGAACTCAAAATCCTAATAGGTTAATAATTTTCTGCACTAAAATTTTAGGGTTTTGTAGTAATAAAATATACGAATAATTATTTCTCCAAGACATGTATCTTTAATTATTTGGATAATCATTCAAGCATTATAAACACTTCATAGATTTTCAACAATTTTTTTATCAACTAAGTACCAAGATAAAATCAATTTGCATTCATGGAAGGGATCTACTAATTCCAAATTTTATATTAATGCAAAGATAAAATTAAGTGGTTCGCCACAGCACTTGCTAACAACAACACATTAATATGAAATAAAATAAATCTGCTAACAATAAGTATTGACTTCCATTTCACATTAAATCAAAGATAGAACGAAGTGGTTTTCCACAACACTGGCTAGTGAAACATTTTAATTTAAGATAAAAGGAATATGCTAACAAGGATTCATGGGTAGATCACTTTAACAAATAAGAGATAAAATGAGTTAGGATCATTTTTCAAATATCTCATCATTTATTTATGCACATAAGATAACTCGAGCGCTTTCATTGATATAAAGCATGGCAAATCATTTTAACCACAAGCCCCTTGTTAACAGTTATTTGTAAATCACTAAGGTGTTCTAAGCATTTATTTTGACATATAAAGTAAAAGGAACCTTGGAGAAATTTCTATTTCTTTGCAAGAGAGGGTTTTGCTAACAAAATCCTAACTATGAGTGTGGTTTTGCAATAGGGTAAAATTATCTCAACACTAAGGTCAAGTTAATGATACGAGTAGAATAATATGAGCAAATTAATATGTAAAAGAAGGCTTATAATATATCAAATAAAATTCAATAATAAGCAACAATATGAATGTAAATAACCTTAATAAACATGTACTAAGCATGTAATACAACTTACAATATTAATTGCTCAAAATATATGCAATCTTGATCACTCTTCTATTTCTATGACAGAGTAATGCTTGTGATTGTATTCGTATCTTTGTGTCACTTTGTTATGGAGTATTACCTCCATAATATAGTCATAGTAGTGTGACTATTTGTATATTTAACTATTATTTTCCATATACCAAGTCTTATAACTCTTGGATTATTTACTTGACACTTGCATACTTGATGAACACTTGACTCTATATTGTATGCACACCTATACATGACTCTTACACTTATATAACTTGCACACTCTAATCTAAGACACTTGTGCACATATTTACATTACATATTTGTTCTCATATATACAAGACACTTGTGCACATAGACTCAACTTACACTTGCACACTAACTCACATGAAACTTGTGTATTTCCCACACATTACAACTTTACATGACACTAGTGCATATCCTGCACATTCACACTTACATAAAGGGAAAATATAAATCGCACTCTATGTTGAGCAAGGTGCAGCAAAAGAATTGCAAAAGTATTGTCATTGTTGTCAACACAGACAGATTGATGTAGTTGATGCAGTTCAGAGGTCAGTCAGATCAAGTGCAGTGAATTTCAAGGAAAACAGAGGTGACCCAGATTCAAAAATTGGCAGAAAAAGACAAGGAAGAAAACTGTCGCGATATCGCGACATGTTTTCTGTCGCGATATCGCGACAAAACAGAGGAGAGAGAAAATGCAAGAAAAATTGTCGCGATTTCACGACATTGCCGAGGAGAGAGAAAATGCAAGAAAAATTGTCGCGATTTCGCGACATTACCGAGGAGAGAGAAAATGCAAGAAAAATTGTCGCGATTTCGCGACATTGCCGAGGAGAGAGAAAGTGCATGCCAAATTGTCACGATATCGTGACATGGCCGAGGAGAGAGAAAGTGAAAGGCAAACTGTCACGATTTCGTGACATGCTGGCAGAGAAGGAAGCAAGGTGAAAAGATGTCACGATTTCACGACATAAATGGAGGAAAGGAGCTTGCAACGAAAAGTGTCGCGATATCGCGACACGTCGGGTTTTCGCGACCCGAAGAGGAGAGAGAATGCTCGGCAACAAAGGTGTAGCGATTTCGCTACAAGTCAAAATGCACAACATGAAGGTGTAGCGATTTCGCTGCATGTTGAAATGAATGGCAACAAAGGTGTAGCGATTTCGCTGCATGATAAAATGAATGGCAACAAAGGTGTAGCGATTTCGCTACAAGTCCAAAATGCACAACGTGAAGGTGTAGCGATTTCTGCATGATAAAATGAATGGCAACAAAGGTGTAGCGATTTCGCTACAAGTCCAAAATGCACAACGTGAAGGTGTAGCGATTTCACTGCATGATAAAATGAATGGCAACAAGTGTAGTCGCAAAAGGTGTAGCGATTTCGCTACCATTCAAAATTGCAAAACTTAAAGATGTAGCAAGTCGAAAGCACAAGGCACAAAGTTGTAGCGATTTCGCTACTACATGAAGCAAATATTGTACGGAAGCAGAGAACGTCGCGATTTCGCGACATGTTCCATTTTCATGGTTGCTGGCAAAGAAGAGTGTACGAAAGCGAAAAGCATCACGATTTCACGACAAAGCTGAGGATGACGTCAGAAAAATTGAAAATGTCACGATTTCACGACAGAGTGCGAGGAAAGTTGCTGGAAGCTGAAAGTGTCACGATTTCACGACAAGAATGATGATGACGTCAACAAAAGTTGAAAGTGTCACGATATCGTGACAAGGTGCAAGGAAACGGAAGGAAAGGGCGATTCGCGACAAGAATGATGATGATGTCAGCAAAGTCAAAGTGTCGCGATATCATGACAAGGTGCAAGGAAAGCTGCTGGAAGCCGAAAGCGTCACGATTTCGCGACAACATTGAGGATGACGTCAGCAAAAGCTGAAAGTGTCACGATTTCATGACAAGTTGCGAGAGAAGCCTCAGGAAGCCGGAAGCGTCGCGATTTCGTGACATCCTTAAGGATGACATCAACAAATGTTCAAAGTGTCACGATTTCGTGACATGAACAGAGGGAAAGCTTTCAAAAGCCAAAATGGTCATGATTTCGCGACAACAAGGGCATGAAGGGTACGGCTACAAAAAGTGTCACGATATCGCGACAGGTAACAGTTTGGCGGGTAAAAGCCGAAGGAGCATGCAAGGTGACACGTGTCGAAAAAGCATACAGAAAATCATGCAGCCAGTTACGTAAAAAGTAACTGATGTCAGATCGGCAGTTACGCATTGACAAGTGTTAGACATGCACTAGAACAGCTGTATATGCATGATTGAAAAAGCATTCGATGCATCACATATGCAGGTTCAAAAAGCATTCGAAAAGCCGTATTTGAAGAATTTGAACAGCCGAATATGAAGGATCGTAAAAGCTTTCTAAAAGACGTATTTGCAGCATTCAAAATAGTCGTATTGCATGGAATCGAACCGTCCGATTGTGGTTTTGAATAGTCGTATTGCATGGATTCAACAGCCGTATTATAGGGTTTCGAACAGTCGTATTGCATGGATTCAACAGCCATATTACAGGGTTTCGAACAGTCGTAGTGCATGGAATCAAATAGCCGTATTGCATGGATTCAAACAGTCAGAGTATGTGATTCGACTGCATGCAGGATTGAAAGGTTATAAAAGAATAGTCGTACAGAGAAGATGTTGCTACTGTAAGAGGGAAATTGCTATAAAAAGAGGGTTAGAAAAGAGTCAAGAGAAAAATTAGCAGAGCCGTGAGAGTGTGCAGAGTTGGGTTAATTGCAGACCAGTCAGGGTCGTGCATGAAGTGAAGACATTCTTATGTCATTTTAAATTGAACAGAATTGCAGTCCAAGTTGGTGCTTGGTACTAGGGGTTGGTGCTCCATCTGTTGTAGCAAAAAATTAAGGGGTTGGTGCTCCTTCCAGTTGATGCTGGTAAAGTATTTGTAAAATTGATATTTTGCAAAGACTGGATTTGGATTGGAGTCCAAGCAGTCATTTTTGAGGAGTAGCCAAATTGGTGAACCTCGGTATATTGAGTGTTGTGGTGTGCTCTCTTGTTCAATTTGTTTTTCTAGTTTTCAAGTTCTCTTTATTTCATATTAAATGCTGTAGATATTAAAATTAATAGCTACACTGATTCACCCCCCCCTCTCAGTGTCATTGTGTGAATATCAATTGGTATCAGAGCAAGGTTCCTTGTTCAAGCTTAATCAGCTAAGGAGATCTTGGAAGAAACAATGGCAGGTGGTGAAGGATTCTCATCCAACAAAGCTCCCTTATTTGATGGAACAAATTACACTTTCTGGAAACTCAGGATGCAAACATATCTGAGTGCATTGGGATATGATATTTGGGATTCTGTAGATAGTGGATACACAACACCCACTACTCCTCCAACAGACACTGCTGAGAAGAAAAATTTTGAGAACAACTCCAAAGCTAAGAATGCTATAATGTGTGGGCTTGTTGACAAGTGAACCGATAAGAGTCATGAGCTGTAAATCAGCAAAAGACATGTGGGATAAATCGAAGAGCATCCATGAAGGAGACAACGAAGATCAAGGAAGCCAAGCTGCAAACTCATCGAGCACAGTTCGAAGCACTGCAAATGAATGAAGATGAGAACATAGAGGCTTATATGCTGAGAGTCAACGAAATCATTAATGCAATCAGAGGACTCGGTGAAGAAATTGATGATGCAGTTGTTGTGAAAAAGGTTCTCAGAACACTGCACAAAATATTTAACTCCAAAGTTTCTGCAATAGAAGAGGCAAAAGATCTAAACAACTTCAGCTTGGATGAGATGCATGGTTCCCTGACAGCATATGAAATGAGAATAGGACAAACCAAGTCTATAGACAGAGAAGCAGCTTTTAAAGCACACAAGAATATAAAAGCTGAACATGAATCTGAGGATGAAGAGACACTGGATGAAACAAAAGCTAATTTTGTTCGGAAACTCACAAAGGGAAAAGGAAAATATAGAGGAAAGCTACCTTTTAAGTGCTTCAATTGTGGAGGAGTCGGTCATTTTGCAGCCAAATGTCCAATGCAGGAGAAAACCAAAAATGGTGAAGGCTCACACCAAGAAAAAGGTGACTGGAAGAAGAAACAAAATTTTAGAAAGAACAACTTCAAGAAGAAAAGCTTCATATCCAAGAATGTCAGCACTTCTGAAGAAAGCTCAGATGAGGATTCTGAAGAAGAAAAAGGTGAAGCTCTGTTCATGGCACTTGAAGAGGAAAGAACAGAAGAAAATCAGGAAGGTGATGAAAACTTTAAAGATGAGGCTGAAGTTTATCTGGAAGGAGAATTGGTTGCTGCACTTGAAGAGTTGAGTGTTGAAAGGAAAAAGAACAAAAAGTTTTCAAGAAAACTAGAGGATGCCACTGACATAATAAACAGTTTAAAAATACAGACAGAGGAATTCAAGAAAATGTCTGAAGTTCTTGATGAACAATTAACTGTAAAGACAGTTGAATGCAGCAAGCTAGAGGAAGACATGGTTAAGTTAAGAATGCAGTTAGAGGAGATGAATAGAAAATTGAACTGTTTTCATAAGTTTGAAGAAAGTACTGTAAAGCTGGATAAAATGTTAAATAACCAAAGGCCTTCCGGCATCAAATTTGGTTTAGGCTTCGATGAAGGAGAATCATCAAAGGGTTCAAAGGCCTTGAATGTAGAACCCATAAAGAAAGAAGAAAAGATCAGGGTTGACCTAGAAAAAACAAATCATGCCCAAGAAAGCAATAATGCCAGACTCAAGAAGAGTACTGACAAAGATGGATTCACAAAAGTCACACATCCAAGAAGGAGAAGATTCATGGCTCCTACTTCAAACTGGCAAAGACCGGCACCCAGGTTTAATCATTCCTTTTCTGGTTATTGTTTTAAATGCAATGCTTATGGCCATAAGATTTCAGATTGCAGGCATAATGTATCTCAAAGGAATTTCACAAGCATAAATGTTTTTTCTCCTTTAATGAATTATGCAGTTGAATGTTATAATTGTCATAATTTTGGACATATTGCTAGAAACCGTAGAAGCACTTTTGCATCAAATAATTATCAGAGTAGAAAATCTTAACCAAGTGGGTTGAAACAAAACAAGAAATTTCTTGAAAAACAAGCACATGCTAATGAAAAGACAAAGGCAAAACAAGTAGCCAAATCTGTCATCAAACCCGAATGGAAAGAAAAGGAATCTTTGATTGTTCGGATCGCCTTTAAAGCTCGGAACAAATCTGCACCTTGGATACTTGGATAGTGGTTGTTCCAGTCACATGACAGGTGACAAGCAAAAATTTGAGAATTTGCAGAATTATGAAGGTGGTTCTGTGAAATTTGGAAATAATGATGGAGCAAAGATTGTTGGAAAGGGATCACTCAAGATCAGTGATGGCAATATAAAATCAAAAGAAGTCTTGTTTGTGATTGGTCTGAAGCATAACTTGCTGAGTGTAAGTCAAATCTGTGACAGAGGTCATGATGTAATCTTCAAGAAGGAGGGCTATGAAGTAAGAAAGACAAAAAATGGAAAGTTAATAGCCACTAGGATCGAGAACTTCTAGAAATCTGTATACACTTTCGGAGACTTCGAAGGAGCATGCTTGGTTGGTCGGAAGAAGAAAACTCGGTCGTGGCACAAGAGGCTCGGTCACATAAGCTTTGATAATCTGGCAAAAATCAGCTCAAAAGGGGCAGTAAGAGATATACCAACTATTGGCAAACCTTCAAACAAGTATTTGTGAGTCATGCCAAAAGGGAAAACAAACCAGAGCCACTTTCAAAGCAAAAGAATATTTCACGAGCAAGCCATTAGAACTAATTCACACTGATTTATGTGGACCCATGAGAACTGAAAGCATAAATGGACACAAATATTTTATGTTGTGTATAGATGACTACTCAAGAATGACATGGGTACTATTTCTGAAACTTAAATCAGAAGCCTTTGAGATGTTTAAAACCTTCAAAAATCTTGTTGAGAATCAATCAGGAAAAAGAATTAAATGCCTAAGATCAGACAGAGGAGGAGAGTTTATTTCAGAAGAATTTGCAGAATACTGTCAAAAATATGGGATAAGAAGACAATTTTCAGCAACTAGAACACCTCAACAGAATGGTGTTGTAGAAAGGAAGAATAGGACAGTGCAGGAAATGGCACGGACAATGTTGGCTGAGAACAAAATAGTCGACATGATTTTGGAAAGAGGCAGTACATACTACAGTTTACATTCAAAACATGTGCATGCTAAGACCACATGAAAGCAAAACACCTTATGAGCTGTGGTTTGGCAGAAAGGCAACAACAAGACATTTCAAAGTATTTGGCAAGCAAGTGCTACATCAAACGGATTGAAGATAATCTCGATAAATTTGAAAATAGAGCTGATGAAGGTATCTTTCTTGGTTACTCAACAAAAAGCAAAGCCTACACATGTTACAACAAAAGGCTAAAGAAAATTGTTGAGAGTGCTGATGTGAAAGTTGATGAAGGTAGAGAACAAGAAATTACTTATCAAGAAAACTACCCCATCTATGAAGAAGTCATTGAAGGTGATGATGAAAAGGAAACAGATAAGAATCAGAAAATTGATCCGGATGGTGTAAAAACTGAATCGAAGAAGAAGAAAACAGGAAATTTAAAACAGGCAACTGGAAGAAAAATCATCCAAGTGAACAGATTATTGGGGATCCCAAAGATGGTATTCAGAAAAGAAGAGCAGCAATGCGGAACTATTCTCTGTTATCTAGCATTGAACCTAAAAATGTTGCTCAAGCAAGCACTGATGAAAGTTGGTTGAAGGCAATTAATGAAGAACTAGATCGGATTGAGAAAAACAATACCTGGGAATTAGTACCTAGACCAACAAATAAAAACATAATTGGCACTAAATGGGTTTTTCGAAATAAATTAAATGAAGATGGACAAAGTTGTCGTAAATAAGGCAAGATTGGTCTCAGTAAAGGCTATGCTCAAGGTTGAAGGCATTGATTTTGAGGAAACTTTTGCACTGGTAGCCAGACTAGAGGCAATCAGAATGTTTCTGGCATTAGCAGTTCATAAAAACTTCAAAGTATATCAAATGGATGTAAAATCAGCATTTTTGAATGGAAAACTGGAAGAAGAGGTTTACATTGAACAGCCAGATGGCTTCCAACTTGGTGACAACCCAGATTTTGTTTGCAGGTTAAAGAAAGCATTATATGGTTTGAAACAGGCACCCAGAGCATGGTATGCAAGGCTGGATAACTATCTAATTAAACAAGGGTTCAAGAAAGGTTTGGTGGACAACAACTTATATGTCAAAACAGAGAAGGGCCATCTTATTGTTCTTGTTGTTTATGTAGATGATATAATATTTGGCAGCAGCATGGATGAATACTGCAAAGACATATCAACTAAAATGAAGAAAGAATTTGAGATGTCTATGATTGGTGAACTTTCTTATTTCCTAGGACTGCAGGTCAATCAAAATGAAAAAGGCATTTTTATTTCTCAAGTTAAATATGTAAAAGAAATGCTGAAAAAGTTCACAATGGAAGACAGTAAACCGGTTAGCACTCCCATGACAACAGGTCGCAAGTTGAGCAAGGATGATAAATCCCCAGATGTAGATCAAACAATGTACAGGTCTATGATTGGAAGCCTGCTGTATTTAACGACCACTAGACCAGATATATTACAAGCAGTATGCATGGTTGCAAGATTTCAGAGCTAGTCCCAAAGAAACTCATGTGACAGCTGTAAAGAGGATCTTCAGGTATCTCAAGGGCACTATGGATTATGGGTTGTGGTACCCAAAAGGTAAAGACTTCACTTTGATTGCATATTCTGATGCAGATTGGGCAGGATGTATTGATGACAGAAAGAGTACAAGTGGAGGAGCATTTTATCTTGGAGACAGGCTGGTAGCATGGCACAGCAAGAAACAAGAATTAATATCTCTATCCACTGCGGAAGCAGAATACATTGCAGCAACAACATGCCGTACTCAGATATTATGGATGAGACAAACGTTGAAAGATCTTGGTATTCATTTCAAAGAGCCAATTTCAATTAAATGTGATAACACTAGTGCTATCAACATATCCAAGAATCCAGTAATGCATTCAAGAACCAAACATATTGCAATCCGATATCATTTCTTGAAGGATAAAGTTGCAGAAGGAGAGGTCAAATTGGATTTTGTTCCAACTACAGAGCAAGTAGCTGATATATTCACAAAACCTTTGCCAAAGGAAGTATTTGAATACCTTCGGAAGAAGTTGGGAGTAGTCACACCACCCAAGCACTGACTAGCTATGGGAAACACATTCTCATGGGGAGCATTCAAACTTTTAAGTCTGAGAATGTTGTGCATAGACTCGTGGGGAGTCTCAGAGCAGCCCTTTGGTATTATTGGCAAAGGGGGAGAAGAAATTGAGCAAGGTTGCAAGTGTGTTGCCAACAATTCCAAAGGGGGAGATTGTTGAGCAAGGTGCAGCAAAAGAATTGCAAAAGTATTGTCATTGTTGTCAACACAGACAAATTGATGCAGTTGATGCAGTCCAGAGGTCAGTCAGATCAAGTGCAATGAATTTCAAGGAAAATAGAGGTGACCCAGATTCAGAAATTGGCAGAAAAAGACAAGGAAGAAAATTGTCGCGATATCGCGACATGTTTTCTGTCGCGATATCGCGACAAAACAGAGGAGAGAGAAAATGCAAGAAAATTGTCGATTTCGACATTGGAGGAGAGAAGGAAATTGTCGGTTGCTGAGGAGAAAATGCAAGAAAAATTGTCATGATTTCGCGACATAATCGAGGAGAGAGAAAGTGCATGCCAAATTGTCACGATTTCGCGACATGGCCGAGGAGAGAGAAAGTGAAAGGCAAACTGTCACGATTTCGCGACATGCTAGCAGAGAAGGAAGCAAGGTGAAAAGATGTCACGATTTCGTGACATAAATGGAGGAAAGGAGCTTGCAACGAAAAGTGTCGCGATATCGCGACACGTCGGGTTTTCGCGACCCAAGAGGAGAGAGAATGCTTAGCAACAAAGGTGTAGGGATGTGTTGGCGAAAGGTGTAGTGATTTCGGTACAATGTGCAAAAGTTGTAGGATTTAGCATAAAGCAAAGATTGTACGAAAGTAGAGAACGTCACGATTTCATGACATGTTCCATTTTTGTGGTTGCTGGCAAAGAAGAGTGTACGGAAGCGAAAAGCGTCACGATTTCGCGACAAAGCTGAGGATGACGTCAAATTGAAAATGTCAGATTTGGAAGAGTGGAGGAAAGAAGAAGTGTCACGATTTTGCGACAAGAATGATGATGATGTGGGGAGTGTTGAAGGTGCAAGGAAAGGTGAAGCGTAGGATTTCGTGACAAGATTGAGGATGACATCAGCAACTGAAAGTGTCACGATTTCGTGACAAGTTGCGAGAGAAGCCTCGAAGTCGAAAGCGTCACGATTTCACGACATGATTAAGGATGACGTCAGCAAATGTTCAAAGTGTCACGATTTCGTGACATGAACAGAGGGAAAGCTTTCAAAAGCCAAAATGGTCATGATTTCGTGATAGCAAGGGCATGAAGGGTACGGCTACAAAAAGTGTCACGATATCGTGACATGTAATAGTTGGTAGGTAAAAGCCAAAGGAGCATGCAAGGTGACACGTGTCGAAAAAGCATATAGAAAATCATGCAGCCAGTTACGTAAAAAGTAATCGAAGTCATATCGGCAGTTACGTATCGACAGGTGTTGGACATGCACTAGAACAGCTGTATATGCTTGATTGAAAAAGCATTCGATGCATCAAATATGCAGTTAAAAAGCATTCAAAAGCCGTATTTGAAGAATTTGAATAGACGAATATGAAGGATCGAAAAGCTTTCGAAAGACGTATTTGCAGATTCAAAATAGCCGTATTGCAAGGAATCGAACATATTGAGGTTTGAATAGTCGTATTGCATGGATTCAAAAATGGTTTCAACAATATGGATTAAAATGGTTTGAACAATGTAGTGCATGGAATCGAAGATTGCATGGATTCGAACAAGAGTATGTGATTCGATCGCATGAGGATTGAAAGGTTATAAAAGAATAGTCGTACAGAGAAGATGTTGTCGTTGTTAGAGGGAAATTGCTGAAAAAGAGGGTTAGAAAAGAGTCAAGAGAAAAATTAGCAGAGCCGTGAGAGTGTGCAGAGTTGGGTTAATTGCAGACCAGTCAGGGTCGTGCATGAAGTGAAGACATTCTTATGTCATTTTAAATTGAACAGAATTGCAGTCCAAGTTGGTGCTTGGTACTAGGGGTTGGTGCTCCATCTGTTGTAGCAGAAAATTAAGGGGTTGGTGCTCCTTCCAGTTGATGTTGGTAAAGTATTTGTAAAATTGATATTTTGCAAAGACTCGGATTTGGATTGGAGTCCAAGCAGTCATTTTTGAGGAGTAGCCAAATTGGTGAACCTCGGTATATTGAGTGTTGTGGTGTGCTCTCTTGTTCAATTTGTTTTTCTAGTTTTCAAGTTCTCTTTATTTCATATTAAATGTTGTAGATATTAAAATTAATAGCTACACCGATTCACCCCCCTCTCAGGTGTCATTGTGTGAATATCAATTGGTATCGGAGCAAGGTTCCTTGTACAAGCTTAATCACCTAAGGAGATCTTGGAAGAAACAATGGCAAAGCGGTGAAGGATTCTCATCCAACAAAGCTCCCTTATTTGATGGAACAAATTACACTTTCTGGAAACTCAGGATGCAAACATATCTGAGTGCATTGGGATATGATATTTGGGATTCTATAGATAGTGGATACACAACACCCACTACTCCTCCAACAGATACTGTTGAGAAGAAAAAATTTGAGAACAACTCCAAAGCTAAGAATGCCATAATGTGTGGGCTTGTTGACAGTGAACTGATAAGAGTCATGAGTTGTAAATCAGCAAAAGACATGTGGGATAAACTGAAGAGCATCCATGAAGGAGACAACAAGATCAAGGAAGCCAAGCTGCAAACTCATCGAGCACAGTTCGAAGCACCGCAAATGAATGAAGATGAGAACATAGAGGCTTATATGCTGAGAGTCAACGGAATCATTAATGCAATCAGAGGACTCGGTGAAGAAATTGATGATGCAATTGTTGTGAAAAAGGTTCTCAGAACACTGCACAAAATATTTAACTCCAAAGTTTCTGCAATAGAAGAGGCAAAAGATCTAAACAACTTCAGCTTGGATGAGATGCATGGTTCCCTGATAGCATATGAAATGAGAATAGGACAAACCAAGTCTATAGACAGAGAAGCAGCTTTTAAAGCACACAAGAATATAAAAGCTGAACATGAATATGAGGATGAAGAGACACTGGATGAAACAGAAGCTAATTTTGTTCGAAAACTCACAAAGGGAAAAGGAAAATATAGAGGAAAGCTACCTTTTAAGTGCTTCAATTGTGGAGGAGTCGGTCATTTTGCAGCCAAATGTCCAATGCAGGAGAAAACCAAAAATGGTGAAGGCTCACACCAAGAAAAAGGTGACTGGAAGAAGAAACAAAATTTCAGAAAGAACAACTTCAAGAAGAAAAGCTTCATATCCAAGAATGTCAGCACTTCTGAAGAAAGCTCAGATGAGGATTCTGAAGAAGAAAAAGGTGAAGCTCTGTTCATGGCACTTGAAGAGGAAAGAACAGAAGAAAATCAGGAAGGTGATGAAAACTTTAAAGATGAGGCTGAAGTTTATCTGGAAGGAGAATTGGTTGTCGCACTTGAAGAGTTGAGTGTTGAAAGGAAAAGAACAAAAAGTTTTCAAGAAAACTAGAAGATGCCACTGACATAATAAACAGTTTAAAAATACAGACAGAGGAATTCAAGAAAATGTCTGAAGTTCTTGATGAACAATTAACTATAAAGACAGTTGAATGCAGCAAGCTAGAGGAAGACATTGTTAAGTTAAGAATGCAGCTAGAGGAGATGAATAGAAAATTGAACTGTTTTCATAAGTTTGAAGAAAGTACTGTAAAGTTGGATAAAATGTTAAATAACCAAAGGCCTTCCGACATCAAATTTGGTTTAGGCTTCGATGAAGGAGAATCATCAAAGGGTTCAAAGGCCTTGAATGTAGAACCCATAAAGAAAGAAGAAAAGATCATGGTTGACCTAGAAAAAACAAATCATGCCCAAGAAAGCAATAATGCCAGACTCAAGAAGAGTACTCGACAAAGATGGCTTCACAAAAGTCACACATCTAAGAAGGAGAAGATTCATGGCTCCTACTTCAAACTGGCAAAGACCGGCACCCAGGTTTAATCATTCCTTTTTCGGTTATTGTTTTAAATGCAATGCTTATGGCCATAAGATTTCAGATTGCAGGCATAATGTATCTCAAAGGAATTTCACAAGCAGTAAATGTTTTTTCTCCTTTAATGAATTATGCAGTTGAATGTTATAATTGTCATAATTTTGGACATATTGCTAGAAACTGTAGAAGCACTTTTGCATGCAAATAATTATCGTGGTAGAAAATCTCAACCAAGTGAGTTGAAACAAAACAAGAAATTTCCTGAAAAACAAGCACATGCTAATGAGAAGACAAAGGCAAAACAAGTAGCCAAATCTGTCATCAAACCGGAATGGAAAGAAAAGGAATCTTTGATTGTTCAGATCGCCTTTAAAGCTCGTGAACAAATCTGCACCTTGGATACTTGGATGGTGGTTGTTCCAACTACATGACAGTGACAAGCAGAAATTTGAGAATTTGCAGAATTATGAAGGTGGTTCTGTGAAATTTGGAAATAATGATGGAGCAAAGATTGTTGGAAAGGGATCACCAAGATCGCTGATGGCAATATAAAATCAAAAGAAGTCTTGTTTGTGATTGGTCCGAAGCATAACTTGCTGAGTGTAAGTCAAATCTGTGACGAGAGGTCATGATGTAATCTTCAAGAAGGAGGGCTGTGAAGTAAGAAAGACAAAAAATGGAAAGTTAATAGCCACTGGACTGAGAACTTCTAGAAATCTGTATACACTTTCAGAGACTTCAGAAGGAGCTTGCTTGGTTGGTCAGGAAGAAGAAAACTGGCTGTGGCACAAGAGGCTCTGGTCACATAAGCTTTGATAATCTGGTAAAAATCAGCTCAAAAGGGGCAAGAAGAGATATACCAACTATTGGCAAACCTTCAAACAAGATTTGTGAGTCATGCCAAAAGGGAAAACAAACCAGAGCCACTTTCAAAGCAAAAGAATTTTTCACGAGCAAGCCATTAGAACTAATTCACACTGATTTATGTGGATCCATGAGAACTGAAAGCATAAATGGACACAAATATTTTATGTCATGTATAGATGACTACTCAAGAATGACATGGGTACTATTTTTGAAACTTAAATCAGAAGCCTTTGAGATGTTTAAAACCTTCAAAAATCTTGTTGAGAATCAATCAGAAAAAAGAATTAAATGCCTAAGATCAGACAGAGGAGGAGAGTTTATTTCAGAAGAATTTGCAGAATACTATCAAAAATATGGGATAAGAAGACAGTTTTCAGCAACTAGAACACCTCAGCAGAATGGTGTTGTAGAAAGGAAGAATAGGACAGTGCAGGAAATGGCAAGGGCAATGTCGAGTCGAGAACAAAATAGCCGACAAATTTTGGAAAGAGGCAAGACATACCGTAGCTTTACATTCAAAACAGGTGCATGCTAAGACCACATGAAAGCAAAACACCTTATGAGCTGTGGTTTGGCAGTAAAGGCAACAACAAGACATTTCAAAGTATTTGGCAAGCAAGTGCTACATCAAACGGATCGAAGATAATCTCGATAAATTTGAAAATAGAGCCGATGAAGGTATCTTTCTTGGTTACTCAACAAAAAGCAAAGCCTACACATGTTACAACAAGAGGCTAAAGAAAATTGTTGAGAGTGCCGATGTGAAAGTTGATGAAGGTAGAGAACAAGAAATTACTTATCAAGAAAACTACCCCATCTATGAAGAAGTCATTGAAGGTGATGATGAAAAGGAAACAGATAAGAATCGGAAAATTGATCCGGATGGTGTAAAAACTCGAATCGAAGAAGAAGAAAACAGGAAATTTAAAACAGGTAATTGGCAGAAAAATCATCCAAGTGAACAGATTATTGGGGATCCCAAAGATGGTATTCAGACAAGAAGAGCAGTAGTGCGGAACTATTCTCTGTTATCTAGCATTGAACCTAAAAATGTTGCTGAAGCAAGCACTGATGAAAGTTGGTTGAAGGCAATTAATGAAGAACTAGATCAGATTGAGAAAAACAATACCTGGGAATTAGTACCTAGACCAACAAATAAAAACATAATTGGCACTAAATGGGTTTTTCGAAATAAATTAAATGAAGATGGACAGGTTGTCGTAAATAAGGCAAGATTGGTCTGTAAAGGCTATGCTCAGGTTGAAGGCATTGATTTTGAGGAAACTTTTGCACCGGTAGCCAGACTAGAGGCAATCATAATGTTTCTGCATTAGCAGTTCATAAAAACTTCAAAGTATATCAAATGGATGTAAAATCAGCATTTTTGAATGGAAAACTAGAAGAAGAGGTTTACATTGAACAACCAGATGGCTTTCAACTTGGTGACAACCCAAATTTTGTTTGCAGGTTAAAGAAAGCATTATATGGTTTGAAACAGTGCACCCGGAGCATGGTATGCAAGGTCGGATAACTATCTAATTAAACAAGGGTTCAAGAAAGGTTTGGTGGACAACAACTTATATGTCAAAACAGAGAAGGGCCATCTTATTGTTCTTGTTGTTTATGTAGATGATATAATATTTGGCAAGCAAAGATGGATGAATACCGCAAAGACATATCAACTAAAATGAAGAAAGAATTTGATATGTCTATGATTGGTGAACTTTCTTATTTCCTAGGTCTGCAGGTCAATCAAAATGAAAAAGGCATTTTTATTTCTCAAGTTAAATATGTAAAAGAAATGCTGAAAAAGTTCACAATGGAAGACAGTAAACCGGTTAGCACTCCCATGACAACAGGCTGCAAGTTGAGCAAGGATGATAAATCCCCAGATGTAGATCAAACAATGTACAGGTCTATGATTGGAAGCCTGCTGTATTTAATAGCCACTAGACCAGATATATTACAAGCAATATGCATGGTTGCAAGATTTCAGGCTAGTCCCAAAGAAACTCATGTGACAGCTGTAAAGAGGATCTTCAGGTACCTCAAGGGTACTATGGATTATGGGTTGTGGTACCCAAAAGGTAAAGACTTCACTTTGATTGCATATTCTGATGCAGATTGGGCAGGATGTATTGATGACAGAAAGAGTACAAGTGGAGGAGCATTTTATCTTGGAGACAGGTTGGTAGCATGGCACAACAAGAAACAAGAATCAGTATCTCTATCCACTGCAGAGGCAGAATACATTGCAGCAACAACATGTTGTACTCAGATATTATGGATGAGACAAACGTTGAAAGATCTTGGTATTCATTTCAAAGAGCCAATTTCAATTAAATGTGATAACACTAGTGCTATCAACATATCCAAGAATCAAGTAATGCATTCAAGAACCAAACATATTGCAATCCGATATCATTTCTTGAAGGATAAAGTTGCAAAAGGAGAGGTCAAATTGGATTTTGTTCCAACTACAGAGCAAGTAGCTGATATATTCACAAAACCTTTGCCAAAGGAAGTATTTGAATACCTTCGAAAGAAGTTGGGAGTAGTCACACTACCCAAGCACTGACTAGCTATGGGAAACACATTCTCAGTGGGGAGCATTCATTTTTTTGTTTTGAACTTTTTAAGTCTGAGAATGTTGTGCATAGACTCGTGGGGAGTCTGCAGCAGCCCTTTGGTATTATTGGCAAAGGGGGAGAAGAAATTGAGCAAGGTTGCAGTGTGTTGCCAACAATTCCAAAGGGGGAGATTGTTGAGCAAGGTGCAGCAAAAGAATTGCAAAAGTATTGTCATTGTTGTCAACACAGACAGATTGATGCAGTTGATGCAGTTCAGAGGTCAGTCAGATCAAGTGCAATGAATTTCAAGGAAAACAGAGGTGACCCAGATTCAAAAATTGGCAGAAAAAGACAAGGAAGAAAACTGTCGCGATATCGCGACAAAACAGAGGAGAGAGAAAATGCAAGAAAAATTGTCGCGATTTCGCGACATTGCCGAGGAGAGAGAAAATGCATGAAAATTGTCACGATTTCGCGACATTACCGAGGAGAGAGAAAATGCAAGAAAAATTGTCGCGATTTCGCGACATTGCCGAGGAGAGAGAAAGTGCATGCCAAATTGTCACGATTTCGCGACATGGCCGAGGAGAGAGAAAGTGAAAGGCAAACTGTCACGATTTCGTGACATGCTGGCAGAGAAGGAAGCAAGGTGAAAAGATGTCACGATTTCGTGACATAAATGGAGGAAAGGAGCTTGCAACGAAAAGTGTCGCGATATCGCGACACGTCGGGTTTTCGTGACCCGAAGAGGAGAGAGAATGCTTAGCAACAAAGGTGTAGCGATTTCGCCATGTTGAAATGAATGGCAACAAAGGTGTAGCGATTTCGTTGCATGATAAAATGAATGGCAACAAAGGTGTAGCGATTTCGCTACAAGTCCAAAATGCACAACGTGAAGGTGTAGCGATTTTGCTACTGCATAAAGCAAAGATTGTACGAAAGCAGAGAACGTCATGATTTCGTGACATGTTCCATTTTCGCGGTTGCTGGCAAAGAAGAGTGTACGAAAGCGAAAAGCGTCACGATTTCGCGACAAAGCTGAGGATGACGTCAAAAATTGAAAATGTCACGATTTCGTGATAGAGTGCGAGGAAAGCTGTTAGAAGCCGAAAGTGTCACGATTTCGCGACAAGAATGATGATGACGTTTGGGGGTGGGAAAGTGTACGGTTTCGCGACAACATTGAGGATGACGCAGAAAGTAAAGTGTCACGATTTCGTGACAAGTTGCGAGAGAAGCCTCAGGAAGCCGAAAGCGTCGTGATTTCACGACATGATTAAGGATGACGTCAGAAAATGTTCAAAGTGTCACGATTTCGCGACATGAACAGAGGGAAAGCTTTCAAAAGCCAAAATGGTCATGATTTCACGACAACAAGGGCATGAAGGGTACGGCTACAAAAAGTGTCACGATATCGCGACAGGTAACAGTTGGCAGGTAAAAGCCGAAGGAGCATGCAAGGTGACACGTGTCGAAAAAGCATACAAAAAAAATCATGCAGCCAGTTACGTAAAAAGTAACTCGATGTCGATCGGCAGTTACGCATTGATAGGTGTTGGACATGCACTAGAACAATGTATATGCTTGATTGAAAAAGCATTCGATGCATCACATATGCAGTTTTGAAAAAGCATTCGAAAAGTCGTATTTGAAGAATTTGAAAATCGAATATGAAGGATCAAAAAGCTTTAAAAGACGTATTTGCAGATTCAAAATAGTATTGCAAGGAATCGAACAGGTTTCGAATAGTCGTATTGCATGGATTCAAAAATGGGTTTAATAATCATGGATTCAAAAATGGTTTGAACAAATAGTGCATGGAATCGAACAAGATTACATGGATTCGAACAAGAGTATGTGATTCGACTGCATGCAGGATTGAAAGGTTATAAAAGAACAGTCGTACAGAGAAGATGTTGTCGTGTAAGAGGGAAATTGCTGTAAAAAGAGGGTTAGAAAAGAGTCAAGAGAAAAATTAGCAGAGCCTGAGAGTGTGCAGAGTTGGGTTAATTGCGACTAGGGTCGTGCATGAAGTGAAGACATTCTTATGTCATTTTAAATTGAATCAATTGCACCAAGTTGGTGCTTGGTACTAGGGGTTGGTGCTCCATCTCGTTGTAGCAAAAAATTAAGGGGTTGGTGCTCCTTCCAGTGATGCTCGGTAAAGTATTTGTAAAATTGATATTTTGCAAAGACTAGATTTGGATTGAAGTCCAAGCAATCATTTTTGAGGAGTAGCCAAATTGGTGAACCTCGGTATATTAAGTGTTGTGGTGTGCTCTCTTGTTCAATTTTCTTTTCTAGTTTTCAAGTTCTCTTTATTTCATATTAAATGCCGTAGATATTAAAATTAATAGCTACACTGATTCACCCCCCTCTCAGTGTCATTGTGTGAATATCAATTGGTATCGCAGCAAGGTGCCTTGTTCAAGCTTAATCAGCTAAGGAGATCTTGGAAGAAACAATGGCAAAGCGGTGAAGGATTCTCATCCAACAAAGCTCCCTTATTTGATGGAACAAATTACACTTTCTGGAAACTCGGGATGCAAACATATCCGAGTGCATTGGGATATGATATTTGGGATTCTCGTAGATAGTGGATACACAAGCACCCACTACTCCTCCAACAGACATCGCCGAGAAGAAAAAATTTGAGAACAACTCCAAAGCTAAGAATGCCATAATGTGTGGGCTTGTTGAAAGTGAACTGATAAGAGTCATGAGCTGTAAATCAGCAAAAGACATGTGGGATAAATCGAAGAGCATCCATGAAGGAGACAACAAGATCAAGGAAGCCAAGCCGCAAACTCATCGAGCACAGTTCGAAGCACCGCAAATGAATGAAGATGAGAACATAGAGGCTTATATGCCGAGAGTCAACGAAATCATTAATGCAATCAGAGGACTCGGTGAAGAAATTGATGATGCAGTTGTTGTGAAAAAGGTTCTCAGAACACTGCACAAAAGATTTAACTCCAAAGTTTCTGCAATAGAAGAGGCAAAAGATCTAAACTACTTCAGCTTGGATGAGATGCATGGTTCCCTGACAGCATATGAAATGAGAATAGGACAAACCAAGTCTATAGACAGAGAAGCAGCTTTTAAAGCACACAAGAATATAAAAGCTGAACATGAATCCGAGGATGAAGAGACACTGGATGAAACAAAAGCTAATTTTGTTCGAAAACTCACAAAGGGAAAAGGAAAATATAGAGGAAAGCTACCTTTTAAGTGCTTCAATTGTGGAGGAGTCGGTCATTTTGCACCCAAATGTCCAATGCAGGAGAAAACCAAAAATGGTGAAGGCTCACACCAAGAAAAAGGTGATTGGAAGAAGAAACAAAATTTTAGAAAGAACAACTTCAAGAAGAAAAGCTTCATATCCAAGAATGTCAACACTTCTGAAGAAAGCTCAGATGAGGATTCTGAAGAAGAAAAAGGTGAAGCTCTGTTCATGGCACTTGAAGAGGAAAGAACAGAAGAAAATCAGGAAGGTGATGAAAACTTTAAAGATGAGGCTGAAGTTTATCGGGAAGGAGAATTGGTTGCTGCACTTGAAGAGTTGAGTGTTGAAAGGAAAAAGAACAAAAAGTTTTCAAGAAAACTAGAAGATGCCACTCGACATAATAAACAGCTTTAAAAATACAGACAGAGGAATTCAAGAAAATGTCTGAAGTTCTTGATGAACAATTAATCGTAAAGACAGTTGAATGCAAGCAAGCTAGAGGAAGACATGGTTAAGTTAAGAATGCAGCTTAGAGGAGATGAATAGAAAATTGAACTGTTTTCATAAGTTTGAAGAAAGTACTGTAAAGCTGGATAAAATGTTAAATAACCAAAGGCCTTCCGACATCAAATTTGGTTTAGGCTTCGATGAAGGAGAATCATCAAAGGGTTCAAAGGCCTTGAATGTAGAACCCATAAAGAAAGAAGAAAAGATCAGTGGTTGACCTAGAAAAAACAAATCATGCCCAAGAAAGCAATAATGCCGGACTCAAGAAGAGTACTCGACAAAGATGGCTTCACAAAAGTCACACATCCAAGAAGGAGAAAATTTATGGCTCCTACTTCAAACTGGCAAAGACCGGCACCCAGGTTTAATCATTCCTTTTCTGGTTATTATTTTAAATGCAATGCTTATGGCCATAAGATTTCAGATTGCCAGCATAATGTATCTCAAAGGAATTTCACAAGCAGAAATGTTTTTTCTCCTTTAATGAATTATACAGTTGAATGTTATAATTGTCATAATTTTGGACATATTGCTAGAAACTCGTAGAAGCACTTTTGCAACAAATAATTATCGTGGTAGAAAATCTCAACCAAGTGAGTTGAAACAAAACAAGAAATTTCCTGAAAAACAAGCACATGCTAATGAGAAGACAAAGGCAAAACAAGTAGCCAAATCTGTCATCAAACCGTAATGGAAAGAAAAGGAATCTTTGATTGTTCAGATCGCCTTTAAAGCTCGTAACAAATCTGCACCTTGGATACTTGATAGTTGGTTGTTCCAACTACATGACAGGTGACAAGCAAAAATTTGAGAATTTGCAGAATTATGAAGGTGGTTCTGTGAAATTTGGAAATAATGATGGAGCAAAGATTGTTGGAAAGGGATCAGCCAAGATCAGTGATGGCAATATAAAATCAAAAGAAGTCTTGTTTGTGATTGGTCTGAAGCATAACTTACCGAGTGTAAGTCAAATCTGTGACAGAGGTCATGATGTAATCTTCAAGAAGGAGGGTCATGAAGTAAGAAAGACAAAAAATGGAAAGTTAATAGCCACTCGGATCGAGAACTTCTAGAAATCTGTATACACTTTCGGAGACTTCGAAGGAGCTTGCTTGGTTGGTCGTGAAGAAGAAAACCGGTCGTGGCACAAGAGACTCTGGTCACATAAGCTTTGATAATCTGGTAAAAATCAGCTCAAAAGGGGCAGTAAGAGACATACCAACTATTGGTAAACCTTCAAACAGTATTTGTGAGTCATGCCAAAAGGAAAAACAAACCAGAGCCACTTTCAAAGCAAAAGAATATTTCACGAGCAAGCCATTAGAACTAATTCACACTGATTTATGTGGATCCATGAGAACTGAAAGCATAAATGGACACAAATATTTTATGTCATGTATAGATGACTACTCAAGAATGACATGGGTACTATTTCTGAAACTTAAATCGAAGCCTTTGAGATGTTTAAAACCTTCAAAAATCTTGTTGAGAATCAATCGAGAAAAAGAATTAAATGCCTAAGATCAGTACAGAGGAGGAGAGTTTATTTCAGAAGAATTTGCAGAATACCGTCAAAAATATGGGATAAGAAGACAGTTTCAGCAGCTAGAACACCTCAACAGAATGGTGTTGTAGAAAGGAAGAATAGGACAAGGCAGGAAATGGCACTGGACAATGTCTGGCCGAGAACAAAATAGCCGACAGATTTTGGAAAGAGGCAAGACATACCGCAGCTTACATTCAAAACAGGTGCATGCTAAGACCACATGAAAGCAAAACACCTTATGAGCCGTGGTTTGGCGTAAAGGCAACAACAAGACATTTCAAAGTATTTGGCAGCAAGTGCTACATCAAACGGACTGAAGATAATCTCGGTAAATTTGAAAATAGAGCCGATGAAGGTATCTTTCTTGGTTACTCAACAAAAAGCAAAGCCTACACATGTTACAACAAAAGGCTAAAGAAAATTGTTGAGAGTGCTGATGTGAAAGTTGATGAAGGTAGAGAACAAGAAATTACTTATCAAGAAAACTACCCCATCTATGAAGAAGTCATTGAAGGTGATGATGAAAAGGAAACAGATAAGAATCAGAAAATTGATCCGGATGGTGTAAAAACCGAATCGAAGAAGAAGAAAACAGGAAATTTAAAACAGGTAACTCGCGTAAAAATCATCCAAGTGAACAGATTATTGGGGATCCCAAAGATGGTATTCAGACAAGAAGAGCAAAGAGTGCGGAACTATTCTCTCGTTATCTAGCATTGAACCTAAAAATGTTGCTCAAGCAAGCACCGATGAAAGTTGGTTGAAGGCAATTAATGAAGAACTAGATCGATTGAGAAAAACAATACCTGGGAATTAGTACCTAGACCAACAAATAAAAACATAATTGGCACTAAATGGGTTTTTCGAAATAAATTAAATGAAGATGGACAGGTTGTCGTAAATAAGGCAAGATTGGTCTGTAAAGGCTATGCTCAGGTTGAAGGCATTGATTTTGAGGAAACTTTTGCACCGGTAGCCAGACTAGAGGCAATCATAATGTTTCGGCATTAGCAGCTCATAAAAACTTCAAAGTATATCAAATGGATGTAAAATCAGCATTTTTGAATGGAAAACTCGAAGAAGAGGTTTACATTGAACAGCCGTGATGGCTTCCAACTTGGTGACAACCCAGATTTTGTTTGCAGTGTTAAAGAAAGCATTATATGGTTTGAAACAGTGCACCCGTGAGCATGGTATGCAAGGTCGGATAACTATCTAATTAAACAAGGGTTCAAGAAAGGTTTGGTGGACAACAACTTATATGTCAAAACAGAGAAGGGCCATCTTATTGTTCTTGTTGTTTATGTAGATGATATAATATTTGAGCAAAGAACATGGATGAATACCGCAAAGACATATCAACTAAAATGAAGAAAGAATTTGAGATGTCTATGATTGGTGAACTTTCTTATTTCCTAGGTCTGCAGGTCAATCAAAATGAAAAAGGCATTTTTATTTCTCAAGTTAAATATGTAAAAGAAATGTTGAAAAAGTTCACAATGGAAGACAGGAAACCGGTTAGCACTCCCATGACAACAAGTCGCAAGTTGAGCAAGGATGATAAATCCCCGGATGTAGATCAAACAATGTACAGTGTCTATGATTGGAAGCCTCATCGTATTTAACGACCACTAGACCAGATATATTACAAGCAGTATGCATGGTTGCAAGATTTCAAGCCAGTCCCAAAGAAACTCATGTAACAGCTGTAAAGAGGATCTTCAGATATCTCAAGGGCACTATGGATTATGGGTTGTGGTACCCAAAAGGCAAAGACTTCACTTTGATTGCATATTCTGATGCAGATTGGGCAGGGTGCATTGATGACGTAAAGAGTACAAGTGGAGGAGCATTTTATCTTGGAGACAGGTCGGTAGCATGGCACAACAAGAAACAAGAATCAAGATCTCTATCCACTCGCAGAGGCAGTAATACATTGCAAGCAACAACATGCTGTACTCAGATATTATGGATGAGACAAACGTTGAAAGATCTTGGTATTCATTTCAAAGAGCCAATTTCAATTAAATGTGATAACACTAGTGCTATCAACATATCCAAGAATCAAGTAATGCATTCAAGAACCAAACATATTGCAATCCGATATCATTTCTTGAAGGATAAAGTTGCAGAAGGAGAGGTCAAATTGGATTTTGTTCCAACTACAGAGCAAGTAGCTGATATATTCACAAAACCTTTGCCAAAGGAAGTATTTGAATACCTTCGAAAGAAGTTGGGAGTAGTCACACCACCCAAGCACTGACTAGCTATGGGAAACACATTCTCATGGGGAGCATTCAAACTTTTTAAGTCTGAGAATGTTGTGCATAGACTCAGGGGGAGTCTAAAGCAGCCCTTTGGTATTATTGGCAAAGGGGGAGAAGAAATTGAGCAAGGTTGCAGTGTGTTGCCAACAATTCCAAAGGGGGAGATTGTTGAGCAAGGTGCAGCAAAAGAATTGCAAAAGTATTGTCATTGTTGTCAACACGTATGAATTGATGCAGTTGATGCAGTTCAGAGGTCAGTCAGATCAAGTGCAATGAATTTCAAGGAAAATAGAGGTGACCCAGATTCAGAAATTGGCAGAAAAAGACAAGGAAGAAAACTGTCGCGATATCGCGACATGTTTTCTGTCGCGATATCGCGACAAAATAGAGGAGAGAGAAAATGCAAGAAAAATTGTCGTGATTTCGACATTGCAAGGAGAGAGAGAAAGTGAAAATTGTCAGGATTTCGCGACATTGCCGAGGAGAGAGAAAATGCAAGAAAAATTGTCACGATTTCGCGACATTGCCGAGGAGAGAGAAAGTGCATGCCAAATTGTCGCGATTTCGCGACATGGCCGAGGAGAGAGAAAGTGAAAGGCAAACTGTCACGATTTCGTGACATGCTGGCAGAGAAGGAAGCAAGGTGAAAAGATGTCATGATTTCGTGACATAAATGGAGGAAAGGAGCTTGCAACGAAAAGTGTCACGATATCGCGACACGTCGGGTTTTCGCGACCCGAAGAGGAGAGAGAATGCTCAGAAACAAAGGTGTAGCGATTTTGCTGCATGTTGAAATGAATGGCAACAAAGGTGTAGCGATTTCGCCGCATGATAAAATGAATGGCAACAAAGGTGTAGCGATTTCGCTACAAGTCCAAAATGAAAGAAGGTGTAGGAATGGAAAAAGGTGTAGCGATTTAGGATAAGATGATTATGAAAAAAGATGTAGCAAGTCGAAGAAATGCAAAAGTTGTAGGATTTTGCTATCGCATAAAGCAAAGATTGTACGAAAGCAGTGAACGTCACGATTTCGCGACATGTTCCATTTTTGCCGTTGCTAGCAAAGAAGAGTGTACGAAAGCGAAAAGCGTCACGATTTCGCGACAAAGCTGAGGATGACGTCAAAAAAATTGAAAATGTCACGATTTCACGACAGAGTGCGAGGAAAGCTGCTGGAAGTCGAAAGTGTCACGATTTCGCGACAAGAATGATGATGACGTCAAGAAAGTCAGAAAGTGTCGCGATATCGCGACAAGGTGCAAGGAAAGTCGGAAGTCGATTTCGGAGATGATGAGGGATGGGTGGGAAAGTGGATTTGCGACAACATTGAGGATGACGCAAGTAAAAGTGTCACGATTTCGTGACAAGTTGCGAGAGAAGCCTCAAGAAGTCGAAAGCGTCATGATTTCGTGACATGATTAAGGATGACGTCAGAAAATGTTCAAAGTGTCACGATTTCACGACATGAACAGAGGGAAAGCTTTCAAAAGCCAAAATGGTCACGATTTCACGATAGCAAGGGCATGAAGGGTACGGCTACAAAAAGTGTCACGATATCGCGATAGGTAACAGTTGGCAGGTAAAAGCCGAAGGAGCATGCAAGGTGACACGTGTCGAAAAAGCATACAAAAAAATCATGCAGCCAGTTACGTAAAAAGTAACTGATGTCAGATCGGCAGTTACGCATTGACAAGTGTTGGACATGCACTAGAATAGCTGTATATGCTTGATTGAAAAAGCATTCGATGCATCACATATGCAGTTTTGAAAAAGCATTCGAAAAGTCGTATTTGAAGAATTTGAACAGCTGAATATGAAGGATCAAAAAAGCTTTCAAAAAGACGTATTTGTAGCATTCAAAATAGTCGTATTGCAAGGAATCGAACCGTCGTATTGGGGTTTTGAATAGTCGTATTGCATGGATTCAACAGTCGTATTGCAGGGTTTCGAATAGTCGTATTGCATGGATTCAACAACCGTATTGAGTGGTTTCGAATAGATAGTGCATGGAATCGAATGATCGTATTGCATGGATTCAAATAGTATAGTATGTGATTCGATCGCATGCAGGATTGAAAGGTTATAAAAGAATAGTCGTACAGAGAAGATGTCGCTAGTAAGAGGGAAATTGCTGTAAAAAGAGGGTTAGAAAAGAGTCAAGAGAAAAATTAGTAGAGCCGTGAGAGTGTGCAGAGTTGGGTTAATTGCAGACCACCAGTGGTCGTGCATGAAGTGAAGACATTCTTATGTCATTTTAAATTGAACAGAATTGCTGTCCAAGTTGGTGCTTGGTACTAGGGGTTGGTGCTCCATCTGTTGCAGTAGAAAATTAAGGGGTTGGTGCTCCTTCCAGTTGATGCTGGTAAAGTATTTGTAAAATTGATATTTTGCAAAGACTGGATTTGGATTGGAGTCCAAGCAAGTCATTTTTGAGGAGTAGCCAAATTGGTGAACCTCGGTATATTGAGTGTTGTGGTGTGCTCTCTTGTTCAATTTGTTTTTCTAGTTTTCAAGTTCTCTTTATTTCATATTAAATGCTGTAGATATTAAAATTAATAGCTACACTGATTCACCCCCCCTTCTCAGTGTCATTGTGTGAACATCACTCTAAACTATAACTCAAACCTAATCTATTATTTACAATTGTGCCATGGAGATACTGTGGGGGTACATTAGCATGTACTAAATAATGTAATATACTCCAAAAACTTTTGTCATTCCATCAAAAATCTAAATCAAGTATAGTCTTATATATACTCACTACAAAGCATTTTTCAAGTTGGATCTAGTGGAAGTAGTATCCTTCAAATTAAATACAAGTATAGCCTTATATATACTTATCGAAAAACATTTTTTGAGCCAGATCTAGTGGAAGTGACATCCTTCAATTTTGTGAAGGTGTAATCAGGATAATGGTGAATCAAAATTCCTATTGAGGATTTGAGTTTCCTTTTTAATCCTCCAAATTTGTATTATAGAGTGCATTATCGATGGTATCTGACACTCCATAAAACAATGAATTAGGGAACAATAATTTTTCCATTCCATCAAAAATCAAAATCAAGTATAGCCTTATATATACTTGTTGAAAAATATTTTTTGAGTTGGATATAGTCGAAGTAGTGTCCTTCAAATCAAATACAAGTATAGCCTTTTATATACTTATAAAAAAACATTTTTTGAGCCAGATCTAGTCAAAGCGACATCCTTCAAAATTATGGTGTAATTAGGATAATGGTGCATAAAAGCTCTTATTGAGGATTTGAGTTTCCTTTTACAATCCTCTAGAGTTGTATAATAGAGTGCATTGTTGGTGGTATCCGAAACTCCAAAAAAATGAGTTAGATAATGATAATTTTGTCGTTCCATCAAAAATCAAAATCAAGTATAGCCTTATATACACATCAAAAATCATTATTTGAGTTGGATCCAATGGAAGCAGTATCCTTCAATACAAGTATAGCCTTATATATACTTGTTAGAAAGTATTTTTTGAGCCAGATCTAGTGGAAGTGACATCCTTAAATTTTATGAAGGTGTAATCAGGATAATGGTGAATCAAAGTTCCTATTGAGAATTTGAGTTTCGTTTTCCAATCCTTCGAATTTGTATTATAGAGTGCATTGGTGGTATCTAAAACTCCATAAAACAATGAGTTAGAGAATAATACTTTCACCATTCCATAAAAAATAAAAATTGATTAAAGGTCTAAAGTTGAGGACTTTGAGTAATTAATTAATTCCACAAAGTGTATATTCAAAGTGTTTATTCCACAACCAACCACGAATATCTCTTGTTGGAAAATTTTCCAAAAATTTATTTTTCATCCACAATATCCTTGAGGCTTATGTATGTTCTTGGGTACAAATTTGTGTTCTCCTTTTTGATCTGATAGAAGTTAAATTTGTATGATTTTTTAGTCATGATAGAGCCATGCCTTTGTGCGTCTCCACACCTATATGCATATTCACACCTATGCATGTCTTCACACCTATGTGTGTCTATCTCATCTTCTTCTTCATTCCTTTTGTTATCGGTTAGGCTTAGAATGAGTTTGATGACTTAGAGGTTGATTTCCACCTCCTTCTATTGTGTATTGTATTTTGACATCGTGGAGTTCAATATATTACACGTGAACCTTGTAAGCAGTAATCTACTCTAGTACACCTAAGGTTGTAGTGAGTGGTTATCCATGAACTCCAATAGGATGAGAAGGTTACCATAAGGACACTTCGAATTATTCAATACCTATGCCTTGATGGAGTAATTCACATTGACGATTGCATCAAAATTTATCTTTACTATATGGATACTTACATGTAGGGTCTTCTTCAAGCATCGTATCCTTTCTAGCAAATCCACCTTAAACATTAGAGATTATTTTGGAAGTAAAATTCGTTTCATGACCATGACGCTTCTTATGTGATCAACAAGTATCATTGAGGTACTCCTATAGATAAAAAATTTGTTGTCTCTTCCTTCGTATATGATCAACAAACATCATATCAAGAGAACTCCTACCAATGAAGTTGCCTTCATCTTCTAGTGGATTATCTCTTTGTGGATTTTATGCAATGCTTTTGGCTCATGTATTCCCAATCAAGACACATCATACTTCTTAGGACAACACCACTTTAAGGAAATCAAACATAAATTCTATATCAACTTCTACTTTAGGCTCCCTAGATCCTTGGCTTCATGCATTTCTTAGTTATATCTAATTTTTTCTTCCTCCTATTGTAAATGCATTGGGGACCAATGATCCTATTTTTGGGAGGAATGATGAGGAATTAAATTCAAAATTCAATTAATTAATAATTATTTATGAAAATTTCTTTATAAAGGCATGTCCCAAATCATGCTTAGTCACAAATTGTAATATTGATATTAAAAAATAAGCAATGAAAAGAATTTCGTATTGGATTTGAAATTTTATATATTTTTCCCATATAAAACTCTTAGGGGTAAATCTTATTTGTATGTATTTTATCCCATTAAACATATCTTAAAGTTTCTTAAGCGCTTGTCTAATAATCTAGCTATGAGGCCACTGCTTAGGAGCAAATCAAAACTATACATATTTTGTGTTTTTTAAATTTTGAATCATCTTGAAGTTGCCTAAGTGCTTACCTAATAATCAGGCTAAGAGGCCATTGCTTAGGGGTGAATAAAATTTATACATATCTTATCCCCTTTGGCACATATCATATTGCTTAAGCATTTTTCTAGTAATCAGGCTAAGAGGCCATCACTTAAGGATGTGTCAACTATGCGTCTTTAAATAGGTTTATCGAATATGCATCCTTAAATGGACCAATCTGTACATAAATTACACAACTATGTGCCTCTAAATCATTAATTTTGATCATATACATTCCATAATTTTGAGCATCATAAAAAAATTATCATCTAATTTTTACACCCAAGTTTTAATCATCAATCATAAAAATGTTTGGTAGAGCTTTTGATAGTATACATGTCTCCTCATCTCCAATCATTTCCCTCTTGTTTCCTTTCTCTTAAATCACCTTAAATTCAACATTATCTATCAATTAATAATATAATTTAAAATAATTTAATTGAATATTTTAGCCCATCTAACCCATCCTTCTTGCTCATTTTAATAAAATTATTTCTTCCTCTCTATTTCCCACTGCTCCTACCATAGCCAAATTGAGTTTCCTTGATTCAAATTTCTTCTCCCACTAAAACTTGAGGGGGCATACTAGGGCATGGTAGCATTTAATATTACATATATTATAATACTTAAATAACATTTTAAGTGAACAATATTTGCACCTCTCACCTCAAGAACCAATACAAATTTAGGACATCTATGTCAATTTTTGAGATGTTCATTTATATAAGAAATGCATCAAAAAAAGGTAAAATATAGACATCTACTTTTGGCATACTTTAGTCCTTCATAAATCCTATCCATCAGCATTTCAAATACACCTTTCTAATACCCAATTCTAGAGCATTTATTGCTCCTGAAAGAAATGGTGCCCTTTTAAAATATTAAGATCCATTGTGAAACTTCATAAATCTATAGAAAAATAATTTCATTACAACTAGCTCAAAAAGAGCTTTCCAATAACTACAAATACACCTATATAATAATAATATCCTAAATTTTCTTAAATTCAAACATTACAAGTCTAAAAATGCCCATGGAAGCAAGGAGAACATCATTTGCAATGCTTATATCTGGTATAAATCTTTATAAAAATTCATGAAAACACTTCCATTAGATTAGGCTTCAAAAGATATTTTCAGTGAGTATAAATATGCCCACACTTTAACAAGTATTTATGCCCTAAATATATATATTTTAAAGTGTTATTATGTGCTAGAAATCCCTAATATGTAGTGCCAAAGTGCTACGAATTATCATCCCTAGTGCTAAAGTACTTTGAATTGTGTTGGTCAAATATCTACCTAATCAACAAAACTGCGTTTGTGTGCCCTAGACATGGCCAACATTAAATGTTCGAAGGAAAGAAATGTCCTCCGTGCTAATATCCATAGAGGGATGGCTCCCAAGCTAAATCCTACATTGTTTGAAGACTAGAGTTACAGGAAAAAAATTAGAAATTGTGGAAAGAAATGGGAAATATGACCACAAGTCGAAGGTGTAGGATTTGGGGCAGACTAAAAAAAGTAAATTCACCCAAGCATGAAATAGCATATAACAAAATAGAAGCAATAGATTTTCCTTATAAAGTTGCAATAACAACCTTTAAAATAACACTCCAACACTCACTCCCTCATTAGCAATATTTAAATTCAAATGCAAAATTTTAAACTTCACAACAAATAAGGAACATGAATGTAAAATAGAATTGCATGAATACAGAAGGAAATTGCACACAAGAGATTTTTCTTGCAAAGTGTCTAACCTCATTTTACAATTAGAATTCAGTAGTATTTATAGAGGATTTCACCTCTTTCATTAAATGCACATGAATACAAAATGATCGTAGATCAGGAACCATAGTGAGGAACTCCCTCCTTGGAAATATTGAAAATTCATTCTCTCATAACAATGATCCATATTTCAAGGAAACATTCCTAGGAAATTAGCATCTTAAGACATCGATGCATAGAAAATTAAGAAACATTTGATGCTTTGAAATCGCACTCCTACTTTGGAAATCATGAAAATCCTCCTATGCTTTTAACGACTCTCTTCTTCGCTCAGGATTCACAATTTGAGTTACTTGTTGTCACCATTATTTAATACTTGTCAAAACATGTTCTGGGCACCTTTGAAATTTGAGCATTGTCAGAGAATAAGCTTTTGATTGATGACCATAGTGAAACCATTATTCTCATTTCAAGAAAAAATCATTAATAGTTGAAAATTTTAATCGCGTTCATGTCGTCTCTTTTAGAAATCGCATTCGTCCTCAAAAAGGGTGACAAAGACAATCACCTTCCTATTGGGGTGACTACGATTTTGATTTATCAATGTCACATCATCTCAGGTGCATTCGTCCAACTTTGCTTTACCTGCGCATTCGCGCATGCTTTCATTCTTGGGAATGCATTCACCCACGGGAGACGCGAATAGAATTTTCACCCCTTGACCAGGGTGAATACGATGACACTTTGTTTTTGGAGTGTGTTTGCCTATGGGAGAGGTGAATGGAATGTTAACCCCTCGACCAGGGTGAACGCGTCGTTGACCATTTGGTCATGCGCATGCCTTTCTCATTACGTTCACCCCAAGGAGGGGCGAACGAAGTTGTTGCCCCAACTTTGGGGTGAACGCTTCCTTTCATCGAAACAATTTTGAGCGGGCTATTTCCAATCCTTCTAAAAATATGTTCACCCCATATTTGGGGTGAACGGGGCTTTCATATCTCATCCTTTTCAAATCTTTCGATCATTCACCATTTTTATTTTCTTAATGTTTCTTTCCTCTTATTTTTGACAAAGTGTACAGGTCTGAAGGCGTCTTCAACTCTCAATGTTTTTTAACGTTGCAAATTTGAATTTCTAATGAAGTTCCCAATTTGTTTTTTCCATTAAACACTCATCACTTCCAAGAAAAAAAAAAGTATACATATGCAAATAGAAAAGTGACATAGAAAATCGATCCACAATGATATTTTTGGAATAAATATTGTCGTATTACCTTAAAAATGCTCCATCAAAATAAAACAAAAATCCCAATGTGGCAAAGTATAAAACTACCAACATTTTTGGCGACTCATGAGGTATCTAGCTCGCATGGATGCAAGCGATCCTAGGCCTTTATCCATTGGGTTGTCAAGGAGTCTTCTTACCAACAACCTTGGCTGGTGCCTTTGCTGTAGATGCCTTCCAACGTGCCTCCTCTTCATATTTCTCCTTTTCCTCAGCTTTGACCACAACTTTGAGAACTTTAGCTCACTTTGCCTCTTCTACTATTTTTTTTGTTGTTGCATGTTCTGTTGCTACCTGCTCCTCCTACTCTTTGAGGCTCTTAGAAATTACCTCATAGACTGTGAATATCTCCTTCCAAGAATGATTAGTGAATATGCATGGAACACTTAGTGACTCATAAACAAAGCAAATATTTTGAATATCCATCAAGCTAAGGCACTTCTCTCGTTGATCCAGTTCATACAATGGTAACTCCAGGCGCGTATATTTTTGCATTAGGAGCAATACCTGTGCTTCTGTGAGGGGCTCCTCCCATGCATCGATATTGGAGGTATATTCCACGAACTTCCTCCAGAGCACCTCTAATTGCTCTTATGATAGGGGTTCATCCCACTCTTCCGTAAAGTCCAGAAATCCCAACTCAACAAGAGTATCAAAGTGAGTCATAGAAATTGTATGTTCTCGATCAATGGTGTTGAGAATTGTTTGAACTTATCTTACCAGGTTCATCCTTTGAAAATAATTATATAGTGTAACCTTTGCAGTTGACCAGGCATGATCTATGTCGCTTAGAGGGTGAATACGTAGGTTGGCATTAGTCAAAGCCTAAATTTTTACAACCATTTCTATATGTGGCTAAAACATCTCCTATATAGTGCCAATCAGCTACTACCCTAGCTAAATCTGCATTTGTGCTTCCCATAAATAATGCAATACTTGAACTACATGTGCGTCCAGCTTCTCACAGTTTTGGGTAGAGCGAAGATGGGCCTCCTTGATATTTTTGGCGAGAAACTAGTAACCTTCTCTACTATTTGATTTTTCATGTCCTCAAGCTGCTGGCGGAGCTTATGCATATCTATTCTAGCAACATCTCTTTTTTTCAAGTGCACTTCAACATGTCGGTACAAGTGTTTATTTTCTATGGTAGTCTTTTCCTTTTGTGCTCTACTTTTCGCTAAGGCATTTTCAAGCTCAATAATTTGACCCATGCCAACATAGAATAAATATCCAAGATTTTAAAATATGTGAGCAACTTCAAAAAATTAGGAAGTTGCCCCATCGGTGTCTCTTTAATCAGTTGGGTCTCCATAAATATCGCATTGTTACCATGGAGACGTATCTATCCTCATGTTCGTGAGTATGCAATTTTTTATGGACCCCGTAGGAAGGAGTTTTTAAACCACAAGCGAATGCCTCTCGTACTTCATCTAGGGTGATAGTGAAGAGAATTTCCCTCTTTGTATTTCTCACAGCTATGGTAAATGGGTCATAATATCTCAGGGTAAGGATAAACTAGCGGGCACATGTACCAGAACAACTATGAATGATAAGGAACTGTCAGCTAGATTTCTGATGTCACCCCATGGTTTACTGTGAATTCAACATCCTACCACAACCTTTCCACCTCTTTGTGGGTGATGATACAATCACTAACCTCTGCTATGGTGTCATCATAAGTCAACATAGTCATTCTTTTAAGCCTTCTTAGACCTAGACTTTGACCTTTTGGGCTTTACAACCTATGTAACATCTTTAGGCTCTTTACTTCGCTTTACCATTGTATCTTTTCCTTGACAAATACTCTGGATATTCTCTAGGAACTTTTGCAATGGAAGTTCAAAATACACGATAGTAATAAAAATTTGAAAAAATAAAACTACAGGCTTTTACCTCATTCTTTATATAGAGCACTCTCCCATCTGCTGCAATAAATTTCATGTTAACCTGGGTGCTTTCAGGAGAATATGAGCATTGATTTGCTCACCTGACACTATTCCCAATGTTATAATGATATTGCCTTTTATTCATTGCCAAATCATCCTTGGAAATAGCTCCCTTCCTCGTAACATAGCTTCATTGTAAATTGTGCCTTGGTTTCCGAAGCTTGCTTGGAAAAATAAGTCGATCGCCTGAAAACCAATGGAATATCTTCTTTGTTCCTCAGGACCATAAATCTTTTGCACATTTGAATTAAATGCATTTAAAACACGCTTTCCACCTGAATTCTTGTTCTCCATAATTCACCATGTGTTTAAGAGCATAATCCTTCCACAACATGCATCTAAAATAAAAAGCAATGCACTTGTCCCATTTTTCTTCGGTGAAATCGTCTTATGAGCGCCCAATATTCTCCTCTTCCTTTTTTGAAAATCACTGCACTTTCAAAGCAAATTATCTTTAAATCATCATCTATTTCAGGACGTCTCTGATTTTCTTGGACGTTTCATGGCGAATGGCATCCTTTAATAAACTTCTCTCCTTTGCTATTTCACCCATACTTAGAAAATTTGATTTTCTAAAAAAAATTGCTTTTAAAAATGACTTTTCTCCTTTTAGCTTTTCCTTTGATTTTTCTTCTAAAAGGGGCACCCTACATTAACATCTAAAATTTCCCCTTCTCCTTTTATATATATATATTAAAAATAAATCCTTATCGCTCCCAAAAATTATTTGCACTCCCCTTTTTTTTCTTCTTTTAAAAATAAAAAATAAAATAAAAAAACAATGCACCCAGTAGTTTAAGCAATGTGTTTGCCCCAACTAAGGGTGAACAACTGCTTCACCCCACATCTGAGGTGAACACAATTTCAATTCTGGAATGTCACGTTGACAAAGGGTACTAGCATATATATTTCTATGCTCATTCACGCTCAGAAAGGACATCAATGCCGCTAATGAGTTTGCCCTAACCTTGGGCGAATGAACTTGTCACCCCCTCTTTGGGGTGAACATGACTCCAACATTTTAATATGCTCGCCCTAAACTTGGGCAAATGAAAATATTGCTCTCTCTTTGGGAGAAAGTGACTGAAAGTGCCCTTTTGCTTTAATATCATTTCAATATTTTGAGAGGGGAAAAACCTTGCTTCTTTTCTCTTTATATATATATATTCATAAATATACCATCACCATTACAAAAATAAATAAAATACTTTCAAAATAATATATACATATTTACAAGATGGTACCTCATTGAAATATTATCATCGAATATAGGCATTCAAGTGAAGACCATTCACCGGGATAGGAATATCACAATCCTCCATGTCACGAAGATGATAAGCATTTGCCGAATTTACTATGGAAATTTGAAAAGGGCCTTCCCAGATAACATCAAACTTATGGTGTTTCCCTGGCTTGGCTTTATTTTCATTTCATTTGAGCACTAAATCTCCCACCTAAAACCTGCACTCAGTAGTTTTCTTTCTGAACCACCTCTTCATATCTTTAGTGTATTCAAAAAATGATTTATAAGAATGTTCTCTATCTTCTTCAAACTACAATAGTTGTGCTAATATTGCACTCATAGGATCATACTCCTCATCTTTATCATGAAATAACTACAACATTTGAAGGATTGGAAGCTCAATGTGTGTAGGAAAGACAACTTCTTTTCCATATACTAAAGAATACGAAGATGTTTTAATGGATTTTTTCATGGATATGTGGTCCTCCCAAAGAGCTTGGTTCAATAGCAGGTGCCAACTCCTTTTATTATTTCTGAGTGTCCTTTTCAAAATCCACAGCAAATTTTTATTGGTAGATTTGACCAAGACATTTCCTTGTGGATAATAATTGGATGATGTTTTAAGATAAATTTCATATTTGCTAGAAAACTCTGTAATCTTAGCCCCAATGAATGGAGTTCCATTATCTGTTACAATTAAATCTGGGACACCGAAGAGAGTAATGATTTCTTCCAAAAAAGAGATGATGGTCGCTTGATTAGCTTTCTCGATGGGAATAGCTTCTGACCATCTAGTGAAATAATCAGTTGCTATTAAGATGTATTTATGCTCTATGAAAGAATGTGGATCAATGACTTCGATGAAGTCAATACCCCACTACTAAAAAGGCATTTCCACCTGAATTGGATGTAGAGGCAGTGCTCCTTTCCTGATTCTGCCAATGTATCACTAACAACTATCATAGTGTTGACTTACTTTATGAACATTAACGAACAGAGTAGGCCAAAAATAGCCAGCTCAAATAATTTTTAAGGCCATGGACCTGCCTGCATAGTGACCACTGGATAGCCCAGAATGAAACTCTTCTAATATTCTTTCTTTCTTAGATTTCCTCACACATCTAAGGAGAACTCCATAAATATTTTTGTGAAATATCCCATTAGGCAACATAACATATTTGAGGGCTTACAGCCTAAACCTATGACATTGTGAAGCATAAAGATGTGGTGGACACTTCCCAGAAGTAAAGTAATCAATAAGCTCCTTTTTCTAGTCACAATTACTTGGATATTGATTTACACAAATGCTTTCACCAACTTCTTCCTCTTGCATCATATCTAATGATTTAAACACGACACTTTTCACTAACTCTTGACAAAGAGCTCACCCATAAAATAGCTTCATTGGTCGGATCTCAACATCATATTCTTGGATCTTTGATACCTAGCCTACCCTTTTATCGCCTAGTTCCCCTTGGATTATGAAGTTTCAAACATCAGGATGTATAACATAAATGAGTTTTGCTCTAGGAAACAAAATATCATAACTTCTTTAATTATTTCATCACTGCGTACACCTATTTCTCATTAAAATTGTACTTCTCTTAGTGGGGCACAATGAATTAGCTCAGGAAGATAATTGGATCCTCATATCCATATTCTTGCTTCTGCGTAAAAACTGCAGCATATCTCTCTTGCTCACCTACTGCATAGAGAATGAAGTCCTTTGAATAATTAGGGTTAATCAACACTGGAGCTTGGGTGATTATTTCCTTGATCTCCTAAAAGATCATCTTATGGATTCCATCCATTTGAACTCGGTATTCTTCTTTAAGAACTCAGTCATGGGTTTCACAACCTGAGCAAAGTAAGCAATAAACTTGCAGATGAAATTTATTTGGCCAAAGAATAATTGTAGATCTTTTTTGTTAGCCGAAAATGGTAGTTTCAAAAGTGCTTCAGCTCTTACAGGATCAATCACCAATCCTTCTTGTGAGATCACATGATCTAATAACTTTCCTTATTTAATAGTAAATATTGACTTCTTTGGATTAATAGAAATCTCGAACTCCCAACACTTATTGAACACCTGCCTCAAATGAGAAACATGGTCTTCTCTGTGATGTGAAAACATAGTCATGTCATCAAGATATATTACAATAATTCTATTCAATAACTCATCGAAGGCGATGTCCATGGCCCTCTAAAAAGTAGTGCCAACATTTGAGAGTCCAAATGGCATCCGCTAGTAGGTAAATGTGCCCCATTTAGTAGTGAATGCTATCTTATGTTGGTCTTCATATTTCACCCATATTTGATTATATCCAAAGAAACCATATAACAATGAAAATATTTGTGTACCAAAAACCACATGAATTTTATGATGAATCTATGATAGAGGGTAATGATCTTTTAGTGATGCCTAATTCAAGTTTCAAAAATCTACACACAATCGAATATATCCATTATATTTTCATACCGAAACCAGATTCACCACCCATGTCGAGTGCTTAATTGGGTAAATTATCTTCGCCTCTAGCATCTTCAATAATTTTACCTTCATGAGTACTTCTATCTTGGGATTGATAGGCTACTTTTTTGTTAGGATCTCACTATTAAAAATAAGCACACTCACACAAAATACTAGAAAATAACACAAATACATCAAATAACTCAATAACACTATGCAAAAATTAAATGCAGAAATGGAACAATCTCACAATAACACAGAATCGCAGGCCTCTTCGAGGGGGCAACCTCCTTCAATATTTCATTAGCTTGCAAAAATATGAATTCGTACATGGCTTCATATATTTTAAAGAAAAACTTCATGCAACCCTACCTAAAGGCTCAAGAGTTGGCTTACATGCAAAATGCCACTCGAGCTAGAATCTCCTACCTACCATCGGTTACAATCTTGATAAAAAATGGTTACATGAGATGGTGCCACTTGGCTAGGAATACCACTTGCCACATACATTACAAAGTATTACAAAATAATATCATAATGGGATCCCCCACGTTGGAAGTGGGTCATTACATAAGTAAATGAGAATTACAAAATGGCGTTAGGATAGGATCCTAACATGTCCTTCCCCTTCAAAAAGCTTTGTCCTCAAAGCTGAAAATGAGGGAACTGGTGCTGGAGCTGATGGAGAGACTCCCATGTCGCATCTTCTGGCTGGAGCCCGCACCACTGAACAAGAACTTCTGTGATGGTATGGTTGCGAAGAGTGCGGGTTCGACGATCCAACAATTGTTCAGGTTCGAGTAATATGGACCCTTCTTCATCCAATTCTGGTAATGTTGACTGAACCTGTACTTGTGTGCCCACAACTTTCTTGAGAGAGGAAACATGGAAAATAGGATGGAGCTTGGAGGTGGGTGGAAGAGCCAATTTGTAAGTAGTGGAACCAATCCGTTGAAGAACTTGATAGGGTCCATAGTATTTTGCAGCAAGTTTCTGGCATCGACGGAGTTGTAGGGATGATTGTTTGTACGGTTGCAAGCGAAGGAAGACCATATCACCTACATCAAAGCTACGCTCAGAACGATGTTGGTCAGCCTATTGTCGCATCCGATTCTGAGCCATGTCCAAATTTTGCTTCAGCTGGCGAAGAACATCGGTATGTTGGTTGAGAGTAGTGTCAACTGCCTGGACCTTGGAGCTGCCTGGGATGTATGAAGAAGGCGTGAGTGGAGGGCACCCATAAATGACCTCAAAAGGGGTGAGTTTGGTTGTTGTATGATAGGAAGTGTTGTACCACCATTCAGCCAAAGGAAGCCACTTCGCCCATTGAGTAGGATGATCTGATGCAAAGCAACGAAGATAGGTCTCCAAACATTTGTTGACAATCTCAGTTTGACCATCCATTTGCGGATGATAGGCTGAACTCATTTTGAGTTGAGTTCCCTGCAACTTAAACAATTCTTGCCATAAATGACTAGTGAAGGTGGGATCTCGATCGGACACAATGGAGGTGGGCATACCATGAAGGCAAAAAATAGAATCGAGAAATATTTGGGCAATGGTGGAGGCTGTGTAAGGGTGGCCAAGGGAACAAAAATGAGCATACTTCGAAAGGTGATCCACTACCATGAGAATAATAGACTTACCACCATATTTAGGTAACCCTTCTATAAAATCCATGGAAATGTCAGTCCAAACCTGATCTGGAATGGGCAAGGGTTGAAGAGTACCCAGAGAACGTATCGTTTCACCTTTCATCCATTGGCAGGTATCACAAGCTATGACAAAATCATGGATATCTTGTTTCATACCTTTCTAGAAGAATGTGCGCTTGAGGCATTCATATGTTTTAAGAAATCTTGAATGGCCTGTAGAGGGAGCAGTATGTAGTTCCTTCATGAAGAGCTCATGGAGTGGGGATGTGCGAGGAAGAACAAGGCATTGGCGATAACGTAGGTCATGGCCATCCCAATTGTAGCCTAGGAATGAAGTAGGATCATCACGGAGCGAGGCCACCAAAGCTTTCAAATCTGCATCCTGAAGTACCTCCTATCGTAAGGAATCTATCCATTGAGGAACAGGTGAGGAAATGGCACATAACATACTGAGGGCCTCAAATTGGTGAGAGAGAGCATCAGCCACAAGATTCTCTTTGCCTTTTTTATAGGTGATATCGTAATCATATCCCATGAGTTTAGAAACCCATTTTTGTTGTTCTGGGGTAGCAACCCATTGTTCCAAGAAGTATTTGAGACTCTGATGGTCTGTTTTAATGGAGAAATGATGCCCAATGAGATATGGTCACCAATGGGTTACAACATGTAATATGGCCAACATCTCCTTGGCATATGTAGACTTTCCCAAGTTACGATCAGAGAGTGCCTTACTAGTGAAAGCCAAGGGTCTCCCTTCCTGCATCAACACTGCCCCGATGCCATGACCGAAAGCATCACTTTCAATGACAAAAGGCTTGGAAAAATTTGGCATGGCTAGAACTGGTGTTGTGGTCATAGCATGCTTCAATTCGAGGAAGGCTTGGTCAGTGGGCCCCGTCCAAGTAAAAGAGTCCTTCTTTAACATGGATGTGAGGGGGGTTACTATTTTACCATAATTACAAATAAATTTGTGGTAGTAACCTGTAAGCCCTAAGAATCCTCGAAGTCCCTTGAGAGTGCGAGGTTTTGGCTAGTCTTGAACTGCCTGAATCTTCTTGGGGTCGACCTTGATGCCCTCTTTGGAGATAATGTGTCCTAGATACTCCACTTCATTTAGACCAAAGGAACACTTGGACCGCTTAGCAAAAAGTTGATGTTGTGCCAACAATTGTAATGTTTGATCCACATGGATAAGGTGTTCTTCCCACGAGCGACTATAAACCAAGATATCATCAAAGAAAACCAGGATGAACTTCCACAGGAAAGGGTGAAAGATGTTGTTCATCAAGCTCTGAAATGTGGAAGGAGCATTTGTCAGACCAAATGGCATTACCAAGAACTCATAGTGATCTTCATGAGTACGAAATGCAGTTTTGGGGATATCCTCATCCTTGAGCCAGATTTGATGGTAGCCAGAATGAAGGTCTAACTTGGAGAAGTACATAGCTCCATGTAATTCATCCAATTCATCCACTATCGGAATGGGGAATTTATCCTTGATGGTAATTTTGTTGAGCTCACGGTAGTCTATACACAATCGCCATGAGCCATCCTTCTTGCGAACTAGTAAAACTGGAGAAGAGTAAGGGTTGGTACTCGGTCGAATGACACCAACTTTGAGCAATTCTTGTACCATCTGCTCAATTTCAGACTTGAGAGCATGAGGATACCGATACGGTCTGATGTTGGGTGGTGCATTACCTGGTAGTAGTGGAATAGCATGGTCATGTGAGCGACGAGGTAGTAGGGTAGTTGGTTCTAAAAAAACACCATTGTGCTTGGTAAGAACAAGTTGCAAATCTTCTGGAATTTGATCCACTATGGAAGTGCTTGGTTGAATTGAAAATATTTGTGCAATGACCCCATGGGATGACTTTTTCAACAATTTCTCCATACGATTGGAACTGACAATTTGGGAAGGGCCTATTTTGGCACCATGGAGGATGTGTGTTTTTCCATGCTGTGAAAACTGCATCCATAGTTCTGCAAAGTTCCAGTTGATAGTGCCCAAGGTGCTCAACCATTGGGATCCCAACACCATGTCACATCCTCCCAATTGGAGGGCAAACATGTCTTGCTTGAGTTCATAATCCCCCATATTTATTTTAACATTGCGACATTTACCTTTACAAGGTAAAGTGCCTCCATTTGCCACCATGACTTCAAAGGAATTGCATGTGTGTATATAGAAATTGGCCTGCTTAGCAACTCGGGGATCAATGAAGTTGTGTGTACTTCCTGAATCAATAAGAATAGTAAGGCGTTGGCCTTTGAAAAAACCCACAACTCTCATGGTTTGTGGAGTGGTAACCCCAACAAGAGCATGGATAAAAATTTTTGCTTCAGGGTCTTGGGTTTCCTCTTCCTGTTGAGTTGGTGCTTCAGCTGTGTCACTCTCCTCATCACTCTGGTCACTGCTATCGGGTTCCTCTGCATCTATTAAGAACAATATCTTATTTGCACATCTATGCCCCTTTACAAATTTTTCATCACAATTATAACATAGCCCTTGGATGCGATGCGCATCCATTTTAGTTGTAGTCAGTCGCTTAGGAGCAGGAGGTTTATTATCAGTATTATTTTGGAATCGAGGAGGAAAGGGAGGTCGAGCTTGAGAAAATTGCGGTGTCCACCATTGAGCTGAGAGTTTAGATTCAGCCAATCGGGCTAAACTGATAGCCTCCATCATGGTTTGTGGTTTAAACATCTTGACTTCAGCCTATAGATCATCTTTCAACCCACTCACGAAACAACTCATAAAAAATCCCTCATTCAAGCCCCTTGTCTTATTGGCCAATTTCTCAAATTGTGTCTGGTAATCATGAACTGTGGTAGTTTGTTTCAGCTTTTTCAATGCTCCTGTAAAGTCTTCATAGTCATTAGGGCCAAATCGGGTGAGTAGTTGGGACTCAAAGTCCTCCCAAGATAGATCAGGGGTAGTGGCTCGTAGCCATTGGAACCAATGTAAGGCTTCAAATTCTAAGTTGAAGGAAGCCATCTGAACCCGATGATATATAGGGACATTATGGAGTCTAAAGAATTGATCAACCCGACATAACCACCCATCGACATCCTTTCCACTGAACTTAGGAAAATCTAATTTAGGCATTTTGAAGGTCGGATCATGGTCATAGTGAGTGTCTTCGGTTCCCCTTCTTCGGTCTTCTGTTTCCCTTCTTCGACCTCGTTCAAAGTTTTTAGCTTGGTGTTCAGATGTGAGAGTACCTTGCAATTGTGTCTCCACCTCTGTAAGTTGTTTTTCTAAGCGGATTCTAGTGGTATCCTGATCTGTTCGAAGCTCTCGAATCTCTTCTCTTATGGTGTGGTTTGTAGTGGTCAAGTAGTCAAGGGCTTTTTGCATATCAACCAATAATGTGGCAATTTCTAACTCCTTTTGTCCATGAGTGTCGCTCGCCATTGTGGGCCCTCTTTTACTCAGTTACTAAAAATAGATGTGGGATTTTAGGAGTTACTATTTTTAGTAAGGGTCCAAAATTTAATTTGGGCAATGTGTTGCAACTCTGATTTTAGGATAGGGTCCACTTCGGTGGTTGTTTGATCTGAGCGCTCAATGAGGAGATATACTGAATTTCTTGACTTTTTGTGATCTCCTATTGGTTGCAAGTCGATGTGAAGGTAATTTCTTCCCCTTGGACTTAAAATTTCACCAGTGAGTCCTTGAGAGTCTTTGGTGTAGAATAATAAGTAGCTTCTATTCCCAAAAATTTGGATCAATTTGATTGACCGTTGAAAAGTTATGGCCTTAGCAAGAAAAATAAAAAATTACTATTTTTGGAAAATCGGTGCAAAATTTGACCAGGGGCTGCCAAGGACAATTTTGTTTGGAATAGAGTGTAGAATTATCTGCTAAATTTTGGAGTCAATCTGAGCTCTGTGTGAAGAGATATCCCTATTTTAATAAAATTTCATTTTTTTTTTGCTATGGTTGGTGTTGTCGATTTCTGATCTGGAGTTACAGTTCAAAATTTGGGACCTGGGATCAACTGTCTCTGACCTGTAGACTGCACCCTGACCACCCTATCACTATCCTGTTCCTTCCTCTATCACCTGTATTGCGGTTACTAACACGGTTCCTATCACTGACCCTAGGGATTCTCTGATATTGATAGTACTATTTCTGACACTAGAAGTCTATAATTCTGGACTGTTACAGAGGGTTGTTACTGTCGACCTGACTACCTCTGTTACTGACCAGACTATTTCTATCACTGTCTTGACTATTCTATTTTTGACCATAGGCTATTGCAGACACTTGCAAGATCTGTCCTGATTGTTGGTGCATGCAAGTTTGTTTTCTGTGATAAGGAATGCCTTCTTCGTATGCTCACTTTTGGGGTTGTGAATGCAGGTTAACATAATAGGGATGGTGTTGATTTGTAGGTGGAAGTTATGTTTTGTAGAACCAGGGTATGCTAAGCAAGGGAGTATGTAATACCCATAGGCCCTCTGTTATACCGTAGTGATGAACAATAGTGCTTGGACCAATATTTTAGGCCACTACCCAAGGAGGATTCCACACATACCCTTGAGCACACTATCTGCCTCTCTGACAATACGGGAGGGTGATCGTCCGGGATGTTGTGTCCCATGGACTATGGATAATACAAGGCCAAAAAGCTTCCTAATGGATAAAATTTTGTTTAAACCTAGATTGTCTCCCGATACACCCGAAGATGCGTGGGAGCTCAAGTCCGTGCGCGAGTGTTGTCTAAGGCCTGGGTATTGGAGCCTGATCGCCCCTCACTTCACTAGACGCTTTATGGGCTATCTAGCTTAGCCAATAACGACAGCTCCTTCATGATATTTTAAAACCCCCGGCACAGGGTTTCTAACCTACACAACTACTAAAACAGAGACTGTATTTTTTGTGTTTTCTGGATTTTTGGTCAAAAAAGGACTGTATTTTTTTTGGATTTTTTAATAAAGGAAAAATAGAAACGAAAAAACACACAAAAATTTATACCTAACAGATGGAATGGCTGGCAAAAATCATCTCAGTTGCAGCAGAACTCGGCCCTGGAAAGCGCTCTGATACCACTTGTTAGGATCTCACTATTAAAAATAAGCACACTCACACAAAATACTAGAAAATAACACAAATACATCAAATAACTCAATAACACTATGCAGAAATTAAATGCAGAAATGGAACAATCTCACAATAACACAGAATCGCAGGCCTCTTCGAGGGGGCAACCTCCTTCAATATTTCATTAGCTTGCAAAAATATGAATTCGTACATGGCTTCATATCTTTTAAAGAAAAACTTCATGCAACCCTACCTAAAGGCTCAAGAGTTGGCTTACATGCAAAATGCCACTCGAGCTAGAATCTCCTACCTACCATCGGTTACAATCTTGATAAAAAATGGTTACATGAGATGGTGCCACTTGGCTAGGAATACCACTTGCCACATACATTACAAAGTATTACAAAATAATATCATAATGGGATCCCCCACGTTGGAAGTGGGTCATTACATAAGTAAATGAGAATTACAAAATGGCGTTAGGATAGGATCCTAACATTTTTTTATCAAAAAGGTTTTACTCCTTGTAGGTCAATGGTATGTTGGATCACGTTCTTGTCATATCCCTTTAAATCCTGATAGCTCCATACAATAATGTCAGGGTACTCATAGCACAAGTTCTTAATGTCTTCCAATCAGTTTTGATCATAAAATTAACTATTTGCTCATCATTATCGAATACTTATCAATATATATTTTTGTCAGGGAATGAGGGTCTATAGATCACCTTGACAGTCTTGGGATTTCTAACTATTTGATCTGTAGGGGAATAATTCACGCCAAGAGAGATTAGAATATCTACGTGTTTGTTTTGCTCACAGGAAATATCCTGAATGTTCAAGGCTGTGAAAGATTCAAAAAAATCCCACACTTTTTTGTGATAGGATTTCAAGTAATGCTGCTTAGACACACATTTATTAGTGGTTTGGTTGACAATGAGTTCAGAGTCACCAAAAATTTGTAGCTGCTTGATGCCCAACTTTTCAACTTTCTTCATTCTAAGGCACAATGCTTCATATTCAACTGTATTATTTGTGCAACTCCAAGTCAACCTATAATAATAAGTCTTCTGTAATGTCGTAGGAGAGATCAGAACAATACTAGCTCCTACAACATTCTTACATCTAGAACCATCAAAATAAAGCTTCTATAACTGATCTGTGATAGGATCTGAGGAATCAGAGACTTATTCTTCAATTTGCTTTAGTTTAGTTATTGTATAACAACCAATGTTCGTTCCAATCATTGCATTAAAATTTGTGAGTGAGAAGTCATCTTCCAGGTAAAGTTCACAAAGCACTTCTTCCATCAAGTCAACCTCTTCTAATTATTCAATAATCATGTTAACTGCACCTAGATATTATTCTTCCTCCAACTTCTCAATATGAAAATTTGATGGATTTTCATTATATATGCAAATTTTCTTTCCTTTGAATGGAATATCCAAATGTGAATAGTCTAGGGAAAGGTATCCTCCCAATTTTGTTGTGAACTCCCTTGAAAGGCACATGCTAAAGTATGACTCGAGGTCAACCACTACTACTTCTTGGATGATCGTGATTTGTGGTATATTATGAAGGACAATAGGAATATCTTTGATTACTCCTACCATTTTGATCGGAGTCCCATCCAACTACAACACGCCTGGGCTACTTATTGTGTATTCCATCCCCATAAATTCATATACTACCTTTGGCATGACTGTAGTCGTAACAACGAATTCAATCATACAATTGTGTACAATCCACCCATCCATTTTGAGTGACAAATAAAACGGGGGTGGCCTATTTTTTCTAGTGGCTTAAGTTGGTAGTGCTTGCGTAAAAACTATTTGAGAAGTATTTTTATTTTGATCTTTAGCAGTCTTCAAAGACTCTTGTAGGAGGTCAACTTGCCCAGGCAGTTGTAGTGCATCATATAGACTCACCTTCGTGGGTATATTCTTCATTTATTCCACAATATTATAGTTTGATATGGTCAAATACTTCTCTTCTGTAACCCGCTCGTACTTGTCTTGGTACAACTGAGTAGCTTCTACCCTTTGTATCTTTGTCAACGGTCGGTACTTGAGTCACTCCTTGACCTACTCTTTCATTTCATTCTATGTTTGAGTAGTTTATACAGGTTGTGAGGTTGATGCCTTAGTTTGTGCCTTTTCTTGAGCTTGCTTAGGCAGTAAATATTTTAACTTAACAAAATCTTGCTCCTTAGTCATTACACCAGGAACTTTCGTTGGAGGTTGCCCTTTTTCATTTTGCACTTTTGGTTCCGCAGGCACCTTCAAGAGTTCCAGCTCAACTAGATCTACAGTTACTGGCTTCTTTTTGGATATCATAAGGACTAAAACTTGCTCCAAATATGGCATCATAAAATTATGATCAGCCTCCCTGATCATGTTGATGTGTCCACCAGATGAACTTTCTGTAAGCATTTGCACATTTCATATGCACCATGCAGGTTTCTTCTCCATGAATATCGTTGCACGTTGAACACTAGTATACCTTTTTTGTCATGCTGGTTTCCTCATTTTCTAGCATCGTTGTGTTCTTCTCAGGGCCTCTACTAGTAGATGCTTGCTCTCGAGTAATCGGTGGAGTTTGAAATCTCCTCGACCAAAATTCAGCCTCAACTTGCTTCTTTCTCACTATCGTAAGCTCATTTTATATTGTCCTTAAGGCTAAGTTATTAGATTTCAACTCCTATAACAGTGTCATGAAAGGATTAGGGTTAGATGATGTAGGGGGCAATAGAAAAGGTAGAGGTATTGGTGGCATGGGAAATGGTAATGGGACCGATGTCACTGACAATGTTGGAAAAGGGATGGATGTTGACAATTATGGTACTGACTGAACGGACAACTACAAAAGCTTAGAGTCAGATGTTGTGGGACAAGGATTGGAGAAACTTGAGGTGGGCCTGAGCTACTTGAGGGTACTAGGTACATGGAAGGCATGGGTTGAAAAAACACACTCGAATACAAATGTTGCGATAAGTCAGGGAAAATAGGCATCATCATTTTTGGAGGAAGCTTACCTATGGCAATCAAGTCAAATTAAAATTTTTGGGATTGCGTTCATATTGGTTTTTCGAACAACCATACCAATATCAGTGTTAAATGCCCTAAGGTAATAGAATGTGGCTTGTTCATGCATGGGCCATAAACCATCATGAACTCTTTACTAGCTTTGAGGGAACTTGGCATTGAAATCAACAATATCCTCCTACAAATGTCTTTGAATCATTATGAATTGGTGTAACAAGGAGTATGGGTCAACCTGTTAATAGAAATTTTTATTAACAACTCTGCCAACTGATCCCATGAGGTAATTATGCCAGGTTGCAACGATCAGTACCAATACAACAACTTTCCTCTCAGTGACAATACCAACAACTTTACCATTACATCTTCATCTGTTATTCCATGGATCATAGCTAGAGAAGCTACATCCTGAATATGTTCATAGGTCATTTTACTAGTGCCATCATAGATCCGCAAAGCCTTCAAAGCTACTTGGGACACTAGATTTTGTTCTTATAATTTTAAGGCCCCTGAGCTATTCTATGCTAGGAACTACCTTGGTGGCTATGGCTACTGAAGTGATGGATTTTAGGCCATGTGAACTAGTGTATGAGATGGAGCTTGAGGAATGCTAGTACTAATTAGGCTTGTGGGAGCAAAAAATACATAGGCTAGTTGTGAGGATGTGGCAGATGATATATGGGATGTATGAAATTATGAATATGTATGACATAGAGTGGCTAATTGAGGGTGCTCTACTAGCATTTGAATATCAAGTTTGTAGAACTCAATTTGATGATCTGAATTTTTGGCCTTCGATCTTGTATTCATGAGACACAACTTTCGTTGCCCTCACATTCGGAGGTTTCTGGGTATATTCGAGTTGCCATATGTTCTAACTATACAGCACGAAGGTGAACATCAAACCTTAATATTGTTGAAAGTGGAACTTTCGAGGTCCCACCGGGTATGCCAAAAACTATTGGTCAAATATCTGCCTAATCAACAAAACTACATTTATGTGCCCTAGACATGACCAACATTGAATGGCCAGAGGAAATAAATTTCCTCCGTGCCAATCTCTATAGAGGGCTAGCTCCCAAGAAAAATGCTACACTAGTTGAAGACTAGAGTTGCAGGAAAGAAATTAGAAATTGTAGAAAGAAATGGGAAATATGGCCACAGGTCGAAGGTGTAGGATTTGTTAGAGTTACTATAGTAATTCTATATTACTTTATTTATGTTGTTAGGGTAGTTAGTTAACTACCTAGGTTAGTTATGCTATAGTTAGCGTATATAATATTGAGTCTATATTATTATTTTATTTTAGATCTAAGTTGTTGATTAGATCCTATGATTACGAGCTAATCTGGGCTCTACAATGTATTATTTATACTGGTTCTAATCAATGGAATGTTGTTCATTTTCTTTTACATGGCATCAGAGCCTGGCTGGAGATTGAAAAAAAAAATCGCTAAAGAACTGATGGAAGCAGCATGGCTAGAGATTGAGAAAACAAAAATTTCTGCCATTGGAGACCTGCAGAGTAGCGGACGCTGGACTTTTGTTTTTTTAAAAACACTCCGAGGCTGGACTGGAGCCTGCACAGCAGCAGAGGCTGGATTTAAAAAAAAAAAAAAAAAAAATTCAATGACTGGACTGGAGCTTGCACAGCAGCAGAGGCTGGCTTGGAGTCCATCACCCTGCGTAGCCCCCACTCCCGCACGCCACAACCACCCCCCCCCCTCGCGTGCTGCCTGCGGTGCGACCATCGTGCAACTCCTGCACGACGTCGCGGTCCCTCCACCCCCGCCGCGTGACTCGCGCTCGAAGTTATGGACCACCCCCCCCCACGCACGTCGCGTGACCCCCGTGCAACATTGCATCTCTCCCCTCCCTGTCGTCGCTGCAGCAGAGGCAGTCGTGGCCTCCCCCTGTTGCCTACAGCAGTAGCAGCCATGACCTCCCCCTGCCGCCTGCAGCAGTAGCAACTGTGGCCCACTGTCGCCGCCAATAGCAGCGGAGGAACTCACGGCCATGCGATCGTGAGGCGGACTGGCCCAATAGGACCCTCCTCAAATAGGAGGGGGTTCCTGATCCTGTCGAATCAGCCCGCTAGTCCACCTAGTGGTGGACTGTGTGGTAAGGCTCAGGGAGCCTTCAGGTCGCGGGTTCCAATCCCGCAGACCCCCCCCCGCTTGAAAAAAATAGGTAAAATTTTTTTATAAAGTTTTTTTTAATTATTATGTTTTTTAGTTAAATTAAAATTTTTTGATTTTAATTTATTTTACATAGTTTTAAAACTATATAAATTAAAATTTGATTTTAATTTATTTTTTAATAGTTTTTTCAACTATATAAATTAAAATTATTATTATTTTTTAACTTTAAAACTATATAATAATTATAAAAATGCTTTGTTAAAAGATTTTTTTTAAGGGGGGGTATTTTTTTTCAAAAATCAAAGGGGGAAAGTCAGTAATTTTTTAAAAAGCAAATTTGGCATTATTGTAAAGGTGCATTTTCGGCTGCGCCGACACCTAGTGGGTCATTCCTATGGGCACTTTTATGTTGTAGGTTGCATTTTTTTCTATTTTGCACTACTTCATTAAAATTTAAAAAAAATCAAATTCACTCCCTAAGTCCCCGGAATAATTAAAACCCATCCATGTAATTTATTGCACTGCAGCGTTCGGTATTTGTGATACCTCTGGCCAGCACTTACAGGTAAAGCTGTCGTGATTGCGCTACTGTATCCGCTACCTAATATAGCTGCTAAAACAACGTCTGATCTTGTTATCTATAAATCGTCGAGAAGAGATAAGTTTACCATTTTGCATTTTTTACTCCATCCATTACCCTAATAGTTCTTGTGTTTAGGCGTAAATCCTAACGAAAGTTCTGAAATCCAAAGTGTTTAGGGGAAGTTACACCCCACGCATGAGGATTGCAGAATTTCTATGGTAGGTGCCATAAACAAGACTATTCCCTTTTAGTACTGCTTAAGTACCACGTATCGTATGATCTCTAAAAATTACCTATAGTTTCCCTCACGTAAGGGCGGGTGATTTTTTTTTATCTTTCTAAATACCTATAGTTTCTCTCACGTAAGGGCGGGTATTTTGTATGGTATAACGGCCTAGCAAAAGGTATATCGAAAGGGGGACCAATTGGTGTTATAAGGAACCTTCACCATGTCTACAAAATTAATGACTGATTCTCATCAGTTGTTGAAAGGTCCTAATTACACACCATGGAAAAACAAGATGAAGGCAATCCTAGTCATGGATGACTTATGGAATGTTGTATCTGGAGCAACAACAAGACCTTCATCTACTGCTGGTACTACAGCTCCATCTACTGCTCCAAAATATTTTGACAAGACAAACATCAAAGCAAAAGTGCTCATTTTGCTTGCTGTGTCTGATGAAGTTCAACCCCATATTGCTGACTGTGAACATAGTAAAGAGGTATGGGATGCCCTTAATACTATATATGAGGGAAAGAATGATTCCACTATTCTATTTCTTCAATCTCAATTACATAGTCTAAGCATGAAGCAGGGGGAGACAGCTTGAATTTTTTTCTTTGCAAAGTGTCTGAATTGAAAGCAAAGTTGAATTCTTTAGGAGAACTAGTTGATGACAAGCTCCTTACCTCAATTGTATTGAGAGATTTACCTGATTCTTATCGGGTGTTGATCACTTCCCTTCAGGTATCACAATAGAAAGTTACTTTTGTAGAATTGGTTAATATGCTTCAAGAGGGGGAGGCACGCCAACTACAGCGAGATGATTCTTCTAACACTACCCTCTACATCAACAGGAAAGGGCAGAACCAGAAGAAGGGTAATTTTTAGAAGGGAGGAAATTCACAAAAGGAGGAGGAATTCACAAAAGGAACAAACCACAAAATAACAAACAACAACTGAATGTTGTTGTTGAATAATCTGACACAGATTCTGAGAGAGCCCACAAAGTTCTCATGACTACCACAGTATCCAAGCAGACGGATCCTATCTGGTATGTGGATTTTGGATCCAGTAAGCACATGACTGGTGACAAATCTTGGTTTGAGTCTTTTGAGGCTAAAGAGGGCAAACCTGTCACTATTGCTGATGATAAAACCTACAAGGTTAAGGGAGAAGGTTCTATTTTAGTCACTCTTCCTGATGGCAAGTGTCATATTGACAAAGTTCTCTATGTTCCAAGATTGGCAAACAATTTGTTGTCAGTCACACAAATTCTGGACAAAGATATGGTTGTGAACTTTAGTGTTGAGGGAGGCAAGAAGTGTTGTTCTATTACTAGGAGGGGTAATAACATTGCAACCGCTTCATATAAGCATGGCTTATTTGCCTTAGATGCTATCTCTACTCCACATGTAGCCATGACAATCTCTACAAAGGAGGCAACTTCCCTATGGCACAAGAGATATGGACATTTGATTTATGGTTACTTACTTGAGTTAAGTAAGTATGAAATGGTAAAAGGTCTTCCTTCCATTTCTACCACTTTATCGGTTTGCTCTGACTGCTTGGCAGGAAAGCAGCATAGAGTGCCTTTTGAAATGAGCTCTACAAGAGCAAAGAAACCTCTGGAGTTGATTCACACCGATCTGTGCGGTCCCTTAACTCCCAATAGTTGTGGGGGTAAGAGGTATTTTTAGTTATTCGTGGATGATTACTCACGAAATATGTGGGTATTCTTCCTTCAACTGAAATCTGAAGCATTTGGCTTATTTCAGCAATTCAAGAAATCTGTTGAAAAGGAGTCAGGGACTTCTATAAAGACCCTCCACTCAGATCGAGGGGAGGAGTTCACCTCTAAATAATTATCTGATTTCTTGAAAGAAAATGGAATCACACAACAGTTAACTATTGCTTATACTCCTCAACAAAATGGAGTTGCTGAAAGGAGGAATCGTTCCATCATGGAAATGGTTCGTTGCATGCTCACAGGAGCTAGTCTTGAGCAACTATATTGGGCAGAAGCTATCACCATAATAGTATATCTATTGAATAGGGCACCCACAAAGGCTCTACAAGGAATGACTCCACAGGAATCATGGAGTGGTAGGAAACCCTCCATTTATCATCTACGCATTTTTGGATGTAAAGCTTTCATGCACATACCAAAAGAGAAAAGGAAGGAGCTAGATGAGAAGACATTAAAGTGTATTCTTCTTGGGTATGACGAGCACTCTAAGGGTTGTCATTTGATTGATCCCTTGACCAAGAAGATACACATTAGTAGAGATGTATTTTTTGATGAGGCTTTCACATTAGAAAACACATCAGATGTATACCTAGACCTTGTGGAAACTAAGGTTGATAAATCTCCTTCATCAAAGGTTGGAGGTCCGTCTTCATCTTCTTCAATATCTCAGAAGAAGAATCCAAAGTGGTATACAAATACAATAAAATAATCTAAGCTATCCACTCCACCAGATTTGACATTGGATAGGCCTCATACTCGCAGCATGGCTCGACAGGAGAAAGCTGCAATAGAGAATACTAGGGTTGATGATCTGTGTCAATATTTTGAGGAACTTTCTGTAGATCCAGAGATAAATACATAAGATATGGATATTGATAATTATAGGGTGTTTATGTCTTCCATAGATGATCTTGAACCCGCATCAGTGCAAGATGCTCTTGGTGAGCCTCGGTGGAAGGCCGCTATGGATGCAGAGTATAAGTCTTTGATGAAAAACAAAACTTGGAAGATTGTCGATCTGCCATACGAAAAGAAGCCCATAGGCTGCAAATGGGTGTATAAAGTTAAGTATAAGGCATATGGGACAATAGATAAGCATAAGGCCCAAATTGTTGCAAAGGGCTATGCTCAAAGAGAAGGCATTGACTACGAGGAAACTTTTATACCTACCACTCGGATGACAACCATTCGAGTTCTTTGTGCCATGGCAGCACAATATGGGTGGAAAGTACACCAAATGGATGTCAAGAGTGCTTTTCTAAATGGTGATCTCCAAGAAGAAGTCTACATGACTCAACCGGAAGGATTTGAAGTGGAAGACCAACAGCAGAAAGTTTACAAATTGGTAAAATCCTTATATGGTTTGAAACAGGCCCCTCGAGCTTGGTATATAAAAATGGATAATCACCTTCTACAGCATGGATTTAAGAGATGTCCGTCAGATGTAAGCCTCTATTTTAAGAAACAAGGTTCTAAAATAGTGTTGCTTGTACTCTATGTTGACGATCTGCTCATTACAGGGAGTTCAGAAACTATGATTTCTATTGTCAAAAGAGACTTGTGTCAATCTTTTGAGATGTTAGATCTTGGACTTCTCCATTATTTTCTTGGTCTGGAAGTCAGCCAGAAGGAGCACTACATCAAAGTGTCTCAAAAAAAATATGCCAAGACCCTATTGGAAAAATATTGCATGACTGATTGCAAGCCAATGTCAACTTCGATGGAAACAAAAATTCGGCTTATCACGATATGATGATTCACCTCAGGTAGATGGTACTCTCTATCGACAGTTGATTGGGAGTCTCATATATCTGACCAACACTAGGCCAGATATCGTATTTACTATCAACTATCTTTTGAGGTTCATGCAGGAGCCTAAGACTACACACTGGAAAGCAGCAAAGCACGTTCTTCACTATGTCCGTGGCACAATGGAATATGGCCTAGAATATAAGAGGAACAACAAATTCTTCTTACAGGGATACACAGACTTCGACTATGCCGGATCATATGATGATCATAAATCAACTTTAGGATATTTGTTTCATCTTGGATCTGGTCTTGTCTCTTGGCACAGCAAGAAGCAACAGGTGGTTGCTATTTCATCAACAGAGGCAGAATATCGCATCGCACGTGAAGCTATGTGCGAAGTGATATGGTTGCGTCGCATCCTAACAAGTATGGGTCTTCCATCAAAATCTCCAATACACTTGTTCTGCGACAACATGGGTGTTTTGAATCTTGTCAAGAATCTAGTACATCATGAAAGAACCAAGAACATTGACACACAATGTCACTTCATTCGAGACGAAGTTCCAAGGCACCGAATTCAGCTTCAGTACATTCCCACAAATGCTCAAGTTGCAGATATTTTCACTAAGGCACTTGCACGTGTCAAATTTGAATTGTTTCACAACTCTCTTTGTATTACCAAATGATGTAATCAGGGGGGATATTAGTAGTTCTTAAATTACATAAAGAATGTAACAAGGGGGGATGTTAGAGTTACTATAGTAATTCTATATTACTTTATTTATGTTGTTAGGGTAGTTAGTTAACTACCTAGGTTAGTTACGCTATAGTTAGCGTATATAATATTGAGTCTATATTATTATTTTATTTTAGATCTAAGTTGTTGATTAGATCCTATGATTACGAGCTAATCTGGGCTCTACAATGTATTATTTATACTGGTTCTAATCAATGGAATGTTTTTCATTTTCTTTTACAGGATTTGGGGTAGACTAACAGCAGGAAATTCACCCAAGCATGAAATAACATATAACAAAAGAGAAGCAGTAGAATTTACTTATAAACTTGCAATAAAAACCTTCAAAATAACACTCCAGCACTCACTCCTTCATTAGCAATATTTAAATTCAAATACAAAATTTTGAACTTCACAGCAAATTAGGAACATGAATGTAAAATAGAAGTGCACGAATACAGAAGGAAATTGCACAGAAGATCACTTGCAAATTCAAAAACTTGGTGTCTTCTATTGATGCAAATAACTTGGAGATTTTTTTTGCAAAGTATCTAACCTCCTTTTACAATAAGAATTCAGTAGTATTTATAGAGGATTTCGCCTATTTCATTAAATATACATGAATACAAAATGATCGCAGATCAGGAACCATAGTGAGGAAATCCCTCCTTGGAAATATTGAAAATTCATTCTCGAAACAACGATCTATATTTCAAGGAAATATTCTCAAGAAATTAGCATCTTAAGACATTGGTGCATAGAAAATTAAGAAACATTTAATTCTTTGAAATCATACTCTCGCTTTGGAAATCATGAAAATCCTCCTATGCTTTTAACGACTCTCTTCTTCACTCAGGATTCACAATTTGAGTTACTTGTTGTCACCATTATTTAATACTTATCAAAACCTGTTCTAGGTATCTTTGAAATTTGAGTCATCAAAGAATACGCTTTTGATTGATGACCATAGTGAAACCATTCTTCTCATTTTAGGGAAAAATCATTAATAGTTGAATATTTTAATCAGGTTTGTGTCGTCTCTTTTAAAAACCACATTCATCCTCAAAAATATCGACAAAGATAATCACCTTCCTATTGGGGTGACTACAATTTTGATTTGTCAATGCCATATCATCTCAGATGCATTTTTCCAAATTTGCTTTACCGACATGTGCGCGCATGATTTCATTCTTAGGAACACTTTCGCCCATGGGAGAGGCAAACATGTTGTTCACCCCTCGACCAGGGTGAATGCAATGACACTTGTTTTTGGAGTGCATTCACCTATGGGAGAGGTGAACAGAATGTTCACCCCTTGACCAAGGTGAACGCGTCGTTGACCATTTTGTCATGTGTGCAACTTTTTCATTATGTTCGCCCCAAGGAGGGGCGAACTGAGATGTCACCCCAACTTTGGGGCGCACACTTCCTTTCATCGAAACAATTTTGAGCAGGCTTTTTCCAATCCTTCTAAAAAGGTGTTCACCCCAAAGTGGGGTGAACAGGGCTTTCGCCCCATCTTTGGGGTGAACACATCTTTCATATCTTATCCTTTTCAAATATTTTGGTCCTTCACCATTTTTATTTTCTTAATGTTTCTTTCCTTTTATTTTTGATGCAGTGTACAGGGCCGAAGGCGTCTCCAACTCTCAGTGTTTTCGAACGTTGCAAATTTGAATTTTTAATGAAGTTCCCAATTTGTTTTTTCCCGTTAAACATTCATCACTTCCAAGAAAAAAAATGATACATATGCAAATAGAAAAGTAACATATAAAATCGATCCACAATGATATTTTTAGAATAAATATCATCGTATTACCATCAAAATGCTCCATAAATATAAAACAAAAATCCCAATGTGGCAAAGTACAAAACTACCAACAAATTGATATATCACCCTCTATAGCACTAAAGTCATACAAATCATAATCTATAGCAACGAAGCATTGTGAATCGCACTCCATAGCGTTGAAACATTACAAATTACCCTTTGTAGTGTTGAAGTGCTACGTGTGAGATTCATTATTATATTGAGACAAAGATACAAGACCTAAGATCTAGGTGAAGAAAGCAAGTTACATAAGCAATAATAAACTTATTCTAGTATAGAAGGCAAAAATATATAGAATTACAACTAAAAGCTTCATTCAATCTCACATTCTTCCATTAAACATTATACATATTTATAGGTAAGCATTCAACCTTGCAAGAGAAGAAGAGATAAGGCCAAATTAAATGTTGGAAGCAAAGATAAGGCCAAATTAAATGTTTTTTTTTTTTTTTTCGTTTTTTTTTTTTTTTTGAATTTACATGGTGGAATCGGTAGCCACCACGAATCCGAGGCAGGCTGTCCAGATTTTTATGACCGCCACAGTATTCTGTGTTGTCTACCCCAAAAGCCGCCACATAGATCTTCACGTAGTCCGCCCCTATAACCACCATGCCACAATCATTTTAAACCTTTTACGCCGTTGAAAGCACCAGGAAAGGGACAAGCGTTCAGTCCGGCGAGGCCCGAGATTTGAACCTTGGACCTTCGCCCCCCTTGTGGGAAGGCCAAATTAAATGTTGGAAGCATAGAAAAGGCTTAATTAAATATTGGAAGCAGAGATAATACTGAATTAAATATTAGAAGCAGAGATAAGGCCGAATTAAATATTGAAAGCCATCTAGAAGGTGCTCCATTAAATGGCCTATTTAATTTGCATGTGCTTGCCAACAATGCTATGCATCATGTGCATCTATAAGCAAACACCTACCTAAGCAAGTTTATCCTAAGTGCTAGGATAACTAATACATAAAATATTAAAATGCACTACCACCCCCCATAAGCATAACTTAGGTGGGTATGGATAGATGGGTCCCGAAAAATGAGTAGCCACATTAGGTACCCATGTACATAAGCAAAAAAAAAGAGAAAATTCGTAGAAAAAATTCCCTCCCAAAAAATAATATCTATAACTTGCTCTTATGTAGAACAATATTGCAAATCAAGAACCTGCTCCTAGATGTCAGGTAAAGGTTTTAGTATAGTCGATACCTTTTTCCACAAGCCATGTTTTGAACTTATCAACAGTTCCATCAACAACATGTTTGTTTTGTTTGATAGATACACTTGAATATCACTATTTTTCTTTTTTTAGGAAGGGGGTTGAGATCCCATGTATAATTTAGGAATTGTATTCTTTCTCCTTTTTTTCAAGCCTTTGGTATTTCTTGGGCCAGACCTGCTACCATTGTTGAAATTTTTGACCAATGGCCAAGTCCTTTCATAAGCCCTAGACTTAGGTTCATGTGGAAGGTCTGTCTTCACCACTTTCTCTGGCAGGTGTGGTTAGAGCGTAATCATAGAGCTTTTCATGAGTCCAGCCATGATCCCCCCACTATCATTTCTAGGATCCTCACCTTTGCCAAAGAAAACGCTAGTCTTATTTCCCCTGAAGCCCATGTTTCACCTCATAATGAAACCCAGATTGCTCAATATTTAAAATTAACCTTGATGGAAGACCCTGCTCCTAACAAACCCAATCCTAGAATAGGTGTCAAGTGGTCTGCACCTCCGGTTGGTTGGCTCAAATTCAATTTCAACGGGCCTGCAAAGGATAACCTGAGCAAAGCAAGGGCAGGTGGAATAGTCAGAGACCACGAAGGAAGAATGGTCAGGGCTTTTTTTGAGCAGCTAGGGATAAGGACAAATAACGAGGTAGAGGTGAGAGCATTGTGGAGAGGTCTCCAATTGGCTCAGGAGATAGAGGGTAAACTAATTATTGAAGGTGACTCAATGCACATTATAAACCTCCTAAGTAATGAGAAAAATCTCCCATGGTGAATCAAAACTATCATGGAAGAGGTAAGGATATTTTATCAGGCTAGGAGAGAAAGAATGGCCCATCACATGTTTCGGGAGGCCAACAAAGCAGCAGACAGGTTGGCTAACATAGGAGTGGATGTTGACGGGCTTGTCACTTGGGATCATGGGGCTCCAAGTGACGTGGATGAAATTATCCAATCTGATTGCCAAGAATGACAGATTCGTGGACCTGGAGAGGAAGGAGCAAAGTCACGAAGTTTAAAAAAATTCCAACAAATTTTCAAAATTTTTTCGTAAGCAAAGGTGCAAGAATATGTGGTTTTCATTTGGAAATAATGCCCTGTCTACTCTCTATGATTTTCTCCTTTCGGAAGTAATTTTGGTGTTATCTGTGTTAAGGATAAAGATCTTTTTTTTTTTGGTTTGAAATATGCAATAGTTATGTTTATTGTCATGATTAGAAGATTGGATATATGTTCAATAGTTGGGTATAACTGTTCGAAGCTTCTTTTTGCTGGTAATATATGTAAAAGGTTGTATGCCCTCTCGGCTGTTAGTTTTATGAAAGACAATAGTATCGGTGGACGGTGGACAAACTGTCCTCAGTAAGGATATAGTCTTTATTAGCATTATGATGAATGTTGTAATAGGTTTTGGGTCAACCTCTGAAACCCGGTTTTAATGATATAGTCCCTTAATTACCAAAAAAAAATAGAGAAACCCCATAGAATTACTCAATAAAGAAACCCCCAACAATAATATTTGACACTTTATAAATAGTGCAATTACAATTTGTGACCAAATTTTCAACAAATGGATGAACTTGAAAATATTGGCCTGATACAATAACTACAACAAAGAAATTTTTGGAGTGTGATACTTGAGAAAAAGTGAATAGAGATCTAGAAAGGGTAATATGTGGAAACCCTTAAGGAGGCTAGATCTCTAGCACCCAAGATGAGGGATCTGGTAAAGATTGAGCATAATATTTTTAGAAGACCAAATCTAAATATGAAATACTATTTTTTTAATCCTAGTTATTTTGGAAAAATAGTAAAAAATAGAATATAAAATACTATTCTTTTAATCACTATTATTTTGAAAAAAAAATTGTAAAAAAAAATAGAATATGAAATACTATTTTTTTTAATCCCAGTTATTCTTAAAAAAGAGAGTAAAAAATAGAATATAAAATACTATTTTTTAATCATTGTTATTCTAAAAAAATTGTAAAAGAAATATAATATGCAGTATTTTTTTTATTTAATCCTAGTTATTTTAGGAAAAAATAGTAAAAATAGAATATAAAATACCTTTTTATTTAAATCATTGTTATTCTAAAAAAAATAGTTAAAAAACAGATCTAAGATGGCTTCGAGATCTGTGGTAGTCACGAAGTCTGCAACTGGAAAGTGTGCACTGTGGGCTGCCTCCAAGTTTGTAAAAAACCTTTTCTATAAAAAATAATAAACTTCAAATTTGAATAAAGTTTTCAAAGAGAGTAATCCATGAAACCTATGATGACCCAACTAGAAATGAACAAGCTCCTTCTCTCTCTCAATATCTGATACCATGTGAGATTCGTCTATAGATTGAGACAAAGATACAAGACCTAAGATCTAGGTGAAGGAAGCAAGTTACATAAGCAATAATAAACTTATTCTAGTATAGAAGGCAAAAATATACAAAATTACAATTGAAAGCTTCATTCAATCTCACATACTTCCATTAAACATTAAACATATTTATAAGCAAGCATTCGACCTTGCAAGAGAAGAAGAAATAGGTTAAATAAATGTTGGAAGCAGAGATAAGGCCAAATTAAATTCTGAAAGCAGATACAAGGCTGAATTAAATGTTGAAAGCAGATATATAAGGCCAAATTAAATTTTTGAAGCCATTTAGAAGATGTTCTATTAAATGGCCTATTTAATTTGCATGTGCTTGCCAACAAAGTTATGCATCATGCACAACTATAAGCAAACACCTACCTAATCAAACTTATCCTAAGTGCTAGGATAACTAAAGCATAAAATATAAAAATGCACCCACTATGAATCACCCTCCATAGCATCGAATCATTGTGAATCACTATCTAAAGCACTGAGAATCAAGAAGAAGCATTGAGAAGCACTAGGAAACATAAAAAACATAAAGAAATTGCTAGGAATTATAACAACCCTCCAAAAACCTATTTTATTATACGCCTAATTTGTTTGTAAATATGAGATACTACTAATGTATCTTTGGATGTAGGAGATATGTATTGTTACTGGTAGGGCAATGTAAAGGAAGGAGGTCTCCTCAATGGGCATAAGGTTTATTTTTATGTAAGGTAAGTCAAGGGAAATGATGAGCGATGGTGTATTTGTCAGTTGATAGAGGTAAAGAACCCTATAGGCAATGCATTCGCCAGTAGTCCATGTAGAATGCATATAATGTAGTTGCATCTGTAGGAGTGTTTGATGTTTGATGATTTGTGAATTTGTGATGTTTGTTGGCAATGAAAATGCTTAAATGCATGGGAGCCATAGTTTAAAATATTGGTTGACAATGAAAATACTTAAATGCATGGGAGACATAGTTTAAAATTAATGGGATAAATATGGAATAAATATATGATTAATATTGTTCTAAATTCTGAAAGGAAAATGTGTATTTTTGAGAAATTTATTTATTTAAAATTATATATATATATATATATATATATATATATATATATATATAATTAAATTAATAAACATCAATATATGAGTGTATTGAAAACAAATAATATTTAATGTTTTATTGTTGCTTTTGAGACAAGGTAAATAAAGTAATTTAAGAAATTGTATATTAAAATATAATAACAATAATAACACGGTTGTTATGGAATATTTATTTGCATTCTTTATTATGGAAATATTGCTTTACATTCTTTGAATGGGGTAGTTAAGGAATTTTCGTAATTTTGGAGATTATTATTGTGATGGCTTTTTTAAATGTGGAAGAAGTGGATACCACTTGGCACATTTAGAATAGATGGGTTTCAAAAAAAACACCAATTTTTCCATGCGAAGGAGGAGGAACCATCTTCTATATTGGAGGAAATAAGTGAAGGAGAAGGTATATGGCGATCGGTATGGTTGCAGGAGCACGTAGTGAATGCAACGAAGGAAAAGGACTTAGGAAGGCAAGAAGTGTAGATAGTGCTAATCAGTATGTCAAAATGGCTCAATCTATAGAATAAAATGGGGTTAATGGGAAAAGTGGAATTGTTCAATGGATTACTTGATTTTGTCCTGTGTAAGGAATTAGTTGATTTTCGTTTGGTGTGTTGAAATGGAAGTGAATACTTTCAGTGCATGTGTGGAAATTAATATGTAATGCATATTTGTGAATTTAGTTGAAATTTCTTGGTAAAACTATTGATAAGATAAATATTTCCAAGTATGTATGGAATAGGATGCATGCTATAGATAGGAATTGTTGAAAAATAACAATAAAATATTGTTGTTGTGAATCTATGATGAATGAGCTTTTCGTTTTGCCTTTGTGTGCTATGTTGGAAATTTTATGTAACATTTACATGTTTTAAAATCTCATGGTGTATGATGGCTTTTGAGTGACTGCACCTTTGTGTGCTATGTTGGAAATTTTATGTGACTCTTGCATGTTTTTTTTTTTTGGTAAATAAAATTCTTCATTAATTACCGGGTTTTGCAGGTTAACCCAAAACCTATTACAATATCCAACCTTCTGCTGAGATTGTAGATCCTAGTCATCCTTGAAACTTTAAAAGTATTGCATGTTTTTTTAAAGCTATGTTGTATAATGGCTTTTGAGTGTCTGCATGTTGTGTTGGAAAATAAAATTATGTATGCATGCTAGGATAGCTGCATGTCAAGTTAGAATGGCCACTCTGATTCCTTGAGATATTATCAAAAAATCCATACCAGGACTGAAGATCTGTGGAGAAAAAAATATAACCAGAGTATTTGACTTGCCAATGGAAGCATTAGTCTACACCTGAATGTCAAAACTAATACTGGAAATACTTTGTTGTAAATTGTCGATATTTAAGAGATTCACTCTTATGAAGTTTGATTTAATAGAAATTCAATTCAAATACTGAGAGATTAAATAATTATATATTAAAAAATGTAGTCCAGGAAGAGTTGCATGCTAGCAGACTGTGAAACTTCAGATGTAGTGAATCAATTCAGTCTTATATTTGATGTATATTGAAGAATAGACCTGCGTTTGGGGTGAAATACTTGTGTCTTTTATAAATGTTGTACTAAGTTGATAAATCCTTTGATATGCGGAATAGTTATTGGATTAAAAGTTTTTTAAAGTTTTTCTTTTTCATATGGTGTCTGTCGATTCAAATGTTTTTAAAATAAATCTGCATGTGTTCATAAAGCAATTGAATATAGATGATATTTTCATTGGAAAACGTAGATCTGATGAGTTGCCAAAGAAAATTCCAGTTATAAGCATAATTTACCTATAAGACTATATGTTGGTATAATGGTTGACGTAAAGCTTTTCAAATAATTTTTACAATCTCAAATTAAGTTTTAACATGAACCAACAAATGTGCATAGTAAGAACCGCCTGTTCGGTTACTAGATAGGAAGAATATGCCCTAAAATAAAAATATTTAGCAAACCAAACTAGGATGGACAGATAATTAGAGTGCTAGTAGAGCTTTTACGACAGTTCAAGAAGACCATCATCCATACAGAGATAAACCAAACATGAGTTTAGAGTAAAATGTATGTTATAATATCATTTAGTTAAAATCCACCAATCAAGTCTAAGATTAGAGGAATTGTATGGGGAAATTTTGGATAAAATAATAAAAATATTTTACCAAACAAACGATGGCAGTATAGCTTTCAAAAATTGACGAGTCAGCGAAAACTCAAATCTAGAACATGTTTACTTAGAAGACTTGACACTATAATGTTTATTTGTTTATAAAAGGAATTAAATAGAAATGAAAACAATATTAACATTAAATTTTAAAGTGTAGGAGTGTAATCTTGGGATCATTTTAAATTAAGCATGTATGGTTGTATGATAGTGTAATTTTGAGATTATTTAAATAAAACCTGCATAATGGGTAGGTAAATCAATGTGAGTTTACCCATAGGAAATGCAGAGCGGTATTATTTCAGATCTTATATTTAAAGAGAAATAGACCATATACTAAAATAATACAATAGAGTGGTTGCATTGTGATTAAACTTATAGGTTAAATCTACTCTATTTTTAGGCTACGTAAAGAAAAATCTTAATATTATTGTAGAGGGGGAGTGAATTAAGGTTTTTTGATGTTGTTTTCAATATTATTTTTCATAGTCTCTCTTCTGTTAGTCTTTTAAAAGAAATTATACTTGTAACCAAATGATTATTCGTAAACTTATAATGTACATATATTTAATATTATGAACTTTTGAGGAAATTGTTACGTTGGAAAACCATTGCATAAATAAAATTTACTAAATAAACAAAACTTAGATAAACCTTTGAATGGGATTTTTCAAGATTGTGAGAAGGACAATATTAACTCACAACCTAAGCTTGTGGGTAGGAGAACCTTAATAATATTTCAAGGTTGTAGAAAGGACAATCCTTAGAGATAATTATTAGTGATTCTTGCAGGTAGGTAACCATCATAAATCAGGGCTCTAGCTATACTTTTGATGGGAAAATGTTAGAACGAGAGGTAACGAAGGGTTGTATGGGCATCTCTTCTAGGTTATCCCTACTAGTGATGAGTGGTGAATTGTTCTTGAATAGGTAATACAGATAGCATGATGGTATGGGATATCGTGTTGGTTAATCATCACAAAACACCAGGTGGTTACCAGGGTATTGGTAAGACCCTAGACGATACTCCATGGAGATTGGATGATCGCATAGCTCAAGCATGTATGTGCTAAGTCTTACATGATGTAAGTACAAGATATAAGTTTTTGGATTTATGTTAAGACATGGGAAAATTATGCATCACACCTCTACGTGATATGGTCCCTAGAGTAAAAGAAACCCACTACCTAAACTTAGGATCTCAGGAGGAGAGTGAAGTTCAAAATGGGCAACTATACGATATTTGGCCAATCTCGATCTCATGAGTATTTCGACTGTAGCAAAATGACACTCATGAAGATAGATTTAACATGCTCATACTAGAAAATAAATTAGAAAATAATAAAATAAATTAAAAAATTCTCATAATGAAACCTCTAATATTGGACAACCAAGTGGGAAGACATAGGGTGATTCGACAACCAAGTGGGAAGACTTGGGGTGTTACAAAAATTTGCTATGAAATAATATGAATCACTCTAGATCCTCTCTTCACTATGATTATATTGTAAAACCATTATTGTGTGGCAATTGAAGTCTAGAAAATAGTTTATTTTAAATTTAATTTGAAAATAAAATTTTGAAACTCTATTACATCAAATTAAAATAAATTAAATTGAAAATAAAATTATGAAATGTTGTTACGAATTTAAAACAAATTAAAACTTAAAACTTAAAATTAAAATTGAAAAAAGAAGTTTTGCTCATAAATTAAAAATAAATTTTAAAGGGAGAGGGAGAGTTGAGAGCGAGAGAGGGTGTGCTAGGTCAACTTTGTCTGGAGAGGCTTTCTTATGCCTTGGTTCCATGGTGCTAGTCCTCCTAATTTGGTTTTTATTGTACTAGAACATATTAAAATTGAGGTGCTTCCAACCCCTATTTTTTCTTTGTCCTTCGATTTGTTTTTGTTCAAGGTTCTTTTGGTGGCCCTTTCCTGGCCCTTGAACTAGGTGGGAAAGACCCAAAAATTCTCTTCTCTCTCCCTTAGAAGCCCCTTTAGAGCTTTCATGGTGGTGATCGATTCACTAGCTTCATCAGAGCTGGTGGTCAGTTTGTCTCATGAGGGATCAAGGGGTATCCCTATTCAATGTTTCTTTTGGTGGCTCTTTCCTAACCATTTTCCTCGATAGGAAAGACCCCAATTTTTTCCTCTCTCCCCAAGAAGCCTCTTCAAGCCTTTCACAATGATGCTCTATTTGGTGGCTTCTTGGAAGTAGAGTGACCAATTTGTCTTACCTGGGGCCAGGAGGACCCCTTGTTCGAGGTTTATTCTAGTAGCCTTTTTCTTGCCCTTGTCCTCGATGGAAAATACCCCAATTTTTCTTCTCCATTTTCAAGAAGCCCCTTCTGAGCTTTCATGGAGGTGCTTATTTTGCAGGTTTCATTACTAAAGAAGATGATGAACTAGCCTATCTTATCAATGGCTAAGAGGACCCCTTGTCTTCCATCATTGATTCCTAGTTTCCTTTGAGTACCACTAGAGCCCAAAAGGACCTCTATCTTCCAACAAAGGTGCACATCCTATCTATTTCTCAGTGTGGTTCTCTACCTTGGGCTCTAGAGAAGCCCTTCTTGGATGTATGTGAGGAGCAGATGCCTAAAATTTTTCTTTTAAGTTGTGCAGCAACTTTGGGAGCGGGATCTAGAGAGGTCCTACCTGATTTCTAGGGAATGGCCATGCTTGAGGAGACCCTACGAAGGAGGAAAATAAAAAAAGAAAATTCTTGTATGAGCAAGATTCCTTCGCTTAGGTGGGAATTATTTTTTTGAATTTTTTTCTTGTCCATGACTTTTTGGATTTTGTGCCTCATGTGTTGACCCATTACCCTTTGTTTCTCTTTCCCTTTGTGCATTCGATTTTGTTGAGGGCCCCTTAAGTGGGACCCCGATTTTATTTTATTTTTTGTTTTTAGTGATGGGCCTCTTCGAAGGCTTTTTCACTTTGTAAAAGGTTGGAGACCCTTTCAAAACCACTTCCTTCAACCAATAAAAATAAAAAATTATTTAAAATTAAATACAAGATTGTTTCTAAATTTAACAGACAACACAAAATTAAAATATCAATTATATGAATTAATGTCCATTTTGCAACTCAACCATCCATTGTTTAAATTTTCTCAATGGTGCACCAGCCGCATCTTCCTAACAGTTAACTACATATACTCAACTAACCAGATACAATCTATTTGCCCATCCAAGCCAAGCCAAATGCGTCGTGTTTTCATTCACCGACTTGACCAATGACCTATGACCTCACAATTTTATTTTCTAATTGTGCAAGCATGTTTTCCCATTCATGAATTGAACCAACCTCTAATCCAATCGATTATGCTAACCTCCTCCTCATGTTTGTTTTTTTTATTCAGGTCATTTTACAGGATTCTTAACGTGATTTAGCATTATAGTATTTCTAGGCTCTCTCCAATGTTTTGCTTTGCTTTAAGTTATTCCAAAATAACTTTTGTTTCTTGCATGTTATAATTATATATTTTTGTTTTCTAATGTATTTTTGGTTTAAAAAAAGAATAATTGGGTTAATCACAAAAAGGAGTAAAACTTGTTAATTTTTTTAGGTGTCACTTAGTTACAGTAGGCTTATTCTTTTTTCTTCTTTGAATCTTGTCTCTTAAAAAAAAAAAATTATTTTTGCATCATTTAAGTTGAGATATCATTTAGCATAGGAATTATATCTTGCTACATATTCTGCTTTTTTACATATTTAGTTTTATTATATATAATGTTTTCTGCATATTTTATTTTTTACATACATTATATTTTCTTGTACATATTATTTCTATATTTTATTAGAAATTTAGGTTAATAAGGTGTAGATCTAAAATATTACATAAAAATTCAGGTGTTTTGTTAAAAGTTACACATCAAACATAACTTAAAACTTATACATGTATCATACACTTATTGAGGTAAGAAAGGTACTTTTATAAATCTTACAAAAATAACCTTTTAAAAGAGCCCTATGGTAAGTATGAAGACATTATTGCCTAATAATATTAATAACTTAAGGTCTATGACCAAAAAATCATTATTGAATTGGATCTTGACGCTAACCTTTTAGACAGAAACAACGACCAGTGAATCCAAAAATAGAAGCAATAATAAAGAAAAAAAAAATTGAAGCTCGTACAAGCTCAATAATATTCTTGATCAAAAACTACACCTGGGTTACCGATTTGGTTCTAATATATAAGAAAAATGATGATATAAGGTTATGTGCCAAAATTAGGAACTTGAAGTAGGCCTCTATAGAATATCACTATTCATTGTTTGTCATTGATTAGACTTTACAAAAGGTAGCTAGGTATTACATGTTGTCTCTCCTTGATGGCTTCTCAAGATACAATTAGATGTGGGTTAAAGACAAATATCAACATAAAATAGCTTTCACCACCAAGTGGGCGAACTTCATAGATTAGTGGATGTCATTTGATCTATCAAATATAGAAACAACCTTCCAAATATCTGTTGATAACTTTCATTGAGCTTATAGGTGAGACCATTCTCATATACCTTTGTACTCAGAAGAAGTGTACCATTTTATTGATAAAAATATGTGTTATAAAATATTTTTATTTACACAAATTGCCCCATGGGCTACAATAGGGGTCTTCCAAAAAGGAACCTCTTTTTTAGTGAACAAGTAATGGTACCAAGAATTTTTTTGAGCAACTCAACAAAGTGGGTTTGTTGCACGCATACCACTTTTAGTTGCATAGGTCCTTTAAACCTACACAACCCAATCAAATTTGTTAGTAGCACTTGTGGACCTTTCATAATCAGGCCCTTATTGATGAAAGACAAAATAAAAGTAAATCTAATCTATTGATTAAAGTGCTAAAATGAATGCAAAACTGATAAAAATTGTTAAAGTTACCTGAATAGGTGATCTGTTGGTCTGTATCTTGTTGAAACAGGTCCCTGGGGGAGTTGTACCCTTGGGTATTGTTCTGTTTGACCATACCTATCCCTACAATTGACTCTATGTTAACCATACAACAACTTCTTTTGATAAGGAGGGTTATATTGGTCTTGTGGAAGCTCCTACCCAAGTTTTATAGTCTTTTAAACCTATACCTACAAGCAGTTTACAAAATAACAATGGAAAACAAATGGTATACAAAAGCATCCATGGTGGTTGGTTGCAAGGGAGTGTGTGAGTGTAATGGGATATAGGGTGATTTTTGTAGAATTTTGGTATGTAGTTGTGTGATCTCTAAAAATGGAGAAAATTACCACCTATTTATAGAATTGGCCAAGGTTGAGGGGATTAATATGTCCTGTGAGGTGGCCTATGAGGTAGAGGTGTGTACCATACCTCATGAATACCCTCAGTTGGAGGAAAGTCCTCATCCACCTACACACATTAAATGGGCATGGGTGCACCATGCCTCATAAATGCATGGGGAAGGAAAGTCTTCATCCATTTATGGTATGGTGGATGTTGAGTCATCAATGTCTTCAATGCTTTGAATGCCTTGAATGAGAAAGTCTTCAAATGTCATTTATGGCAATGAATAAGCATAAGGATACGGGGAAGAAAGAGTTAAGGTAGACTAGGGTTAGATTGACCATGGAATTAGAGTTGATCAAGGTTAGGCTAGAGTAGGCCAGGCATAGGTGGAAGTTGGGATTAGGTGGAAGCTAGGCTAGTCAAAGGGTAGACTAAGGTGAGGTGGCCCTTAGCTAGATTAGAAGTGTAGTTTCATGGTGATTATGGGTTAAGTGTTGGAGAGGGTTTAGGAGGGAAAAGGGACTAAAGTGGATGAATAGTGTTTTTAGGTAAATTATGCAAATTTTGAGGGGTTTTGCAAATTAATTAACCATTAGCACTTCACAAGGGATAATGTGACTTTTTTAGGTGTTTAAATTTATCCCTTTTTGTACTATGGTGTGTGAAGACTGATGCAATGTAAAACATTATGACACTAGAACGATGGTTGATTGTAAGAGAGGTGAATTGATGATGGGTGGTTATGGTTGATTGTGATTGATTATGATTTTTGGTGTCCTGCAATGATTATTGAGGGAGGAGATGCAAGATAGTTTTGACTCATGAACAATGTAAAATACCCCAATTATGAAAGGGACACTTATCCTTGAAGCATTTTCTTTGATATATTGTTGAGCTTGATTTAATTTGGTAAGTCATCCATCTAGTGATAGGTATTATCATGATGCTTTGATCGCAATTGATCTTATCTTTGCCACCTCGATGAAGGAAATTCATGAGTAACCATACAGTAATAGGTATACCAATTTTGATTGCATTAGAGTTTGATTGAGAAGAGAAATTCTAGGGTTTTATTAAGAAGATAAATTTTGATTTTGTTTGCCCTAGTAAAGGAGAGCTTATAATAGTTTTTGATAAATATTCTTGGGCATACGTAATTCCAAGATCGAGTGTTTTAATATTGATCATGTGCAATACAATGTTAATGGGTAATATCTACCCCCTCAAGCAATGATTTGATGGGTGAAGAAATAAAACACAACAAAATGCTTGAAAAAAATGTCATTGTACGATCACATAGTGGTTAGGAATGATGAAAATCATAAAATTTGAAAATATTAGAAATTTTTAAAATTTATAGGGATCATATGGATGGGTACAATCAAAACCAACTCTATGGGTCCGTATAGTCTAAGCGTGCACATTTATATAAAAGCACAACTACATGGTAAATGGGTCATTTTTACCATGCGAGTTGAAAGAATTATAAGGAGAATGATAGATGAAGAAAAAAATTTGACACGAAACACTATTGAACTGAACACGTGAATGAACAAGATGGTGGAGGGTAGTGTATGACCTAGCAGGGGATGAATTGCAATGTCGGTTAGTTGATTTTTATCCTCTTTTTTTATGTTTGCATTTTTGAAACAAAAGGAACCCTACGGCCCAATTTTTAGCAAAATGAAACCATAGAAAAATAAGATAACTTAGAACAAAATGTTGAATGGAGTGTGGATGGAGGATTTGTATGCATGTTTATTTTTTCTTGTTGTTTTTATGTCACATTTTTTGAGATAAATGTGTGTGTGCATCGTGTGTGATTTTTTTGTGTCCTTGAACATTTTTTTTTGTTTTTTGTTTGTTTTACATATTTTTAAGCAAATAGGTATCTAAAAATACCCTTTGTTGCACGACCATATGGGTTCATACGGTCATGATGTCTGTATGGATTCGTATAATTTTTTTTATTAAGGGGGATGTTTAACATAGGAAAATTATGGTAGATCAAGATGTTACAACCACAACATTGACTTATGCCACTTCTTGATGATCTGGGGGAGGTATGGAGTGAGGATGATCGATATTGGATGAGGTCTATTAGGTTTTATGGGTTTTCATAAATGGTGACCATTCATTATGATCATTCATACCTATAATTGTTATGTGAGCATTGGGATCATGATAGTAACACCTTTCATTTCTCGATGGAGTAAATGACGATCACCCTGGAGGATATATACAAGATATATAGGTTGTCGATGGAAGGTATTACTATAATAGTTGTTGGACCTTGGCAGAAGGGTACAATGATGTAGAGGGTCTTTGGACTTGAATAGTGAACGATGGATATGGGTAGCGATGGTATGTTGTATGAGTTATACTATCATGCTCATGGATCAATATAGAGGTATGTGCTAGCGATGGTACTAACCTCGAGCTATGTGCTACAAGATTCATCAAGAGTAAGGTTCCCATGGAACATATTGGGTATCATTTATGATCTGGTGAAGATATCGGTTAGATATGCACGGGTGTTGACACTACTAGCTTAGACTTACAAAGAGCTACACAATGTGAGGATGATAGAGATTATAGGGCTAAATTATAGCATGTTGTTATAGTTGTGGGTATGGGAGCACATAGTAGTGGCAAGGCTTGTGAGATTAACCTATGAGGTACATAGATTGATGGATGAGGATGTGTCATATGTGTTGTGATGGAAAACTAATAGGAAGATACAAGTGAGGAGACCTCACAAGGGAGACACCCTATACTATCGATGTAAATTTAACAAGTTGAGACCTTAGGATATCACATGAAAATTATGGAGGGGAGCATCAACATAGAGGGATGATGCAATAGAGCTATGTCAAGTGAGGTAATCGAGATGGATCATCAGTTGCAAGGGTACACAAGTAGAGTTATTTTATTACACACGGGTGCTAAGATATTTTAGGTTATGATAAGGCTTGCTTGATCTACCAGTGGTATACTGGAGGGTCAAGGATGATCGTGGGTAATGACCACATGTGGATCCATTGGATATGGATAGGAATGAGGATATAGAAGTAGTTGATATTAATAATGTAGGAATTACTATATAGTTTGATAGTTGGTGGATTATGTAGGGATGGTATCTAGGGAAAAGGGAGGATGTAGGTAGGAGGAGGATGTAGTTGGTGGGGTAGATGATGAGGAGGAGGAGGATCCCCTTAGGCGATGAGTACATCATTTGATAGAGGCAACACTAGGCCCATTAGGGGTGGTAGTAGAGTAGGCACCAAGGATGACATTTTAAGAGGAAGTTGATGATATTGTGTAATAGGGTGGTGTTATGGATGTCGTGGAGGAGATCAAGATGTTGAGAGATAGGGTTCAATAAGTAGAGGTATGACTAGCTGACTAGGAGGAAGCCTAGGGATTGGAGAGGATGGGGGTGCATGCCAAGAGGGATAGGGTGATAGTAGAGAGATAGTCTCCAAGGATGATTAGAGACTACAACCACTAAGTAGGATAGGTTACAATGTGAGAGAGAGATGCTCCAGAGCCAACTGGATACATTGAATACTATGTAGGTGGATAGGGAGGAGATACAAAGGGAAAAAGATGTTGTGGCAACTGAGAGGGACATACTCCAAGAGAAGGTGAAGCGATTGAGGGCTCAGGGTGATGCAAAAATATTATAGGCCAATATTGTGTAGCTACGACATGCCAAATATGAGTATAGAGGAGCCTATATGCAAGATAGAGACAAAGTAGTTGCTTGTGAGTATGCATTGGTTACCCATGACTTAGATATTCCATATAGATCAAGTTTTATATCTCAACACAACCATAGGAGCACAACATTAGTGACTCCAGTGGTGCCATGATTCATAGATACAATAACATTGCAGGTAGGGGGTAGCTTTGATGTAGGGTGATGAGATATCGTATGGGAGAAAATATGCTAGACCAAGAGGATAGGAGGGAAGTGGGGAGACTCTCAACGGTCAGTAGGGATAAGTCTATTTTTGATGTGGTATATGAACCACTATTTTTGTAGATCATTATTTTAATGATATGATCATGAGGATGTATATTGTGACATATATAGATGGACATATGATGTAGCCTTTGGGCATATTTTGATGTACTTGTGATTATTCAAAACATCAGTGACTCCAGTGGTGCCACGATTCATAGATCCAACAACATTGCAGGTAGGGGGTAGCTTTTATGTAGGGTGATGAGAGATCATATGGGAGCAAAGATGCTAGACCAAGAGGATAGGAGGGAAGTGGGGAGACTCTCGATAGTCAGTAGGGATAAGTCTATTTTTGATGTGGTATATGAACCACTATTTTTGTAGATCATTATTTTAATGAGATGATCATGAGGATATATATTGTGACAAATATATATGGATATATGATGTAGCCTTTGGGTATATTTTGATGTACTTATGATTATTTGATATATAGATGATGAGGATTTGGATATGTATCTTGATGTGATGTGCCTTTGTTGTGTTATTGCGATGTGATGTACTTTTATGCTATTGGTTTGATGTGATGATGCATTGGTGCATGTGATTAGATAGCTCATATATGATAAATGATAAATATTTGATATGTTTAATGTTATGAATGATGATATGTTGTTGATAAATGTATAAATTGAACTTCATATGTGTTTGTTTAATCAAAAATTTGGATGCGTGTTTTGGAATTTTACAATCACAAATGCTTTAATTTATCAATGACAAGTTAATAGTCATGCGAACATATTAACAAAACATAAGATAAACATACAATGTACATGATGAATGTAACTCTAATAGTGAACATAGGTGAGGTATGCATAGAATGATGTAATCATTAAGCTAAATTAAAATTAACAATGGACATGCAACCATAACGATTGAACATTGGACTAACGATTTGAGAATGAAGCTATTAATTAGCAAAAGTAGTCATGATGTTATTTGTTCCTATTTTCAAGGGTTTTTGGATGCTAAAAGAATTTTGAGAAAGTCAAACACCTTAGTTTGAACAATCAAACTCATATATTAGTCAGTTAATATCCTGTAGAAATATTGACCATATCGAATAAGATTAAGCTTATCATGGATCAAAGTGTGTGCAATGATGTTCATTTTTCTATTTTGAGTAAGGTTGGACTAACCAATTGTAAACTTAGCCAATATACGCTATCTCATCCACAAGCACGTAGTGGTCTATACAAAAGAAGATCTCTAATGTGATAAACTTATCGCCACTTGTAAGGCATACTCCATTGCTATACATGCATCTATAGCCCTAATGGAGGTTATCCCCACAATCTATTAATGTTGCTCCACTACCGAACAAGCATCTATAGACCCGATGGAGACATCTAAAATACTTGAGGAAACTAAGGAAATTTTTTTGGTAGTTCTCTTTTTTGTTCTTTTCTTTCTCTTTACTTTTGTTTTTATTTTTGTTCTTTTGGCAGCTTGTCCTATTTGGATTCTTAGGTTTGGATTATGTGAATGATAGGATGAGCAAGAAAAATTTTACTTTGTGGTAAGACTACTCATGGCATTATCTTTTCTATACTCAAAATTTTCTTAATGTGTGAGATGTGATTGGTCCAAGAAATAAATCAAGTTAGTCAAGGGAAGCCTAAAATTGTATTAGAACTCAATGACATTCAATAAAGGTTGATTGCATCAACTAGAAATGGTTGATAAAACATAAAATTATTCTATTACCAAACAACCTAAGAATAGGATTGAACAAGAAATTATGATATTTGAGATCATTAGTGCATGATTATTGATAAATGTGCAAAAGATAAATATGTGTATGTGTAATATGAGTGACAATGTGATTGGACAAAGAACGACACTCCACTTAAACACATGACAATGATACGAACACATAATGCATATGAATGATAACAACAATGTGTGACAAAACATGTCATTAATTAAGTGTACCAATTAGCATTGGTCAATACATATCCATGCATGCAAAATATGATGAAGTTAGCACATTATGATTTTAATGTTATTTATGCATGAATGCTTAATGAATGAATTGAATGTAAAAGAATAAAGAGAGATAAATGCCAAAGTTTGCGAGAAAGGGGAAAGGAGAGAATATATAAGGTATATTGGAATAAAAATAAATAGAAGTAATAGGATGAAGAAATGGGAGGAGAAAATGGGGAAGGAGGGGAAAGAAGATAAAAGGACTATTCAAAGGTATGTAGTCGCTCATGCATGACCATACAACATTGGCATAGTACCTAGAAAAAGAAGAAGATGAAAGGAAATTAGAATGAAATATAAGAGAAGGGAAGAAGAAATAGGACCAATCAAAGGTATGTAGCAACTCATGCATGATCATATAACATTGATATGGAAGCGTAGAAGAATATGAGGAAAAGGGAGAGTTAGAAAAATATAGAAGAAGAGGAGAAAGGAAAAGTAGGAATGAGGAAGGAGCTAATTGAATAGATAATCCTTGAGGCACTTTCATTAAGTGGATGAATAAATTACTTTAAATAATGAAAGACTAATTTGAATCATTCTCATTGAATGTATTCTCATGCTTTTGTTTTTGGTGATTTTGTCTTTGTTTTATTTTTTATGTTTTTGTTGTTTTTTAATAAGAATGTACAAGAATTTTAAAGCCTTGTTTGATGGGATTAGGTATAGAAAGCATGAATATGGATGATTTTGAGGGGTTCCAGTTCCTCTATTCCTTTGATATTGGTGAGCTTGTAAGCTACAAAATCAAATTTTTGTTTGACAATGTAAGGGCCTAGCCAATTGGGAGCAAATTTGTCCTATAAGCGACATGGATGATTTGAATTCTATTGGTTTTTCTTTAGCACAAGGTTTCCTACCTAGAATTTGCACTCATGGAATTTGTTGTTGTATGCACATCAAGTATGATCTTGATAGATTCAAAGATGCTCAATAACATTGATTCAATGTTCATCAAGGTAAGTTGATCTAAATGAGCTTGGCGTATAGTGTCATTATCAATGAATTCTTGCAACAAAATTTGCAAAGAAGGAATTTCTAACTCTAGGGGAATAATGTCCTCAATGTCATAGACTAGTGAAAATATAGTTACCCTAGTGGGTGTGAGGATGCTTTTTCTGTATGCCCATAGTGCTAAAGATATTTGATTGTGCCAATCACAATGAGACTTTGCAACCGTCTTGTGAAGGATGGTGCAAATGGTTTTGTTAGTAGCTTTGGCTTGGTCATTACCTTGAGGATAATAAGGAGTCAAGAAGCTATGTTGGATGTTATATTTATCACACATTACTCAAACCTCCTTATTCTTGAATGATGTACCATTATCAAAGATGATTTTAGAGGGAATGCCAAAATGACATATGATGTGATGCATGATGAATTCAACAATTTTAAGGTATGCCATTTGGACAATAGGAATGGCTTCAACCCTCTTGGTGAAGTACTCTGTTACTAGTTTAATGGATTTATGCTTTTCTAATGATGGTGGAGTAATTTTACCTATAATTTCAAAACCCCATTGGTAAAATGACCACATGGATTGAATGGGTTGCAATGCTTATGATGGTAAATTGGTTAGATTGATGTGTTGTTGATATTTAATGTATTTTTTGACATATGTGCAACTATATCATTCTATGGTGGGCCAATAATAACCCATGCGAAATATGTGCTTAATGATGGTGATTCCACTAAAATGGCCACCACAAATACCATCATGAGTTTCTAATATGACATGGTTGGATTCATGTGGTTCTAAGCAACAAAGGAGGATACCATAATAGTTTCACTTGTAGAGGATGTTCCCCAGGAGGGTGTACCTTGCAAATTTTTTTGGAAGGTTCTATTGCTAGTATGAGGTAAATCGAGGAAAAGTGTACTTAGCTTAAGGTAATCATTGATTTGGAAAAACCAAGAATCATAAGGCTTTTCTTGGACAAAATTGATGTACACATTGTCAAGAGAGGTATTCTAAGAAATATAAGACGTGGAGGGTTGTTACATGTACATGGGTGATGAGGCCCAAAAATGCCTCATTATTGCACAATGTTTGACTACCATATGATAAGTTAATTGCCAAATAGTTGACTAAAATATACTATTTGTTAAGTGTTTGCATGATTTTATGTTAGGAATACTATATCTCTATTTTTGACTATTTTCAGCATTTTGTGACTGATTTTGCTTGATTAAGTAGCAAGTAAAAACATGCATTTCAATTAACCAAATGTGGTATGCTGATATCCATTAACTTCTCAATGGTTTTTGAATGTTTTCCTGCCCTTCAACTTGTTTCAAATCCACATTGAAGCCAAAATTTTAGGACTTGTCATAAATCTGAAAATCTAAAAAAAATAGCCATATAAAAATCAGCAAGTTGTCACTTTATAGGAACACCTTGAAGTTGTCAAGCAAAGCATGAGGATATGGATGGAATGAGTTCAGAAGGACTACAGAAGACATCTGACCTATTTAGAAGCATTCCCACATGGTCTAAATAGGCAGCAATAGGGTATAACAGAGCAGGGGAAATTGTGCAGCACTGTTGCACTATTTCAGCATGGTTACTTGGTGAATGAAGTGTATAAATTCAGTAGCAACTTGATGTACTCCTTCATGTTGATATTTGAATAATTTTTCCATGTTCTAATTTGTTTGAATTTGCAAGAAATGCCAATATTTTACAACTATGCAGCAGAGTTGGAAAATGCAGTAATTTACCATGTAAATTCCAGCAAGCTACCAATGAATGGCAAGGCATGGAATTCACACATGGAGAGGAATGAAGGCTATTGCAATATGATCCTGAGGGCTAATCCACCTGAGAAATGCAGCTAAAATCACTTGAAGAGCACACAGTTGGTCATTCCAAAGATCTTCGGATTGAACAGGTATCTTCGGATTGAGAAATACAGTCTCTTCGGATTGAGCCACTTAGCTCCGGATTGAGAACAGAAAGTGCTTTTTGAATTTTTGACTATTTTTTGATGATGGAAAAAGGGAAATAAGGTTGAGAAGGTTAAGGGAAAATATCCCCCAGCTGTCTTTGTCATCCTTGCCGTCCAAAGCCACCATTCATGGAAAAAGATCAATTGATCCTCTTCTAGGATAAACCTAGAAATAACTGCAACATAATAGGAAGTTGTTTGCAAGATAGAAATGGCATATTCTGAAGTGGAGAAAGATGTGTGAGATATTTCTAGACTCCTCCCATGTACTCCCACCATTGAAGATGCTTTCTAAGGGCCAATGACTACTACTGCAACACAAACTTGTCCAGATTTGCATTTATTTCAGATCCAGAATTATTGGCAAATCACTGTAAAGTAGCACATAGGCTGATTTGAGCATGGGATATGTTGTAAATATTTATATAAATAACATAGCTCCCTCCTTGGTTGAGCCAGTTAGGAATTAGAATAGAGGAGAGTTTTCAATAGCAGCAATTAGGACTGTACAGTAATTTTCTGTAACAGTTTTCAGCATGTTTTGTCATCAATAAAAGTGCAGTTATTTTATCATTTTCTGTTCTGAGTGTTAATTAGTTAAGGAGTGCTTTTCACCTCCTTCTAGATCAGGAAGTATGGGCCCACTTTCAGATCTAGAAGGAGGATTTTTATGGCAGGTTTTAATCTATAATTTTGCTACAGTAGAATTAACAGATTACTTGTCAAGTTTACTTTTCTTGTTTTAAGTTTGTATAATGTTCTTTATGTTTTCTATTATGTTTGTGTACAACATTTGTGTGTGTGTCAGCTGACAAATTATATTAAGCATTTTTCCTTTGCTTTCCATGTTTTCCCTACTTTTCTATTTTAGCAACTTTCCATTTTCAACATATTTCATTTTGCTGTCAATTCTTGTAGCAGAAGCTTGACGACCTTTTGTGGCAGGACATTGACAGGTGTTTTTAGCATAAGTTTCATTTACAAGCATCATTTCAATTATGCAAGAGTAACTAGGTTTCAATTCTACAAATGTAACTTAGGATTTCATTTCAGACAACATTTAAATTTAATAATTTAAATTCTACAAAAGTAGATTAGACTTTCAATTTAGCAATTCCAATTCCTGCAATTGTAGTTAGATTTCAATTCTTGCAACTTAGAATTAGTTTTTAGTTCCTGCAAGTTTCCATTCTACAGATTAGGTTTAGTGTGACACCAAAAGGCTAAACCAAATCTGTCTCACCCAATAAATGCTTGAAATCTGAATGCTTGAATTGTACTCTGCCCTAGCCTTCTATCGTAGACAGCCTTGGACACCACCCCAGATTGATAAGATCTTTGAGATTTAATGATGTGCTTAATGACAATGCATCATTTTGGCACCGTTGTCGAGGAACACGGTGTTGTTAGAGGGTAAAAGTAGCCCAATAATTGTTAATTATACTAAATTGTGAACTTCGAGTAAAATCTGGATAAATGATTGGTATTAGTAACAATTTTTGGTAAATTGCATTTCAGTCCATTTAGAAAACAAGCAACCACAGGGAGGTGATCTTCACACCTAGGGGTTAAATTGCTTATGTTTGAAATTCTTGATAAAAATTGAAAGAATTCATCATCCTCATTATCAAGAAACATAAGATCTCTTAGAGGAGCCATCTGCTAGTACTAGCCATTTTTATATCCATATCATCAGGGTAGTATAAACAAATTTGTACTAGGTGTTGGGAAGACATCATGGCAGATATACAAGACTATCCCTTGAACAAAACAATCATATCAGCTACTTGTAGCATTTGTTCACAAGGACATATCACTGATAAATGCCATTTACTTCCACAACTCAGAGATGCAAAATTTGTTGCCTGGTCTAAATTCTTCTCAAGGGAGATCCCAACAACAACAAATAAAGCAAGTAAAACCACTACCTCCAGCCCAACCTGTGGTCAATCTGAATAATACAGGACAGGTAACCCCTGTCTATGTAAGTTGAGTCAGTTAAAAAAAAATCACAAAACTTTTGCACAATCAAAATAGAAGTTTACAACTTAATAGTGATCCTAGAGTTTTGCCATTATTGCTTAAATATTGTTAGGGTTTTACCATGCTAAACCGCAACCTAACAATTCTTAGCCTACATCGACAATAGTTGATCTCATTAGAGGTGATCCTACCTGACAAGTAGTTGATCTGCTAAAGTTGTACACTTCTTGTCTTATTGTGCAAACCAAAAATACATCTTTTTCAGCCCAACTTGTGATCAATCTGAATAATACAGGATAGGCAACCCCTGTCTATGTAGCTGAATCTGGTATAAAAAAAAACCTGTAGGAAATGTTATTGACTGCAACAACATCCAACTGTGCTCAAACAAGAACTTACCTGAGCTTGAAGAGACAAAAATCAATGGAGATACACAGAAAACCTTTAGTCCAAACACACAGAAATTAGCCTTGGATAAAGGAGAAAAACTAGAAAAATTGCACATAGAAAATTTACTTCCATTGAACTCCTTAGTAAGAAATTACAAAGGGGTAAATTTTGTCCTCCTAGGAATGAAACAAATTGAAGTGCAACCAAGAAAATTCTTGAACATTATTAGTTGGCTGACTTATAAACAAAAAGCAAAATTGTTGCTATTTTGAAACAATATTTCAATCCCTTTACATGGAATTACAAGGGTATATCAAGATTTTATCTTGATGTAAGCACTTAACATCTTTTGGGAATTGGTATTTAATTGTTTCAAGTACAGATTGACAAGATTTTGCAGACTAGGAGGCATGGACAACACTTGATTGAAGAAGTTTTCAGATATGGAGCAGTGCTTCTTTCTCCCATTAGTAATTCATGGAGGATGTTAGTGGTGAATGGACATTGCCTTCGGGTATACCATGCACCATTAACTAAGGAGGAGTTCTTGAAGGAGATTCCATTGGATGTACACATAATGGAAGAGAATTTCTCTTCAATATCAGATTCAGAGTGATGATAAAAATTTTGACAAAAAAAAATACAAGAAAAGCAAAAAGAAGAATAGTCTTGTTTGTGAACTTCCTTCTTGGGTACAAGCAAGACAAGAAAAATTGAAAAAAAAAGAAAAAAAAGAGAGAGAGAAAAAAATTTGCAGCAAAGGCATGTCCCACAAAATGGGGATACATGAGGACAAGCATCAATTTCAGCAAGGAAGAGGAACAATGGAGCCAATACTTCATTTCCAGCAATAAGGAGGCAATTATGATGTAAGAAGATTCTTACTGCTCATCTAGAAAGGAAGGTTGCATCAATGTTGCAGGTTTCAACAGAAAGAGATGGTGTTTTCATACAACAATTGACATGTTTTTGCAGAATAAGGATTGGTCTTATCCAAATAAGAGTGAGAGATGTTCTCTCTCATTGAAGCACTTGAAAAAAAAAGGACAGAAGTTGGTTGAAAACCAGAAATGGCAACCTCTTCTGATGAAAAAAATGAAAAAAAGTGAAAAAAAAAAAAGAAAAAAAGAAAAAGAAAAAAAAAATGAATAATTCAGTAGTGAAAACCTTCTTGGAGGCGCTACTGAGTTGGCTTGCATGAAAACCAATTTTTCGGCATGCATTGCCTTGTTGATCTACCCATCATTGTTCCACCATTGTACAAATCTCACACTGCACATGTGTTATGTTTATGTTTTCAGATAGCCTGCTAACAATCATCAAAAGCGACTTGTAAGGTGCATGACCAATTTTCAGGACAGTAAGGTATGTGTTTCTTGCATTTAATTCATAGTAAACATTTAGCATTTAGTGTATGATAATCGGTATTTGGCATAAACTATTCATACAATATTGGCAAGTTGAAAATGGAACATGTTCAAGATGTCAAGAAACACCCCCTTATGCCCTTAATTGCATGGAAATTCCAAAACTGTGCAAAAACCTGATTTTGGGACAGACATGGCAACAATTCTATTTCAATTTGTAGGGCAAGTTTCAGAAGGAGAACTGCAAGTTTATATCTCACAATTGTCTGATAAATTGAAGGAGGATAATCAGCAAAATGCACCTGAAGGTTCTATTTTAGTACTACTAGAATAAAATAACAACATACAAAACAAAGAATAACATCTAAACAAAAGGATGAAGAAGGGATTTTTGATGTTATGGAAGGCTTATACACTCTAGATATGGGCCCACAATAGAATCTGTAGCTAAATTTTGCATAGGAGGTCATTTCTGCATTTTTTGATGCATCTTCGGAATGAACAATCATATCTTCGAAATGAATAGGCATATCTTTGGAATGAGCAGGATATCTTCGAAATGAGCAGAAACTATACCAAAATTGTTGAAAATGCTACAGAATAGCAAAAAGAGTAGGGTACATCAAATATTGAGGTTCATAAGGCTCTACCACAAGTAAGTACATCCCTCAAGCATTTCAAATCCAAAAATTTTATCAATTTTGTTCAAAAGGTGCAAACAATAGAAATAAGCATTCAGGCTGAAATGTTGTTAAGAATAGAAAATTCCATCAGTAGTAGTGCATCTGCCAAATACGGTTCCACAATAAGACTATTGCAAGATGAATCACATGATATCAAGCCTTTAAGAGGTACCTTGCAACACTAAAACTTGTAGAAAGATAGAAAAAGAGTCATACATGTGCTTAATTGCAAAATACTTGATATAGTGCAGCAAGGAGGAATTTCTCGGTTAGCTAGGTAGCAAAGGATGTTGTTCACAAGAATAAAACCTGCATATTACTATGGCCTACTAAGATGCATGAGGGCATGCATCAGTTCAAGTTGGGGGGGATGATGAGGCCCAAAAATGCCTCATTATTGCACAATGTTTGACTACCATATGATAAGTTAATTGCCAAATAGTTGACTAAAATATACTATTTGTTAAGTGTTTGCATGATTTTATGTTAGGAATACTATATCTCTGTTTTTGACTATTTTCAGCATTTTGTGACTGATTTTGCTTGATTAAGTAGCAAGTAAAAACATGCATTTCAATTAACCAAATGTGGTATGCTGATATCCATTAACTTCTCAATGGTTTTTGAATGTTTTCCTGCCCTTCAACTTGTTTCAAATCCACATTGAAGCCAAAATTTTAGGACTGTCATAAATCTGAAAATCTAAAAAAAATAGCCATATAAAAATCAGCAAGTTGTCACTTTATAGGAACACCTTGAAGTTGTCAAGAAAAGCATGAGGATATGGATGGAATGAGTTCATAAGGACTACAGAAGACATCTGACCTATTTAGAAGCATTCCCACATGGTCTAAATAGGCAGCAACATGGTATAACAGAGCAGGGACAATTGTGTAGCACTATTGCACTATTTCAGCATGGTTACTTGGTGAATGAAGTGTATAAATTCAGTAGCAACTTGATGTACTCCTTCATGTTGATATTTGAATAATTTTTCCATGTTCTAATTTGTTTGAATTTGCAAGAAATGCCAATATTTTACAACTGTGCAGCAGAGTTGGAAAATGCAGTAATTTACCATGTAAATTCCAGCAAGCTACCAATGAATGGCAAGGCATGGAATTCACACATGGAGAGGAATGAAGGCTATTGCAATATGATCCTGAGGGCTAATCCACCTGAGAAATGCAGCTAAAATCACTTGAAGAGCACACAGTTGGTCATTTCAAAGATCTTCGGATTGAACAGGTATCTTCGGATTGAGAAATACGATCTCTTCGGATTGAGAAATACAATCTCTTCGGATTGAGCCACTTAGCTCCGGATTGAGAACAGAAAGTGCTTTTTGAATTTTTGACTATTTTTTGATGGTGGAAAAAGGGAAAGAAGGTTGAGAAGGTTAAGGGAAAATATCCCCCAGCTGTCTTTGTCATCCTTGTCATCCAAAGCCACCATTCATGGAAAAAGATCAATTGATCCTCTTCTAGGATAAACCCAGAAATAACTACAGCATAATAGGAAGTTGTTTGCAAGATAGAAATGACATATTATGAAGTGGAGAAAGATGTGTGAGATATTTCTAGACTCCTCCCATGTACTCCCACCATTGAAGATGCTTTCTAAGGGCCAATGACTACTACTGCAACACAAACTGTCCAGATTTGCATTTATTTCAGATCCAGAATTATTGGCAAATCACTGTAAAGTAGCACATAGGCTGATTTGAGCATGGGATATGTTGTAAATATTTATATAAATAACACAGCTCCCTCCTTGGTTGAGCCAGTTAGGAATTAGAATAGAGGAGAGTTTTCAATAGCAGCAATTAGGATTGTACAGTAATTTTCTGTAACAGTTTTCAGCATGTTTTGTCATCAATAAAAGTGCAGTTATTTTATCATTTTCTGTTCTGAGTGTTAATTAGTTAAGGAGTGCTTTTCACCTCCTTCTAGATCAGGAAGTATGGGCCCACTTTCAGATCTAGAAGGAGGATTTTTATGGCAGGTTTTAATCTGTAATTTTGCTATAGCAGAATTAACAGATTACTTGTCAAGTTTACTTTTCTTGTTTTAAGTTTGTATAATGTTCTTTATGTTTTCTATTATGTTTGTGTACAACATTTGTGTGTGTGTCAGCTGAAAAATTATATTAAGCATTTTTCCTTTGCTTTCCATGTTTTCCCTGCTTTTCTGTTTTAGCAACTTTCCATTTTCAGCATATTTCATTTTGCTGTCAATTCCTGTAGCAGAAGCTTGACGACCTTTTGTGGCGAGGACATTGACAGGTGTTTTTAGCATAAGTTTCATTTACAAGCATCATTTCAATTATGCAAGAGTAACTAGGTTTCAATTCTACAAATGTAACTTAGGATTTCATTTCAGCAACATTTAAATTCAACAATTTAAATTCTGCAAAAGTAGATTAGACTTTCAATTTAGCAATTCCAATTCCTGCAATTGTAGTTAGATTTCAATTCCTGCAACTTAGAATTAGTTTTTAGTTCCTGCAAGTTTCCATTCTACAGATTAGGTTTAGTGTGACACCAAAAGGCTAAACCAAATCTGTCTCACCCAATAAATGCTTGAAATCTGAATGCCTGAATTGTACTCTGCCCTAGCCTTCTATCGTAGACAACCTTGGACACCACCCCAGATTGATAAGATCTTTGAGATTTAATGATGTGCTTAACGACAACGCATCAATGGATTACTTTATTGTGTGGAATCTGAGGAGTAAGGGAGCTGAGAGAGGCCATGGTGTTAACAAATCAATTTACAGACCTTGGTGAGGCTTCAATTTCATACCACTCTAGTTGCAAAAATAACTCTTCTATAATTTTCTTGTACTGCTTGAGTATTTCACATATATATTGGTAAATATCCTTCACCTGATTGATAATTAGAAGGGATTCACCAATTATTTGAAGTCGCTTGATGCACATAGATATTGCAGTTTTGAGGTAGAGGATAAGAGCTTCATTTATGGTGTTGTTGGTGCAAGGGAAGTTGAGTTTAAAGGAAAAAAGGAGCAGAACCCCTTGCATGTGAAGAAAACTATTCTAGCATGTCCCCCTTATTCACACATAAAATCATCAAAGAAGAGTGTTATGTCAACTTTACTTTCAAGTTCAATATGTTCTTCAAGTTCAATAGCAATGAAGATAAAGTCATCAAGAAGCTCAATGATGAGAGGTTTATCATCTATGAGTGGAGCTTCTACAATTTTATCTATGATGACTTTATATTTTATGGATTTTTGATTTATGAATTCGAGGTCAAACTCTATTAATAACATTATCCATTTGGAAGTTCTACTATTATTGTAGGATCTACCCATCATGTATCGTAATGGGTTTTCTCTAGCAATAACATACGTAGTATGATTGAGCATGTAATGTCAGAGTTTCTTAGTAGAAAAAACTATTTCTAAGCACATATTATCCATATATGTGTATCGTGTTTCATATCTTACCAAGGTTTAGCTAATGTAGTATATGGCCTACTCTCAATTGACCTCATTCTTTTGAGCTAGAATGGTTCCTAAGGTAAAATTGGTTAAAAAAATGTATAGGTGGAAAGGAAAACCTAGACTAGGTGGGGGAAAAAACTAGTGGGGATGTGAGATATTGCTTGATTGTCTCAAAAACATCTAGACACTCTTGATTCCATTCAAACACAATCCCATTTTGTAAGAGATGGTTGAATGACTTACACTTATTTGATAATTGCCCAATAAAATGACAAATCACTTGAATATTTCCTTGTTAGCTATGTAATTGTTTTAAGTTTGTAGGGGTGATATTTCTATGATGTCCTTTACCTTTTTGGGTTCCACTTCAATATTCCACTAAGAAACGATGAACCCTAGAAATTTGCCTAAGGTAACACCAAAGACAATTCTTTGGATTAGTCTCACATTTTGTTCTATAAGTCAATCAAAGACTTTACACAAGATGTCAATGTGTTGACTACGCTTCTTAGATTTAGCCAATAAATCATCCACATAGTCTTCCATAATGTCATGCATGTAGTTGTGGAAGATATAGGTTATGGAGTGTTAATATGTAGCGCTTGCATTTTTAAGGCCAAATGGCCTAACCTTATGGCAAAATTTTTCCCAGGGAGTGGTGAAGCATATTTTATGTTGATCATCATGGTTAATGCGAATTTGGTTATAACCTAAAAACCATCCATTAAGGAGAGTATTTTTATGATCAACATTGAAATCAACCAATGTGTCGATGTCAGGAAGGGGGGAGTTGTCCTTGGGACACACTATTGATATCATGAAAATTAATACATATGTGTATCCCATTTAGGCTTTCCAATGGGTACCATGTTTGATACGCACTCAATACAATCAATCGATCAAATGAATATCATGTCTAAGAGTTTCTACAACTCTTCTTTTACCATTAAAATGATGGTGGGGTGCATTTTTCTGAGTTTTTTCTTGACTAGATTTGTGTCATTATCGAGGGTTAAGTTGTGGACCACCATATTTGGATCAAGGTAAGACATATCTATGTAGGACCAAGTGAACGCTTTCTTATATTATATCAAGATATTTATGAGACTCTATCTCTCTTTAGGGAATATTTTTTTTTTAAGTTTGATGATACGAGGATTGGAAGGGTTTGAACTAAGGTCTAATTTGATGGTCTCCTCCACAAGTATGTGGGAACAATCCTCTAGTTGGTGAGAATGTGGATGAGATGTAGATCATCCACTAAATTCTCAATAAGAACTTCATCATCATGAACAACTTCATCTTGGCTCATGGGAGAATATTGAAGAGGAAAGGGAGAAAGATAAGCATTGGATTATTGAATTACTTGTTCAAAGGGGAGGAAGTCACGTGGGGAAATATTGGAAGGAAGGTGGTCTAAGTTAATACAATTTGGGTCAATGTTGAGAATTCAATCAGGATGAGCTATGTAAAAAAGTAGATTTAAGAGATCCATGAAAATATATTTATAGAAGTATGATTGTAAGGTGAGAAGATAACATCACTAAAGGATGTATCCAATGTCGATGGACTTGGTTTTTAGTGTAGGAACTATTATAGGATATTTGGAGAATATTAATGTTGATGCAAAAGTAGATGGAGAAGAATGAGACGGGGTGGATTATCTGTAATACTATCAGTTACTAGGAGGATGTGGGATGACACATTTTTAGAGCTATTAGAAGTGATTGAGAGATCATTAAAGTTCTCATCAAGCTCATCGTTATTAGTGTCTGTTGAAGCGATTTCAATCAAGGAAACTTGAAAAATGCTAGGGGGAAGATCCACTGTAGATTGTGGGAAAAGGCTCCCACTGAGAGCATCATAATAAGGATCATTATGTTCATCTAAATCACCCTTTGTAGGCTCAATATTAATGCTTTGGAGTTCTTGGGTAAATAGGTCTATGTGGTCATAGTGATAGCCTAAGCTAGATTTATCTTTATGTTGTTGGTAAGATGGATTTATGAGGTATCTCACTCCCTATTTGTAGCATCCTAGGTCAGACCCTTATCAATTAAAATTTTAAATAGGGTTGGACATATAATTAATATTACTATAAAATTGAACCTCAGGCTCTTTGGGCTTAGGCCTCTCTAAAGAGGTTTCAATTTATCCATACATAATTTATTTGATTTGACAAGGTACCAATAGGAATAACTGCATTTATGGTTAAGGGTGTGTCTCGAGGATGACAAAAATATTATATTTAATGGATACTAAGAGGAGAGATACAAGAATTATGCACAATATACTCCCCTAGACCTGGACTAGACATAGGGTTATGCGTAAGGGATCAGCCCCAAAATGTATTTATAAAAATTTGGCAAATAATTTTTGAAATACAGGTGAATAGTGTCCAAACGCATGTAGAAGGTTCACTATTATTAGGGGCAATGTTGGAAATTTAAACTTAAAATGGTCAAATTATTATAAAATTGGGGTGAATCAACCCAAAAAAAAATTGCACCTAGAATTTTTTGGCTAATGGGCCCTGGTCAAGGGTCCCAAATATTAGCCAATTTCAAAATTTGAAAATCCTAATTTTAGCCAATTTGGCGATAAATAGCCGCTATGCATAACCTTGACTAGACATAAGGATAAACACATGGGGTGTCCCTTTGTGTGCTTGTTGCGATGGAGACCCCTGATTTTCTATAATTGGAGGAAGAATGGGATGATGAAGATTGGGATTCAATAGAGAGTGTGAAAAGAAGAGAAGGGATGGATCGAACAGGCTTGGCAAATCGAGAGTCAAATTGAGCAGCATATCACTCCTGAGAGTGACACTCTCCAGGAGTAGCGAGTGAGCAAACATCGCATGAGTGAATTGCAAGGTGGTATGAAAAGACTCAACTAGACGGGGAGAACAAGAACCAAATAATTCTAGAAAATGGAATGGTTGAGGAGAAATATGGGGAGTAGGAAGAATAAGATCGATGGAATTGGCAATAGGAGAAGGCGATGGTCGAGGAGTAATATGAGATAAATATGAAGAAGTTGGAGGACTTGTTGAGGAAGTAGGAGAAAAAAGGTAAGGCAACGATTGAAAGTTGGGCTATGATAAAGTGGCTTGTTGGGAGGGGTTATGCATCGAAGATGTTGGAGGAGGATGGTTTGTTGCTATGGGAATAGGGTAGGCTAAAAGTGGAGGTGTTGATTGAACAAGTTCAATAGGATAAGTAATGGTTGTGACAAGGTGAATAGAGGAAATAATGGGATCCTACAGGAGGGTGACCATATTGTAAAACTTGAAGGAATCATCATTGTATGGGATACAATTCACTTGTTCATCTTGAATATACTTCAAGTAGTGATGGATTGTAGAAGGTACACATTGCATGTTTCTAATCCATGGTCACCTTAGAAGAAGATTGTATTGCATCTCCCATTCAATGACATGACACAAAGTGGGTATGGTTTTGATGCCTACCTAAATAGGTTGGATGATGGTACCTAAATTGGAGCATTGAGTACCATTGAAGACCTACAAGTTGAGGGTTGGGGTGGCAAGATGGCTAGATGGGAAGTTTAAGTGTTGGAGGGAAACAAATTATGTTGATAGAGGAGCCAGTATCCATCAAGATATGTTTGAACATATACCATCAATGCATGCTATGGTGTGCATAGAGGGATTAGCCACTACTCCATTAAGAGTTGTCATTTTATGATCATAGATGATTATAGAGGGTTGCATGCAAGTTCTTACACTACCTACAAAATTAGCAAAGTTATTGGTGTCATTGGTTTCAAGATCTATGGACTAGAGGATGTCATTCAAAGCCTCACAATGAGGTTGAGACTGTTGAAGGAGGTCACAGATTGATAGTTTTTTTATGCTATTCTAATTTCATGCGTATGGCTACTTGTAATAGTTACAATGTGTCTTGGAGGAGGAGGAGCACCGTGCATCAGGGGAGTAGTGGAAGAAGGTGGTACAACAAGAGGGCTTGGTTGTGGGTTGGTCATGTTGGATATTGTTGGTTCCTAGTTACAATGTTTATCATTCCTAAAAAACCTTGGTGAGAAGGGACATGATTGATATGATTTATTTTTAGAGGCATGGGTTACAATGTCGAGGCACCATTTTGTGATTATTGCATCTAATGCTTAAGCAAAGGATTTCTATAAATGCCTAGGTTTTTATTTTGAGGGACCAGGGGGTTGTCAACCTGTATTACTTCATGATCAAGCAAGTCTTGAACTAGGTACCTAAATTGGTGATAATTGTTAATATCATGCCCTCATTATCGATGGTGTTCACATAATTGTACCCCTTAACTTTTGTCTGATTGGGATCATCTGTTCTAACCTTGGAAAACATTATGTGCCTTGCATCTTACAAATTCTTGAAAATATTAACTAGTGGCTCCAAGAGTGGAGTCCATTTACTAGGTAGGCAAGGTGGGTGCGGTTGGTGAGAAAGAGGTTGATTAGTTGGGGAGGAGGAAATGACTATTCAGGGTGTTGGTAACCCTACCATCAAGGTTGCGAGTTTGGTTGAGGTGGAGCTATTATCATACTCAATATTACTTGATTTGTTTGAGAAGTTTGAGGTTGTTCAAGGTTGGTTCTACCCTTGGTAAAATTGGGGAAATCAGTCCTCTTGTAAAGTTTGATCTCCCTGTAGACACCTAAAAGTTACACATTGCTATACCTACGTACTTGTAGATCCTTTTGGACACTTGTAGGTTCACATAGGCCATCCTAGGTACCCCTAGGCTATTGTAGACCAGTGTAGACTATTGTAGATCATCCTAGACATGCGTAGATTGTTGTAGTCATGCGTAGACGACCGTAGTCATGCGTAGTCATGCGTAGATCACCGTAGATTATCGTAGCATTGCGTAGACTTCCACATACCACTTTGCTAGTTTTCAGGTCCAAAACCCTAATAAGTTAGCAAAATCACATCACAAATATTTCCCATGCATCGGGATACCTTCCATCAGCTTCCCAAGGTGATACAAAGCCTATTTGCACTCAATTGAGGCCCCCATGGGCTATTAATTGGCAAAAGCAATTATCAAGTCAATTCCTAAAATCTAATTTAATGTTGACTTCACTTAAGTCACCTTTTTAGGGAAAAATTGATTAATTAAACTCTTAATCCTTAATTAACACTAATTGCACCCTCCCACATGTGTGTAATTAGGGTTAGCTAAGATATTTTCCTAAGAACCCTAATCAAGCCCTAATTTGACTTAGGACCTCCTAATCCTGATTAGACCTAATCCTTCCTCACACATGTGTGAGGATAGGATATTTCCTATGGGGAATGTGAGGCTTCCACCTCACAAACCCTAACCTAACTCTAGTCAGACTTCAGCCTAGGGTTAGTTTCCTTAACTCTCCCCCCTGCACCTTGCCATTTTCTATATATAGTGGGCCCAAACCCTCATTTATCTCTCTCTCCAACTTATGTCCAAAGTACAAAAACTCTGCCAAAATACATACCGAAGCACAACAAAGCAGATCTGAACCTGCACATCAACATTACAACAGCAAAGGGACCTCTCCATCGAAGGGTTTTTGTAGAATATTACTCAGAGTCTGATTCACCCCCTACCCCATGAATCCAGCACCAATTCACCCCTAGGGTGGTGAATTGGTTCTATAGGTCCCAAATCAGCTCATATTTGGGAGGTAAGCTTTGTTTTGTTATTTTATCAACTTTTGCATAGTTTATTTTAGTTTTTGACATGCTTTTACCATCTATTTGTCTTCCTAAATATGGGGCCTGACTAAGGCAAGCCCCCCAATGAACTAACCCCCTTTTGTAGGCCTAGCACAGGAGCAAGGAGGGAAACAACTACAAATTACAACCCCGTGGTGGTACGCAAGCCCATCTACACTGAGGAACGTGAAAGGAAGGCATCAGGCCTATTGTATCATTTATGAAAAGAAAGGATAAAGGGGAATTTGCCCCCATTGTAACCTATGCACTCTTTACATGAATAAAAATACATTTTCCTGAATAACATGTGTCATTAATATGTTGTTAGATCAAATTCCACTTTTTGGCCATTTCATTCTGGCACGCCCGGTGGGACCCCCACAACGGATAGTGTCAGGTTAACTAGTTTTGCAAATCTGATAATATCCTTTGTTTTTGTGTTTTCTAGGTACTAAATCTAACTATCATAGAGATCTTCAAAGCCTTGGGAACCCTCTCAGGCCTTCAGAATAGATATTTGGGGCCTCTAAACCCAATTTTCCCCCCCCCCCCACGAATCAGATCTCAATTCGCCCCTCGGGTGGTGAAGTCAACCAAACAGCCTCAAAAGCCCCCAAAATTGTAGGGGTGAGTAGTACAAGACCTAATCAGACCATCCACAACATCAGAGACCAGGTATTCCTCTGTATTTGCTCTATGTGTAAATTTTTGGGTCCATGTAAAATGCTTACTAGTTAAGGCACAATAGCTAGTAACAAATTTCCTTCTCTTCGCATTTCCATTTGGTTTAAGTATCATTGTAATTACAAAACCTATCAAAATTCTAGCAACTTCGAATTTCAAAATCTCAAGTAAATTGTACTTTCCCCTTTTCTAATTTGCATGTATAAAGTTCTTATAATTGTTTGTTTATACTTGTATACATTTCCAATGCAATTACTACATGTTCTCACACATATTTAGGGTCACCTAAACCCCTTATTTCACACCTTCATATTACATGTTTCTATGCTTTGAAAAATAGAGTCAACTTCTTTTCCTAAAAGCATCTAGGATTAGGTTCTTTGTTTACAAAAAGTATTTCATTCTAGTCTTTTGCTTTCAGAAAATGCATATAAGGCTAGATTTCAATTTGAAAAGGCAATTAGCTAGATTTCCTATTTTACATAACATCATTAGCAAAACAAAAACCCACACACATACACGTGGTATCTTAAACAAGTGGTGAGATTGGATTTCATCCCCAATCCATCACTCGAGATTGGTGTGATAGGTGTTTTACCCTCCACCAACTCTCACCCCCCTAGACACCTAGCATCCCCACAGGAGTGGTTTTCTGGGCCTCATCACCGAAAAACCCCCCACTTTTGAGATTGGGCTTCTGGATTTCATCACCAGTTGTTACCTTCAGAGTGGGATAGGATTAGACACCTTCGTCCACAAGGCTTACATAATTAGTGGATACGATAACTATCATTATTGACTAAGCCCACCCGAGGGTGAAGTGAAAGCATGGGGTATGCCAACCATGCCTAGCAGGTCTTAGACAGTGCCACCTCTTCTCATGAGAGGATATAGCGAACTCACTTTAGCATAGTGGGTTCCCTCCCTTTTAGGATATCATTTTACTATACCTTCCATATAGGTCACCACTCGCACATTGCGATATCATTCTATTCTGTGCATCTTTGGGTGTTGTAGGAGGTTTGATACCGATGACATTCCTGATTTACTAGAGTATTCACTCCACTACCTGTGATTCTACCTAGGAGGTACCAACATTAAAACACACATAAACGAACAAAACACTTTTTATTTTTAGCATTTAGAACTGATTCTAGTCTACCATTGTTTGCATGATCACAGACTGGTCTCAGCACATCACACCACATACTGTTTAGCTATACACAACACTTCATTTATTTACGCTTATATCAGGCATAGTCGAGTCCACACCATGCCAGGGTTATTCCTAAACCCCTTCACACACTACACATAGAATTATAGGATTTTATTCCTATGTAATTCTAAACCCTCATGACACCACACATGTTGTCATGCCTATTGTCACCCATAGTCGAGTGCACGAGCAAGCACACCTTATAGAGGAGGTACCTACCACTTCTTCTAGTCAGTCTCCTCCTACTCCTTCGATCATGAAGGGGAAGACCATAGACACATCTGATTTACTCATAGGATTCGATGTACAGTTCACACACACATTGCCTCAACATGAGACGTCCACCCTGAGTGAAGCCTTAGCTACTTCACTCATAGAGGATTATCCGCTTCTTTCATCCCCATCCTCACCTAATCCACCCACCATGTTCTACGACCATGTGATCTACATAGTGCTAGGACAGCCCCATCCATTTTTTACTATAGATGAGGAGGTCATACCTACCTCCCCTACCTTTGCACACCCATTTTTCTAGAGTCTATCTCAATCCCTATTTGATAATGACTCCTCCCTCTTGAACCGTACCCACCTCGAAGGTCACATCATTCACCCCTACTATAGGAATGGTTTTTGATCCTTCTTCCTCTACCATAGGTACCCAGAGGCCAACATTCCAAACTATACAACAACAACCTTCTCTACAGGAACAACAAACACCCCCTCAAACATCATACCCACACTCTTCCCAAGAGTCCCAACCATCATCATCCTAGCAACCATTTTTAACAATGTTTGAGGACCTAACACAAGAACCTCTTCAAACCCAAACCACCTAGTGTCAACAATGACAACCCACAACTAAAACTCACTCAGGAGGGGACATAGGCACCACCTCTTATTCCCAAGATCCTACTTTGAAAGCTTATCCTTCATTTTCTATAGCATTCCCACCTACGTCTTAGATCCCTGAAATGTACAATGCCCAATCTCACACCTTACCTTCACCATCACCAACCTTTAGGATACCTCCTCCTCCTCCTTTCCAAGCACCACTCGCTAACCCTCTTCCTACCTATGAATCAAAACCTATAGCTTACACACCCACTTCCCTAGGCTATTCCACCTAGTTTAGCTTCACTACCACCTATCCTCTAGGACAGAGATAGGTTCCAACTTTTGACACCATACCTCGACCATCCCTACCACTGGTAGCACCGATACCTCCACTTCCACCTACTGGTGCCACATTTTTCACACCTCCTCCTTCATGGTCATCACCTCCTATGGCCCAACCATTATCATAGGCTCCTACCCAACAGGAACCCATGCCACAACAACACATGTCCCAATCATAGTATTATTATCCTCAATAAACATCTGTTCCATAGCCTAGTGTTCCACTAGCCCCTATAGTATATGCTACCCAATACCCAACATACCAAGACCAGCTAGAATAGTTCCCCTCATAATATGGGGATGAACAACAGCAACCTCACTATCCACCACACTCATAGGCTCAACCAACCTTAGCTCAATCGCCTACACCTTTAACACCTAAAATTCAACTCCTTCGAGATGAAGTCAAGATGTTGAACCTACGCACCGCAAGCTACGAGCCACAAAAACCATCCTATGATGAACTCTGCAATGAGCTAGTTCATCCATCCATCCCTATCCCACCTTACCCTTACCTCTTTGAGATCCCAAAGTTTGATAAGTATAAAGGTAAGGAGGACCCTAGAGAGCATGTTAGTAACTATCGCTTAGCTTGCTACCAGCTCCATAGTAGCAACCCCCTTATGTTGTGAACCTTCTCCCTCTCCCTTGTAGGACAAGCCTTAGATTGGTATAACATGCTACCATGGCATAGCCTTTATACCTTTGAGAAATTAGCAAACACCTTCTTAGAATATTTTTCAATTAACATCAAGAAGAAGATAACCTTTTTTGATGTCTATGCCTTATGACAAGTTGATGATGAACCTATCACTGAGTTTGTATCTAGATGGAGAGCGATCATTCATGACCTCACCCATAGCCTTCCTACCATAGAGCTAGTGACACTCTTTTCCAAGAGTTTCCACAAACACATCTCTACCTCTCTATAGCTTCACCAAAGCCGCACCTTCGAGGAAGCCATTTCACAAGCAAAGGTTATCAAAGACATTAAAGTCCAATCTAGAAAAATTAAGTTAATATCAAAGCCTAACTACAATTCAAACTTTTATTTTAATAGGAACACACCCAACCAACCGTATCCTTGACCTCCACAAACCAACCAAGTGGCAACTACTACCTTAGCACCAGCACCAAGCCCACCACCTTATGCTCCACAACAACAAGTATTCCAAACTAATGCACCTCCCCCACCTAGGCCTCAGCAATCTCATGGCATGCACCCATAAGGTCCATAATGTAACCTCACACCACTATCTGAACCTTTACCCACCCTCTTTCATAGGTTACAAGATGGTGGACATCTTCTTCTACCTAAAATTTGACCGTTAGATCCAAATGCACCTAAGCCTCATGGATACAATGAGCAACTCTATTGCCCATACCATAGACAGTGTGGCCATGACATCGAGTCATGTCACTCCTTCCATGCTCAAGTGTAGGACCTAATTGATAGGGGTACCATTCAAGTATCAAACCCTTTAGCCCCACAAAACCAAAACCTAGGGATCTTCCAGAATCCTCTACCAGACCACAGAGGAACCAATCCCCAAATACCTCCAACCAATCTACCAGGACCACCTCACCAAGTGAATAGTGTCCAATGTGATCCTCCATCATGTGGAGTAGTAGGTATGATAAACCTTACCATGTGGAACCAACGATACCCATCATGCCAGACCACACCTATTGTATCTCCACCTACCCAATTCACATCACCACAGGTTTCCCAAACTCCTAGTATTGTACCACCTCCACCTCAAAATGTGATTACCATCCATGGTAGCCTCACCCATCAATTACATAATGCCCCTACATGATTATCCATATTTGACCTTTTACAACAATCTCAACCCCACCGTGAGGTGTTGAATGACATTTTACGGTCTATAGATTTGGAAACACATGATACAAATGCATTTGTAAATTTTGTAGGGAACATCCCGCGATGCCTCCAACCATCCATTAGTTTCCATGACCATGAGATAACAGAACTTGTAGGAGAAGGAGTGGATCCCCCTCTCCACATACAAGCTAATATCAATGATATCACCTACAAGAAGGTCCTTGTTGACATAGGCTCATCCATTAGTATCATATCTATAATAGCCCTACACCATTTACATATATCACTAGCCCATTTTGCCACACCTTCCCTCGATCTATGAGCATTCGATGGTTCTATGAGACCTATGGTAGGATCCATAGTACTACCTATCCGAGTAGGTATCCGTACCATTTCCATCCTCTTCCATATAATCCAAGGGGAGATGCAGTACAACATCCTCCTTGGTCACCCATGGATCAGGGATATGCAATGTGTCCCTTCCATGCTACACCATTACCTCAAGTATATCCACAATGGACTTGTTCATTGCATCCCAGTTGATGGGGACCCCTTTAAATTCTACAACATCACAGATCTCCCACCTGCATCATCCTTCTCGTCCACACAACTCTTCCTAGTTTCTTCCCATCAGTTAGTTGGAGCATCGACATCCACTCCTACATCCACCTCGTTACCCCAATCTTCATCAAGGACATGCGCTTCAATGTCAGCACCCTTAGCACCATCACCAGCAATGCCTAATCCCACTACCATACCATTCTTGCCTCTCATATTATGGCCACCACCACCATCCCAACCTTCATCCTCTACGAAATCACCTATGGTACCGACACTACAACCACCATCCACATCACGCCCTATCACTTCACCCCAAGCATCCTCTTCGATGGAAGCACCTATCCTCCCCACACCATGTACACCTCCTCTTCCTTTTTATCCATGGCCTAGGTCATTTACTTCCTCGCATTGTCTAGTATCCACTCCATCACCTTCATAATTCCCATAGGCCAATCACCCTATACCAGCTACTATCGTAGCTGAATGCCATGAGTGGGAGCAATGAGCATCTCGCTTAGATGACCAATTATTGCACCCTTCTAGTGCTACTATTAGAGACTCCTAGACTTCATCTTCATCATCTGATTCATATTCACCACCTCATGCACCAGAACATGCAACACCACGCATATCTATGTTTATGACAAACTTAGGTCCAGGGGATTACAATGTGCGTGATGCCCGTGTACGCCCACCTATCATCCAATCCACCCAAGACTTTGGCCACCCCTCAGCTTTGGTCTTGACTATCAGAATAGTAGTGCAATTAGGATCTCCTGAGAATCATACCAACTTTTTTTACGTTAGAGTCGACTCCTCACTCCCACCTATACTATCTCCACCACCACAATCCAGCTTGTGTGGTACAATCAATCACTTGGCTAATCCCTACTTTACCTTATGCTACCTTCGATGCTTCCATTGGCATGGATTTGGGCTAGGCCATTATGAGCAAGGGTTACGTGCACCCATCAACCCTCATGTCCAATACCCTACCGATAAATTTGGCTTAGGTTATCACCCAACCGTTGTCCATACATTAGAAGATGAGCTCCAAGACTTATCCCTGCATCCTTCCCCACTTTCGACACACACTTTGGAAGAATATATTGATATGGATATCTTAGAGGATACCCCCTCACCCAATTCCACCATTATAGTCCTTGATGATTTCTTCCAAGAGCCCTCCATACCCGACACCACCTCGTCATGTTGTGTTGATGAGTTGACAAACCAATTCGCTATGCTATCCTTAAACACACACTACCCAGAGCACGACATGGTATCTCCACCATCATCAACATACTTAGCTTTGTTCCCACCTATACATCGACAACTTCAACGAGCTACCACCCGACCATGATCTCCACCAGTCATCTTGCACCCTCCTCTAAGCCTTCTAGGATGCTCATAGGTTGTTGAGATGTCATCACTGGAATCTTCACCACCTACATCCCCCACAACATCAATTAATATGGTAGAAGTGGACCTCTTCTCTCCACTATGATACACACACCAATCGACACAAGACGATACACCAAACCCCAATTTCATCGATCTCACCCACATCTCACCCATATCGGCACCCCAAGATTTCTTACTCTCACCACACATTCTATGTACTACAAATGCTCCTTCATCATCTATGCCACCTCATATACCGTAGGTCCACCACATGGACATCTACCTAGATGATGAATATGAACTTATCGAGGCCATCGACGACCTCCATATTATCCCAATTCTAGAATAATTGCACGATGGTTCCCACATGCTTATTGAGGAAACCATCGATGTTGACATAGGTGACGATCCTAAAAACCCTCACATAGTCAAATTAGTTGCTAGCCTCTCACTCGAGGAGTGCATCCTATTCACAAATTTCCTTCGTAAGTATATCCGAGTCTTTGCATGGTCATACAAGGATATGCCAGGACTCGATCCTGCCCTAGTAGTTCACAACCTTACACTCGATCAAAATGCCAAACCAGTAAGGCAAAATTTACGATGCATGCACCCCACCATTGCATTATTAGTAAAAATTGAGCTCCAAAAGCTCTTAGATGTAGACTTCATAGTACCCATAGACTACCTTGAATGGGTCTCTAACATGGTCCCCGTACCCAAGCCTTCCGGCGACGTTCACTCTATACAAATTTTCATGATTTAAACAAATCTTGTCCCAAAGACAACTTTCCCCTACCTAACATTGACTCATTCATCGATTCCATCGTTGGCCATGAGATGATATCTCTAATGGATGGATTTTTAGGTTACAACCAAATCAAAATCAATCCTGTTGATCAACACAAGATGTCATTTACAACCCCCTGGGGGACATTTTGCTACAAGGTCATGCCATTTGGCCTTAAAAATGCTGGGGCAACCTACCAGTGTGCAATGACCTACATTTTCCATGATTACATGCACAAAATTGTGGAAGACTACGTAGACGATCTCATTGCTAAGTCCAAGAAATGCTCAAAACATCTTGAGGATCTTCATCGAATCTTTGACCGCCTACTAGAACACAACGTCCACCTCAATCCAAAAAAGTGTGTCTTTGGTGTTACCTCAGGTAAAATCCTAGGATTCATTATCACCCAATGAGGCATTGAAGTCAATCCTAACAAGGTAAAATCCATCACCGAGATGCCTCCACCTACTACCCTAAAATAGTTGCATAGTCTCCAAGGCAAAATCACCTCTATCCACCGATTTATAGCATAATTTTTAGACAAGTGCAAACCCTTCAACCACCTCCTACAAAAGGGAGTAAATTTTAAATGGGATGATAACTACCAGTAAGCTTTTTATGACATCAAAACTTATCTTACTTCACCGCCAATTATGTCACCCCCACATCCACAGCTACCACTCATCCTATACATTTCTACTACAAATTTTATGCTAGGCACACTTCTAGCCCAAAATAACATGCTCGACAAAGAGCAAGCCATCTACTACATAAGTCACATGCTAGTCAGCTATGAAGCTAGATACGGATACATGGAGAAACTATGTCTAGTTGTAGTATTCACCACCTAGAAGTTACGCCACTACATGCTTAACCATACTACCTTTGTCATCGCCCGAGACAATCCCCTCCACTACATGATGAACAAAAGCTACCACAATTCTCACACAGCTAAGTGGATCATGCTTCTAACCGAATTCGACCTCGAATTTGTTTCACAAAAGTCCATCAAAGGGCAAGTCATAGCAGACCAACTTGTGGAAGCTCCCTTGTCCGATGACCAACCCCTCCTCATTCAGCTCTCGGATGACTCCATATTTCACATAACAGAAGATGAAGAATATGTGGAACCAAAAATGATAGCCGAATTAACACTATTCTTTGATGGTTCCTGATGCATGCATGTTGGGGGTGCAGGCATTGTATTCTTCACACCTGAAGGTGAACCACTTCCTTTTTCATTCAAGTTGGACTTCCCTTGCATGAACAACAATGCAGAATATGAAGCCCTAATCCTAGGATTGAAACAAGCTCATTCCATGCACATCAAATGCCTCCACATCATAGGTGATTCCCTTCTAATTATAAACCAAGTACAAGAGATCTGGCAATGTAATTGCCCAATCCTCCAACAATACAAGCACATTGCACAATAACTCCTCTATCGATTTGAATGGTATGACATCGAAGTCGCGCCACGATCCTCCAACCATTTTGCAGATACAATGGCCTCCTTAGGATCATTAATCCCACAAAACCCAACATCAACAACCACATCCATAACAATTCATACACTCACTCAATCTGCCATATCACCTACATCTCCTAAAGATGATGGTGGTATTCATGTGGTCAATATCGAACCACATGACCCATGGTTTGCACAGATCAAATATTACATTAAACTAGGATTTCTACCATGCGACTTACCCCATGCTCAGTGTCGAGCATTTAAATAAAGAGCAATCCACTACACATTGTTGGGGGACATCCTCTATCATCGTAGCTATGATGGCATGCTCTTGCGTTGCTTAGAACCGCATGAATCTCAATGGGTTGTACAAGAAACCCATGATGGTACTTGTGGTGGCCACTTCAGTGGCATGGCAATCACGAAATGCATCCTTCGCATGGGATACTATTGGCCAAATATGGAACATGACTATTGTGAATACATGAAGTGTTGCATCAAGTGCCAAAAACATGTAAACCTCACACATCTGCCATCTCAAGCACTCCAACCAATTCAATCCATGTGGCCTTTCTCCCAATGGGACCTTGATCTTATTGGACAAATTACACTTGCTTCCTCCAAGCAATCATAAGTTCATCATCACTGCTACATAATACTTTACAAAGTGGGTCGAAGCCATCCCACTTGTCCAAACCACAGGGGCAAAGATAGCAACATTCATCACAGATCATATTATATGTCACTTTGGAATCCCTTCCCAAATCATCTCTGATAATGGGAAATCCTTCAAAAACAAAACCATCCGAGCACTTTGTAGCAAGTTCAACATTCATCATAGCTTCTCTACCCCATACTACCCATAGGGTAATGGCTAGGTAGAAGCCACAAACAAAATAATTTGCTCCATCCTATGTGTAGCACCCTAAAATTGGTGCAGTTAAACCCTTAGTAAAAATATAAGAATTTGAATTTTAACCCTGAAACCGCCCGTTAACCGCTCACCCCATTGTTCATGCCATTTTTAGGAGTTGTTTTGACCGTTGGATGATATCGTCGTTGATCAGATGAAATCGTCCCAGATCGGACGAATTTGTCTGGAAAAGAACGTCCAGATGATTTTGTCCCAAAACCAAATTTTCATAATTAGCTTCTGTTTCAATAGCCTCTACAACTTGGGCAAAAGCGTGTCTGCATAGTTGGAGATTCCTCCGTTGGAGATCTCCCAGATTGGGATGATCCCTAACCTCCTAACCTCCCCCTAATCCTATATAAACTAGGATTTTCTCAGTTTATCCCCTTGGTTTGCTAATCCCATGATTCCCTGATTGATTTTCCCTGCCATTTAGTTTTTCTGTGTCAAGACATCCTATCCACCATTGTTTTCACTCGTAGTTTTAAGTTTTCATTGCATTTTTCACTGTGCTTCAGTTGGATAAAGCTTGGATCATCGTAGGCGATTCTAGACAATTTCAAATGATCCTGTTGTAGATCAGCGATGATATCGTACGATTAGAGGCGATCTCAACTGCAGTTCAGATTGGGGGCAACCAGAGCCCTGAGTTTGCATTCCTCATTTGTCTTCTTTATTTTACTCTGCATTAGTTTGATTTATTTTCATTCTACATTCTGGAGTTCACCTCATTTAGCATAGATGCATGATAAAGTTAAAATAAATTATTAAATTAATGCATTTCCTTTAATTGTTATTTGGATTTATCATTTAGGTAATTTTACCATTATTTCTATCATTTCCCCTTGCTTTTGCAGTTGCTTTTTTGATCTTTGGTATCTGTTTCTGTGATTACAGGTTTCTGACGAATTCATTAGGTCGACAACGATCTCGTTTGATCTCAGATGACCAACTGTGATTTGAGACGATTTTGTGCAATTGCAGATGATTATGTAAGATTTGAGACAATCTAGACTTCTACAAACCTCAGAATCTTCATCAGACATCCGAAATCAGGTACATTCTATCTTATTTAGCACACTTTTTGTGTTTAGCACTTATTCATGCTTTCTATATCCATATAAATCAACATTTTCATATAGAATAGCTTAGATTCATTCTGGCCAACCTAGAGATATGAATTATTAAAGTACAAAATGAACACATCAAACCCATTCTCAACCTAGGCGTGGAAACTGCCACTCAAAGTTTCCTGGTGAACCCACCATCCGTAAAAAATTCACCCTTATACCCCCTCCCCGAGAGGCGCGACCTTCAAAGGGCCTCTCAGTCCGAGGTATTGTCCCATCCTTCTCGCATCCCCATTCCGGGTGTGGATCCTATAGCCTTAAGGTAAGGATGCGAGAAATTTGGAGCGATACATTTTGGTGAACCCGACGTGAAACTAAAACCTTTTGAAAACAATCCAAAAAATAAAAATTTATTTTTAAGTAACATCTAGAATCATCAGACAAACATTTAAATCTGCATATCATGTTTAGATGGTAGATTATAATAAAATATGAGTTGTCATCATAAATGTTGAAAATAAATTAGCAGCCATAAATATTACTTCTGTACTTAGAGTACCTCAAACATATAGAGTCCTGCCTTTAGGGGACGAACTTAAAAGGAGATTGGGTATTATTTCATCTAGATCAACCGAGCTTAGGTAAATTAAGAGGTTTGTCCTAGATAGAATCCTGTATCCTGATCAAGTAACCTTATATCATGAACTTCAGAGAGCTTGCCATAGGTGGTTAGCCGATAAAAGAGCACTTGTGTCTTCTAAATTGTACACCTTTGAAGAATATCTTGAGAATGCAGTTGTAGTTCATAATTTTCTATCTCGTATAAAGGATCAATAAGTCGTTCTTACGGATAGGAAAAGATGGAATAGAGTTCCTAGAGCTGTGTTATATCAAGAATATTGCCATGAACTTTATTTCTACAGGTCAAAATCTGAGACAGATCATATTACCATAGCACACTGTAATTTTTTTGAAAAACCATTTCCAATTTGAAGAGGAGCATTTCATGACTCCTGATGAACTTGGTCCTATCAATGATATCCATAAACTATTTATAGAAAACTAAATCATTATTATTATTATTGTTATTCCTTTTGCAACTTGAATTCTATTTGTTATCTTTATAATAATATTATGAAAACAAACATAAAACACAAAAACAATATAAAAACAAACAAAAATCAAAACATTTCCTTTTTATAGTAGGTATATAATTAAAATATATACCTCTCAAACCTATCGCATATATATATATATATATATATATATATATATATATATATATATATATATATATATATATATATATATATATATATATATATATTTATTTGCTGAAATCTAAGTTTAAGCACAATGCCTAGACTTAGGAATGGAAAACAAACTAAAGAAGAAGAAGATTGGTTAGGAAAACCATTAAATAACCAAGATGTCCTTCCTGAAGATCAAATTCCGAAAGAAGGAACCCTAGATTATCAATAAAAATACCTTGTTGTAGGAAATGAACAAGAAGAAACTAATAGAGAGGAAGGATCCTCATCCCCTAAAATGTCTTCGGGAGGAGCTGTTACTTTTGAGAACATGGAACATTTCTAGAATTTCCTCAATACTAATATTGGCGCTCTTAATAGAGCAGTCCATATGGACAAGGATCAAATTAGTGACACTCAAGCAACCCTAGAAGAAATATATCACACACGCACTAATCCCTTGTCCTTTGTTGATCAAGAAAGTGATCAAGTTGGACCATCCAATTTGGATATGGCCGCTATAATCCATAACATGCAACAACAACAGGTTACCCAACCATCTAAAGTGCCTGTTAGCAAGCCTAGGGTCATTCTTGCATAAAAGAAAACCTCATTTACTACTCTATTTTGCCAAGCCATTGAGCAATATACCTCAAATCAGCAAAAACCCAAAACAAAACCAAACACCAATTACCAACAATCTGGAATACAACATAATACTACTACAAATCCTCTTCATAACACTCTTCCTACCAATGTTTTGCATAATAGCAATATAGCGTCTAATCCTTATGTCACACCGTCATACACTCATAAACCCCATGCTTATGTCCCACTGAATCAATATGGTGGACAAACTAGTAATCTTGAAACTGTGGTGAAACAATTATTTTCCCGCATGGATCAGATAGATACCTACCATCCCTTGTACAAATATCAAGAGATGTGTAGTCAACCTCTAGATCCTATAGTTGTAGCATAGCCATATCCTAAACACTTTCCTATTCCTGTCTTGCCCATATATAAAGGAACCGAATATCCCATAGAGCATCTTCGTATGTTTAGGATAGCATGTCATGATATATTGCATGATGATTTATTATTGCTAAAAATGTTCCCAAAAATTTTAGGAGGAATGGCATTAGAGTGGTATTATCAATTACCCACTAATTCTTTGAGGAAATTTGAAGAGACTGCTGAGTCTTTTGTGCATCAATTTAGTGCCTACATCGAAAGGCATGTGACCATTAAAGACTTGTACAACTTAAAACAAGAAAAAGATGAATGTTTTGCCGATTTCCTAGCTAGGTGGAGACAGTTACCTTATAGGGAGATGTTGGACATCTTTATTAATAATTTATAGGCCCAACTATCTTAGGAATTGTCAACTGCTACCTTGACCACCTTTGATCAGGCTATAGACTTAGCCCAAAGAGTGGAAGATGCTCTCATTAGGAGAGGCCAGCTTAAAAATAAAGATGATGAGAAAAAATTCAGAAATCAATATAAAAATAAACAAGTTATGGGTGATGGAGTCACTGATAGTAGAAATATTGCTACTGTTAATGCTGCGAAGACAACAGAGAAGTTTATACTGAAACCTCCCGATAAACCTCCTTGAGAATTTACTAGGTTAAATCAACCTTTATCAACCATTCTCCCATAATTATTAGAATTAGGTTTGATTCAATTACCAACTATCCGGGAACCTGATCCAACTATACCCAAATACAGAGTTGATTTACACTGTGACTTCCATAGAGGACCTGGACACACTACCAACTCTTGTAAAAGACTAAAACATAAAATACAAGACCTGATTAATAAAAATAAGATGGAGGTACAAGCCTTTCAACCTAAGCAAAATCCTCCTAATAATACTCAAAAGAACATTCCCCAAAATCAGAACCAGAATTCCAATCAGTCATTGGACATATTTCAACATCCTTTACCAAAACATGGCAAGGAACTGGCTAATCAAATTGAACACCATAATGTTCCCCCTCCCACCCGATATGTAGGAACTATTAGTGGGAATTTACCAGCTCATGATTTGGAAATATTTGACACAACTTTATCTTTGGTTACAACCAGACCTCTACATAATATTCAGACACCTGATCTTAGTGATATAGAATATGAGACTGAGAGTGATATGGAAATCACCTCAAATCAATCGAATAGCTCTGAAGATGAATCAGATCCTATTCTCCCTATCACAAGTCATATGGTCCCAGAAGAACCATTTCCAAGAAGAGTCACTACTCGACCATCGTCTCACCAATTAATGTCTAATGAGCAAGCCATAAATGCTAGACCAAGACCCATTCATCATCCACAAAATAATATTGTAGGTACAATCAGAGCTATTACTAGACAACAGGCTCAAAATTCTCAACAAGATCAAACTCAGAACGATGGATCAACTCCATTTGTTTGAAAGTTCCTAATAAAGGGAATCAGGCACCTAATGTGCAACCTAAACCTCCTTATAATATTAATGAGAAACTATCAAACATTACAGCTAGAATTTCTCTTTTGGACCTTTTAAGATCCTCCCCTACACATAGAGATGAATTAATGCTCACATTAAGCCAGATGATGGTACCACAAGAAATTCAACCTGAAGCCATGGCTAATACTATAATAACTCATGAAGTTGATTGTATTGACTTTCGGGATAGAGATATACCTCAACACAGTTTACATAAGGATAACCCCTTATATATTACTACTTTAATTGGAGATGTAGCAGTTAAACGAGTCTTAATTGATAATGGTTCATCTTTAAACATCTACACTTTTGACTTCTACCAAATATTTGGGTTTAGAAGTGATGAAATGAAAAGAATTGATATGATCATAAAAGCCTTTAATGACGAAACACAAGAAACGTGTGGAGTTATTACCATTCCATTGTAGGTTAGTCTGAGAACCTTGGATATGACCGTGTTTATTGTACATTGCCCTACATCATACAATATACTCTTGGGTCGCCCTTGGATCAATGCAATGCAAGTCGTTCCCTCAACTTTACATCAATGTGTTAAATTCAAATTTAAGAATCAGTTGGTTACCATTCATGGTGATCCTAGACCCTTTGATATGTGTGCTTTGGAAAAACCTGTTGGCGTTCAATTTTTCCCTGCTTTATCATCCACACATCCTAATTCTCATTATCCATCTAAACGTGTGAAACACACACCCATAACGTCATTTAATTCTTCTCCATAAGTTCCACCCCTTCATACAGCTCAAACATCCTCTAAACAAACTACATTAGGACCTCAAAAAAATCCTAATCCTACAACCAAGGCTTCTTGTTTTACTCCTATCACTTCTATCCCTATAATAGACTCATCCATCGACATCTCTACAACATCTACATCCACCAAAGGTATAGTTTCCACATCAAAAGATGTAGTAAATGTTCTTTCTACCTCTTATGCTCTTATTGACGAGCTATTACCCAATTTATCTAAAATTCTTATATCAAAGAAAATGAATGCTGCCATGCAAGATTCCATTATTTTAAATAATTTGCCACCATCTCCTCATACCTTGGGTCTCCCACAGCCTATGGGAAGTATTTACCAAGTCGGGAGCTGCGCTTTTATTTATAAGGGATATGACTGGGGTAGAATACCCAGAAACATCAAAACTCATTCTAATGGATATGCTCGATGTTATTTTACTAATGAGTATATTAAAGCCAAATCTATAATGCTTAAATTGGGATATAAATGGAAAGGTTTGGGACCTTTCCAAAATGGTATGAAAGAACCTTTTGAGGTAGAGTCGTGGACCGCCCGATGAGGTGTGGGCCTATTTCCTAGTAAGGGCCAGCCCTTCCCATTTGAGGATGATGATCAATTCATATGTTACCAATATTATTTGGATGAATACGATGCTTTGCATCTAATAAATAAGCCATTTACATGTAATATTCTATCCATAGCTTACCCTCAGATGATCGCTGAATCCGACGATGAGTTGGAGGGAGATATCTTCCATGATGTCTCCGTTGAGGAATTATTACATAACGAATTTTATTTCGATGGCTCTATACCTAGTATAGCCCAGCTTGAGGCCATGAATCCTCAAGATGAATTATCCAAGCTAACCTTAGAAGAATTACAAGAATTGGGCGTTTAACCCGCCCCACCTAATTTTGAGAAAAATCTACACATGAAAGTAGAAAATGTCATAAAAATTAACATTGGAACTGAGGGTAATCCTCACATAATCAACATTGGAATAGAATTGAGTCAAGAAAAATAGGATAAATATATTGCATTTCTTAAAGAATATGAAGATGTCTTTGCTTGGACATATGAAGATATTCCAGGATTAGACCCTTCTGTAGTTATGCATCACCTAGTAGTCCATCCGGATGCTAAACCTGTTAAACATAAACTTAGAAAAATGCATCCTAAAGTGGCCTTACTGGTCAAAGGGGAGTTAGAAAAACTCTTGAATTTCATTTTTATACAAGCCATTGATTATGCTAAATGGATCTTGAATGTAGTTCCAGTAACTAAGAAAGAAGCTACCAAGGTTAGGGTTTGCACAGACTTTAGAGATATTAATGCTGCATGCCCTAAAGATGATTTTCCTCTTCCCAATATGGATGAAATCATTTATTTTACTATTGGGAGTGGAATGATATCCTTAATGGATGGATTTTATGGTTATAATTAGATCAGGATAACTCCTAAATATCAGGCTAAAACAACCTTTATTACCCCTTGGGGAACCTTTTGTTGGAAAGTGATGCCATTTGGTTTAAAGAATGCAGGAGCAACCTATCAACGAGCCATGACTTACATATTTCATGATATGATGCATGATATACTACATGATTATGTAGACGACATTATAGCTTGTTCTACTGACGAAGATGACCATTTAGATGATTTGAGAAAAGTATTTAATCGGTTAAGGGAATATCTTATCCGATTAAATCCAGCTAAATGTATATTCGGAGTTAAGTCCGATAAATTATTGGGGGTTATAGTTTCTTTACGTGGCATCGAAATTGATCCTCTCAAGATTGTAGCTATCACTAATATGCCCTCACCCACAAATATATCATAATTACGAATTTTACAAGGTAAGCTTCAAGCTATCCGTCGCTTCATCGATAAGTTGGCGGATAAAATAGGACCCTTTCTTAAGCTTCTTAAGAAGGATGTCTTTTTCCATTGGGACAATGAATGTCAAGAGGCATTTGAATGCCTCAAACAATATCTTCTTAACCCACCTGTGCTTTCGCCACCTAGACCTGATCGCCCATTTATCTTGTATATTTCTGCTTCAGATCTTGCCTTAGGAGCCATGTTAGCTCAACTTGATGATGAGAAGAAAGAACGTGCTAATTATTATATCAGTAGAACATTAATCAGTTATGAAACCCGCTACACAGCATTAGAGAAGTTATTTCTAGCAGTCGTATTTTCTACATAGAAATTATGCCATTATATGCTCAGTCAAAAAACGTATGTTATTGCTAAATCCGATCCTTTGCGGTATCTCATGAGTTGACCGTACTTATCTGGTCGCACAGCAAAGTGGATTCTTGCCCTAAGCAAGTTTGAACTCAAATTTAAAGGATAAAATTTTGTTAAGGGTCAAATAATAGCAGATCAATTAGCTGCTGCACCCTTAGAGTCTACCCATCCCCTCATCATTGAGTTTCCTGATGAATGCCTTAAACTAGAGGCAGATCATTCAGAGAAATGGTCCTTATACTTTGACGGAGCCCGATGCATGAGTGGGGCTGGTGCAGGTATTATTTTAATATCTCCATAGAAACATCTTATCCATTTGTCCTTTAAATTAACATTTGCTTGTACTAATAACACTGCTGAATATGAGGCTCTAATCCTTGGCTTACGAGCTGCATTGGCACTGAAAATTAAAAATCCATTAGTTTTCAGTGATTCTCAACTTGTCATAAATCAAATTAATGATGTTTATCAGACCAGAGATGATAAATTGCATCCATATAAAGCATATGTATTACAATTATTATCTTTATTTGATCAAGTTACCTTGGAAGCTATTCCTCGAACTAGCAATTGTGCGGCTGACGCTATGGCTGCAACTGCATATCTTTTACCCTTGGAGTTAGAAGACGAATATGCTACCATCATTATTCGTCAACTCTGGGAACCCACTTCAAATAAATCATGCTTAGAACCTTTGGATGTGTTTCTAATCAACAAAACTACTCCTGAACTTTGGTACACTAATGTATTCAATTTTCTTCAAAATGGGACCTTCCCTCAAGGTCTTAATAGAAACCAGCATCGGTTATTGCGTAGACGAGCAAGTTGCTTCGTAATAATTGGCAATATGTTATATAGGATATCTTTCAAAGGTATCCCACTGAGATGTTTGAATCTAGAAGAATCTAGATCAGCTTTGAGTGAAGCCCATGATGGATCTTGTGGGTGACATTTTAGTGGTAGCGCCATTGCTAAGAAACTCCATAGGATAGGATATTTTTGGCCTACCATGGATAATGATGCACATGATTACGTGCACCATTGCGACAAGTTCCAGAAACATGCTGACCTTGCCCATGCCCCTGCACAAGAACTGCAGGCTATTTCATCTCCTTGGCCCTTTTCAAAATGGGGCTTAGACATCATTGTAAAAATCAACCCTATGTCATCTGATGGACACAAATTCATCATAACCACCACCGAGTATTTCACAAAGTGGGTTGAAGCTATGCCCTTAGCTTCTTGCACTGGAACCCAAGTTTCCAAATTTATTTTTAATCAAATTATTTGTAGGTTCAAAATTTTTGCAAATCTCATCTTAGATAATGGAAATTGTTTCAAAAATAAAGATGTCAAAAAATTATGTCAAAAATATAAAATTCAACATCATTGGTCCACTCCCTATTATCCTCAGGGTAATGGCCAAGCAGAAACATCTAATAAAACATTAATTAAAATCCTCAAAATACTAGTCGATAAATCTGGCTGAGATTGACACATTCAACTATATCCTGCTTTGTGGGCTTATCGAACTAGCGTTCGTACCCCCACAGGTACTTCACATTTTGTTTTGGTCTATGGCGCTGAAGCAATTTTTCCCTTCGAATTAGAAGTTCCTTCTTTGGCTCTACTACTTCAAGATACTGAAGTAGGAGATGAATATCGTGCTGGCAGATTTAGTCAACTGGAACTCCTAGATGAGAAGCACATCAATGCTTTGGAGCATCTTTGAGCCTATCAGAACAAGCTTAAACGAGCATACCTCAAGAAAGTTCATCATCGATCCTTCAAGATCGACGACCTTGTCTTAAAAGAAAATCAAAAAAATACTAATGCAACTAAATATCTTAAAGGTAAATTTGAACCTAACTAGCTTGGGCCATATATCATCACTGCTAAATTTGGATCGGGAGCATACCGATTAGCTACCTTAGATGGTAAATATCTTAAAGAACCTATGAACATTATGCATCTCAAGCGCTATTATGCATAAAATCTGGTCATTTCATCATTGTATATATTGTTATTTTGCATATTGTTTCATTTGAGTCATCCATATAAAAATTTCAAAAACAGTAATAGTATTTATTCTTTCAATTCATAAATTAAAATCGAAATATAAAAACTTCAAAATCATCAAAATATTCAAAAACATCTTTTATTTTCGTACCTGTTAATTCTTGAAGTATTGTAGTTATATTTTCAGTTATTTTGGATAAATTAGCATTTATTTGGAATCCCGCACTTTCACACTCACATGAATAAATATCTTGATTTTATTTGGTATGATTATTAATCTCTCTTATATCAAAGTCCACGGTTGAATTAAATAAAGTTTTGAGCATAGAGAATTGATCTTGTTATTTACTTGAACCAAGTATATCTCTTCACATTAAAATGATTTCATTGCAAATTCGATATGATGCTACATAGTAGAAATGGTTTCTTGAGCGAAAAGTTTCCCCTGCTATCCTATCGTGCACATGGTCTAGAATATTTGAGAATTGACAAAAGGACAAGCTCACCGCTGCCCAGAATAAAAATCCCTTGCTCCATAGCCAATTCGAGCAAGTATCCCTAGTATAGGAAGAAAAAGAAAATTCAAAGAAAATGAGAAAAAGAAAAATATTATTTTGTACCATCACAGCAATATTTCAGCATTGTCTCAGTTCCAAGCAAAAAATACAAAAAAAGGAAGAGAGCAAAAGAGAAAAGAAAAATCAAGAAGCAATAAAATCCCTTTCCCTACCCCTTGAAAAATAAAATAAGGGTGAATGAGCTTGAATCCCTGGAATTCTCAATTATTCGAAAACTGTGAGGTAAGCCCCATAACAGGTGGTTTGTGCCCAACCCGCTTGGCCTTGGGTAATCCCTAGTGTGGTGATATGTCTGTCACATTAGCGACCTTCTTTTGTACATACCTATATTTGCTTATGGATCAGCTAGCTCTTGATGACCCGACTTACATAGTAGTCTTGTACGGTTACATGCATATAAATCATGGTCAACGAACATTCATTTGGTTAATTCAAATTACTTGTATCAAATTATCTTGCTCAAAATTGATAAATAAACAATACAATTTCACACACATTTGTATTTGAGAGATTTTGTATCATTATGATAAATCAAGATCGGCAATGAACTCACATTTGCACATGAGGGTTCCTTATAAATCTACATTTTGTCTTTAAGATAATTTAAAATATTTTTGCAATTCTTTTAGAATCATTTCATCTTCTTATTTAAGAACATTTGCTTAGCATAAAAACAATTAAATATATTTCTTTCCAAAATCCAAAATTTTCTTTCACAACATCTTCAAAAAATCTAGTAAATAAAGTCACGTTTATATATTATTATTTTTTGTTTATCTCAAAATCAAAAATCAAGTCTGCAATAAAACTATTATATCAATTTCCTTTTTGGATTTCCCGATGATGGTATAAGTTTATACCTATAATTCTATGCCTAGCATAAACCATTGTTCTAATTTTATTTCCCATTCATTTTAATTCATAAAAACATATGGCTTACATCATTATGTTACACAATTATGCTTTTAAAAGGAACGTAAATTTTTCTATTTTCATTTCATTATGTCAACATTCCATTTTGCAACCATGGTATAATTCCTAAGGAACTTTTCAAAACTTTATCACACTTAGGAATCTTATGCATAGCAAAAATCATATTTTTTTATATTTCATGCATAATATTTTTATGAAAATCTGAAAATAAATCATCACCATCATCATTTTTCATCATCACAACACAAAGTCTTAAGACAATTTCTTAAGCATTCTTTTACTTTTAGCAATATTTCTATACTGGGATTAGCTTGACGACCTAGCGAGCGGTGACTCCATGAAATGGTCTATAATAGCGACAATGTCCTTTGAAATTATTGTTAGAAGTCCCTTTATTTTTCATCACATCACACCACCAAAAAAACCAATTTGTTTACATCAGATTATTTCATTTAAATTTTACAGCATGACATAAAATTATACTATTTCCAAACGACATAATTACATGCATAATAAATCAACAATTCAAAATTTAAAGCATCATACAAAAAAATGTGGACAAGTCATATCAAAAAAATATCATATATATATATCAAAATATCTGTACATCATATCAAAACTGGATTGGTATGCCATAATATATACCCTGGCATACTCAATCCTCTCAAAAATATATCCAATCTATAGTCTATAGCGGCTAGTCTCGAGAAGCCCTTGAGCTCTCAGCCTCATCTCCTCTCTCGCCCTGAGGTGGAGGAGGTGGCCCCATAGAGGTCCGTGCTTTTTCTTGGGTCCTCGCTTTCGATCGTGAGGATGTCCTCAACGATCCCATCCTGATTGGCTCTGTAATGCCGATTGGCAGCTGTAACCTCTGGTCCTCTGGAACCAGCTGGAAGTATGCTCCTTGATAGAACATGGTCTGAGTAATAGACCACGCCAACTCCTACATGCTCGCCCCTACGCTCTAAGTCCTGAGCCGTGTAGCCTCATCCTGTAGAGTCTACACCTGAGCTCGTAGACGGGCATTCTCATCTCAGAGAGCCGCCATCTCACTGCTCTCCCCCACCTCGATAACCTTGCCCTTATCGAGCGATTTTTGCCTATCCCTCTGTCGAGAAGGGAGTCCCTCCTCTCTCCTATCTACCTACTGTGGTCTCTCTCGAGACTATGGCACTCTCCGACATCTCTCCTAAGGAGACCGTTGCTGCTCCCTCCCTCCATGATCCCTCATTGCATCGATGGTAGCCTAGCGCTGCCTCCCCATCCGTCTCACCATGGTGTGCATCAGACCCTGTGCCCTCATCATCCAAGGAGGGCGGATGCTTATGTACCAGGAATCATATCCATCAGCAACCTCAGCATCGTCCCCATCCACTGGCTGAATTGGGGCATCATCTACATCTTGAATCTAGAATCATTGCATATCTGGAGCCCCACTCAGTGTAGTACTATCCCAAATAGTCTGGGAGTACTCGTAATCCTTGAGATAAGGGATCCCCTATTGTAGACCAAACTATCACAAAACTTGGTCATAGCAGTGGAGCTCTACCTCTCCCCGCTCCATCTTCAGCCAGCAGACTCGCCTGATGCGAACCAACTCCTGTTTGTCCTCTCCCAACCATGTATGCTCTCTCCACAGCCTCTAGGTGATCTGGTCTGGGATGAGGTCTTCTAGTAGCCTCTGAGACATCAACAGATCTATCCATTGCTGTGACCCTCTCTGGAGCCACCAATAGAAAACTTGAGGTCTCTCCCGGTCAACCCTTGTCAGTGGAAGCCCTACCAGCCTCCGCACCATAATGTTCTTTCAGCACCAAACCTGTAGCAGCGATGTCAAAACCAGACATCGACCTCCCTTGTATACAACCCCGTGCAGGATCCTATACAAGTGACATAGTATAAAACTACCCCAAGAAAATCTATAGTCGTGGTCTCTCATATCGTAGACCACATCTGACAGTATCCATGGCAAATTGCATCCACTCTGGTGGCATAGCAGTAAGCCACCCACCACCCCTACCAAAACCTGATTCAATCGAGACGCCCATGGCATCTATCGTAATATCTCGATGTTCACCCTGCCCTTCTCTAGGGCAAAGCTAGGATCTCCGCACAGGTGCATCATGGCATGGACCTGATTGGCTGCAAGAGTCATAAATCATCCTTGCATGGGGATCCTCAAGATCCTCCATACGTCCTCTAGAGTGGGAGCCATCTCCCCTATCGATAACCAAAAATAGGATGACCCCGGATACCACCTCTCTGCTAGGGCTATCAGTAGCCCCATGTCTGTCGATACTTGTGGCATCTCTACCACATGTTGTAGTCTGACCTCTGCTAATCGGTCTCGCTCCGCCTGGTCGAGTGCGGCTACATTGTCTCTGAGTCCCCGTATTTCCACTCCCAAAATTTTAGTAATCCCCTCTGCAAAATAAACAATCAAACAATAAAAATCATCAATAGATAATCATTAAAATCAGTTAAATCAATTTAATCTTCTAAAAACAATGATGATATCGTCCTAAATTAAATCAAATCATCCTTTGTAGGACGAAATCGTCTCCTATTTTGCAACTTGGGGATCGCCCCTTGTTGGACGAAATCGTCCCTATTTCGTCGATTTCGCCCATAGACGAATCGACGATCTAGGGACGATTTCGATGAAATTGGGATGATTTCATCCCGACGTCGTCGACGGCCTAAAAACGGTCGCGATGCCCCAAAATAGTCAAAATTTAAATTGCAAATTACACAAATCAAATTAAAACATAATTCACTAGGTTTAGATTCTTACCCGTAACCCGCACCGAACCTCTGTCGATCTGTGCGTTGTTTCTACCATTTTTCCTGCAAAGCTCTAAAAATGGTGAAAATAAATAGTAAAAATGAATTAGGGTTTTACCCTATTTTTCTTAATTTTATTTAAAAACAACATTTAAAAAAAAAAATTGCTTTTTCGCGCTTTTACCTCAAACATTCGATTTGGGTAAAAACATGGAGGGGGCACCATAGTAAGTAGTTGTATGATTCAACCTAGAATCGTCATTTATAAAATTGAGTAAATTTTTGCTTTCTCATAAAATGGGAAGAACTCGTATTTAACACATTTTCTTCGGAAAATTCGCTAAAGAGGGGGCAAAATGTAGCACCCTAAAATTGGCACAGTTAAACCCTTAGTAAAAAGATAAAAATTTGAATTTTAACTTCGAAACCGCCCGTTAACCACTCACCCCATTTTTCATGCCATTTTTAGGAGTTGTTTTGACCGTTGGACGATATCGTTGTCGATCAGACGAAATCGTCCCAGATCGGACGAATTCATCTGGAACAGAACGTCCAGACGATTTTGTCCCAAAATCGAATTTTTATAATTAGCTTCTGTTTCAACAGCCTCTCCAACTTGGGCAGAAGTGTGTCTACGCAGTTGGAGATTCCTCCTTTGGAGATCTCCCAGATTGGGATGATCCCCAATGTCCTAACCTCCCCTTAATCCTATATAAATTGGGATTTTCTCAGTTTATCCCCTTGGTTGGCTGATCCCATGATTCCCTGATTGATTTTCCCTGCCATTTAGTTTTGCTATGTCAAGACATCCTATCCACCATTGTTTGCACTCGTAGTTTTAAGTTTTCATTACAGGTTTTCACTGTGCTTCAGTTGGAGAAATCTTGGATCATCACAGGTGATTCCAGACGATTTTGGATAATCCTATTGTAGATCGGCGATGATCTCGTACGATTGGAGGTGATCTCGACTGCAGTTCAGATTGGGGGTAACCAGAGCCCTGAGTTTGCATTTCTCATTTTTCTTCTTTATTTTACTATGCATTAGTTTGATTTATTTTCAATATGCATTCTGGAGTTCACCTCATTTAGCATAAATGCATGATAAAGTTAAAATAAATTATGAAATTAATGTATTTCCTTTAATTGTTATATGGATTTATCATTTAGGCAAGTTTACTATTATTTCTATCATTTCCCCTTGCTTTTGCAGTTGCATTTTTTGTCTTTGGTATCTATTTTTGTGATTGCAGGTTTCTAACAAATTCATCTGACGAATTCGTTAGGTCGACGATGATCTCGTCTGATCTCAGATGACCGACTGTGATCTAAGATGATTTTGTGCAATTCCAGATGATTATGTAAGATTTGAGATGATCTAGACTTCTACAAACCTCAGAATATTCATCATACATCCGAAATTAGGTACATTCTATCTTATTTAGTACACTTTCTGTGTTTAGCACTTATTCATGCTTTCTGTATCCATATAAATCAACATTTTCATATAGAATAGCTTAGATTCATTCTGGCCAACCTAGGGATATGAATGATTAAAGTAAAAAATGAACACATCAAACCCATTCTCAACCTATGCGTGGAAACTGCCACTCAAAGTTTCTTGGTGAACCCACCATCCGTCCAAAATTCACCCTTATACCCCGTCCCTGAGAGGCGTGACCTTCAAAGGGCCTCTCAGTCCGAGGTATTGTCCCATCCTTCTCGCATCCCCCTTCCAGGCACATATCCTATAGCCTGAAGGTAAGGATGTGAAAAATTTGGAGCGATACACTATGCAAAATAGTAGCAGAATCACATCATGATTGGCACAACCAAATAGCCCTAGCCTTGTGGGCCTATCGTACAAGCATTCATACTCCCACTAGGGCAACCTCATTTTCACTTATCTACAGGATCGAAGCTATCATGCTTATTGAGCTTGAGATACCTTGCCTACAGGTATCCATGAAAGAATTCATAGATGACGACACCGCCCGTCAAGCCTTCTTAGATTAGCTTACACTCCTTGATGAACATCATATTCATACCATCGAGCACATAAGAGTCTACCAAGATCACCTTTATCGTGCCTACAATAGTAAGGTACATCAACATGAGTTTCAAATTGATGATTTAGTCCTCAAATAAAATCAACAGATCACAAGTTAGCCTCGCCAACAGTGAGATAAGTTTACCCCTAACTAGCTGGGCCCATTCATTATCACACACAAATACGGTTCAGGTGCCTATCGTTTGGCTAATCTTGAAGGTCTTGATGAACCTGAACCTATTAAAATTTTTCACCTTTGTGCATTCAAAACCTAACACACACAAGCGTACACTATCACAAGTGGTACTCACCGCTATGTACAAATACATCACTCACTAAGCACATAATGATAAATGCATGTTTTCCTACTTTATATACATGTACTTTCTTCTTTATGTCATTTTTATGCTGCTGGTATTTGTTTTCATTCTCGCAGGATCTACATCACTTACAACTACACCGTTAGCAATGAGACACACTAAAATTTACATACATCATCATGCAAGACCCTCCACTACCGCAAACTATATCAATCATGCCAGTTGACCTAGACCGACCACCAGCAACTCATCATACTAGGAGGTCTTCACATTCCTCCCATTTGGACCATAACACTTCACCCCGATGCCTCTCACCTTGCCATTGAGTTTCATCCTACTCACCCCATTCAGGAGACATTCAGGTCACTCTATCCTATTTTTATGAAAAGGAGAAAACATCCCATCCCTAAACACAAGGGTCCCCTTCTCATTCACCTAAATAGACTATGAATCCTTATTCATCAAAAAATTTCCCCCATCATCCTCTTGGAGCCTACCATCCTCCTAACATAGGATACACTTCCTATCCAATCCATCCTTCATTCCTACTGGCCCCACTTCCCAATGGAGAATCTTCTTACGCCCAATACTTGCAAGCCCGCGTGGCCCAAGCTACCCAAGCTGGCCATGCGCACATGCCCCCATCCCATTCACGCTGTCGTCTAGAGCCATATCCTATGTCACCCGTGTTGTGGAGTTTCCACAACCACCCCAAAATTCTTGGGGACCCACTTGTCATATTTTGATATGAAAGGTTTTTGGTTTTCTTTGGTTTGTAAGAATAGGGATGTTTGACCGTTTTGTTTTAATGATTTTAATTTATTTGGTTATTTGATATTTAATGATTAATTAATTTAGGCATTAATGCTTAAATTAATTAAAATCTATTTTGATGAATAGGATTTTAATGTTCTTCATACTATCTAAGGTGATGGAATGTGTTTAACAAAGCAAGGCCTGACCTAAAACAAAAAGAGGATACAAAAGGTACAAAGAAATTGAGATAGAAGCCAATATGCTATTATCTACCTAATATAATTGCATTAACTATATTATGTACATAATAGTAATATTTTTAAGATTATGTTATAAGGTTCTAAAATTTTATCATTATAATAATATTATTATGATTATATTATAATGTTATTATTATAATAATATTATTATATTGTATATAATAATATTATTATAATGTACTTTATAAAAGATGTGATAATAATATTTATGATAAGGTAAAGTTTAATGTCATTTCATTTGATTGTAGATAAGGCGATGGTGGCTATTCGAAAACATTCGAAGACATGAGTGGCTAGTCCAAGAACGCTTAGCGCTATGGCAATGAAGCTTCGTGGAGCAACGCTGACAAAGAAGAGGCAGTCCAAGATGGAATTAGGGTTTTAGAAGAACAACATGAAAGGCATTAGAGTTTTCAGTGAAATGGCCGAGAGGCAGAGGTATGCCATCAAACAAGGAAGGAAGAAGCGTTATTAGGGCAACCTATGATGCCAATTGATGGAGTTAAAGGTCAGCCTCGAAGAGCATGGAAGGTTTTAGTGTTGCATCTATTTCATTACGTTATGGCAGTGTGAGTGTGAGAGTAGGGAGTTGAACAACACCATGGCTGCGTAGGTTTGGCAGCACCATGACGTCGATGGTAGCGCTATGGCTATGTAGTCTTGGCAGTGCCATGGCTATATAGGTTTGGCAATGCCATGATGCCGATGGAAGCGCTATGGCTGCGTAGCCTTGGTAGCGCCATGGCTATGTCATTGGCAACGCTATGGCTACGTAAGTTGGACAGTGCTATGGCTGCGTAGGCAATGTGATGGTTTTATTTGGTTACATAGAAACCAAAGTGCCCGGGTTGGGGGAATGCCATCCTAGTCCTTGGGCACATTGGGATGGCTTAGGAGAAATACCATCGGGTCTCAACCTCAAAAAGTAACAACAAAAGTTTAGCTGAATAAGATTGACCTATATTATTTTAGTTAATGTGAATGTGGTTCAATCACGTTCAATGTTTTAAATGAGGTCTAAAATCGTAGGGGTTATAAGGTATAGTTAATGCTTTTATCATCCGTTTTATGGATGTAAAGGGGTATTCTTGGGTAGAATGCTTATAAGATAAAGGGGATATATAAGGAGCCATACAGGGTTATGTTTTTGTTGTTAGTTTTTTTTAAATAAATAACGTTTAGAAGTGTTATGTTTATTAAATCACAGAAAATGATGATGGATTATTTCCTTATATCCATTCATTATTTTGGTTGTGAGAGAAGATGAAGCAAAAGGACTTCTAAGCATTATTTATACATTGCTATCCTACCTTTTTCAAGGGGGGCTGGAAATTATGTAACATTTCGAGAAAGCAATAAAAAAAGAGCATTTTTCAGATTTTGAGACGGTAGCAAACTTCTGTGAGCAAAATAAAAAGGAGGGTTTTTATCATAAAACTAACGTTTTTAGAGTCTTATCATTTTTGCATTTTAGTGACTTCTATCCATTTTCTTATGCCATGAAATGGGTTGCAATAGGCAAAGGTCCAGATTATGCAGTTTCTTTATGTTTCCTTTGAGTCTCACACCTTATTTAATGGTATTGTGCTTATGTTGCAGGTCCATTGCTTCAGGTTGTTTTATGATTACCTCATAACTTGGAATTTTGTAGGGAGGAGCTTGCTAAACTAATTCAAAATTTGAATTTTTCAACTAACCAAATTTACATGTTTATTTCATTTACTATTCTCAAAGTTTTATTTCAAGCATTCAAGCATTCCATTCTGGTCCATCCAGAATTTTAGTTTCTTTCATTTTCATTCTGGTCCTTTTCCATAATTTCTGCTAATTTCCTATTAGTTTCATTTTTTCTGGTCCATTTCTAGAATTTTTAAGCTTTCAAGTTATTTCCATTCTAGTCATTTTCTAGAATTTTTGCACCTCCAAGTTTCATTAATCTAAAGCTTTCAGATAAAACACATGGTTTAGGAGGGATACTAACATACTATTTCACATTAAACTAATATAACAAATGAAAGCTAACTTTGCTAACTTTTCTAACATTGCTAACATGCTAACTTCTACTAACCACTATTAGGGTAGTGACATCAACATAAGGAAGATAAAATGAACCCAACTATCTAAAACTTACTTCATATTAAAGGCACGAGCATTAAATGAGGTGGAAAATTCTATATTTTGTCATTTGAAACCTTTTAAATGAAGATAAAATACTCTACTAACAAGGATTCAGGGTAGCACCAATTTAAAAAACCCTAAAAAGAACTTTTATTTTTAGTTAGATCTTTCAAATCACTAAGCATTGTTTAGAACCAGTAAAGGCCCCTTGTTTATGGTCACATGCATTATTGAATTATTTTTGGCACTATTGTAATATTTTAGATATTTTACTAGAACCTTGGATAAGTTGAATGTTTGTCATTTGGTTTCTTTTCAAGAGAGAGTTTTCTATTCAATACTCTACATGTGGTGGTATTTTGCAATTGGGAAAAATATACACTCAACATCTTTGGCACTAGAATGAGGGCCTTATTTTATGCTTTGTGATTTAGTTTTGCTAATGCTAACGTGGTCAGTTTTGGTTCAACAGTATTGTGTTTGCAAGTGCAACATTTTACTCTTGACTAGTTTTTGAGAAGCCTTAATAGAATAGACTTGAGTTTTCCCAAGCTGGACCCACTTATACGCATTGCTACTAGGTCTAAAACCATTGAGGAAACCATTTTTCAAAGTATTTCTCCCAAAACTAGGAAACCGAGGTACAAAATCTAGGAGATTAAAATCCCATTCGAGCTTTCTAATACGTTAGATTTAGAGACACTTTGCCAATATTTGGAAAGGCTCGCTCTCAGACCTTTGAATCTGAATACCTTCAGTGGATGTGCACCCATTAGTTCCACCATAAGAGCTACATCAAGTGTACCCATCTCCTTCATCCCGAGTGTATCAAGTGCTTTAGTAGGGTCATTACCTTTGGTTAATATGGCCCAACAACAGTAGCAGCAACAACTAGTTCCCTTTTTTGGTACCCAAAGTTCTCCGTTAAGTATACCTGGGGATGTCCATGACATACCTAGACACCTTGAGAGGTCTATCCCTAAGTTTGTCCATGATGGTCCCATTTCAGCTGAAGAGCACGTTCAAATTTACAAGGACCATATGATTAGGCAGGGAGTCAATCATGAAGACGTCGCTTGTTGACTCTTCCCTAATAGCTTTGACTAGATGGCTCATGAATGGTACATGAATCTTCCTATAGGGTATATTACATCTTGGGACCAATTGGAAGTTGCCTTTGTTAATAAATTTAGGTCATTGCTAGATCCTACCATCATGTATAACCAATTTGTGTCATGCAAGAGGTATCCTAATGAATCTATCATAATATTTAATGTCAGATTCCAAATGCTTTATATAAAAATGACTCATCACTTTGCAGTAGATGCTACTGTGGCATTGCAATTATACCTCACATCCTTAGATCCAATGATATCCATGTTTACTAGGAGAAATCCTCAAGTTACAATGTTGGCCTTAGCCTATGCTGAAGCCATGACTATTGAGCAACAAATGACACCGCAAGGTGGAACTATGCCTTAATTTCCCATGTTGGGGCAATATGGCCCTTAAATAAATTTACCATTATCAATCAAGCTATGACACCTCATATGCCCATGATGAATGCTTTGCCATATCATCATTCATATCCATTCGCTCCCACGCTTCCATATTTTCTGACATACCCTAGTGCTGCCATTCCACCCACTTCAAAAATGATGGCTGCTAATTAGATAACCTTATTAGGATTTGAAGCGAGTAGTACTCAAGCCTCAAATGCCTATCCCATGGTTGCACCTCTTCAGGCCAAGGGTCCATGGTGGACCCAAAACACCCATAGTCAAACCTTAGTGCCTAATACAAAGGTTGCTAATGTCGAAAATGTCAGTGGATCTGGGGTTGTCATGCCCCAGCCACAAGGACCCAATTCTTAGCTAGAAGAGCTCAAGAGAATGACCATCAAAAATTGCTATGACATCATTCAGTTATAAAAATGAGTTGCCCAAAATCACATGCCCAATAGAAACCACGGCCATAGGAGAACAGGACAGTACAATACATAGCCTAATAATGGGCACATACCCAATATGGTAGCCAATCAGGCTGATGCATTAGGATATTGTAATGAGTCAGAGTCATGTGATGAGGAAATGCATCACTGTTGCCATAGAAAGTTAGACTCTTTGGTGTCTGAAGTCATTCATTATTTATAAAACGATGAGATGGAGGAAGATATGAATGTGTTAGAAGAGGAAGAGGATGAAGCTTTGGAAGCCCAGGCCCCTAAACATTTTGGAAAAGCTAATCACAAGTATTTTACCAGGAGTTCTAAGGATCCCAAAACCTCCTCTACTCCCCCAAACAACCCTTTAGTTCCTCCTAATACAAAAGGTGATGTGAATCCACCACCTCCATTTTTAGAAGCACCTAGGACAATATCAAAAGTGTCAAATCTTGGAACATCTACTTATGACTTGGAAGAAGATATGAAAAGGACCAAGGCCAATATCTCAATGTATGAGGTCTCTCTATTATTTGGGTAGTATAAAATCATGGGGAAGAGATTAAATTCCCCGAGTCAAATTCATGGGTTAAATCTGTAGAACCCAACTTGCTATGATGAAAGAGAAACCAAAGGTACCTCCTTTTATCATAACTGATAGGATCACAGGCAAGAATTTACACAACTATTTGATTGATTCTAGTGCCTCGGCCAACATCATGCCTCTTGAGATAAGCCAAAAGCTAGGACTTAAGCCTGTTCATTCGAATAGCAAATTGGTCCAATTAGACAGATCTATGGTGGATGTAATAGGTATTGTAAAATATGTCCTAGTTCAGATCAACTCAGAGCCTAGGGTCCAACATTACACGGATATCCTTGTGCTAAATATTGCTACCAAGTATGGCATGGTGTTGGGTAGGGATTGAAGCAGAAGTCTCAATGGTTATGTGGTGACTGATTCCTCCCATATGTGGTTTCCATGGAGAGGATTTGCAAACCAAATCTAGGTAGACAAAGGGCCCAGACTTAGGGAAATTATTACATAATATAATAAACCCAATGAGATTTAGTTTACTAAAACAAAATTAGGAGTTTACAATTTTGACATAGAGGACATAGCCGAAGGTTCCCAAAATGATAATATTTACCATTGTACTTCGTAAGAAAATAAGAGGGTGTGGACCCTAAAGTTTGATGGTTCTAAATCAAAACAAGGTGCATGAGCTTGGGTAGAGCTCACATGTCCTGGTAGCAAGCCTTTGCTTACTGCCTATAGATTACAGTTCTCGGCCACCAATAATGTGGCAGAGTATGAAGCCCTAATTTTTGGACTTCGGTTGGCCCTAAGAGAAAAGGTAAAATGCCTTAAGGCATCGGGAGACTCAGATTTAGTAGTCAAATAGGTCAAGGAGCAATATACCTGTAGAGACAAGAGGTTGAACCTCTATAAAACCAAAGTGAGGGAATTAATTAATAAGTTTTATGCTTTCAATATTTCCCTCATCTCAAGAAAAAATAATAAAATGGTTGATTCATTAGCCATGGCGGCCAACATGCTTTCGCCTGCCGACCATAAAAAATGTAATAAAATTTCCATTGAGTTAGTGCCTTGCCCCTCCATACTAAACAATATCATGAACTTACAGGTCTTTGATAGTGATAGACACATTTTTAGTTTTGTCACTAATTATGGTATATTTGAAAATCAGGTTATAGAAGAAGAAGAAGATAGGAGGCAAGCAAAAGTAGGAACAACCAGAGTATGGAACGAGATGCCAAGTGATAGGTCCTCTCTAGGAAAGTTGTTTTATGTTGAATATCAAAAGAAAAAATAAATAAAAATACCATCCCCCAAGGAATCATGCAATTCAGTCAATTTGGGGAGTGCAGTAGATCCACATGAAGTGTTCATTGCAAAGGCATGCACACAATGAGAGAAGGAATCAATAGCTCAGGTTTTAGGATAATACATTGATTGCATAGCTTGGAGCTATGAAGAGCTAAAAACTTATGACCCGAATGTAATCATGCATACTATTCCTCTGAATCTTGATTCCAAGCATTTTAGACAGAGGTAAAGAATGGTTAACGCAATCCTAGAGCCCCTGATAGAGAAGGAAGTGAAGAGGTTGTTGGACCAAAATCATCTTCCCTTTTAGGCATTCCACATGGGTGGCTAATATTGTCCCTGTTAGGAAGAAGAGTGGAGAGATTTGATTGTGTGTAGATTTTAGAAATCTGAACAAAGCTTGCCAAAAATATAATTACCCATTACCCACCATTGACGAGATACTCCAAAAGGTAAATGGATATGAAATTATGTCATTATTGGATGGATACTCGAGATATAATCAAATTATCATACATCCAAATGACAGGATGAATACGGCCTTCACCACGAAGTGGGGAACACTTGCCTACCAGAGGATGCCATTTGGTTTGTTGAACACTGGAGCCACTTTCCAAAGAGCCATGGATTTTGCATTCAAGGGGCTCAGTGGTAAGTGTATTATTTTCTATGTGGATGATGTTCCTATCTTCTCCAAGAAGAGGGAAGATCATGTTAGAGACTTTAGGAAAGTGTTCCAAAGGTGCACGGAACATGGAATTTCCCTAAATCCAAAAAAGTGCATCTTTGGGGTAACGGAGAGTAAGTTGTTAGGACATGTCATTTCAAAATATGGGATTGCTATAGACCTAGAGCAGATAGCCTCTATCCGGGATATTCCTCATCCCAATAGAAAAAAGGAGCTTAGGTCTTTTTTCGGTAAGATTAACTTTGTGAGAAAATTCATTTCAGGTTTTTCTGAAATCGCCAAGCCCCTAAATGACATGCTAAAAAAATATGTTCAGATAAAGTGGACCAGTGAGAATAGGGATGCCTTCACAAGCATCAAGGATGCTATTTCCAAAGCCCCTGTTCTCATTAGTCCAGACTATGCTAAACCATTTTATATTTACACATTTGATTCAGATCATTCTTTTGCAAGTGTGTTAACTCAAAAAAGTGAAGACAACATTGAAAATCCTATAGCCTTTCTAAGTTCTCCTTTGAAGGATGTGAAATTGACGTATTCTGTCCTAGACAAGCAAATATATACCTTGTTTAAAACTGTAAAAAAATTTAGGCATTACATTGTGCATAGTAAAGTTTTTGCTATAGTTCCTTACCTGACAGTAAAGTCCATGTTCTTACAGAGTGAGCTAGGTGAAAGAAGGGGGAAATGGCTATCCATCCTTCAATAATTTAACTTAGAGATAAATCCCATGAAGATAGTTCATGGACAAGGTTTGGTCAAGGCTATCGTAGAAATTGACCCTTTAATAACGTGCCAAAACTACAAGGTTAATGATATCACTATAGAGGAATGGTAAGTAGATATTGTATATTTTTTGTTGCATGGTAAGTGCCCTTCTCATTTGAATTCCACTCAGCGTAGGGTACTGCATTTAAAATTAGCTAGATTTTTGATTAAATCTGGTGTGTTGTACAGGAAGAATCACAAAGGAATTTTCCTTCATTGCATTAATCAAGAGGAAGCAACCCAAGTACTCAAAGACTTCCATGGTAAGTATGGAACTGGACATGGGTTAGCAAACGTGACAACACACCAAATTCTTAGAGCTGGGTATTATTGGTCCCACTTGTTTAAAGACACACATGCACATGTAATAACATGTCACATATGCCAAGTGGCAACCAACAAAGAGCAGAATGCAGCAATGCCATTGCAGTCAGTGGTAGAGACGAGACCATTTTTACAATGGGGATTAGACTTTTTTGGGGTGATAAATCCTAACTCGTTCGATTCCCATAAGTTCATCCTCACCGCTACTGATTATTGCACAAGGTGGACAGAGGCTATACCTACTAAGAATGCCACCTCCGAGGTTGTGATTAGATTTCTAGAGGAAAACATAGTCACTCGTTTTGGAATGCCTAACTCCATAGTAAGTGACAATGGTTCTACCTTTTCCTCTTTAGAATTTGCAAATTGGACGTACGACAATAAGGTGAGTCTAAAATTCTCTTCCAATTATTACCCCCAAGGCAATGGTTTGGCAAAATCATCAAATAAAAAATTATTATACATAATCAAAAAATTACTTGAAAATAACCCTAGAGATTGGCATAGTAAGTTAAAATTTACCCTTTGAGAAGATAGTACCAAAATCAAGGAGTCAATTGGGACATATCCTTATCACTTAGTCATTGGGCAAGACCCTATTTTTCCTACTAATCTGAAATTGCAAACTTTACATTTTATAAAAGACTATGTTGGGACTGATGATAAACTTGAAACTAGATTAACCCAATTAATGTATCTTGATGAGAAAAGGGAGGAAGCCATGCTTCATTTCAACAAACATCAAGACATAATCAAAAGGTGGTTTGATAAACGGTCCAAAATTAAGGTCTTTAAATTTTCAAATTTAGTTTTTTTGTGGGATAAAAGGCATGAAAAAAAAAGAGAACATGAAAAGTTTGATTGCTTGTGGCTGGGACCCTATCTAATATCTGAAGTCCTAGGTGAAAATAGTTTCAGATTAAAAACCTTGGATGAAAAAATATTTGGCCTTACCCATAAATGGCCTTCATTTAAAGCATTATTTTTAGGCCTAAGGGTAGATTCATTGTATTATATGTACACTAATCAGCTTGCTTAATTGTTTGTCTTATCAATTTTATTTCCTATTTATTTGATCTTGTTTCTTTGATTTTAGAAGTATTTAGTATGTCAAAGTGGTCCAGTTTTGGATTTGATTGTAGGAGTAAGAGGTCAGCCTATGTGTATAGGAATTTCAACCAAGACTAAAAGGATGTGAAAAATTGGAATCATATGGCAAAAGGCTTGAACATGTGAAATATTATTTGCAGCTCATGAAGCATGAAATAGTTGATCTTGCATATCATCCACCCATGTCTCGAAGGTACATTCTTATTCCATAAACATCATATGCTAAATCCAAACATTGAAAGTGATATCCAATTATCTTGGGATCAAAGGCACATAGAACACTAAGAAGATCTTAGGTTTAGAAGTTGTTGCCGAAGTTGTCGTAGGTCTATCATATTTCTGTCCATGTCCAACATCTTGGGTAAAATAATATGAAACCATACTTGTATGGGGATGTGAGGTGAAAAGATAATTCTGGTCTATCCCGCCCTACACATAGTCCATAAAACAATGGTTTTTACCACTTTTGCAATACTTGAAAGCCCAAAATCAGAGTAGTAAGGATAGGGTCAAATTCTCATCATGCTTAGGTTGAGAATCTGATTCCCCAAAGCTTTGATTTTACCTCCATCACACCATGGATCATTGGGTTGTAAGGATTGTACTATGTGTCCCTCAGAAGGATGGGTAGTCATCCCAAGATTCAAGAAATCCAAAGAAAAATGTTCACCACTCCATTTCCATCACACCATTGACTATTGGGTTGTAAGGATCGTACTGTGTATCCCTTAGAAGGATGGGTAGTCATCCCAAGATTCAAGAAGTCAAGAGAAAAATCATGGACTATGGAGTTAACCTCCACCAGGGCTATAGATGCTTGATTAGCAGTGGAGTACACTCATTCCTAGTGACATGACTCTTGTAAGGTTGAGATTTATGGCCGCCATGAGGATAGATTAGTCTTATGACCTCATCCATAACTAGTTTAATTATTTTGGTCAAATATACGAAGAGTAAAGGATAGGGCTATATTCTCATCACACCTTGGTTGAGAATCCAATTCCCCAAAGCTCTAAGGTACACTTGCACACACTGGTCCTTGATGATGACGACTCATAACCAAGCCCTAGATCTAGTCAATGAATTCATCACACACATAGTTGATCCTAAGATGGTTAGACATTTTTGAGGTGTTTTCTCAAGCCACCATAAAATGTGTTGCTCATGCTATAAAATTTTTTAGCCTCAAAGCTCTCCATATCCATTGCCATAATTCTAGTCAGGTAAAATTGATGATGCAATGTAGAAAAGTTACAAAAAAATAAGGTGTGGAGTGCTACACACACCCAGAGCTAATATTGCATGATTCTAATATTTTATTATTCTTATAAGTCTATTGACATTATTCATGCATTGGATGATGCTTACTACTTTTTGGTTTGGAGTGTGTTTTCATATTTTCTTTTTGGGTTCTCATCGAAATGCTCAGGAGCATTTCCCAACAAAGTCGCCATTTGTTGTGGATTTTCCACAACCACCCCAAAATTCTTGGGGACCCACTTGTCATATTTTTATATGAAAGGTTTTTGGTTTTCTTTGGTTTGTAAGAATAGGGATGTTTGACCATTTTGTTTTAATGATTTTAATTGCTTTGGTTATTTGATATTTAATGATTAATTAATCTAGGCATTAATGCTTAGATTAATTAAAATCCATTTTGTTGAATATGAGTTTAATGTTCTTCATACTATCTAAGGTGATGGAATGTGTTTAACAAAGAAAGGCCTGATCTAAAACAAAAAGAGGATACAAAAGGTACAAAGAAATTGACATAGAAGCCAATATGCTATTATCTACCTAAAATAACTGCATTAACTATATTATGTACATAATAGTAATATTTTTAAGATTATGTTATAAGGTTCTAAAATGTTATCATTATAATAATATTATTATGATTATATTATAATGTTATTATTATAATAATATTTTTGTGATTATATTCTTCTAAAATGTTATTATTATAATAATATTATTATATTGTATATAATAATATTATTATAATGTACTTTATAAAAGACGTGATAATAATATTTACGATAAGGTAAATTTTAACGTTGTTTCGTTTGATTGCAGATAAGGCGATGGTGGCTATTCTAAAACATTTGAAGACATGAGTGGCTAGTCCAAGAACATTCAGCGCTATGGCAACAAAGCTTCGCGGAGCAACGTCGACAAAGAAGAGGCGGTCCAAGATGGCTTTAGGGTTTCAGAAGAACAACATGAAAGGCATCGGAGTTGTCAGTGAACCGGTCAAGAGGCAGAGCCATGCCATCGAACAAGGAAGGAAGAAGTGTTATTAGAGAAACTTGTGATGCCAATTGACAGAATTAAAGACTGGCCTCGAAGATCATGGAAGGTTTTAGTGTTGCATCTATTTCATTATGCTATGGCAGCGTAAGTGTGAGAGTAGGGAGTTGAATAGTGCCATGCCTACATATGTTTGGCAGCACCATGTCGTCGATGGCAACACTATGGCTGCATAATCTTGGTAGCACCATGGATACGTAGTTTTGGCAGTGCCACGACATCGATGGCAGTGCTATGGCTACGTAGCCTTGGAAGTGTTATGGCTGCATCGTTGGCAGCGCTATGGCTACGTAAGTTGGACAGTGCCATGGCTGCATAGGCAGTGTGATGGTTTCATTTGGTTACATGGAAACCAAAGTTCCCAGGATGGGTGAATGCCATCCCAGTCCTTGGGCACATTGGTATGGCTTAGGAGAAATACCATCGGGTCTCGACCTCAAAAAGTAACAACGAAAGTTTAGCTAAATAATATTGACCTGTATTATTTTAGTTAATGTGAATGTGGTTCAATCACGTTCAATGTTTTAAAGGAGGTCTAAAATTGTAGGGGTTATAAGGTATAGTTAATTCTTTTATCATCCGTTTTATGGATGTAAAGGGGTATTCTTGGGTAGAATGCTTATAATATAAAGGGGAGATATAAGGAGTCATGCAGGGTTATGTTTTTGTTGTTAGTTTTTTTTTTTTAAATAAATAATGTTTAGACGTGTTATGTCTATTAAATAATAGAAAATGATGATGAATTATTTTCTTATATCTATTCATTATTTTGGTTGTGAAAGAAGATGAAGCGAAAGGACTTCTAAGAATTATTTATACCTTGTTATCCTACCTTTTTCAAGGGGGGCTGGAAATGATGTAACATTCTGAGAAAGCAATAAAGAAAGAGCATTTTTTATATTTTGAGACGGTAGCAAACTTCTGTGAGCAAAATCAAAAGGAGGGTTTTTATCATAAAACTAACGTTTTTAGTGTCTTATCATTTCTGCATTTTAGTGACTTCTAGCCATTGCCTTATGCCATGAAATGGGTTGCAATAGGCGAAGGTCAAGATTATGTAGTTTCTTTATGTTTCCTTTGAGTCTCACACTTTATTTAATGGTATTGTGCTTATGTTGCAGGTCCATTGATTCAGGTTGTTTTATGATTACCTCATAACTTGGGATTTTGCAGGGAGGAGCTTGCTAAACTAATTCAGAATTTGACTTTTTCAACTAACCAAATTTACATGTTTATTTCATTTATTGTTCTCAAAGTTTTATTTCAAGCATTCCATTCTGGTCCATCCAGAATTTTAGTTTCTTTCATTTCCATTCTGGTCCTTTTCCAAAATTTTTGCTAATTTCTTGTTAGTTTCATTTTTTCTGGTCCATTTCCAAAAATTTTAAGCTTTCAAGTTATTTCCATTCTGGTCATTTTCCAAAAATTTTGCACCTCCAAGTCTCATTAATCTAAAGCTTTCAGATAAAAAACATGGTTTAGGAGGGATACTAACCTACTATTTCACTTTAAAATAAGATAACAAATGAAAGCTAACTTTGCTAACTTTGTTAACATTGCTAACATGCTAACTTCTACTAACCACTATTAGGGTAGTGACATCAACATAAGGAAGATAAAATGAACCCAACTATCTAAAATTTACTTCATTTTAAAGGCACGGGCATTAAAATGAGGTGGACAATTCCACATTTTATCATTTGAAACCTTTTAAATTAAGATAAAATACTCTACTAACAGGGATTCAGGGTAGCGCCAATTTTAAAAAACCCTAAAAATAATTGCTTTTATTTTTAGTTATATCTTTCAAATCACTAAGCATTGTTTAGAACCAGTAAAGGCTCCTTGTTTATGGTCACATGCATTATTGAATTATTTCTGGCACTATTGTAATCTTTTAGATATTTTACCAGAACCTTGGAGAAGTTGAATTTTTATCATTTGGTTTCGTTTCAAGAGAGAGTTTTCTATTCAATACTTTGCATGTGGTGGTATTTTGCAATTGGGAAAAATATACACTCAACAACCCGTCCTTAAAACACCACCATAACCATTATGAAGCCTACCTTTCCAAAAAACTGTCCAATTCCCACAGTCATTCTATTTTACCTCATCATCATCTTGATCTTATCCATTTTATCGTACATACCAGGCCACTCCATACGCACTAGAATCTTGATCGCCACCTTCCCTGACACCATCACCTCCACACAACAACATACAACATATTTATTCTTGTATCGAGGCTCTTGAGCTACAAATGAGCCATTTACATTACCATATTCATCCACGCTAGTCTCCCACAACTTGTGCATCCTCACCACCATGCAGATCCATTCCTTGACCTCAAATTTAACCCACATTGGACCCTCGACCTGCATATCCACAGTCAGACTGCCATTCATCCACCCCTTTTACCTCTAGCGAAACCCTATATTTACCCCATGCCTGTTCCATTCACTCCACTATCCAAAACATTTTACCACCTCATGCATCAGGGTCTTATTTATTAACCTAAAATTCAACCCATAGACCCCTCATGCCCTAAACCGTGTAACTACCATGAGAACCAATATTGTATCTATCATCACCAACTAGGTCATGTCATTGAATAATGTCAATTATTTGAGAACTTGGTCTACAACATGTTGCATGGCGATCGAACTCCATCACTTGAACGCTCTATCCCATTTAGCTGACTCTTGAGTCATCCATGCCGCATCATCCCTAGAACTTTGCTATCACATGAAACATTGATAGCACCAGCTCACTACATTCACAACATCTCAAATTACACCAGTCATCATAGTCCAATCCATACCATCACTTCACCATATCATTCCCAACCTGATCCATGGCACTTTGCCCATTAGGAGTTCCTGTATCTTATTCTTTCTTTCTTCTTCTTCTTCTTATTTCCTCATATAGTTGTATGGTCATGCTTCAAGTAGCTACATACCTATGCTGATCTACCCCCCTTCTTCTATTATCCTTTTAACTTTGGCAATACCATTTTCTTTTTGGTTTCCAAAGACTACTTATTCTAAAGTTCTTCTAGTTGTACATTCCACCTTCATCCATTTCCTCCTTTTGCTATTACTGCATGCATCTAATATACTATAGCTTATACACCTACTACACACACACCCCACATGTTGGGGAAACTATTATTACAACATCATGCTTTTTTGTCATTAGGATACACCATACTCATCTGTAAATAAGTTTTCTAAACTTCTCCTTCTACACATTGTAAATTTTCTCTTGTAGATATTGCATTTCCCCACTTGCATCATTTACATTACATCCATTGCACATATCCATATGTTTTTCATGTTAATTTCATTTTAAGTTTGTACATTCTTCCTCACAAGAATGAAAACAAAATGCACCTTCAACAGGATTAATACATGCACTTGTTAGCATCACCACCTAGATGTCCATTCCCCCTTTTCAGGATTAGGGATTACATAGGTGTTGTGTTAGTATTTGAATACTCACTAGTTTAATCAAACAAATGTCACCCCTAGCTGATAGGTTTTACATTCTTCTTATGGTTCCTTAGACTGGTTCAACTTCTCTCATGGACCATTCACAATAGGTTACACATTAAACAAATTTTGACCCTAGGAAAGATGACACCTTGAGTAGATGTCACCATATACAGAATGATTTCCCCTACTTATTTTATCACTTACATGGTCAACATACGACCTGTGGATAAACAAGAATAGGATAGAAAATAAAAACCAATGCCCGTAGAATAGAAATATTGAGAAAAAGAGAATAGAGAAAAATAGAATAGAAAAAAAATGAAAAAAAAGATAAAAAGAGCACCACCATAAATAGGTCAACAATAGATGAAGGGCAGAAAACAAAAGTAAAAGCCTCCTGATATCACCCATGTTATGATTCATCACCTTTTTTCCTTGTTTAACATAACACCATGGGATGATTTTCGTCGCTAGTAATAGGCTCCAAGAGCTTGCCTACCAATGGAATAGTCTTACAAGTGGCGATATATCTATTGCTTTAGCTACCTGCTTTTGTACAGATCATAGTTCACGTATGGATGAGCTAGCTAGTTCAACCACTTCTACAATGGGTTAATCCTACCTACCTCAAAATGGATAAATGAACCTCACTCATTTACACACATAGGTCTATGACAGATTTTGAACCAGTCCAACTAGTTATGAGTTGCCACATAAACTCACACAGTTTGGAGTTCGATATTTTATTGTCAAAACTACATTGGTCAAAGCCATTACATGTCTCCTATACCATCCTACATCTATGAGATAACGGAATGGATAACATCCACATAGGTACATGTAATGATACAAGTGATTCCTATGCATAATTTTAACATTCCCACACATGCATACATGCATCTATGTTACACAAATTCATCAAAGATCACATTATTGCATTTCTATTACATGCATCACATCAAAGATCATATTATTGCATTTACATTACATGCTTCACATCAAATACTAAATCAAGGTATTCATCATGCATATACTATCTCACAATCCATCATTTACATTACATGCATTTTCTCCAAATATCATTTCACATTTTATCACTTCATTCTGCATTCGAAATAAAATCATGCAATTCTAATCTACTGCATACTCACACTACAGCGTGATAATAGATCTAAACCAAAATACACATAAATATCCATTCATCATACATACTTACAAATCATGTTATGATATCTATGCAAACATAAAGAAAACACATTGCAAAACCATAACACATGTATATATAACAATCAAAATTAATATATATATATATATATATATATATATCATCAATCAAAAATACCCGTAGGCTACAAAATGGGACCATGCCCATAATATATCATCCAAAATACCTATAGGCTATAATCAATAATAATCCTAACTACCACCAGGAGTCTCCCCATGTCCCTCATGGCTCAACTGCATCTCCATAGCTCTGCTCAACTCTACCCTAGCTCCTGCAGCCTGAACCATAACAAGTGGATCTCGCACCTCAACCCTAGCACCCACCCGCTCCACCAAAGTAGCACTCTTCTGGTTATGATACGTTATCTTGACTCATCCTAAGTCACCACTTAGATATAATCAATAAGTGCGATCCCACACACCGTCAGAGCAGACTCACACAATGACCTCTTCGTTGACTCTACAACCAGATAACCTGTTAGTCACTCGATACCTCAGGAAGCCTCCTCCTGTGCTTACTATTGGCTGAACATATTGACCCTCATCTGGTCTATCTCTACTCTATGCCTCTCCTCCTATTGGTGAAGCACAGTCTCCAATTGTTGAACTCTATATTGTAGCCCTCGAGCCTCCTCCTCGACATCCTACCTCTCCTACACCTCAAAGGGAATCTCCTCCATATCCTCAAAAATACCAATATTAATGGTGTCATCAACACCATCCCTAGTGGCAGACCCACCAACCTCCTCTACATCATCCATACCAGCAATACCACCTCCCTCCTCTGCTACCCCACCTACCTACCCCATAGCCATGTCAATATCTATAGGCGCCTCCTCCACCATTGCTCCCTGAGTACTCGGTGTGCCATCCAAGCATTGTCATGACCGCCATAAAGGAACCTCTCTCTCATCACCAACTACATCCTCCAACCTAGCCTGAGTCCCTCTGCCCGCTCTCCTCTCTAGTGGAGGCACCCCACAATTTTGTGGCACCCACCGATCAATCACGCCTCTGCTAGGCTCCCAACTCTGCATCGCCCACTAGGTCTCAAACTCTAGTGTCATCCTGGCACTATCAAAAATTGGGATAGTCATAGGTGGATCCCTCTCTCCAACCTAGGTCAGAATCATAGGACGCTCTCCCCTATCACCTTATCGCCTGAAATACATGATAGGAGTCCCTAGAATATCCTATTACAATCCAAACTACTGCCTCACTTGATCAAACTAGAAATACTCGGCCTACCAAGTATATCTCCCCACTAGCCATCTGCCCTGACGAATGGCTAGCAACTGCTCACCATCCTCATCCCAGCCTACCCCACCCAACCAAGGTCTCCACTTAATTTCATCAGGTGTCAAGTCTCCAAACTTGACCCTCCACAACAAAGGATCACCCTCATGCGGCCTCTTAATACCCATCTCTGCCTTTATACTCCACCTCAAAGTATAGGGTAAATACTCCTTATCCCTAACATGAATAGAGTGAGGCAATAATGACGACCTATCAATGGCTATGTGCTCCAAGGCCCATACCTGCAATCAGGGAGTCCAAATCAAACCCGTTCATCCACTACGCACAACATCGTGTAACTCTTTGTATACTTGGGCCAATAGTGCAGATGCCCATGCAAACACAACCTTACGCTCCACCATGTCACTCACCATATCCAACATATTCTAGGTGAATAGTACCCCAAAAGTATGAGGTAAGGTATAGGTAGATATCATCATCATAGCTGCACACTGATGCTTATATATCTTCTCCTATAACCATAACCACTCATAATCCATATTTGAAGCATCGATCTCCTACCATCCCTCACCAAAGAACCACTCCAACACTTTCACCCTACTATCATTCGACGTTGCTCTAACCAGCACACCCTCAATTGGTATCTTGTAAATACGATACACATCCTCCAATGTGATCGTTATTTCCCTAGTAGGAAAATAAAAGGTGTTCCTATCCACATCCCATCGCTCACATAACGCGAATATATATGCTCGGTTGGCATGTATACTCTTACACTCCCATACACCCCGAAACCATATATCATCCAACCACTTGACATCATCCTCATTGTTCATTGATTTGTCAAAAGGGTTCTTCATATTTCAAACCCGATGATGGGGCTCGAGCATATTCACCTGTTCATCCACAAACAAACACAACAAAATATACATTAGTCATCAATACAACGATGCAATCCAATACAAAATAAAAATAAAAATAAAAAACCATCAATAAAATTTACAAATTAAACTATTAAATTTGACACACACTTCAAGACATAAATAGTGCACAAGTCACATGTCAAAACATATCAACAAAATAGTCGTATATTTGCATACCCATTTTGTCATTTCATTGCAAAAGCTCGAACAAATGCGATAAACAATACATATTTGGCTCCCAACAGCCAAAAATAAAAATCTCCACATACCCACTATGGCACGAAACTCAAAACACAATCAATTCATCCAAAATACAAAAACAAAATACATTTTTGAATACCCATTTGCCCACTTTGTGAAAAAAATATCGACAAAATTCAAAAACAAGATACCAATCAACTTGGATTTGAAGGTCAATTTCACCACATAAACACCAAAATGGAACACACATCAATACACACAATACAAAAATAACAATCACATTTTTGAACACCCATTTGCCCACTTCATGGTGAAAGTTCAAACAGATGTGGAAAACAGTACAAATTGGGCTCCCCACAACTCATTTTCAATTTAACACTACCTACATCTTGGCACGCAAATCAAAGGTAGGCCAAATGAAATCATATACAAAAATAAATAACATTTTTGGATACACATTTTACCCTTTTGTAGGGAAAATATCATCAATTTCTACAAATACTATCTCTAAGGTGGCAAATCTAATAGTCAAAGTTTACTACCTTACACCCAAAAACAACACATTTAGAAAACATGCCAAACGAAGGCACAAAAATATAACAGTCGCATAACGGGATACCCATTTCCTACTTTACCGAACGAAATTCAATTATAATCCTCTAGCATGGTATTAAATGCTTAATCATGAAACAAAGGTTAGTGGACCACTAGGACAAAGAAAAGGTCGGTGGACAAATGTCCTCCATGCTATGGGACAAGAAAAACATGCGTCCACCCTTCTAGGTATTATGGTCCCTAGAAAGGTAACCCCTTGCCAAGTACCCAGAACTCGAGTCAGGAGAAGGTGGGACTCATAAATGGTAGTCTATTGCTTAATCATGAAACAAAGGTTAGTGGACCACTAGGACAAAGAAAAGGTCGATGGACAAATGTCCTCCATGGTATGAGACAAGAAAAACATGCGTCCATCCTTCTAGGTATTATGGGCCCTGGAAGGGTAACCCCTTGCCAAGTACCCATAAATCGAGTCAGGAGAAGGTGGATCTCATAAATGGTAGTCTATTACGAGAAATTGACTAGTCCTAATCACTCGTGATTTCCCCTACAACGATCTTTTATCTTGAAGTGCAAAACCCTATGCCTATGTACTAATATAAAGTTGGGTGCATATGTGTCAATTGTGACTTTGCTCTTGTAATAAAATGAAATTTTAAATTTGTGATTTTAACAACTAGGAGAGTTAGACCTAGGTTATTACGAGGTTCACTAAATCATTTATGGAAAAAGAGGAAATATAATACTTTACCGAACCATTAGACCTAGGTTTACTAATGCCCATTTCCTACTTTACCGAACAAAATTCAATAATAATCCTAGGTTTACTAATGCCCATTAGACCTAGGTTTCCTAGGTTATTATGAGGTTCACTAAATTATTTGTGGAAAAGAGGAAATGGGCATTAGACCTAGGTTTACTAATGCCCATTTCCTAATTTACCGAACAAAATTCAATAATAATCCAACAACAGTACCCCATTACTTCAAAAATGGACGGTCAAATTCGTACCTTACTCTACCCATTACCCGGTCAAACTGATGCAAAAACAAGTCAAACCTACAAATAAATTACATTTTTGGGTACCCATTTGGCTAGTTTTACACTATGTGTTCGAATTTCAATTAAAAATCGCAAAAATTTTCAAAACGAGATGAGAACCTCCTCCCTAATTTACTTTTCTCTAGAAAATTAAAAACACAAAAAAAATGAGGTAAATAAGAACACTTACCATTGGATCCCTGCACCTGCTGCCGGTTCCAACTTGTCCTCTCACCATCCTTGCATTCGAACTCATCAACCACCTCATCCACATGTCATCGAATACTCCTCTCAAATGCTCCACGTAGTTTATCATCGTCCAAATGAGCCCCTTCCAAATCAAAATTGCCTTAAAAATACCTAAAACTCTAATTTGCCTCCTGCACAATGATTTAGGCCTAATTTACCCCCTATGCTATGAATCAGGACCCAATTCACCCCCCACCCCGTGAATTGAGCATATGACCCCCAAATCCAGTCAAATTCATTCCAAAACCCTAGGAAATCATGCAAGAGCCCTCCACAACCCTAGGAACCTTCTTAAACTGTCCTCTCACCTAATTTTCACCATTTTTCATCACGCATTAGTATTATATCAATTGTTTCATCACCAAATCACCACATTCCATTCACATCATTGTTGATTCCTCGTTTGAGGGGGTATTCATATCCAAAGTCAGCTTTGCATGCAACCAACCAAATGAACATCCAAAAGTGCGGATATCACATCTGTCTACAAAATTTTTTGCTAAATATTATCTTACAATTATAATCTCAATCCCAACCAGATATTTGTTATATCATGAGAGCTATGTGTTTCGATGGAGAAGTCAATCTAGCATTCATGTATGTCGAATACAAAATGAATGATACATTTGACGTAATCCTAGCACAACATTTGGAAAATGATCTCTGGAATTCATGATGCATAATCAATGACATGTTTGAATAATCCAAATGTCTCTTTAGCTCAAATGGTTTGACACTTGTCACCAAGTACTCATCAATAAATCAACAACAAATATTTGAATAGGTATTTATTCTATTCGTACTTTTGGACCACGTTGAACTGGTCACAAAAGCAAAGTAGTCAAAAGTTGCCTATCCCAAGCAACTAGTATGACATCAAAAATGTCATACAAACTCAGCAAAATCATTGTGTTGCATCCACAATCATCCATTTCCATTTACCAGTATTGTTTTCATTGCATTTTATCCCTTTCCTCTTCTCCTTCCTCCTTCTTGGCTATCGATCAATGTTGTATGGTCACGCTTTGAGCGGCTACATACCTTTGATTAGATCCCCTTCTTTTCACCTTCTCCCCCCTGGATTCCAAATCAATGTTGTATGGTCACACTTCAAGCGGATACATACCTTTGGTTGGATTTCATTCCTTTTCTATCCTTTTTCCTCTACACAACCCTTCACATTTTTGTATTAAACTGTGTCCTACATGGTCTAGTACAAAAAGAGGTAAAATGTATACACCTAAAAGTCACACATTACTATACCTACGTACCTGTAGATCCTGTCGAACACTTGTAGGTTCACATAGGCCGTCCTAGACACCCATAGGCTATTATAGAACAACGTAGACTATTGTAGATCATCCTAGACATGTGTAGATTGTTGCAGTTATGCGTAGTCATGCGTAGATCACCATAGATTATCGTAGCATTGCATAGACTTCCACATACCACTTTGCTAGTTTTTAGGTCCAAAACCCTAATAAATTAGCAAAATCACATCACAAACATTTCCCATGCATCGGGATACCCTCCATAATCTTCCCAAGGCTATACAAAGCCTATTTGCACTCAATTGAGGTCTCCACGGGCTATTAATTGGTAAAAGCAATTATCAAGTCAATTCCTAAAATCTAATTTACTGTTGACTTCACTTAAGTCACCTTTTTAGAGAAAAATTGATTAATTAAACTCTTAATTCTTAATTAACACTAATTGCACCCTCCCACATGTGTGTAATTAGGGTTAGCTAAGATATTTTCCTAAGAACCCTAATCAAGCCCTAATATGACTTAGGACCTCCTAATACAAATTAGACCTAATCCTTCCTCACACATGTGTGAGAATATGATATTTCCTATGGGGAATGTGAGGCTTCCACATCATAAATCCTAACCTAACTTTAGTTAGACTTCTTTCTAGGGTTAGTTTCCTTAACTCTCCTCCCTGCACCTTGCCATTTTTCTATATAGTGGGCCCAAAACATCATTTATCTCTCTCCAACTTATGTCCAAAGTACAAAAACTCTACCAAAATGCATGCCAAAGCATGATACATCAGATTTGAACCTGAACAGCAACATTACAGTAACAAAGGAACCTCTCCACCGAATGGTTACTATAGAATATTACTCAGAGTCTGATTCACCCTCACCCCATGAATCTGGCACCAATTCGTCCCTCGAATGGCAAATTGGTTATGTAGGTTCCAAATCAGCTAATATTTGGGAGGTAAGCTTCATTTTGTTATTTTATCAAATTCTACACAATTTATTTCAGTTTTTGACATGATTTTACCGTCTATTTATCTTTCTAAATATGGGGCCTGACTAAGGCAAGCCCTCCCAATGAACTAACCCCATTTTACAGGCCTAGCGCAGGATCAAGGAGGGAAAAAACTACAAATTACAACCCCGCGGTGGTACGCAAGCCCATATACATTGAGGAACGTGAAAGGAAGGCATCAGGCCTATTGTATCATTTATGAAAAGAAAGGATAAAGGGGAATTTTCTCTCATTGTAACCTATGCACTCTTTACATGAATAAAAATACATCTCCCTGAATAACATGTGTTATTAATATGTTGTTAGATCAAATGTCACTTTTTATCCGTTTCACTCCCCTTCTTGGATCTTGATCCTCTATTACTTTTTCTTGAGCAATGGCATCCTAGAAGGAGTGGTGTTGTTGAATATGCAGAGCTATGGAGATATGCTTTGTGCAATTCTTAGCGAATATTTTTACCAACTCAATGGGTGGAATTGAAAATGTCAAATCATTGATCACCCCATGCCATCCAGAAACAGTCATTAATTGGTTCATCATCAAAGTATCATAGAATGTAAAGTTCAAGAAATATTTTTCTTTTTTATATTGATGGAGAAATGTTCTAGAAAGAGGTTTTCCAACTGCTCAAATGAAAATATGTTGTGTTGGGGTTGGTTGTTGTACTAGTCAAAGCTTGTCCCCCAAAATACAAATGGAATATCCTAAACATTAATGGATCACTTCCATTGATATGAAAGCAAATTGACTTGTATTTTAGTAGATGTTCCTTAGGATCTTCCTTTCCTTTGAATTTCTTGAATTTAGGGAACTCAAATATGTATGGATATGGATGCATGAAAAGCGAAGGATTGATAGGATCATTGCAAAGTTGACTTTAGGTGGGTTTTAGTATCCATACCCAATTGTCTACAACTCTAAATTATTAAGTTGGTCCCTCATTATTTGTATTTCATCAAGAAATTAAAAGCTTGAAGGAGAACTTGCTTATTAGGACCTTGGTAGAAATATTGAAGGGGAACTTGTTGATTAGGAACTTGTTGATTGGGAGCTTGGTTGAAAGCTTGAAGGGGAACTTGATTGGAAATTTTATTGGGAATGTGCGATTTCAAAGGAGGCCACTCATAGGGAGAGGGTGAAAGAGGTCAGAAGGGTTGAGCAGTAGGTAGGATGGAAGTCCAAGAAGGAGGAGAAGTGAAGAAATATGTCTAAGTAGATTTAGGGAGAAGAGGGGATTGGTTAGAGAAATAGGATTGACCATAAGAAGGAGAGGAAAAATAATTAAGCTAAGAATGAGAATGCAGATACATATTAGAAGAGTTAGGATGTACATGTTGCTGAGAAGAATAAAAATAAGGGTTTTGAAGATAAGGAGGATACTGGATATTGAATGAAGATAGAGGAATAGAAGGAGGCATACAAAAAGGAGGTGGTGGTATAATATTAAAAGAGGAATACAAAAAAGTTGGATAGATAGGAGAAGATGCTCCATGCACACCAGTTTGAAAAGGATTTGAAGGAGGGGAATTTGAAAAGGAAGGAGTGATATTGAGAAGATTAGACTCGAGAGGAGGAGTAGGTGGATATAAGATTACAAGTATGATAAAATAACTAGAATGAGAAGGAACCCCCATATGCAATTTGAAAAGGAGTTAAAACCAAGGAAGCTGAAATAGGGGGGTGATTGAGAAGGATTTTGCGATGAAGAGACAATATTTTAAGAAGAAGCATCATGTGAGATAGGATGAATAAGAGTGGTTGAGGCTTTGCCCATGATTTTTTATACAGTGTTAGGATCAACCTAAAATTTGGATAAAGGAGAGTAATTGTTATCGAGAACATGAAGAGGAGGCAACAAAACCTAAGGTGAGCCTTGTTGCAAATGATGAGAGAAAGGTGAAGAATGATTTTCATAGGTGATAAAAGGTAGGGAATTATTAGGCTAAAATATACAACATACAGGAAGGCGAAGGGTAAAGGGATCCTCTCACGAGGACTCATGGGTTGTGGGGAGTGGGTGGCATTCTAGGGCTTGCTTGTAGGATGAAGCTCTAAGTTACAACATGTCACTTGGATTATAGCTATGAGAATATGAGGTTGGATTATGAGGTAGAGTGAAGTTTGCTTCCTTCGATCGACTAAATGGGTTGGTTTAAGGGGGAGGGGTTACCCTAGAAGCCTCCATAGCTAGGCACTCTTGCTCACAAGCTTGGATTTAGGTAAGAACCATGGCTGAAGGGTGAAGGATGAGTAGATGGCCATGAAGGGTGATTTTGTAACACTTGTCTATATGGTTTTAAATTTGACTATACCTATCCGTATGGTTGTGTGACCATACATTTTCATACGGTTCTGTCAAAGAAGGGAAGAACAAAAGAGTGTTTTTGGGCTATTTTCAAATTTGGTTTTATATTTTTGTGATAGTTTAAAAAAACTAACTAATCAAACAAGTGGTTTAACGAACAACAAACAAGTTTTTAGTTTGAACGTGCTCATGTGCTAATGTATTAGATTGTTATGTGATTTTGTAGATTAAAGATACAACGCCAAACAAAAGATAAAGAAGTCACGATAAAAAGTAAGACAGAACACAGTTGTACAAAACAAACAATTTTTATTAATCAACGAAGTTTAAAAACTCCTTTTGAGTACAACAGGGCCTGTAACCCTTTTCGTGATACAAAAATTACAGTTTGTGCTAGGGTTCTCCGAAACCCTAGCTGGCACAATGGGTGGCATCTCCGAAGAATATATCTTTAACCCCAACAAGGTGAGTGGGCTTTGTTGTATCCTGTAGCTCGGACCACTCCAGCTTAAACAACTGCTATCAACACACCCGATCTGCCATTAAAATCCTGCACACATTAAAACTATCAAGGAGTTAGAAATTAATAAGAGGGCTCCACTGTGTGAGCCCTCATAAACAATTTAAAACCCTAGAAAAATAGAATGCAGGAATTCAACAACAGATTAATAAAATAAAAGAAGTTACTTGCTTTAAACCGATTTATACCGTTCTCTGTTAACGCGGTTAGACCAGAGCGGCATCCGGAAGTAATGTGGCTGTCAAATCGGCTGCAGAAGGCGCCCTGGTGCACTTGCTGAATGCCCGTGTGCTTCTGGATCAAGGTTTCAGATGTCGGTCTGAGTCTGTGGCTGCGGGTAAATGCCCGTGGGCACTTGGTAAATGCCAGTGGGCACTTGCGACAAGAATGGGGAATTCTATAGAGTACTACAGAAGAGATGGCGACAAAGTTGGCGACGGATGCGGCGATGGATGCGACGATGGATGCGGCGAAAAGGATGCGGTGATGGATAGCTGAAGAGATAGATGAAATAGAAGAGATAGGTCCAAAAGATAGCAAAGATAGCAAAGATAGCAAAGATAGGAGAAGAAGATAGCAAAGATAGCAAAGATAGGAGAAGAAGATAGCCTTTGAGCCATCAAAGTGACTCAATTTATAATCCACTCTTAGGGCACACTTTAGGGTTTTAACGACACTTTGAATGTGTGGCTAAGATTAAAGTGGATCCAAGGGTAGAGAATAAATCTAGGTTGTGAAACGGATTAATATGGATGGACGGATGAGATTAAATGAAGGATGGACGGCTTAGATTAAATCACTTAAACTATATTTATATATATATTAAAATATTAAAATATATATATAAATAATAATTTAAATAAATTTGGGGATGAAAAATGACGGGAAAGGTGAATTTGGGCCAAATAATGGCGGGAAGGTGGATGACCGACACGTGGCTAACAGGAAGGTATAGATGACTTACAAGTGGCTGGATTTTGGTGTCTACAGTTTTAAATTCGACTGTACCTATTCGTATGGTTGTGTGACCATACATGTTCGTACGGTTCTGTCAAAGAAGGGAAGAACAAAAGAGTGTTTTTGGGCTATTTTCAAATTTGGTTTTATATTTTTGTGATAGTTAAAAAAAACTAACTAATCAAACAAGTGGTTTAACGAACAACATACAAGTTTTTAGTTTGAACGTGCTCATGTGCTAATGTATTAGATTGTTATGTGATTTTGTAGATTAAAGATACAACGCCAAACAAAAGATAAAGAAGTCATGATAAAAAGTAAGACAAAACACAGTTGTACAAAACAAACAATTTTTATTAATCAACGAAGTTTAAAAACTCCTTTTGAGTACAACAGGGCCTGTAACCCTTTTCGTGATACAAAAATTACAGTTTGTGCTAGGGTTCTTCGAAACCCTAGCTGGCACAATGGGTGGCGTCTCCGAAGAATATATCTTTAACCCCAACAAGGTGAGTGGGCTTTGTTGTATCCTGTAGCTCGGACCACTCCGGCTTAAACAACCGCTATCAACACACCCGATCTGCCATTAAAATCCTGCACACATTAACACTATCAACGAGTTAGAAATTAATAAGAGGGCTCCACTGTGTGAGCCCTCAGAAACAATTTAAAACCCTAGAAAAATAGAATGCAGGAATTCAACAACAAATTAATAAAAGAAAAGAAGTTACTTGCTTTAAATTGATTTATACCTGTTCTCTGTTAACGCGGTTAGACCAGGCAGCATCTGGAAGTAATGTGGCTGTCAAATCGGCTGCAGAAGGTGCCCTGGTGCACTCGTTGAATGTCCGCATGCTTCTGGATCAAGGTTTCAGACGTCGGTCTGAGTCTGTGGCTGCGGGTAAACGCCCGTGGGCACTTGGTAAATGCCCGCGGGCACTTGCGACAAGAATGGGGAATTCTGCAGAGTGCTGCAGAAGAGATGGCGGCGAAGTTGGCGACGGATGCGGCGATGGATGCGACGATGGATGCGGCGAAAAGGATGCGACGATGGATAGCTGAAGAGATAGATGAAATAGAAGAGATAGGTCCAAAAGATAGCAAAGATAGGAGAAGAAGATAGCCTTTGAGCCATCAAAGTGACTCAATTTATAATCCACTCTTAGGGCACACTTTAGGGTTTTAACGACACTTTGAATGTGTGGCTAAGATTAAAGTGGATCCAAGGGTAGAGAATAAATCTAGGTTGTGAAACGGATTAATATGGATGGACGGATGAGATTAAATGAAGGATGGACGGCTTAGATTAAATCACTTAAATTTTATTTATATATATATTAAAATATTAAAATATATATATAAATAATAATTTAAATAAATTTGGGGATGAAAAATGGTGAGAAAGGTGAAATTGGGCCAAATAATGGCGGGAAGATGTGGATTTGGGCCAAATAATGGCAGGAAGGTGGATGACTGACACGTGGCTAACATGAAGGTATAGATGACTTACAAGTGGCTGGATTTTGGTGTCTACAGTTTTAAATTCGACTGTACCTATCCGTATGGTTGTGTGACCATACATGTTCGTACGGTTCTGTCAAAGAAGGGAAGAACAAAAGAGTGTTTTTGGGCTATTTTCAAATTTGGTTTTATATTTTTGTGATAGTTTAAAAAAACTAACTAATCAAACAAGTGGTTTAACGAACAACAAACAAGTTTTTAGTTTGAACGTGCTCATGTGCTAATGTATTAGACTGTTATGTGATTTTGTAGATTAAAGATACAACGCCAAACAAAAGATAAAGAAGTCACGATAAAAAGTAAGATAAAACACAATTGTACAAAACAAACAATTTTTATTAATCAACGAAGTTTAAAAACTCCTTTTGAGTACAACAGGGCCTGTAACCCTTTTCGTGATACAAAAATTACAGTTTGTGCTAGGGTTCTCCGAAACCCTAGCCGGCACAATGGGTGGCGTCTCCGAAGAATATATCTTTAACCCCAACAAGGTGAGTGGGCTTTTTTGTATCCCGTAGCTCGGACCACTCCGGCTAAACAATTGCTATCAACACACCCGATTTGCCATTAAAATCCTGCACACATTAACACTATCAAGGAGTTAGAAATTAATAAGAGGGCTCCACCTGTGTGAGCCCTCGAAACAATTTAAAACCCTAGAAAAATAGAATGCGGGAATTCAACAACAGATTAATAAAAGAAAAGAAGTTACTTGCTTTAAACCGATTTATACCGTTCTCTCGTTAACGCGGTTAGACCAGGCGGCATCTGGAAGTAATGTGGCTGTCAAATCGGCTGCAGAAGGCGCCCTGGTGCACTCATTGAATGCCCGCATGCTTCTGGATCAAGGTTTCAGATGCCAGTCTGAGTCTGTGGCTACGGGTAAATGCCCGCGGTCACTTGCGACAAGAATGGGGAATTCTGCAGAGTACTGCAGAAGAGATGGCGACGAAGTTGGCGACGGATGCGGCGATGGATGCGACGATGGATGCGACGAAAAGGATGCGGCGATGGATAGCTAAAGAGATATGAAATAGAAGAGATAGGTCCAAAATATAGCAAAGATAGCAAAGATAGGAGAAGAAGATAGCAAAGATAGCAAAGATAGGAGAAGAAGATAGCCTTTGAGCCATCAAAGTGACTCAATTTATAATCCACTCTTAGGGCACACTTTAGGGTTTTAACGACACTTTGAATGTGTGGCTAAGATTAAAGTGGATCCAAGGGTAGAGAATAAATCTAGGTTGTGAAACGGATTAAGATGGATGGACGGATGAGATTAAATGAAGGATGGACGGCTTAGATTAAATCACTTAAACTATATTTATATATATATTAAAATATTAAAATATATATATAAATAATAATTTAAATAAATTTGGGGATGAAAAATGACGGGAAAGGTGAATTTGGGCCAAATAATGGCGGGAAGGTGGATGACCGACACGTGGCTAACAGGAAGGTATAGATGACTTGCAAGTGGTCGGATTTTGGTGTCTACAGCTTTAAATTCGATCTGTACCTATCCGTATGGTTGTGTGACCATACATGTTCGTACGGTTCTGTCAAAGAAGGGAAGAATAAAAGAGTGTTTTTGGGCTATTTTCAAATTTGGTTTTATATTTTTGTGATAGTTTAAAAAAACTAACTAATAAAACAAGTGGTTTAACGAACAACAAACAAGTTTTTAGTTTGAACGTGCTCATGTGCTAATGTATTATATTGTTATGTGATTTTGTATATTAAAGATACAACGCCAAACAAAAGATAAAGAAGTCACGATAAAAAGTAAGACAGAACACAGTTGTACAAAACAAACAATTTTTATTAATCAACGAAGTTTAAAAACTCCTTTTGAGTACAACAGGGCCTGTAACCCTTTTCGTGATACAAAAATTATAGTTTGTGCTAGGGTTCTCCGAAACCCTAGCTGGCACAATGGGTGGCGTCTCCGAAGAATATATCTTTAACCCCAACAAGGTGAGTGGGCTTTGTTGTATCCTGTAGCTCGGACCACTCTAGCTTAAACAGTTGTTATCAACACACCAGATCTGCCATTAAAATCCTGCACACATTAACACTATCAAGGAGTTAGAAATTAATAAGAGGGCTCCACTGTGTGAGCCCTCAGAAACAATTTAAAACCCTAGAAAAATAGAATGCAGGAATTCAACAATAGATTAATAAAAGAAAAGAAGTTACTTGCTTTAAATTGATTTATACCTATTCTCTGTTAACGCGGTTAGACCAGCCGGCATCTGGAAGTAATGTGGTCATCAAATCGGGCTGCAGAAGGCGCCCTGGTGCACTCGTTGAATGCCCGCGTGCTTCTGGATCAAGGTTTCAGACGTCGGTCTGAGTCTGTGGCTGCGGGTAAATGCCCGCGGGCACTTGCGACAAGAATGGGGAATTCTGTAGAGTACTGCAGAATATATGGCGAAGAAGTTGGCGACGGATGCAGTGATGGATGCGACGATGGATGCGGCAAAAAGGATGCGGCGATGGATAGCTAAAGAGATAGATGAAATAGAAGAGATAGGTCCAAAAGATAGCAAAGATAGAAAAGATAGGAGAATAAGATAGCAAATATAGGAGAAGAAGATAGCCTTTGAGCCATCAAAGTGACTCAATTTATAATCCACTCTTAGGGCACACTTTAGGGTTTTAACGACACTTTGAATGTGTGGCTAAGATTAAAGTGGATCCAAGGGTAGAGAATAAATCTAGGTTGTGAAACGGATTAAGATGGATGGACGGATGAGATTAAATGAAGGATAGACGGCTTAAATTAAATCACTTAAACTATATTTATATATATATTAAAATATTAAAATATATATATATATATAATAATTTAAATAAATTTGGGGATGAAAAATGACGGGAAAGGTGAATTTGGGCCAAATAATGGCGGGAAGGTGGATGACCGACACGTGGCTAACAGGAAGGTATAGATGACTTACAAGTGGCTGGATTTTGGTGTCTACAGTTTTAAATTCGACTGTACCTATCCATATGGTTGTGTGACCATACATGTTCGTACGGTTCTGTCAAAGAAGGGAAGAACAAAAGAATGTTTTTGGGCTATTTTCAAATTTGGTTTTATATTTTTGTGATAGTTTAAAAAAACTAACTAATCAAACAAGTGGTTTAACGAACAACAAACAAGTTTTTAGTTTGAACGTGCTCATGTGCTAATGTATTAGATTGTTATGTGATTTTGTAGATTAAAGATACAACGCCAAACAAAAGATAAAGAAGTCACGATAAAAAGTAAGACGAGAACACGGTTGTACAAAACAAACAATTTTTATTAATCAACGAAGTTTAAAAACTCCTTTTGAGTACAACAGGGCCTGTAACCCTTTTCGTGATACAAAAATTACAGTTTGTGCTAGGGTTCTCCAAAACCCTAGCTGGCACAATGGGTGGCGTCTCCGAAGAATATATCTTTAACCCCAACAAGGTGAGTGGGCTTTGTTGTATCCTGTAGCTCGGACCACTCCAGCTTAAACAGCTGCTATCAACACACCTAATCTGCCATTAAAATCCTGCACACATTAACACTATCAAGGAGTTAGAAATTAATAAGAGGGCTCCACTGTGTGAGCCCTCAGAAAAAATTTAAAACCCTAGAAAAATAGAATGCAGGAATTCAACAACAGATTAATAAAAGAAAAGAAGTTACTTGCTTTAAACTGATTTATACCTGTTCTCTGTTAACGCGGTTAGACCGAGCAGCATCTGGAAGTAATGTGGCTGTCAAATCGGATACAGAAGGCGCCCTGGTGCACTCGCTGAACGCTCGCATGCTTCTAGATCAAGGTTTCAGACGCCGGTTTGAGTCTGTGGCTGCGGGTAAATGCCCGTGGGCACTTGCGACAAGAATGGGGAATTCTACAGAGTACTGCAGAAGAGATGGCGGCGAAGTTGGCGACGGATGCGACGATGGATGCGACGATGGATGCGGCGAAAAGGATGCGGCGATGGATAGCTGAAGAGATAGATGAAATAGAAGAGATAGGTCCAAAAGATAGCAAAGATAGCAAAGATAGGAGAAGAAGATAGCAAAGATAGCAAATATAGGAGAAGAAGATAGCCTTTGAGCCATCAAAGTGACTCAATTTATAATCCACTCTTAGGGCACACTTTAGGGTTTTAATGACACTTTGAATGTGTGGCTAAGATTAAAGTGGATCCATGGGTAGAGAATAAATCTAGATTGTGAAACGGATTAAGATGGATGGACGGATGAGATTAAATGAAGGATGGAATGCTTAGATTAAATCACTTAAACTATATTTATATATATATTAAAATATTAAAATATATATATAAATAATAATTTAAATAAATTTGGGGATGAAAAATGGCGGGAAAGGTGAAATTGGGCCAAATAATGGCGGGAAGATGTGGATTTGGGCCAAATAATGGCGGGAAGGTGGATGACTGACACGTGGCTAACAAGAAGGTATAGATGACTTACAAGTGGCTGGATTTTGGTGTCTACAGTTTTAAATTCGACTGTACCTATCCGTATGGTTGTGTGACCATACATGTTCGTACGGTTCTGTCAAAGAAGGGAAGAACAAAAGAGTGTTTTTGGGCTATTTTCAAATTTGGTTTTATATTTTTGTGATAGTTTAAAAAAACTAACTAATCAAACAAGTGGTTTAACGAACAACATACAAGTTTTTAGTTTGAACGTGCTCATGTGCTAATGTATTAGATTGTTATGTGATTTTGTAGATTAAAGATACAACGCCAAACAAAAGATAAAGAAGTCACGATAAAAAGTAAGATAGAACACAGTTGTACAAAACAAACAATTTTTATTAATCAATGAAGTTTAAAAACTCCTTTTGAGTACAACAGGGCCTGTAACCCTTTTCATGATACAAAAATTATAGTTTGTTCTAGGGTTCTCCGAAACCCTAGCTGGCACAATGGGTGGCGTCTCCGAAGAATATATCTTTAACCCCAACAAGGTGAGTGGGCTTTGTTGTATCCTGTAGCTCGGACCACTCCAGCTTAAACAACTGCTATCAACACACCCGATCTGCCATTAAAATCCTGCACACATTAACACTATCAAGGAGTTAGAAATTAATAAGAGGGCTCCACTGTGTGAGCCCTCATAAACAATTTAAAACCCTAGAAAAATAGAATGCAGGAATTCAACAACAGATTAATAAAAGAAAAGAAGTTACTTGCTTTAAACTGATTTATACCTGTTCTTTGTTAACGCGGTTAGACCAGGCAACATCTGGAAGTAATGTGGCTGTCAAATCGACTGTAGAAGGCGCCCTGGTGCACTCGCTGAACGCCCGCATGCTTCTGGATCAAGGTTTCAAATGCCGGTCTGAGTCTGTGGCTGTGGGTAAACGCCCGTGGGAACTTGGTAAACGCCCGTGGGCACTTGCAACAAGAATGGGGAATTCTGCAGAGTACTGCAGAAGAGATGGCGGCGAAGTTGGCGACGGATGCGGCGATGGATGCGATGGATAGCTGAAGAGATAGATGAAATAGAAGAGATAGGTCCAAAAGATAGCAAAGATAGGAGAAGAAGATAGCAAAGATAACAAAGATAGGAGAAGAAGATAGCCTTTGAGCCATCAAAGTGACTCAATTTATAATCCACTCTTAGGGCACACTTTAGGGTTTTAATGACACTTTGAATGTGTGGCTAAGATTAAAGTGGATCCAAGGGTAGAGAATAAATCTAGGTTGTGAAACGGATTAATATGGATGGACGAATGATATTAAATGAAGGATGGACGGCTTAGATTAAATCACTTAAACTATATTTATATATATATATATTAAAATATTAAAATATATATATAAATAATAATTTAAATAAATTTGGGGATGAAAAATGGCGGGAAAGGTGAAATTGGGCCAAATAATGGCGGGAAGGTGGATGACTGACACGTGGCTAACATGAAGGTATAGATGACTTACAAGTGGCTAGATTTTGGTGTCTACAGATGCCCCTTTTTGAGCTGCTTTGTGTGAAGACACAATGCAGCACAAAAACTTAAGACACCTGAAAAGTTGGATCAGACGCAACTCTCTCTCAAGACTAAAGCACAACTTTGAAGACCAAAGAATAAAAGAAGATTTAAAATTTTATTAGCTTACCCCCTCAATTGGTGAGTGAGAATGGTTCTCACAAGCCAATTGGAAGAAATTTGGAAGAAAATGAACCGTTTTTGCCCCAACGGTGAAAAAAGGGGTTGGTGTATGAACCATCTGTTTATGTCCCAACAGGAAAGGGGTTGGTGTACAAACCAGAAAAGAATATGATTGAAGACGATATGAGTGATGTGAAAGATGGATTGTTTTCTGCCCCAACGGTTATAAAGGGATTTTTTCCAAATTGTAAGTTCCATGATCATGTAAGATGAATTCCATTATAGGAAAATTAGAAATTGATAACGGATGCCCCAACTCCTGTGTGTGAATCCGTACTGTTGATGAAATTGCCTTGTTGGCGCCATTTATATGCAGAGATGAAAGATGCATGAAAGAGTCCAGAACTCAGAGATGCTCCTAGTGACTGTATGGATAATTCCTCGGGTCGAAACCAATCAACCTAGGTAGCCTCAATCTCTAACAAGACTCAAAATAATGATGATATTAAAGATTGTCCATGTTTAAGGCCCCATGAACTAGGCCATCAATGAAAACTGTTGAGCAAATTAATCTTGGTATGAGGTCACTTGAGAAGTAGAATACCCAAAATTGATTTCAAATTTTTGAACAGTGAAATAATTGATGATGATAAATGGTAAGTGTCCTTATGGTGGTTTAATCCTCTTACCGAATTGCATGGATGCAAATCGCTGCAATCGCCAAGGTGATAGAATATACCACTAGATACGAGGTTTAATTTAATTTGATTTGACAAAAATATGCATGATGAAAGAAGAATGAATGAAATTGATGATAGATCAGAAGAATTGATGAATGTGGTTAATTTTGTGAAGGTTTTGAATGTTTTTAACCCAATTTGTAAAACAATGATGAATGATGCGCTTTTTGAGCGAAATGACAAAATTTGTGTCTAAAGCTGTTGTAACCTTCACAAAATGTTTTATTATGATAAGAAGAACGGATGAATGCAATTTGATGAAATTTGGAGAAGGTAAGCTTTGATTTTGCAAGTTTTGTTCCTTTATTCAATACTGACACCAAACGTCGGTATGCATTTGTGGTTGGCAGAGATGCCCACCGGTGTTTAGGTGCTATGCAAATGCAGCACTGCATTTGAATGCGCCATGAAACACCCCACTACGTTTCAAGGTGCCATAACTAGCTATTTAAACAATTTTAGCGAGAATTTCGCTCATTTGTGCGTTCAAGCTTGATAGAAGTGCGTCTGGGGGAATGGAGTGAAGTGGAGTGAGAAGTTGTGAAGCATGCGGGAGCTATGGCGGAGGTGGGAGCGGATGCGCCAGTGCAGCCAGCTGAGGTATTTGTTCATTTAAGCAAGTACTTATTATGTGTTTTTTTTTTTTTGGAAAAATTTGTAACAAATTTTTGTTTTGTTGTTTTGCAGCTTAGGGTGTTAGAGGCACGACACCGGTTCTCCCCTATCATTCCGAAGATGAGGAGGTCTTTGTCCCAGGCAGACTGGGAAATATTGGAGGCAGTGGGGCTAGTGGAGGCAGCCCAGTTGGAGGTAGTACACCACTAGGTCTAGGGCTCCTACTAGGTCTCAGGGGTCCTCTTTTGATGGTTAGTTTAGTGCTTAGATGCACTCTTTATGAGCCTTGGTGCTCTATTGTATATTGTAGCATTTTGGCATTCATTGTACAGTTTGACCTTTATACATATATATATACATGGCTTTTATTTATTTGGTGTTTTACTCTCTTTTGTGTGAATGCTTATGTTTTTGTGATGCATGTTTTTATATGTTTTAATGTTTTTGATGCATATGTGATGGAATGGAATGCAAACTTATAGATGATTAAGACTAAGTAAATGAAATATGCACTAAGAAGCACTCATACTTTTAGATAGTTAGATTTAGCGAACTGTTATCATAATTGTTTAATCAAGGGCACCGAACTTGGTGGCTTGTGAATCGATGACGTATGGAATGACATGAATATGGAAGAAGATATGGAGGGTGATATGGAGGTTGATATGGAAGACTGTTTTACAAAGACTCAAACATGCTAGTGGTATCAAACAAACTTACTAATACTGCCTAATTCAACTAGGACCAAATGTGTGTGCATGCGAGTTCATTAACCAAATCAGAAGCATGGTAGTGACTCTAGGCAATCAAAAACCCGTGTGTGTGCAAGTGTGTTCATTAACCTCATCTTGCATAAATTAGGTAACCCTGTTATGGAGAAGACCCCGAAGCTAGTTTGTCCGTATGAGCATTCAGAGGTCTCTTTTTGAGGAGAGACATGTCACCACACAATGAGTATACTCCACTGCCATTCAAGCGTCTATAGCCCCGGTGAAGGTTAACTCCATAGTCCATGTTGTTTTTGACCTTTGTAAGCCTTGGGGATGACTACCTATCCATCTAACCGGACAAGTAGTACGATCCTTACAACTTATTTGGGATCAGTGGTGTGTGAAAAATGTTCATTTCCTTAGAGCTTTGGGGAATCGAATTCTCAACCGAAGTATGATGAGAATTTTACCCTATCCTTACTACTCTGTTTATATTTAAATTTTGTGATTGCTTGTGATAGTAGTAAGAACCACTGTTTTATGGACTATGTTTGCATGATAGGACAAACGAGGATTACCCTTTTCACTTCAAGGCACAACCCAAGGATGGTGTTATTTCTCTTTGACACAAGATGTTTTTAAGATGTGAAAATGTGATAGGTTCAAGACCGCTTTTGAAATCATTTCCCAATACTCAAGATTTTATTTAGTGTAATTTGTGATATGGCCCTAGAGAACTTTGACATGCATTTCGAAGTTTGCTTAAAACACTAGGAATGGCTGAGTGACTGAAAACATTTTGGCAATGTAAATATGTGCAAATGGAAAATGGGTGTACAAATGACAATTCGGTTTGATGGATTTTATGAAGGTGCCCCTGATTAAGGCAACATGACTTTTGCTTGACCAAATTTTATATCCAAAAGATAGAATGGTCTCTAACATGATATGCAACTATGGCTGAAAATGAAATGTTATGGTTTTCAATGAGATGTATGCACATGAAATGCAATGTTTTTGAATGAGATGTATGCAACTAACAATGAAATGCAAATTCTTTTTATTTTTATTTTTTATTTTTTTTTGTTGTACAAGCCATGTATATATGTACATATAAAATTCAAACTATGTGTAGAATGCCCTCAAGTGTATAACATTAAGTGGTTCGGGTTCTTCCTCTCCCTCTAAACTGGCAAGTCTATAATTTCCATTACCCACTCTTTCAGTGACCATATATGGACTTAACCAATTAGCCACGAATTTATCTCGAAGATGCGGCAATGCATTGGTGTTTTGTTGATTCTCTTTAAGGACAAGATCTCCTACTTGAAATTATCTTAGATGAAATTTGGCATTGTAAGCACGTTTCAATCGGTCTTGATAAACTCGCAAATGCTCTAAAGCATTGATTCATTTTTCATCTATGAGTGTGAGTTGATCAAGATGTGCTTGTCTAGCAGCATCATCATCGATAAATTCCTGCAAAGAAATTCACAAGGAAGGGATCTCGACGAGGCGGAGCTAAGACTGGCGGAGACACTAAGTATTGCTTGATGTCATCAAAGGCTTTCTAACACTCATTTGTCCATGAAAATTGTACCCCCTTTTGTAGTAGGTGGAAAAATGGCCTACATTTATCAAAAAGTTGTGCAATAAAGCGACGGATTGAATTAATCTTTCCTTGTAAACTACGCAACTCCTTCAAATTAGTTGGGGGACACATTTCCATAATGGCTTTGACCTTGTTTGGGTCCACCTCAATACCTCGTTTAGAGATAATAAAACCTAGGATTTTGCCTGAGGTAACACCAAAGACACATTTCTTAGGGTTCAACCTTACTTTATGCTCTAGAAGTCTATCAAAAACTTTTTCCAATACATCAAAATGCTCTTGTCGAGTTTTAGATTTTGCCAATAAATCATCCACATAATCTTCGATAATATTATGCATATAATCATGGAAAATATAAGTCATGGCTCGTTGATAGGTTGCACCTGTGTTCTTAAGGCCAAAGGGCATCACCCTGTAACAAAAAGTTCCCCAAGGTGTGGTAAATGCTGTTTTGTGTTGATCTTCAGGGTTTATTCGAATCTGGTTGTATCCTAAAAATCCATCCATGAACGAAAGCATTTCATGACCAGCACAGGTATCGACAAGAGTATCAATGTTTGGAAGAGGAAATTCATCCTTAGGACACGCTTTATTTAGATCTCAAAAATCGGTGCAAACACATATCCCCCCGTTAGGCTTGCGAACGGGTACCATGTTAGAAAGCCACTCAGGATAATCAATCGGGACGACAAATTTAACATCCAGAAGTTTCTGAATCTTCGATTTAACTAGGAGGGCCACGGTAGGATGCATTTTCCTAAGTTTATGTTTGATAGGTTTAGCATCTTTTTGTAAGGTGAGGTTATGGACAACCAAATTAGGGTCTAGGCCTGGCATGTCTTTGTAAGACCATGCAAATATCTCCTTCTTCCGCTTGAGTAGAGCAATCATTTGCTCTTGTTCCTCTGATGATAGAATTTTAGCCAGTTTCACAATTTGGGTGCCATCTTGGTCTGGACTAAGGTCTACATCGATAGTTTCTTCAATAGACATGTGGGAACCTTCCTCAAGCTGATGGGGAGTAGGGATCAGATTTATGTCATCTAAAATGTCATCAAGTTTTTGTGTCTTGCTCTCGTCTATGTCTGCCTGGAAGACCTTTGGCTTAGAAGATGAAGGTGAATATGGAGGTGAAGAAGGAATGTAGTTGACGGAAGCCCTTAACAATTCCTCAGAAAGGATGAATTCTGAAATAGATGGAGGGGATGAAATCCGATCCATGCCAATCAGGCTTGGGTTGATCAGGATTGGCTTATCCGAATCATATGGATTATGGAGTGGTGTGAATAAGTCTTCAAAATTCATTGTCGACTTATGGAAGAAAGGATGGGCGGAATGGAAGGGAAAACCGGTGAAGACCTCGGAAGACCTGAGATGCAAAACAACATAGTTTTTGAGTTTTTTTTTTTTTTTTTTGAGTTTTTTTTTTTGTAGTGGTGAAAACCACTATTTTAGTATATACATATAATACAGGTTTGGATTATGGCTTATGGATGTGGCGGAGGGGGTGGTTCACCTTGTTCTTATGGAATAAGCAAGCGAAAGATGGCCTCTTGGAGAGGGAACAATTGGAGATAAAACTCGTCTTGTTTAATGAGGGGAACAATGGGCACCGACTCTTCTTCAGATTCATCACCATTTGACATGACGTCAAATTCTTCATAGGCTTCATCTTTGGATTCGTCGGGGTGGAGGATTTCTTCTTCTTGAATTAAGATTAATGCTTTGAAAAGCTTGTTCAAAAGAAGAAAGGGATGTAAGTGGTTGGTAGCCCAGACCAAAACGCTCAGTGGGTCTCTGGTATGGCATATCGATGCGTTCAGTTACCCCTTGCTCGTATCGACCTAGGCCAAATTGCTGCCAATTATGTATGTGGAAATAACGAGAGGGAAAACTCTCCATCCTTTCGATATTGGCAAGGACTGGATGCTTGGGTTCTAGTATGGTGGTAGGACTAGAAAATGACTCTATTCCCCCATATACAAAATTAATGGAATTTGGCATAGAACCCATGTTATAAACCGATCCAATGGATAAATGTGGGTCATGTGGATGACCAAAATCTTTAACTGTTTGCACATTGAATGGTGTGATGTGGACATCTTGAATGGCATACTCACCAATACCTGCATCAGTGAGATGGACCTTGACTTGGGAGGGAGATGGACTAGATGATGGAATAGAAGAATGTGGGATAGAAGAATTGGAAGGGTTTGGTTGGGTTGATGCTTCACTAACTTGTGAAACATCAGTTGGTGATGGTTGGGAAGATGGAGGAATAATAGATGATGTTGAAGAAGGTGTATAAGAAGGGGTTAATGACGTGGAAAGAGATGATTTGTCATGGCCACATGTGCATGTGGTCACTAATGAAGAAGAAGGAAGATTAGGAGATGAAGAAAGTGGTGAATGAGATGGAAAGCGGAAGAGGAAGATGGTTGTGATATGATGGGTAGCCCCTCAGGAATGGGAGCTCTAGAAGAAGATGGTATAGAAGAAGTAGATGGGGTCAAGAAAAGATGAGTGGATGGCAACACAATCTCATAAGGATTTGAGACATAGTTGCAATGTTTGAAGGGTTCAATGTCAGCAGGTACACAATGAACCTGTCCCTCATATACATACTTCAGACATTGATGTAGTATAGAAGGGACACATCTCATCTCCCTAAGCCAAGGCCATCCAAGCAATACATTGTATGCCATGGACCCTTCCAAGATGTGAAACAAGGTATGCAAAGTTCGGGCCCCTACCTCAATGGGCAAGATAACCGTGCCAACCGTGGAAGATAAAGCATCATTGAATGCTTTAAGAGTAAAAGTCGACTTCGTGATAAGGGATGGCGACAACTTTAGATGACTCAACGCCGATGTTGTAATGATATTGATTGAGGAACCGATGTCAATTAAGACTCTCTTGAATGGCTTGTGATCGATCTTGGCCATGATATGCAGTGGAGGATCTATACTTTCTATTGACATAGGTTTGATTTCAAAATCATAGAAAGTGATGGAGGGCTCCATGCATGTTTGAATACTCCCCACAAAGTTGTTGAAGGCATTAGTATCTTGAGTTTGAAGCTCGATTGACTTCAAAATTTCCATTAATGCCTCTCTATGCGGGGGAGATTGTTGAATGAGGTCATAAATAGATAACTTGGCAAAAGCCATTTTTAAACTGGTAGTTAATCGGCTACTCAATGACATGATGGGTCGTTGGCGTTGAGTAGAATGATTTAGCGGTTGTTGAGAAGTACTAGCACGTCGTTGGGTCACTGTTACTTGAGGTGGACTGGGGGTTTGTATAGGTGGCTGTGGTTTAGCCTAATTTGGTTGGTTCGCCCTTTGACCCCAGGTTACTACGTTAATAGCACCCACAAAACCTTGGTATTGTTGTATATGGTTGACTTGATTAGGAGGAGTTACCTGAGTTACTCCCCCCGAAGTTGTTGGAGCTTCCTCCCGATGTGGAAGGGGTGTTTGAAATACACCAAGATTTTGATTTTGTTGGGCTAATGGGCTATCCAATTTAATGGCTCCAATCTCAATAAGATCTTGGATCACATGTTTGAAAGTTGTACAATTATTGATATCGTGTCCATTTTGCCTATGATAAGGACAAAATAAGTACTCCTTGTAATATTTCCCCCTCCTAGATGGTTCTAAAGGTTTAAACTCAGGTAAAGTTAACTGATTTGTGCTATATAACTTGTTGAATATGACCGCATATGGTTCATCTAAAGGTGTGAACTGTCGCTTGGGACGATTTGTTTGCCAAGGTCGAGTTTCCATGGTTGTCTCAGTATTGTGAGCTGGTTGAGGAGGGGCGGGTACCGCATGATAAGCAATTGATTGCGGTTGACTTTGCATTACTTGTTGTTGTTGAGCCATTACGGGCTGACTCGCCACCACTTGATTAACTTGGTTAACATTTGAGGTTGTACTAGCCTATGCTTGTTTGTTTTGGCCATAATTATTATTTCGTTGTTGGCCCTTTTGTTGCCATTCTTTTCTACGGGGTTTTAAAACACCCTCTTGGACTTTAATGTCTTCTATGATACTTGCTTGGGCCAAAGCCTCTTCAAAAGTCCTGTATTGTTGTAATTGGAGTAACCAAGAGATAGGTTTTAGACAACTTTGGGTGAACATTTTGGTTAACTCCTCCATTGGTAGGGAGAATGGCAGTTTATTAATGATAGCCCTCCAACGGTTTCCAAAGTCATAAACAGTCTCATCGTCATGTTGCTTGAGATTGTATAAGTCGTACAATGAGACTTTCCTTTGTACATTTAGGGAGAATTGTTCTAAAAATAGATTAATCAATTGCTCGTAAGCATAAATGCTATGGTGAGGTAAATGATTGTACCATTGTACAGCATCTCCTCCTAATGTCTGAGGAAAATTTCTGAGCATAAGAGCATCATTATTTTGGATTCTAAAGCAGGCATGCATGAATGAGCTCACATGTTCGTGAGGATCCTCAGTTCCTCAAAATTTTTCAAACTTCGGTAATGTGAAATCAGTCGGATATGGCGGTGAAGGTACCGAAGGATGAATTGGTTGATTGATCAACGACCTTAGCGTAGGTTTCTGACTAGATGAGCCAGGCATGTTGAGCATAAGGTTGTCAATCTGTTGTTGCATAGCATGGAGTCGAGAATCTTCATGAAAATTTTGATTCATTTGATGATTATGGTGATGTAATGGAGGAGTGGAAAAATGATGAGATGGGATGAAATTGCCTGGATTAGGCGGTGTGGAATGGACAGGTTGTTGGTATGGATGATACCAAAAAGAAGGTGATTGGGGTGGATGATGAATTGAACTGGGTTGGGAGAAAGGTGGGGTAGGAATGGACACCACCAAATATTAGGGTACCCAGGTGGGGCCTGAGCTAAGAAAAGCTAGCTGGGTAGAAATTGGTTGAGGTGTAGGATTTACTACAACAGGTGGTTGAGCATTTTGTTGTTGTTGTTGCTGAAGCAACTTGTCGAGGTACTCCCTAACCTTATTAATCTCTAACCCAAGGGATGTGGGATGATTGGATGAAGGTGGAGGGCAGGCTGCCATGGTAGTCATAGAAGACTGCATAGCAGGGGCAATGAAGGTGGCTGAAGTAGGCGGTACCTGGGAAGAAATAGTAGATTGTGCCCCAGGTAGGGTGAAACCATAAATGGTTTGGGAAGAAGAGGGTTGAAATTGGTCATGGCTAGAGGAGGTTCCACCAGCCTCATAGAGAGAATTGGTGTACACTCGGGTAAATGGAGGAGAAAGTGGTCGGGAAGACACTACATTTGTCTCCAAAGGAGGGCAATTGAGCATCTGGGAAAATGTTGGAGATGAAGCCGGTTGAACAGATACCACATTAGACTCAAAAAAAGGGTTAGTGTAGACCTTAGTGAAACCAACGGGTATGGTTGATGCAATATCCTGTTGAAAAATAGAATCTTGCATAGGGGAATCTTGGATTGGCTCAAGGACATAACCAGTGCCATCTCTTAAGTGAGTTTGCACTTGGGCCATATCAATGTGGTTAATATGACAGGAATTGTCTTCCTCCATGGGCATGGCCATGTGATAGACGGTAGAAGTACGTGAAAGACCTACAGGCGAACCTGCCTGAAATTCACTAGGATAAGTGGCTATGTTGGTGGTGGGGATGTTTTGTGAATTACCCATTTGATTATTTAGATTTAACATTTTAGATTGATTCCTTGTTAAGACCATGAAGCAATGAATCTAAAAAAATTCAGAAAAGAAGAATGCAAAACTGGAATGATAAATTTACACTAAAGAAATTATCAGAAAACAGTCACAACCTAGGTTTCAACCAATGTGTCTTACCTACGGTTAATTAATTATTTTCTGATCTTAATCTGGAGTAAATTTTAAGTGTCCGGTTTATGAGTTTTGCATGTGATCTAATCTTGAATTATTCACAAAAAAGGTAAAAACTATGGCTAGGAAAGGACAACAAGATTCTTACTGGTGATGAAATCCAGCAAGTTTGCTCGGGGTGACCTATGGTGTCTAAGGCAGAAGTTTAATGGATGGAGATGAATTCCACCATCACTAAACTTCAAGCAATACCTGGTGATGAAATCTAGATATTACTGTTTTAAATGCAATATGAAATGTAGTGAATTTTATTTTAAGTGTTTTAGTTGTCTAATGTATACATACAAAGCTATAAATCAAAAGTTCTAATGATCTAAGCAAGAGGCTACTGAAAACATGCCATTTCTTTTGAAGAAGTGGAGTACACCGTTTAAAACCCCTTGCCTACCGATGATATCAAATATCAAAGGAGCAATCGGAAGGTTCGTCCACTTCTCTGCCTGGAATCACCCAATGGCAGGAGTACTATTGACATCCAATCAATAGTCCTACTTAGATAATTAAAACAAATAATTCGTAGCTATTCTAATATGCAGCTAGGTATGCAAATTTTTTTTTTTTTTATGCAAGCAACAACCAATAATGCAATGCAAAAAAATGTAACTAAAAATAACTATTCTTTTCCAGATTACTAAGTTTTCGTTCATTTTAAAGCAATGATCTGAAAAAGAAACAAATACAACAAAAAAACCAAAAACGTAAAAAGTACAGTTTAACAAAGAAAGAAAAACGCACTTACTCGGAAGCCTACGCTTTTCTGTAAAACTGCCTTCAAACGCCCACGGGAGTCTGCACAGGCTGAAACGCACCTCTACGTTTCGTATTGGACTTCCAGACATCGCTCTGCATCTACTGCATTTTCTGCAAACTCCTAAAAAACCCTAGTTCGCTGGAACAGCGAATTTCATGATTTCTGGAACCTGCAAAATAAAACAAAAACAAGAATAGATCAGTAAAGCAAGTATTAAAAACATGAAACCCTAGGGGGTCCCATCGTGATCGCCATTTGTAGATTACAAATACAACACCAAATAGAAATAAAACCACAATAATGGAATACAGGAAAGTTGCACAAAACAAACAATTTTTATTAATCAGTGGAGTTTAAAAACTCCTTTTGAGTACAACAGGGCCTGTAACCCTTTTTGTGATAAATGAATTACAGTTTGTGCTAGGGTTCTTTAAAACCCTAGCTGGCATAAAGTGGTGGCATTTCTGAAGACGTATCCTTAATCCCAACAAAGTGAGTGGGTTTTGTTGTATCCTTTGTCTCGGACCACTCCAGCTTAAACAATTGCTATCAACACACCAGATCTGCCATTAAAATCCTGCACACATTAACACTATCAAGGAGTTAGAAATTAATAAGAGGGCTCCACTGTGTGAGCCCTCAAAAACAATTTAAAACCCTAGAAAAATAGAATGCAGGAGTTCAACAACAGATTAATAAAAGAAAAGAAGTTACTTGCTTTAAATTGATTTATACTTGTTCTCTGTTAACGCGGCTAGACCAGGCGGCACCTGGAAGTAATGTGGCTGTCAAATCGGCTGCAGAAGGCACCCTGGTGCACTCGCTGAACGCCCGCGTGCTTTTGGATCAAGGTTTCAGACGTCGGTCTGAGTCTATGGCTGCGGGTAAACGCCCGTGGGCACTTGGTAAACGCCCGTGGGCACTTGCGACAAGAATGGGGAATTCTGCTGAGTATTGCAGAAGAGATGGTGGTGAAGTTGGCGATGGATGCGGTGATGGATGTGGCGAAAAGGATGCGGCGATGGATAGCTGAAGAGATAGATGAAATAGAAGAGATAGGTCCAAAAGATAGCAAAGATAGCAAAGATAGGAGAAGAAGATAACAAAGATAGCAAAGATAGGAGAAGAAGATAGCCTTTGAGCCATCAAAGTGACTCAATTTATAATCCACTCTTAGGGCACACTTTAGGGTTTTAACGACACTTTGAATGTGTGGCTAAGATTAAAGTGGATCCAAGGGTAGAGAATAAATCTAGGTTGTGAAACGGATTAAGATGGATGGACGGATGAGATTAAATGAAGGATGGACGGCTTAGATTAAATCACTTAAACTATATTTATATATATATATATATATATATATATTAAAATATTAAAATATATATATAAATAATAATTTAAATAAATTTGGGGATGAAAAATGGCGGGAAAGGTGAAATTGGGCCAAATAATGGCGGGAAGATGTGGATTTGGGCCAAATAATGGCGGGAAGGTGGATGACTGACACGTGGCTAACAGGAAGGTATAGATGACTTACAAGTGGCTGGATTTTGGTGTCTACAGTTTTAAATTTGACTGTACCTATCCGTATGGTTGTGTGACCATACATGTTTGTACGGTTCTGTCAAAGAAGGGAAGAACAAAAGAGTGTTTTTGGGCTATTTTCAAATTTGGTTTTATATTTTTGTGATAGTTTAAAAAAACTAACTAATCAAATAAGTGGTTTAACGAACAACAAACAAGTTTTTAGTTTGAACGTGCTCATGTGCTAATGTATTAGATTTTTATGTGATTTTTAATTTTTGTTTGATTTTCTTATGTTTTTGAATATCTTTGAAACAAAGACACTGGATAGATGGATGTAATCTATGAGAGTGTGTTGATGCACGTTATCCAATATACCCAAAGCTAAATAAAGAGAGTGCACAAATAGGAAAATAGCTTCCTAAAATGGATATGGCTCAAGGTAACCAAAAGAGGAAAAAATAAACCTTTTATGCAAGAGCCGATGTTGTCTAAGACCTACGGTAGCCCAATTGACTTTTGCTTCACCCTTAGGTGGGCTTGAATTGTAATTATAGTTGCATACTCATTGATTATTTTATCCCTATGAGCGGACATCTATCCTAAACTACCCTAAGATAATCCCAAGGGTAGTGATATTTCTAGTGATGAAGTCCAAAAAACTACTCGAATGGCTACTATGGTGGCTAGGGGGTGAGTCGATGGTTGGAGATGAAAGCCAATGTTTTCGATCTCAATTGATGATTGGTGATGAAATCCAATGTCACCAATGTGCTAGTAGAACATGTAAGTGTGTGAACTATTTTACTTTAAAAATTAAAATGCAAAAGGAAAACTATGTTATGAAAGTGATTAAAACTTTTTGATTGATTGAAAAGAGATTACTTTTGAAATGAAATCTACACTAAGCAAGCAATAAAATTTACTATTTTTGTAAGGAAATATCTAGGCCAAGAACATGAAAATGATGGATTTCTTGACTTGAGCAATGTCTATGATAAGATTTGATTGATCACAAATATATCTATATTGGTCAAGATACGTCTATTCGTTGGTTTGTATCTTGCTAAAATAGGTACCTGGAGGGAACCGTACCCCTGGGTATGGTCCAATTTTATCGTACTTATCCCTATGATCAAATTTGTGTTAACTAGATAATAAATTTTGATGAGGGTGGTTTTTTTGATCCTGTGGAAGTTCTTGCCTGAGTTTTGTAATCTTCTAAACATGTACTTGCAAGAAATTTACAATATAAAAAGGGACAACAAATGGTATGTAAAATCATCCATGGTGGTTGATGGCAAAGGAGGGTGCAAGTGTAATGGGGTCGAGTGATTTTTGCAAAGTTCTAAAATGTAATTGTTTAATCTCTAGAAATGGAGAAAATAGCCTTTTATTTATATAATTGGCCAAGGTTATGGGGGGATGAGGTATCCTATGAGGTAACCTATGATGTGGAGGTGTGCACCATGCCTCATGAATGCCCTTGGGTGGAGAAAAATCCTCATCTACCCACATGTATTAAATGGGCATGGGTGCACCATGTCTCATAAATGCATGGGGAAGAAAATTCTTCACTCATTTATGGCATGGTGGATGATGATGAAGAACACAAGCTTATATTGAGAGGGGGGTGAATAGTATAAGACCACTTTTTACTTTTCTTTCCCAATAAATATTATTCAATGAATAGATATCAATATCAACATCAGTAATCAAGAAATGCACAAAACACCATACACAATAGAGACACCACAATTTACGTGGTTCACCCAATGTGGGCTACTCCACGGAGAAAATCTTTCACTAAAATTTTCTCAATCAATCTCTTAGGAATCCTTCCCTATTACAATGTTTATGGACCTCTGTCCAAAGGATATACCAATCCCCTAAATCTAGTCCATGGATATCTATCCATATGAGAACTTCTCCTCTGCTCTGGCTAGTAATCCTCTAGAAGACTACTGCCTCCACTTCGTTGGCTTGTGGATATCTCTCCACTAAAGACTCTTGTCCCAACTTAGAAGACATATCCTCACTACCCTAGATGATGGATATATATCCACTAGATACTACTATCCTATCTACTCTGTCACCTCCAAAGCTTTATCTCAAATCTGTACTAAACACAGTCCTTCGGTCTAGCACAAATCTTCTCAACAAGTCCACTCAAAACTTGCTCAATTTTGCTCAACAAGTCCACTCAGAACTTGCTCAATTTTTCTCAACAAGTCCACTCATAACTTTCTAAAATCTGCTCAACAAGTCCACTCAGAACTTGCTTAAATCTACTCAACAAGTCCACTCAGAAATTGCTTAATCTTCTCAACAAGTCCACTCATAACTTACTCAAATTTGCTCAAAAAGTCCACTTAGAACTTGCACAAATCTTCTCAACAAGTCCACTTAGAACTTACTCAAAAATGCTCAACAAGTCCACTCAAAACTTGCTCAAATTTGCTCAACAATCTCACTCAGAACTTGATCAATATTCTCAACAAGCTCACTTATAACTTGCTCAATTTTTCTCAACAAGCTCACTCAGAACTTGTCCAAATATGCTCAACAAGCTCACTCAGAACTTGCTCAATTATGCTCAACAAGCTCACTCAGAACTTGTCCAAATCTGCTTAATAAGCTCACTTAGAAATTGTCCAAATTTGCTCAAAAATATCTCTCATAACTTGACCAATCTCAAAGAAACATAAAGAGTATTGTTAGAGACCCAATATTTTCTATACTCAATGCTCAATCACTTTTCAACTCAAATCAGAATATAGAATAGTTTGTTTTATGGAACTTGAACAATCACTTCACACAACCACTTGACTAGGCTCAATCAACTTTACTCAACCAATCACTCAATGAAAAAACCCTTGCTCACAAACCCTAGTCCAAGCATATAACCATCAACTCAAAATATTTCCAACAATGCTCAACAACAAATCTCACATAACAATGATACACATGTTCTTTTCAAATCCTAGTTCAAGTTCTTTGCTCAACCAATGACTTCAACAGCAATGCTTATTAAGCAATATTTACATAATAGTTATACTCATGTTATTTTGCAAAACCCTAAATCAAGTTCTTCACACAATCAATGGCTTCAACAATAATGCTTATAAAATAAGGTTTTAACAACTCTTTATTCCATAAAACCTTGAAGCATTAACTCAAACGCTCTTGAAAATGAAACCCTAATCAAGTCCTTTTCACTCCAAACTTCTTTTTCAGAAAACCAATCAATCAACTCAACTATGGAAGAATGTGCTCATACCTTTTTATTTATGATGAAGGGATCTCATAAATTTGCCATAACCACAACAACTTCTATGCCAATCTCAAAGAAGTTAGAAGATAAATATTTCTTATGATATAATGTAAATACTCAAATATACCTTATCACTCCACCTTTCAAAAACAACCATCAACATACATAAAATACTTATCCAATAACACCTTATAAACTCCCAACTAGAATAAACTTTACATCCACCAAAAATTAATTCAAACCTCTTTAATTTAATTTAATGGCAAGAGAAACTTTGATAAAAGTCAAATCAACTTTCTTTATGGTTCCAAAGATATAAATCACTTCATAAATAAATCAACCTCTTATTAATCCTTATTACTCCACAATAATAAAAATCAAATATCAAATCAACAACTTTTCTAAAACCCTTATAACTCCAAAAAAAACAAAGATCAAACACACAACTTTTCACAAACCCTTATTACTCCACATTATCCTTTGGAGAAACCTTAGGAAAGTTACCTTTGCCTCTTATTGGATTTTTAACCCACGATCTCTGCCTCCACGAATGCTCTAGCCATGGCTATGACCATCGTGTGCGCTATATGCATAGTTAAGAGCCTAAGCGCTCTTCGTCTTCTTTGTCCTCGACTGGCACACAAAAACCACGTACAAAATGAACTTCCCTTGGTGCCCAAGACACACCACTCCATGTGAATTGATCGTGTGCTTCCTCAACTCCCAACGCCTTCACAAAACATGCAATGACAATGGACCACCGTGTCTTATGCATTTCAATCAATGTGCCCTTCCTCTTTTGTCATCTCTACCTTGTGCTAAAGACAAGCAAAATTTCTTATTTTCTTCCTCACGATCAACAAGCACGAAAACCTTTCATCTTTTTATCGCATATATAAATCAATCGAAGGGATAATATTTGAATACCTCCTTGGTATTTATTTATACACAAATTCCTTTATTGCTTGGACTTCAGCACTTCCTTTTATTGCATGACGTCGATGCTCCCACCTTTATAATTTATAAATTTTATAAATTCTAAGGAATTTAAATTTTATAAATTATTTTTATAAACTTTAACTTTGGGTTTAAACTTAAACCTTTAATGTAATATATTCTGCCATCGTGGGTTTACCATAAACCCTCATAAAGTATTATTTTTCCAAATCTAATGGTTTTAATGAAACCTTTTAACCTTCCATCATGGGTTTACCGTAAACCCTCATAAAATATTATTTTTCCAACTATAACGGTTTTAATGAAACCATTTAATATTCCACCATGGGTTTACCATAAACCTTCATAAAATATTTTTTTCCAACTTTATCTTCAACTCTTCGCATTGTTCCTGGTGCTATTTGATGGTGTGCTCCATGGTATAAATTATGAATTTTCACCTTGACATAAATGAAAAATAAATAAGCTCAAAATGTCCAACAGATGAATCATCAATCTCTTTAATGCCTTGAATGGGAAAGTATTCAAATGTCATTTATGGCATTGAATGAGCATAGGGATGTGGGGGAGCAAGAGTTAAGGTAGACTAGGGTTAGGTTGACCATGGGTTTAGGGTTGACCAAGGTTAGGCTAGAGTAGGCTAGGCTTAGGTGGAAGCTAGGCTAGTCAAAAGGTAGACTAGAATGAGGTGGACCTAGGCTAGGTTAGAAGGGTGGCCACATGATGACCAAGGAGTAAGAATAGGAGAGATATTAGGAGGGAAAAGAGGCTAAAGTGGATTAATAATGTTTTTAGGTAAATTATGCAAATTTTGAGGGATTTTTCAAATTAATTGACCATCAGCACTGCACAAGGGATACTGTGACATTTTTAGGTGTCTATATTTACCCATTTTTGTACTATAGTGTGTGAAGACATGATGTAGTGCAAAAACTTATGAAACTAGATTGGTGGTTGAATGTAAGAGAGGTGATTTGAATATGGGTGCTTATGGTTGATTGTGATTTATTACAACTTTTGACATGCTATAATGATAATAAAGGTAGGACACACAAGATAGTCTTGAGTCATGAACAATGTAAAATACCCCAATTGTTAATGGGATAAATATCTTTTAAGCTTTTCCTTTGATGGATTGTTGAGATTTTGATTTGATTTGGTAAACCATATAGTTAGTGGTAGGTATTATCATGATGCTTTGATCGCAAGTGGTCTTATATTTTCCACCTCAATGAAGGGAATTCATGAGTAATAATATAGTCACAATCATAAGGTCAATTTTGATTGGATTGGAGTTTTATTGAGAAGAGAAATTTTGCTTTTGTTTGCCCCAACAAAGGAGGGCCTATAATAGATTTTTATAAATATTCTTGGGCATACGCAATTCCAAGATCGAGTGTTTTGATATTGATCATGTGCAAGGCAACATTAATGGGTAATATCTACAGAAAAATCCAAAATCCACCATGATAGCCAAAATGTACTTAGAAAAAGTGTGTCATTTCATTGATAAAAAAAGATGTGTTACAAAATGTTTCTCTTTTATATATTACCCCATGCACTACAATATGGGTATTCTAAGGAGGAAGCCCTCTTTAAGTGAATAAGAAATGACACCAAGGCTTTAAAGGAACACCTTAGGAGGAGTGGGTTTACTGCATGTATACCATTGTTAGTTGTATAAGTCCTCTAAACTTGCACAACCCAATCAAAGCTATTAGTAGAACTTGTGGGTCTATATAATTAGACCCTTGCTAATGAAATATAAAAGAAATGTAAATCTAATCTATTGCATGATTAAAGTGATAAAATAAATTTAAAATTGATAAAAGTTATTAAAATTACCTATTTTGGTGATCTGTTGGTCTATATCTTGCTAAAATAGATCCCTAGAGGGAACCGTACCCTTGGGTACGATCCAATATGATCAAATATGTCTCTATGATTGGCTTTGTGTTGACCAAACAAAAACTTCTTTTGATGAGGAGGGTTATGTTGGTCTTGTGGAAGCTCTTGCCCAAGTTTTGTAACCTTTTGAACCTATACCTACAAGTAATTTAAAACATAACAAGGTACAAAAAATTGCATACAAAATCCTCTATGGTGGTTGGTTGCAAGGGATAGTGTGAGTGTAATGGGGTCTAGAGTGATTTATATAGAGTTTTGGTATATAATTGTGTGATCTCTAGAAATGGAGGAAATGGCCTTCTATTTATATAATTGGACAATGTTAGGGGGGTTGAGGTGGCCTATGAGGTGTAGGTGTGCACCATACCTCATGAATTCCCTTGGGTGGAGGAAATTCATCATCCATCCACATGCATTAAATGGGCATGGGAAAGGAAAGCCTTCACCCATTTATCACATGGTGGATGATGAATCATCAACATCTTCAATGCCTTGAATGTCTTGAATAAGAAAGTCTTCAAATATCATTTATGACATTGAATGAGCATAGAAATGTGGGGAAGCAAGAGTTAAGGTAGACTAGGTTAAGTTGACCAGGAGTTTAGGGTTGACCAAGGTTAGGGTAGATTAGGCTAGGCTTAAGTGGAAGCTAGGCTAGTCAAAGGGTAGGCTAGGGTGATGTGGCCCTAGGCTACATTAGAAAGGTGTTTGTATGGTGAACAAGGGCTAAGCGTAGGAGAGGGATTAGGAGGGAAAAGGGGCTAAAGTAGATGAATAGTGTTTTAGGCAAATTATGCAAATTTTGAGGGGTTTTGCAAATTAATTGACCTAGGGCTAGATTAGTAAGATCATAGGTCCAATTGCCTACAAATTTGCTTTTATAAAAGGGGTAATTGTACATATTCCCATGAATGGGAAACATATTTTTCTGATATAGCACTTAAAATTCCCACCAAAAGAGTATGTATGTGCATATGGTAGTGGCTACTATTTTGGAAAATTTTCCTTCTCACTCTGTTAATCCCACTTTTATCATCCTCTTTCCTCTAAAAATTTCCCATTGTTCCCTTGATGTAGATCCAACTTTGAGAAGAAGGGTGCACCATGGAGCTCATATAATAACTCAACAATTATTGAAAAAAGAAATTTGTCTTTGACAACAATTTTATTTTCATGAAAATCTATGCATAACTGCCAAGATACATCTTTATTATAAACCAATAGTATTGAAGAGGAATACGAACTGACACTTGGCCAAATGATCCCTCTACCCAACAACTCTTGTACCATTATTTTTATCTATATTTTGTATGTATGGGTACCTCTAGAGGTGAATGTTGGGTAGTGAGTTACCCAAAAGAAGCTAGATGACATGATTGTGATGACACTACAGTGGTAATCCTTGTAGTTCAACAAACATGGATGCATGTTTATCCAAAATTAGCTATGATTTGGCTAGTTGAATTGTATCATCTGTAGTCAGAGCATGTATTGCAAAAAATTACTCCACCACCCCTTAAGATGATTTCTTCAAAAAAATTCATTCGATAGAAATTGATAAGTTGGGTAGAACCTACAAGCATACCACAAAGAGTGTATTGCTTCCCTTATTGAGTAAATTGCATTTAGAGCTTATAAAAGTCCTAGACTATCAAGCCTAGTGTAGAAAACCACTAAGATCCCAATACAATATCACATCTTTCTAAGAAAAAAGTAAACATATCTTCCTTAAGGTTGCATTTGCCTATCTACATCTTTACATTTCTATATTTTTATTTGGAAAGGTTCTCCCATTGGCTACCATGACCTTGAAATAATTTCATGCTTATATGTATCAATTTACTCTTTTGGCCACCTAAGGATCAATAACATTGTGTACTATCTGAATCAATGAGTATTATGAGTCGTTGACCCTTGAAATGCCCTACTACTTTCATGGTTTGGGAAGTTTAAGTCCCTACTAAAGTATGTATTGATATTTTTATAGGTTGATCCTTTATCAATTTAGCTTCTTTAGGTTGATCCTATTTTCTATGGTCTTAATATTCATCATGAGATTCATGGAAGGGTCACCCACATCATGTAAATACAATTTTTGTTGTATGCACATATAGCTTGGGGGTATTAATCATCACAATTATAAAATAGTCCTTGTGCTCTCCATGCCTCCATTTCTTCTTGCAAAATATATTTTATTTTATGTAGTTTGTTGCTAGGGTTTGATGATGTCCAATATGGAAGTGGGTATCAAGCTTGTGGAGGTTTGTAAATATGCCTCCAAGCTATGAATTTATATTTAGCTAATTTAACCAAGATTATTGCTACCAAATATGCTTTTCAATTTAAATATTTCCCCCTCAATTGAAATATCTTCCTTTAACCCACTAATTAAATATCTTTGATAAAAATATTCACTCAAGCCCCTTGTGTGATTTGTTAGCTTTTAAAACTATTTGATAGTCTTAGATCTTGTTGTCTATTTTGACTTGGTGAGGGCTCCCATAAAATCCTCATCCTCACTAGGTCTAAAATAGGTGAGTAATTGGGTCTCAATTTTTTCCTAAGTGATATGTGGATGCATATTCACCAACCACTAGTACCACTAAATGGTTTCATTTTCAAATGTGAAGGATGCTATAGTGAGCCTTTGTTCCTAGGGAATATCATGAAGAGAAATACTATTTAGCCATACAACCAATTGGTGGGGGCTTATACATCAAATTTAGGTAAATATAGCTTTGGCATTCTATTATTGGGCAAGGTATTTTGTGCTCTACTCTCATAATTTCTTCCCCAACTTCTAGATATCTTATTTTTTGGTCATCATATTTGGTATTTAGGCCTTGTGTATGATTATCAAAGTCATCTATTTTGGAGATTAACTTGTTCTATACTTCCTATTGCTTTGTCAAGTTGCTCACTTGTTCATGTAATTACTCTAGTTGGACACCTCTAGTAGATCGATATTTTTTTGGTACCATAGGGTTCTCAACAAAGCTTATGGGTGTTATATATTAGAATGATCAAGTCAAAGAGATAATTACAATGAGCTATAGCACAAATGATGAATTTTTACCTTAAATAAAAAATTATGGGATCCATACATCAAAATGATCAGCTTAAAAATATGATCATAATGGACTATACGAAAAAAAATTAGCCTTCAAATAATGCTTTTTAACCAACTAATACAGAGCGCTCTATCTAGGATTGGGAAGTTTCTATACTCAACTAGCATTAACTATTATCAACTATCACCTAACTAGTTTGAGCTATCAGTTGGATCCATTGTACTTTATCACTTGATATTATGGGCACTTCCAATTGGTGAGATGAATAGTCTACTCTATAATTTTCTCAAATTTGATTTTTCGTTTTGAATGGGAAAGGACCAAAAACAAATTCAATAAGGATAATCTAAGCAAAGGTGTGTCTAATTTTGTGAGCTCTCTGATATACTATATTGGTCATGGTTAGCAGCCGACCTAATATCTTAGAGCTCTAATTATGGAGGGTTCCATCAAATCCATAACCATACTATCTATTTCTAAGGTTACTATGAGAGTAACTTCCCAGGGCTAAATACTTACTAGTACACCATGAAATCAAATGGTTGATATCTTTGTAGGTATGAAGACTTCTATTCCCAAGGGGATCTCTTGATATACCCAAGTATATGAGGGAGCTCACTGTCATGCATGGCTATTTTTTAAGACCTAGGCATTGGATTTTGAGCACCCCTTACTTCACTAGATGTTTTACAGAAAATATAGATTAACAAAAAATGATAGCTCCTCCATGATGTTTTAAACCCCTGGCATAGGTTTTCTTACGAAACCCACTAAAACAAAATAAAAGATATGATATTTTTTATAAGGTATTTGACCAAAAATGATTAGAATAAGAAAATTTATTGAATATGAACTAAATAGAAGAACAAGAATTTTTGTTACTGTTACAAAACATGGCCCTAGAAATAGCTCTATTACCACTTGTTAGGAACGTTTATTTTAACAAAAATGCAATAAATAAAATAATGGTGTGCTTAAGAAAATACTGAATGGAAATACAATAAACTTTATTAGTCAACAAAACTAATATTGCAAGCCTCTTCAAGGGGCTAACCTCCTTGGAAGTAGAGATTTGATACAATTTAAGAAAATATATGTTACATTCCATTTCCACCCTTGCCTTTATATAGGCTCTTATTTACCCTAACCCTTCTCAAGGGTTGGTCCACATGCAAAGAGGGACCTGATCTAGTAACTCATATTTACAATAAAAGTAATAGTTACATTATTAAGAACTCTTGCTTACAATAAAGTAACAATTACATCATAACATGTCCATATGCACTAGGTACCCAAGGTGCAACATACACCCACACTAGACAATTACATAATGATGTTAAGGTAGGGTCCTAATAGGAATGGTTCATTCAAACAAAAGGACGATGGAATCTCTACACTAAAACAACTAGATAAAACTTTAAGATCAAATATTAAATCCTCCAAAGTCTCAACCAAAGATATTATTAATTGTTTTTGAGATAAGATCTTGGTTTAAGTTAAGCACACAAAACTATACTTACAACACATTCAAGCATGCAATGCTCTCCTAACTAAAGCTAACTTTAATATTAATCGAATGGACTCTGACCTATTCTTAAAAGCACACTATACACAAATATTAAGGCTAACCCACAAGGCTACTACTTAGAAACTACAATAGTTAGGACACTAAAAATAGGTGGCACATATAGAGTTGATGAATATTCCATTGAAGCAAAAAATATTCCCCACCTGTAACACCTCTTATGATAGATTGAATAGCAATACAAACAAGCTAAGAAGGCATATCACCTAGCTAGTCCAATAAGGACTCTCAAACCCTCTTTTGGATCAAGCTACAATTATATTTGAGGATTTACACATAAATTTAATTGAAGAAAAAATAAAGTGGTATCCTAGGTAGATAAGACTTCACTAATGAATATAGCATTCAATGTCCCCAATATCGTACCCTAGCTTGAAAATATTTTAAAGGGAATGAAGGCAATTTATAAGAATTAGGATGTAGTTTATAAATACAAGAAGGAACTACCATAGGAATAATTTGATGATCTAATTATATAAATGGCCTAGCTCGAAAGTGTAAATATTCTTTTTGATAAAGAATGGTTGGCTCTACAAATCTACTAGCCAAATACAATCCAAGGTTAAAATTTTGAGTATTTTCTCCTTTGACTTCATAGCCCAAGTAATAAGACTATCTATGATCCTTCTCCAACCAATCTTGGTGTCCTTGCAAGTCACAAAAATGTAATACAAAGTACTACATTTAATGCATAACAAGTGACTTGACAACGAGGATTAGGCACGAAGAATGAAGCTTCACGTTGAGCAAGGAGAAATAAACAATTTTGAGACAACTTGCAATAGAGAAAATACTAATTGATGTAATCATTGATTCATCTTTTGAAATTCTAGTGAATAGATGACACAAGTGACCTACCCATGGGAATCTAGATTGAAAGCAATGTTTTTATTTTTCTGTTGTATTTTGTTTATGTAATATTTTTTTACTGGTATTGAAAAGGGTAAATTCCTTACTATAAATAAGAGGCTAGAGATCATTGTAAACATATTTTTTGAAAAAAATTAGAGCTATTCTCTTGGAATGTACTTTCATTCTCTTTAATTAAGAGAAAAATGTGCTTAGTCTTCATACAAAACTATGTTTTGTTTTGTTGAACCACTCCTTGTGTGTATATGTGAGTGGTGATGTCCTACATGTGCCTATTAGTTCTCTTTTCTAGTTATGCTTACATTTAATATGGATCCTAAATACTATTATTCATTCTTCTTGTTATAGCATATTGATCATACACTATCCTCACTATGGTCTCTGCTTTTATTTACTATTTTGTCATTGCTTTCAATCTCTTGCACTATTTACCTTGAAATATTGATTTTATTACATTTACTTTTTGTACTAGAGTATACTAGATTAATATAGTATGACATATTGGGAAGCTAAACAAAATTTTAAGGGCAAGGTGATTGAAAACCCTCTTTCTCTAAGTTTTGGATATAAGAAGTAAGTGTGATTGAAAGAATTGTTAACCTTGTCGATCAATAGGACCCTAAGAGATTTTGTAACTTTAGCATCCCTTGGAGTTAGAATGGTTCAAAGATGATATATAGATGGTATTATCTAGAATTATAGTAGTTTTGTATGAAATAACAGACACCAACGTGTATGAAGAACATGTGGTCCTCATACATGCAGTCAAAATTATCCCAGACACTCCCAGATGATCAACTATGCTAGGTATATTTTAGATCAAATGAAATGATAGTTGGAGTGTAAGGACAACAACAAATTCACATACACCTCCTATCTCATCTATTTTATCATCAACCAAAATAAGGACTACTTCCAATCTCGCCAACTTAACTAAATTGGACCAAATGGAAAACCATTACCTATGGTAGAATATATAGACCCACCATATTGAGATATGGGATGGATTTCCTATTGCTAATATGACATACTCTACAATATTATCATGTAAAAGTTAAAATGAAAGGTTCCAAGGTGTTCAAACAAGTTACAAGACCTATTTTAATCATAGGAGTGGTCAAATGAGGACTACTACTTTGGAATATCTTGCTTGTTCATATACCTATTTAGGTTTTTTACTATGCCCTTTGAACTATAGGTATACATACCAAAATACTTATTTAACCTTGAATATGTTAGACAACTTGACTATGTGGACTTGAAATATTTTAGGGAGTAAAAGAATACCAACGTTTACCCACTCAAAAAAAAAATAATGCAAATCACACCAAACTTGTATGGTTTCCACATGGTCATGGAAGAAAAGTTAAGAGATTTGAGACTCAAATAGTTCAAATACATTTGGTCCTATGATATCTAGAGCTACTTCCAATGAGAATTGGAATACAAGGGTATTCATAGCTTATTTGCATATGAGAAGAGGTATGAAATTGAAAAAGAAGCAAAACCATCTAAGGAAGGAGCCTAAATTACTCTAGGTAGCACACATGGGTATGAAGATGAAATTTAACAATGATACACTAACCACCAAAGTGGTGCACCTTCTATACTAATGCAAAAATTAAGTATGATTTTGATGCAGATATCAAGCCTAACCATCATGTGTTGAAGGCCTTGGAGAAACTTTTATACTTGAGGAGGAATATCCTCACTTGGCAAAATATGTGATATAAAACTAGAATTACCATGAGGTCAGTGTAAAGTGGTTCCTTCAATGAGAAGTTCTCAAATATCTAGGATAGGAAGATCAAGTGGATTATAAAGAGGAATAAAAGAGCAAGATACTCCTTAAAGAGTTTTCTATATACACCTCCCACCATTTTTTCTAAAATCATCATATTTATAACACCAATAATGTTGTCAATCGTAAGTATTGGAGTGCAAAAATAATGAGGGAAAGACTTTAAAATAAATAAGGTGATCCACATGGTTCTATGTTTTGCAAACTAGCAATGTAGGGGATAAAACAACAACCTACAATAGGCCAAAAAGAAACAATCCAACTTGTGGAGGGAAAATCCCTCAAGGAGGAACTACTCCCAAGTTGGTAATGACCAAAACTATGGCCACTTTTCCTTTCACCACCACTTCCCTTTCCATTTCTACTTCTCCAATTTCTTTCTCCATATCTACTTATATTATTGTTGCTTCTTTTTCTTCCATCCCTTCTTGTAGTGCACTTCCCTCACCATCTACCAATTTGGCCATTGCTTATCTTAGAGTCACTCTACCTCCACCTTGATTCAATTCATTGGCATCACTTCCATAACTTTGTTACCCTCACCCTGCATCAGTGTATTGCAACCATTGGTCTCTTACACCATGATCCCTCCACCTTCATGAGTAGTCTCTCCACTAGTTGAAAGACTAGCTTAGCTTGAAATAGGAAAATCCACCTTCATATCGCCACTCACATCAATCCACATACTTTATTCCACCCACCATGTTATCCCAACCATTTAATTGCCCCATATCATAGGTAAAATAACTCCTACTATAGGTAATTACATCTCCTATGCCAAATCCTATGATTGAGCATACTAAGAAAATTCCAAAAACCATCTTAGTCATAGGGCCTAATGAAACATGTTTTGGACCATCACTAGTAAGCCTGGATAGACTGATGTATAGGAAGCATTTGACTCCTCTAAGTTGAGGAGAGGATAGTCTAAAAATAATATAAACAACTAAACAATAAAACCTTTATAGCTCCATTCATCATGTGATCCCTTCAACATCTAGAGGTTGCAACGTTCTCATATTGCAAAAGTAGTCCCAAATGACCCTTCCAAACCCACCACAATACATGCTCACTTCACTACTAGAGTTTCAAAGTTGTATCTAAGTAGAATCCAATGAACTACTTCTCATGCAAATATTTTACCTCAAAATATTAGTTTTGAGTTGTACTAAGATAATAAATTCAATGCCAAAGATAATTCTAACTATGATTACAAGGATTATTGAAAAAAGCAACACTAATATCATATATACAATAGCAAAAGCATTAAAATTAATCATGGAAATCCATAATAACAACAAGTGTAGAAATTTGGGACAAGTAATATTACTATCATTGGCCTCTTCAAGAGGGAAATATCCCCACAAAATATTCCAAATATTCACTAGTATCGAGAGGGTTACATAATCTCCTTTTTAAAATATTTACAACCATTTTTCTTGACACCCCATGACAATATTCTATGATGATATTCTATGTCAATATTCTATGACAATATTTATGACTACATATTCTATGTCAATTATATACATGAATCCAAAGTAGTTACATACACGATTCTATGACACACCTTCCAACCTATTTCTAACTTATCATGTGGCAAACTTTACATACCCCATGTGGTACAATATCATATGCCAACATGAGTTACAATTAAGGAGTATGTAACATGCCACCCACCTTATAGAAGCTTTATTCTCAAATATAAAAGGTTGGAAACTGCTACTAAAGCTCCTACAATGGCTTTCACATGGAATCTTCTAGTTGTAGTCCATGCCACTATACAATAACTTTAGTAATATCACAAGAGTAAAGATGTTGAGTCGTTAGATCCAAGATGGTTGTTAGTTGAAATAGAATAGATCCTTCATCTAATATTGGATGGACCATTTGTACCTAGATATGTGTCCCCACCTCCTTCTTCAAGAAAAACACATGAAATATTGGTTGGATCTTGGATTTTTGTGGAAACTTCAATTTATAAGCAACTTACCCTACTCAATGGAGTGCCTTATAGGGTCCATAGAACTTAGGTTCTAACTTGTGTTATCCCTTTTATTTTAAGGACATCTATTTGTACGGTTGGAGATAGGAAAACTATGTTGTCATCTTCAAATTCCCTCTCAGTCTTGTGCGTATCTGCCTATTAGTTTATATGGTTCTAGGTGACTATTAAATTCTATTTTAGGACAACTAATATCTCCTACGTTTGAGTAAGAATTGAAACAACTGCTTCAGCCTTTGATTTTTTAGCAAGAAGAGCTAAGTGTTGGAGGGTTGGCCATATACTACTCATATGGAGTCATCTTTATGGTGGTATTAAAAGTGGTGTTGTACCACCATTGTGCTAGAGGAATAATTTGATGCCACTTGGATTGGTGATCATAGAATTCATCAAAGTGTCTCAAGAAATTTATTTACCATCTTGGTCTAACCATTAGTTTGGAGGTGATAATACGTGCTTTGCTTCATCTCTGTTTCCTAGATACAATGTTGTTCCTCCCAAAAATTGCTAGTGAAAACCTTGTCACAATCACTAACTATGAAGTGGAGGTTCCCATAGAGTTGAAATATCTTATCCATAAAAAAATTATGTTATTTTCCTTATAGTAAAGGGATGACCTATCGAGAAAAAATGAGTTTACTAGGTCAACCTATCCATGATCACCATGATCATCAATTTTCCACTAGATAGAGGGAGCCCTTCAATGAATTCCATGGTAAATCTAAAATCGGTAAAGATTGAACCAACCTTGGTGTTTTGAATATTTTCCCTTTTTGGTACTAGCAAGTATCATAGGCAGGCACAAACTATTTTACATCAAACTTAAACCTATGCTAATAGAAACTATGTTTGACATGTTCATATGTTCTCAATAATCTAGTGTTTCCCCCTATTGGAGAAGAATGAAGTTCTAAATTCTGGGATCAAAGATATGATATGGATGGAATCATAATATAATGCTTGTAATGCAATACATGTTCTTTCCATGCATAATAAGGATGATCCTTTGTTATTTTATAGAGGTCTTGAATGAGGGTTAAAAGTGTGGGATCATGTTACAATTCTAAATTGAGTACTTATAATCAATTAGCTTGGAGGAGAGATATTACATATAGAACGCCCCATGTTTCTCGGAGTCTAGAAAGAATATATGTTGTCATGTTCTCTTTTCCCTTGTGGTATACTATCTCATAGTCATATCCTAATAGTTTAATAATATTTTTTTGTTGCTAAAGGAAAGAAATAGTCTATTCCAAGAGATACTAGAGGCTACGATGATTTATTTTGATTATGAAATGTTGCCCTACCAAGTATGGTCGCTAATGTAGGACTGCAAATATGATAGCCATCATTTCCTTCTCATAAGTGAATTTATCTAGATTCTACCCCAATAATGCCTTGCTTATGAATGAAATGGGTCTACCTTCTTGTATGATCACATCCCCCAACCCCACTCCAAATGCATAACTTTAGATTAAAAAGGTCTTGAGAAAATTAGGTATTTCTAAAACTAGTGTGTAGCATATAACATCCTTAAGATTCAAGCTTGTTCTACATCACAGTTCCAAGTGAACATGTTTTTACAAAGCATAGCTATCAAGGAGGATACAATATTACCATAATCCCTGACAAAAATATGATAGTACCTTGTGATTTTGAGGAATCCTCAGAGGCTCTTTAGCATTTTGAATTTGGGTTATTCCTTTATGGTCTCAATATTTATGAGGTCTATACACACACACTATTTATAGCCATAATGTTCCCAAATATTCTACCCATGTTGCCCCCAAGGTGCATTTTGATTGCTTGTCCATATGTTGTAAAAGTTCTAATACCTTATCACCATGTTGAAGGTGCTCTTCCCATGTCTTGTTTTACACTAGAATATATCAAAAAATACCGATGCAAAATTTTGTGGATAGTGCTTGAGAACACTCTTAATTAGACCTTGGAAAGTTAAGTGTGTATTGGTGAGACCAAAACTTATAACTAAGAACTCAGTGCCCCTCATGATTCCTGAAAGTAGTTTTGAATATGTCCTCCTCTTAGACACAAATCTAGTGATACCTTGACCTTAGGTCCAATTTGATGAAATACTGAACACCATGCAACTCTTCCAACAACTCAACAATCACTAGAATTAGAAAATTATCCTTGATGGTGATATTGTTGAGCTCTCAAAAGTCCACACACATCCTCCATGATCCATCCTTTTTTTGTACCAATAAGATAGGAGCTGAAAAAGCGATTGCACTCAAGTGAATTAGTCCTACACCCAACAATTCCTTTATCATATATTCAATCTCATTATTTTAGTAATAGGGATACTTGTATGGTCGCATATTTTGGGGTCAACTCCCTGGTATCAAGTTCATTCTATGGTCCTTAGATCGCCTAGTAGGTAGTTCTTTAGGCTCATTAAAAACCATCTAATTCTTGGTAATGGTTAACAAGTATCAAGGCACCTTTTCATCTTGTATAGCACACAACCACATCTATAAAAATTACCAACCACCACCCTATGACCTTTCTTAATCAACTATTACATTTTATGGGATATGATGACCTTGGGTTGTCCATTTGCAATCCAAATGGTGTGTTTTTTTTATTTTTGATTATGAATTGCATCCAAAGTTTCAAGAAATCCCACCACACTGACCCCTAAGTTCTTAGCTAAGGGTAGCCCAACACAATATCCATGCCTACCAATAAAATTACATAGAGATAAATTTAAAACTAGTAGTCACCAATGTATGAGTGAACATTTCGACACCACCCATTATAAGTCATGATATCCCCATTAGCATTCCTCACATTGGTTAAGACCATAGATGAACCAATCTACTTTTTTTGCTACAATAAGGTCAATATAGCTATATGTGCTACTAGAGTCCAATAGTATTAATACCTTGTGCCCTTTGTGAAAACCTTGTATTGTCATGCATTATGGTGTCAAAATTCCTACCATACAATTCAAAGAAAATCTAGGATTTTCTTCAACTAGAGTGTCAAGTGGAAATTCTTCCTCCACTATTTCCAATTGCTCTTCTATTAAGTCTACAAATTCATCTCCTTTTTGGCAATTTTGGGTACCTTGGGTACATTGCCTTTGCTCAAGTGTAGAAGTTGTCATTGATGTCAAGAAGCTTTTGAAGGATTTTGATTTGATGTCAAATAAATTGTTTTGATGAAGGTTACGGCATGACAAGTATGACAAGCAAAAGTTCAAAGAAAAATACAAGTAAGAAAAGTGTCGCGATATCGCGACATATTCAGCAGGCAAGAAAAATAGTCGCAATTTCACGACATGTTAAAGGAGAGAGAAAGTGCTGGAAAAACTGTCGTGATTTCGCGACATGTTAGAGGAGAGAGAAAGTGCTGGAAAAACTGTCGTGATTTTGCGACATGTTAGAGGAGAGAGAAAGAGCTGGCAAAACTGTCGCAATTTCGTGACATGTTGGAAGAGAGAGAAGAAGCAGGAAAAATTGTCACGATTTCGGGACATGTTGGCAAAGAAAAAGGCAAGTGGAAAAACTGTCACGATTTCACGACATGTTGGCAGAGAAGGAGAGCAAGGTGTTGAGCAAGGTGCAGAAAAAGAATTGCAAAAGTATTGTCATTGTTGTCAACACAGTCAGATTGATGCAGTTGATGCATTTCAGAGGTCAGTCAGATCAAGTGCAGAAAGTTTCAAGGAAAACAGAGGTGACCCAGATTCGAAGCGGCAAAAAGAGACAAGGAAGAAAAGCGTCGCGATATCGCGACATGTTTTTGTCGCGATTCGCGACATGGTCGAGGAGAGAGAAGGCGCAGCCGAAAATGTCACGATTTCGTGACATGTCGAGTTTTCGTTGAGGAGAGAGAAAATGTGTCGCGATTTCGTGACAAAAAGTAGGAGAGAGAAAATGCACGCCAAATTGTCACGATTTCGCGACATGTCCGAGGAGAGAGAAGATGCGAGCAAAAGCATCGCGATTTCGCGACATGCTGGTGAGAGAAGGAAACAAAGGTGTAGCGATATCGCTACATGTTGAAATGAATGGAAACAAAGGTGTAGCGATATCGTTGCATGATGAAAATACATGGAACTAAGGTGTAGCGATTTCGCTACATGTTGAAACAAAGAGAAACTAAGGTGTAGCGATGGCGCTACATGTTGAAACAAAGGGAAACTAAGGTGTAGCGATTTCGCTACTAGTCAAAAGTGTAGAACTGAAAGATGCGACAATGATATTACAAGTCAAAATTTCATGAAAAGAGGCAAGGTGAAAACACAAGGCACAAAGATGTAAAAATTTTGCCATTGCATGAAGCATAGTGTCGCGATTTAGCGACATGTTCCTTTTTGTTCTTTGGCAAAGAAAGAGTGTACGGAAGCTGAAAGTGTCACGATTTCGTGACAAGCAGGATGATGATGTCAGCAAGAGTCGGAAACGTCATGATTTCATGACAAGAAGGATGATGACATCAGCAAATGTTGAAAGTGTCACGATATCGAGACAAGATGCAGGGAAAGCTTGCAAGAGCCAAAACGATCGCGATTTCGCGACATGCTTAAGGATGACATCAGCAAAAGTTCTAAGTGTCGCGATATCGCGACATGATGCGAAGGAAAGCTTGCAAGAGCCAAAATGGTCACGATTTCGCGACAGCATTGAGGATGACGTCAGCAAAAGTTCAAAGTGTCACGATTTCGCGACATGAGCGAGGGAAAAGCTTTCAAGGCCAAAATGGTCATGATTTCGTGACAACCTTTAGGGTGACGTCAGCATAAGTTAAAAGTGTCGCGATATCGTGATAGGAAACAATTAGACTGGAAAATGCCGAAGCAACATGAAAGGTGACACATGGCAGAAAAGCGTCATGCAGTCTGTCACATAAGAAGTAACTGAAGTCAGACAGACAGTTAAACGTTGACAGGTGTTGAACATGCAATGCAATAGCCAAACATGCATAATTGAAACGCATTCGAAAAGTCGAATATGAAGGATAATAAAAGCATTCGAAAGGTCGTATTTGTAGGCATTCAAACAGACGTATTTGAAGCATACAGAAAAGCCGAACATGAAGAATCGAAAAGCTTTCGAAGAATCACATATGGAATTTTGAAAAAGCATTCGAAAAGCCGTATTCGAAGAAATTGAACAGTCGAAGTGCATGAAACAAAATTGCCATACTATAAGAAATTGAAACGTCGTATTGCAGGGTTTCGAACAGTCGTTTTCGAACAGCCGTATTGCAAGGTTTCGAGCGGTCGAAGTGCATGGAACCGAACAGCCGTATTGCATGGATTCGAGCGGTCGGAGTATGTGATTCGATTGCATGCGGGATTGAAAGGTTATAAAAGAATAATCATACAGAGAAGATGTTGTTGTTGTTAGAGAGAAATTCTTTGTAAAAGGAGGGTTAGAAAAGAATCAAGAGAAAAATAAGCAGAGCCGTGAGAGTGTGTAGAGTTGGGTTAATTGCAGACCAGTCAGGGTCGTGCATGAAGTGAAGACATTTTTATGTCATTCTAAATTGATCAGAATTGCAGTCCAAGTTGGTGCTTGGTACTAGGAGTTGGTGCTCCATCTATTGCAGTAGAAAATTACGGGGGTTGGTGCTCCTTCCGGTTGGTCTTTGGTAAAGTATTTGTAAAATTGATTTTGCAAAGGCTGGATTTGGATTGGAGTCCAAGCGGTCATTTTTGAGGAGTAGCCAAATTGGTGAACCTCGGTATATTGAGTGTTGTGGTGTGCTCTCTTGTTCAAGTTGTTTTTCGGTTGTCAAGTTCTCTTTATTTCATATTAAATGTTGTAGATATAAAAATTAATAGCTACAATAATTCACCCCCCCTCTCGGTGTCATTGTGTAAACATCAATTGGTATCGGAGCAAGGTTCCTTGTACAAGCTTAATCGGCTAAGGAGATCTTGGAAGGAACAATGGCGAGGTGGTGAAGGATTTTCATCCAACAAAGCTCCCTTATTTGATGGAACAAATTACACCTTACGGAAACTCGAGAATGCAAACATATCCGAGTGCATTGGGATACGATATTTGGGATTACGTAGATAGTGGATACACGGCACCCACTACCCCTCCAACGGAATCTTTTGAGAAAAAGAAATTTGAAAACAACTCCAAAGCTAAGAATGCCATAATGTGTGGGCTTGTTGACAGTGAACTGATAAGAGTCATGAGTTGTAAATCAGCAAAAGACATGTGGGATAAACTGAAGAGCATCCATGAAGGAGACGGTAAGATTAAGGAAGCAAAACTGCAAACTCATCGAGCACAGTTCGAAGCACTGCAAATGAATGAAGATGAAAACATAGAGACTTATATGCTGAGAGTCAACGGAATTATTAATGCAATCGAGAGGACTCGGTGAAGAAATTGATGATGCGGTTGTTGTGAAAAAGGTTCTCGAGAACACTTCACAAAATATTTAACTCCAAAGTCTCTGCAATAGAAGAGGCAAAAGATCTAAACAACTTCGAGCATGGATGAGTTGCATGGTTCCACGACGGCATATGAAATGAGAATAGGACAAACCAAGTCTACGAGACGGAGAAGCGGCTTTTAAAGCACACAAGAATGTAAAAGCTGAACATGAATACGAGGATGAAGGAACACTTGGATGAAACAGAAGCCAATTTTGTTCGAAAACTCACAAAAGGAAAAGGAAAATATAGAGGGAAGCTACCTTTTAAATGCTTCAATTGTGGAGGAGTCGGTCATTTTGCGGCCAAATGTCCAATGCGGGAGAGAACCAAAAATGGTGAAGGTTCACACCAAGAAAAAGGTGATTTGGAAGAAGAAACAAAATTTTAGAAAGAACAACTTCAAGAAGAAAAGCTTCATAACCAAGAATGTCGGCGAGTTCGAAGAAAGCACGGATGAGGAGTCGAAGAAGAAGGAGGTGAAGCTCCGTTCATGGCACTTGAAGAAGAAAGAACGAGAGGAAAATCGGGGAAGGTGATGAAAATTCCAAGGATGAAGGTGAAGTGTATTTGGAAGGAGAATTGGTTCTTTGCACTTGAAGAGTTGAGTGCGAGAAAGGAAGAAGAATAAAAAATTTTCAAAGAAATTAGAGAATGCCAGAGACATAATAAACAATCTGAAAATACGAGACGAGAGGAATTCAAGAAAATGTCCGAAGTTCTTGATGAACAATTAAGCTGTAAAGACAGGTTGAATGCGGCAAGCTAGAGGAAGACATTGTTATGTTAAGGATGCGGTTAGAGGAGATGAATAGAAAATTGAATTGTTTTCATAAGTTTGAAGAAAATCTTGTAAAGTTGGATAAAATGTTAAATAACCAAAGGCCTTCGGCATCAAATTTGGTTTAGGCTTTGATGAAGGAGAATCTTCAAAGGATTCAAAGAACTTGAATATAGAACCCATAAAGAAAGAAGAAAAGATCAGGGTTGAACCAGAAAAACAAAATCATGCAAAAGAAAACAATAATGCCAGATTCAAGAAGAATACTGACAAAGATGGATTCACAAAAGTCACACATCCGAGGAGGAGAAGAGTCATGGCTCCTACTTCAAACTGGCAAAGACCGGCACCCGGGTTTAATCATGCATTTTACGGTTATTGTTTTAAATGCAATGCTTATGGCCATAAGATTTCGGATTGCGAGGCATAATGTATCTCAAAGGAATTTTACCGGCAGAAATGTTTTTTCTCCTTTAATGAATTATGCGGTTGAATGTTATAATTGTCATAATTTTGGACATATTGCTAGAAGCTATGAAGCACTTTTGCATCAAATAATTATCGGGGTAGAAAATCTCAGCCAAGTGGGTTGAAACAAAACCAGAAATTTCCTAAAAAATAGGCACATGCTAATGAAAGGACAAAGGCAAAACAAGTAGCAAAATCTGCTATCAAACCAGAATGGAAAGAAAAGGAATCTTTGATTGTCCAGACTACTTTTAAAGCTCAGAACAAATCAGCACCTTGGATACTTGACAGTGGTTGTTCCAGTCACATGACAGGTGACAAGCAAAAGTTTGAGAATTTACAGAATTATGAAGGTGGTTATGTGAAATTTGGAAATAATGATGGAGCAAAGATTGTTGGAAAGGGATCAGTCAAGATCAGTGATGGCAATATAAAATCAAAAGAAGTCTTGTTTGTAATTGGCCTGAAGCATAACTTGCTAAGTGTAAGTCAAATATGTGACAGAGGTCATGATGTAATCTTCAAGAAGGAGGGCTGTGAAGTAAGAAAGACAAAAAATGGAAAGTTAATAGCCATTTGGACTGAGAACTTCAGAAATCCGTATACACTTTCAGAAGCTGCAGAAGGAACATGCTTGATGGGACAGGAAGATGAAAACCGGCTATGGCACAAGAGGCTTGGGCATATTAGTTTTGACAATCCGGCAAAAATCGGTTCAAAAGAAGCGGTTAGAGATATACCAAACATTGGCAAAACTGTAAATAGCATCTGTGAGTCATGCCAAAAGGGAAAACAAACCAGAGCCACTTTCAAAGCAAAAGAATACTTCACTAGCAAGCCATTAGAACTAATTCACAGCTGATCTATGTGGACCCATGAGAGCTGAAAGCATAAATGGACACAAATATTTTATCTTGTGTATAGATGACTACTCAAGAATGACATGGGTACTATTTACGAAACTCAAGTCGGAAGCCTTTGAGATGTTTAAAACCTTCAAAAATCTTGTTGAGAATCAATCGGGAAAAAGAATTAAATGCCTAAGATCAGACGGGGGAGGAGAGTTTATCTCCGAAGAATTTGCGAGAATACTGTCAAAAACATGGGATAAGAAGACAGTTTTTAGCAGCTAGGACACCTCAGCAGAATGGTGTTGTAGAAAGGAAGAATAGAACGGTGCAGGAAATGGCAAGGACAATGCTGGCAGAAAACAAAATAGCTGACAGATTTTGGAAAGAGGCGAGTTCATACTACGGTTTACATTCAAAGCAGGTGCATCTTTGAGACCACATGAAAGCAAAACAACTTATGAGTTGTGGTTTGGCGAGAAAGGCAACGACAAGACATTTCAAAGTATTTGGCGGCAAGTGCTACATAAAGCGGATTGAAGATAACCTCGGTAAATTTGAAGATAGAGGTGATGAAGGTATCTTTCTCGGTTACTCAACAAAAAGCAAGGCATACACATGTTACAACAAGAGGTTGAAGAAAATTGTTGAAAGTGCTTGATGTGAAAGTTGATGAAGGTAGAGAACAAGAAACTACTTATCAAGAAAACTACCCTATGTATGAAGAAGTCATTGAAGGTGATGATGAAAAAGACAGAGAGAAGAATCAAGAAAATTGATCCGAGATGGTGTAAAAGCTGAATATGAAGAAGAAGAAAACAGGAAATTTAAAACAGAGCAAGCGGCGAGAAAAATCATCCAAGTGAGCAGATTATTGGGGATCCCACGAGATGGTATTCGAACAAGAAGAACAACGGTGAGGAACTATTCTCTGTTATCTAGTATTGAACCTAAAAATGTTCTTTGAAGCAAGCACTGATGAAAGTTGGATGAAGGCAATCAATGAAGAACTAGATCAGATAGAGAAAAACAATACACAGGAATTAGTACCTAGACCAACAAATAAAAACATAATTGGCACTAAATGGGTTTTTAGAAATAAATTGAATGAAGATGGGCGGGTTGTCGAGAAATAAGGCAAGATTGGTATGTAAAGGCTATGCTCGAGGTTGAAGGCATTGATTTTGAAGAAACTTTTGCACCGGTAGCAGGACTAGAGGCAATCGGAATGTTTACGGCATTAGCGAGTTCATAAAAACTTCAAAGTATATCAAATGGATGTAAAATCAGCATTTTTGAATGGAAAAGCTGGAAGAAGAGGTTTACATTGAACAACCGGATGGCTTCCAACTTGGTGACAATCCAGATTTTGTTTGGAGGTTAAAGAAAGCTTTATATGGATTAAAACGAGGCACCCGAGCATGGTATGCAAGGTTGGATAATTATCTAATTAAACAAGGGTTTAAGAAAGGTTTGGTGGATAGCAACTTATATGTCAAAGCAGAGAAGGGTCATCTTATTGTTCTTGTTGTTTATGTAGATGACATAATATTTGGCAGCAGCATGGATGAATATTGCAAAGACATATCAATTAAAATGAAAAAAGAATTTGAGATGTCAATGATTGGTGAACTTTCTTATTTCTTAGGATTGCAGGTCAATCAAAATGAAAAAGGCATTTTTATTTCTCAAGTTAAATATGTAAAAGAAATGCTGAAAAAGTTCACAATGGAAGACAGTAAACCGGTCAGCACTCCTATGACAACGAGTGCCAAGTTGAGCAAGGATGATAAATCCCCGGATGTAGATCAAACAATGTACGGGTCTATGATTGGAAGCCTGCTTGTATTTAACGACCACTAGACCGAGATATATTACAAGCGGTATGTATGGTTGCAAGATTTCGAGCCGGTCCCAAAGAAACTCATGTAACTAGTGTAAAGAGGATCTTCGAGATATCTCAAGGGCACTATGGATTATGGGTTGTGGTACCCAAAAGGTAAAGATTTCACTTTGATTGCATATTCGATGCAGATTGGGCGGGATGTATTGATGACGAGAAAGAGCACAAGTGGAGGAGCATTTTATCTTGGTGACGGGCTGGTAGCATGGCACGGCAAGAAACAAGAATCGAGTATCTCTATCCACTGCGGAGGCGAGAATACATTGCAGCAACAACATGCTGTACTCGGATATTATGGATGAGACAAACGTTGAAAGATCTTGGTATTCATTTCAAAGAGCCAATTTCAATTAAATGTGATAACATTAGTGCTATCAACATATCCAAGAATCCAATAATGCATTCAAGAACCAAACATATTGCAATCCGATATCATTTCTTGAAGGATAAAGTTGCCAGAAGGAGAGGTTAAATTGGATTTTGTTCCAACTACAGAGCAAGTAGCTGATATATTCACAAAACCTTTGCCAAAGGAAGTATTTGAATACCTTCGGAAGAAGTTGGGAGTAGTCACACCACCCAAGCACTGACTAGCTATGGGAAACACATTCTCAGGGGGAGCATTCAAACTTTTTAAGTCTGAGAATGTTGTGCATAGACTCGGGGGAGTCTACAACAGCCCTTTGGTATTATTGGCAAAGGGGAGAAGAAATTAAGCAAGGTTGCGGTGTGTTGCCAACAATTCCAAAGGGGAGATTGTTGAGCAAGGTGCAGAAAAAGAATTGCAAAAGTATTGTCATTGTTGTCAACACGAGTCAGATTGATGCGATTGATGCGGTTCGGAGGTCGGTCGGATCAAGTGCGAGAAAGTTTCAAGGAAAACGAGAGGTGACCCAGATTCGAAAGCGGCAAAAAGAGACAAGGAAGAAAAGCGTCGCGATATCGCGACATGTTTTCGTCACGATTTCGCGACATGGTCGAGGAGAGAGAAGGCACAGCCGAAAATGTCACGATTTCGTGACATGTCGAGTTTTCGTTGAGGAGAGAGAAAATGTGTCACGATTTCGCGACAAAAAGTAGGAGAGAGAAAATGCACGCCAAATTGTCACGATTTCGCGACATGTCGAGGAGAGAGAAGATGCAAAACTATCGTGATTTTGCGACATGCTGGCAGAGAAAGAAACAAAGGTGTAGCGATATCGCTACATGTTGAAATGAATGGAAACAAAGGTGTAGCGATATCGCTACATGTTGAAAACAAAGGTGTAGCGATATCGCTACATGTTGAAACAAAGAGAAACTAAGGTGTAGCGATGGCGCTACATGTTGAAACAAAGGGAAACTAAGGTGTAGCGATTTCGCTACTAGTCAAAAGTGTAGAACGAAAGATGCGACAATGATATTACAATTCAAAATTTAATGAAAAGAGGCAAGGTTAAAACACAAGGCACAAAGATGTAAAAATTTCGCATTGCATGAAGCATAGTGTCGCGATTTCGCGACATGTTCCTTTTTTGGCAAAGAAGAGTGTACGCGAAGTGTCCGGATTTCGTGACAAGCAGGATGATGACGTCAGCAAGAGTCAGAAATGTCGTGATTTCACGACAAGAAGGATGATGACGTCAGCAAATGTTGAAAGTGTCACGATATCGCGACAAGATGCAGGGAAAGCTTGCAAGAGCCAAAACGGTCGCGATTTCGCGACATGCTTAAGGATGACGTCAGCAAAAGTTCTAAGTGTCGCGATATCGCGACATGAACAGAAGGAAAGCTGTCAAAGCCAAAATGGTCACGATTTCACGACAGCATTGAGGATGACGTCAGCAAAAGTTCAAAGTGTCGCGATTTCGCGACATGAGCGGGGGAAAAGCTTTCAAGGCCAAAATGGTCACGATTTCGTGACAACCTTCAGGGTGACGTTAGCATAAGTTAAAAGTGTCGCGATATCGCGATAGGAAACGATTAGACTGGAAAATGCCGAAGCAACATGAAAGGTGACACGTGGCAGAAAAGCGTCATGCAGTCTGTCACATAAAATGGTGAAGTCAGACAGACAGTTAAACGTTGACAGGTGTTGAACATGCAATGCAACGACCAAACATGCATAATTGAAACGCATTCGAAAAGCCGAATATGAAGGATAATAAAAGCATTCGAAAGGTCGTATTTGCAGGCATTCTAACAGACGTATTTGAAGCATACAGAAAAGCCGAACATGAAGAATCGAAAAGCTTTCGAAGAATCACATATGGAATTTTGAAAAAGCATTCAAAAAGTCGTATTCGAAGAAATTGAACAGTCGAAGTGCATGAAACAAAATTGCCATACTACAAGAAATCGAAACGCCGTATTGCAGGGTTTCGAACAGTCATTTTCGAACAGCCGTATTGCAGGGTTTCGAACAGTCGAAGTGCATGGAACCGAACAGCCGTATTGCATGGATTCGAACAGTCAGAGTATGTGATTCGATTGCATGCAGGATTGAAAGGTTATAAAAGAATAATCGTACAGAGAAGATGTTGCTGCTGTTAGAGAGAAATTGCTGTAAAAGGAGGGTTAGAAAAGAATCAAGAGAAAAATAAGCAGAGCCGTGAGAGTGTGTAGAGTTGGGTTAATTGCAGACCAGTCAGGGTCGTGCATGAAGTGAAGACATTTTTATGTCATTCTAAATTGATCAGAATTGCAGTCCAAGTTGGTGCTTGGTACTAGGAGTTGGTGCTCCATCTGTTGTAGCAAAAAATTACAGGGGTTGGTGCTCCTTCCAGTTGGTCTTGGTAAAGTATTTGTAAAATTGATTTTGCAAAGACTGGATTTGGATTGGAGTCCAAGCAGTCATTTTTTGAGGAGTAGCCAAATTGGTGAACCTCGGTATATTGAGTGTTGTGGTGTGCTCTCTTGTTCAAGTTGTTTTTCAGTTGTCAAGTTCTCTTTATTTCATATTAAATGCTGTAGATATAAAAATTAATAGCTACACTGATTCACCCCCCCCTCTCAGTGTCATTGTGTAATCATCACAAGGTGGAAAGTGTCATGATTTCGTGACATGTCGCATTTTCGCGACTTGAAAAGAGCAGGAAAACAAAGAAGGAAAAGTATCACGATTTCGTGACATATTGCAAGGAAGGTTGTACAGATGAAAAAGTGTCATGATTTCATGACATAGTACAGAAGAGAGAGTCCGTAGTATGAACTGTCATGATTTCACGAGAAGTTCGAAGATAGAGAAAGTAACTCGAAAAGTGTCATGATTTCGTGACATGCTGCAAATTTTGAAGTGCGAACTATCACGATTTCGTGACATGCTACAGAGTTTGAAGTGAGAACTGTCACGATTTTGTGACATGCTGCAGAACTTGAAATGAGAACTGTTGCGATTTTGCGACATGCAGCAAAGGGAAGTGTTTGAAATGAGAACTGTCACGATTTCACGACGGGTTGCAAAGAAAGCTTTTGGAAGCTGAAAGCATCATGATTTCACAACAGGATGAAGGAAAAGCGTACGAATGTAGAAAGTGTCATGATTTCACGACAGGCAGAAAAGAAAGCAGACGAAAGCAAAAGTGTCACGATTTCATGACAGAAACAGTAAGCATGGTTTCAACAGCAGAAGTGTCATGATTTCACGACAGAAACTGAAAGCATGTCTTCCGTAGGTGAAGTGTCACGATTTCATGACAAAAGCAGAGAGGAAGGCTATGAAGACAAAAGTGTCACTATTTCGTGATAGTAGTGAAGACGAAGTCTGCAGAGGCAGAAGTGTCACGATTTCGTGACAAAAGCAGAAAGGAGGTCGACGAAGGGAGAAGTGTCACAATATCATGACATAAGCAAAGTTGATGCTAACAAAGACAGAAGTGTCATGATATCGTGACAAGAGCTAAGTTAAAGTCAACAATAGGCTAAAGTGTCGCGATATCATGATAAAAGCCAAAAGAAAGTGTACAGAGGCAAAGGTGTCGCGATATCATGACATGTTGTAGTTTCGTGGTAGAAGCTACAGAAAAGTTGCAGAGGCGATTGAAGCCGACAAAGTTAAATTTGAGCCGACTACAGATCAAGGTTACAGTCGACTAAGATTAAAGTGTTTGATCTTGAAATTTTTGTTATAAAAGGAGGGCTGTTTCGAGATTTGTTGAATCGAATGTGTGCAAGTTAAGTCCGCCATGCACAGAGAGCAAGTCGTATCAAATCGAGCTAAGTGCAAATCAAGAGCGCATAGAGAGCAAAAAAGCGCAAAGGAGCAGAAGCTATTGGTGTTGCGACATTCATAGATAAAGCGCAGAGTGAGAAGTTCGATTACCAAGAGCTGAGTGTTGTTGTGTTTGCGTAGACAGTGCAAAGGTTGTTTTTGACCAAGTGCGGTTGTGATTGCACAGAGATAAATTAAGGGCAGTTGTGTGAGATTTTCTGAGAACTTGCAAAGCAGATCTGAGACAAGTCTTGGTGAAGACTTGGGTGAAGATCAAGCAAGCTTTAGTGAAAGCCTGTGAACCACTTTTGTGAACAAGAATTGAGAACCAGTTGAGGACATTTGCACCAGACCGAAGGACTGTGTTTGGTGTAGATCAGAGAAAGAGATCAAGGACGTTTGTGCTAGACCAAAGGACTGTGTTTAGTGCAAATTTGAGGACCAGTTTGGAGGTAATAGAGTTGAGAACAGAGGTCTCCAGCCAGAGCATGGAGGACAGGTGTCTTCTATGGATAGAGTTCCATTTGCTAAGGGCAGCGGAGGCAGAGATTTTCTAGAGGATCACCAGCCAGAGCAGAGCTAGGGGATTGGTGTCTCCTGTGGGTTGGTGCCCACGAACTCAAGATTAGGGGATAGGTGTCTCCTTTGGGTTGGTTCCCATAAACATTGTAATCGGGAAAGGTATTCCCAGAATTTGGATTGATAAAATTTAGTGAAAGATTTTATCCGTGGACGTAGCCCAACAATTTTGGGTGAACCACGTTAAAACTGTTGTCACTTTGTGGATGATTTTGTGCATTGCTTTGATATTGCTTTGGGTATATTGCTTTACTGCATTGTAGTATAAAGGAAAAAGTAAAAATAAGTCTTATACTATTCACCCCCCCTCTCAGTATAAGCTTGTGTTCTTCAATTGGTATCAGAGCGAGTTCCTTCAAAAAATTTAACAGCTTGAAGGAAAAGCTAATAAAGAACACAATGGATTATTCAAGTGGCAATGCAACACCTATTCTTGATGGGTCAGATTTTGGTCTTTGGAGTGCAAGGATGAAGGTTCATCTAATGGCACTTGGTAATGAGGTATGGGAAGTAGTTGAAGATGAGTACACTATTCTTGTACATGGTCCTTATACTAAAGAAGACAGGCTCCTACATCACAACAATTCCAAAGCAATGAATGCAATCCTGAAAGGCTTACAAAAAGCAGATCTCACCAAAGTAATTCACTGCAAAACAGCTAGTGAAATGTGGAAACAGTTGAAGGTGGTTCATACAGGTGATGCAAATGTCCGAAAGGCCAAGTTGAGACACTTCAAAGGTATGTTTGAACAACTCAAGATGAATTATGATGAAAATATTAGTGACTACATGCTTTGTATAGATGAGGTTGTTAACTCCATGAAAGACTTAGGTCTTGAGCTTGCTAAAAATGATGTTTGTGATCAGATTTTAAGATCTCTTCCTAATAGATTTAGTGAAAAGATTTTTGCTATTGAGGAAGCTAAAGATTTGGATAAGTTGAAAAAGGATGAGCTCCATAGTATACTTGCAGCATTTGAGTTGAGAACTCAAGTGAAGGTTGATGTCAAGAAAGAGGCGACTTTCAAGGCTACCAAGAAATCTAAGGGTAAACGACTTCAAGAGAGTGATGAGTCTTCTAGTGATGAAGAGGCATATTACGACAAGAAAGGCAAGTTCTCTAGAAAGCACAAAAGCATGAAAAATATAAGATGTTTTAATTGCGGAAAGTTTGGTCATTATGCTACGAGTCATCTTGTTCCCAAGGATGAAAGTGATGAAGATAAACGAGATTCTAAGAGCAAGGATTCGAAAAGCACAAGCATCACAGAAAGAACAAAGATGAGCACAACAATCAAGGAAAGAGGTATTCTCACAAGCACAAGAAGAGTTTCTACCTAGACAAAGCAAGTAAGTGTTCTAGTAGTGATAGTGAAAGTTCTTCAAGTGATAATGAAAATAAGATGTTCATATCAGAAAAAGAGGAAGAACCGAAACATAGATTCATTATCATGAAATGTCTTAGATGTGGAAATTTTGGTCACCTTGAGGATAATTGCACAAATAATGATTTGGTTTCTAGTATGTATGAGGATGCTTCAGAAAACTATAAGGAAGATGCTTGTATGTTTTTTGAAAAAGGTAGCACCTCTAGTGATAAAAAATCTGAAAAAGGCTTGGATGATTCAGAAAGCAAACAAATAAAGGATCTTGAAAGTGAACTTACTAATGCTCTTAGTGTTTTGAAAAAGGAAAGAAAGAAGAATGCTAGACTCAAGGATAAGTTAGATGAAAGTTGTATGGAGAGAGATGATCTTATAGAAAGTCTTGACTTCTCTATGGCTAAGATACAAGAACTCAAGGATGAGTTAGAGTCTAAGGTTCTTGAGTATAGTGAGTTAGAACAAAAAATGGCTTCTTTGAAAGAGGAAACTAAAGAGTACAAGGATAAGCTTTACAGGTTTCAAGATAGCTCCAAAAAGGTTAAGTCACTCATCAAAGGTCAAAGAAAGACAACGGATAAAATAGGCCTTGGTTTTGTTAAGGAACAAGGTTGGAGAGTCTAGTAAGAGACTCCAAAAGGAAGAGAGTTCTGATGAGGAAAGTATTTCAGATCATGAGTCCTTGAATGATAGATGCACAGAAACAGAAAACAAAATTTAGAATGAGAAGAAGAAGTTTTCAGGACCCAAGAGGTCGAATAAAAGAAAATTTCACGACAGATGTTTTGCGTGTTACAGGTTTGGTCACATGGCTGCACATTGCATGGCTCAAGTGAAGAAGGTAAACGACAATTTCAAAAGCGCTAGTTTCTTTCGAGGGTATTGCTACTATTGTCATCAGTTCGGGCATAAGGCAGTCTATTTCGAGGTAAATAACAGGAACAGGTTTGATCAAAATAGGCTCGGCCAGAATAGGTTTGGGTCAGAACAGGTTTGGGCAGACTTGGCAGATTCAAAGAACAGGTATGCCTAAAAGAAATAACATTGTTACTTGTTATAAGTGCAACAATAACGGTCACACAGCTAGACAGTGTAGAGCTGATCTTCCAAGGTACAAGAACGAGAAGCAGGTGGTATGAACAGGTCCAAGGATCAAGGCATGGACAAGGACAGGGATGAGAATAAGAACAAGAACAGTGACAAGAACAGGAAGATGGACAAAGAGTTTAAGAGAAGACCCGGCAAGGAAGTTATAGACGTTGATGATGATCAGTGCCTAATGGGAGTTTTACTCCCACCCCAAAATTAATCACCTCTTCAGGAGGTGGGGGAGGGACTAAGCTAAGAGGTTCATTCTTAGTCCCAATCCCCAAAGGTGACCCTTTGCCATTGATGACAAAGGGGGAGAGATATGAGTAAGGGGGAGAGCTTCAAGTGAAGAGGAAAGCTTCAAGTCAGGGGGAGCAAAACTTCAAAGGAATATTCTCAGTTGTTAGCATAGTTGGTTTCAGTTTTGGCTCTTGAGAAGTGTTTTCAATAAAGGTTTGCCATCAATGACAAAGGGGGAGATTGTTGGCAATTTTGGGTACCTTGGGTACATTACCTTTGCTCAAGTGTAGAAGTTGTCATTGATGTCAAGAAGCTTTTGAAGGATTTTGATTTGATGTCAAATAAATTGTTTTGATGAAGGTTACGGCATGACAAGTATGACAAGAAAAAGTTCAAAAAAAAAGACAAGTAAGAAAAGTGTCACGATATCGCGACATATTCAACAGGCAAGAAAAATAGTCACGATTTCGCGACATGTTAAAGGAGAGAGAAAGTGCTGGAAAAACTGTCACGATTTCGCAACATGTTAGAGGAGAGAGAAAGTGCTGGAAAAACTGTTGCGATTTCGTGACATGTTAGAGGAGAGAGAAAGAGTTGGCAAAATTGTCATGATTTCGCGACATGTTGGAAGAGAGAGAAGAAGCAGGAAAAATTGTCACGATTTCGTGACATGTTGGCAGAGAAAAAGGCAAGTGGAAAAACTGTCACGATTTCGTGACATGTTGGCAGAGAAGGAGAGCAAGGTGGAAAGTGTCGCGATTTTGCGACATGTCGCATTTTCATGACTTGAAAAGATCAGGAAAATAGAGAAGGAAAAGTGTCGCGATTTCGTGACATATTGCAAGGAAGGTTGTACGGACAAAAAAGTGTCACGATTTCATGACATAATACAGAAGAGAGAGTCCGCAATATGAACTGTCACGATTTCATGACAAGTTTGAAGAGAGAGAAAGTAACTCAAAAAGTGTCACGATTTCGCGACATGCTGCAAAGTTTGAAGTGTGAACTGTCATGATTTTGCGACATGCTGCAGAGTTTGAAGTGAGAACCGTCATGATTTTGTGACATGCTGCAGAACTCGAAATGAGAACTGTCATGATTTCGCGACATGCAACAAAGGGAAGAGTTTGAAATGAGAACTATCATGATTTCGTGATGGGTTGCAAAGAAAGCTTTCGGAAGCTGAAAGCGTCAAAATTTTGTGACAGGATGAAGGAAAAGCATACGGATGAAGAAAGTGTCACGATTTCACGACAGGCAGAAAAGAAAGCAAACGGAAGTAGAAGTGTCATGATTTTGTGAAAGAAACAGTAAGCAGGGTTTCAACAGCAGAAGTGTCGTGATTTCGTGATAGAAACTAAAAGCATGTCTTCCATAGGTGAAGTGTCGTGATTTCACGACAAAAGCAGAGAGGAAGGCTATGAAGACAAAAGTGTCACAATTTCATGATAGTAGTGAAGACGAAGTCTGCAGAGGAGGAAGTGTCACGATTTTGTGACAAAAGCAGAAAGGAGGTCGACGAAGGGAGAAGTGTCGTGATATCGTGACGTAAGCAAAGTTGATGCTGACAAAGACAGAAGTGTCGCGATATCATGACAAGAGCTGAGTTAAAGTCGACAATAGGCTAAAATGTCGCGATATCACGACAAAATCCAAAATAAAGTGTACGAAGGCAAAGGTGTCATGATATCGCGACATGTTGTAGTTTCGCGACTGAAGCTACAAAAAATTTTCAGAGGCAGTTGAAGCCGACAAATTTAAATTTGAGCCGACTACAGATCAGGGTTATAGTCGACTAAGATTAAAGTTTTTGATATTGAAATTTCTGTTATAAAAGGAGGGTTCTTTCAAGATTTGTTGAATCGAATGTGTGCAAGTTAAGTCTGCCATGCACAGAGAGCGAGTCATGTCGAATAGAGCTAAGTGCAAAGCAAGAGCGCACAGAGAGCAGAAAAGTGTAAAGGAGCAGAAGCTGTTGGTGTTGCGACATTCGTAGATAAAGCATAGAGTGAGAAGTTCGATTACCAAGAGCTGAGTGCCACTATGTTTGCGTAGACAGTGCGAAGGTTGTTTTCGACATTTGCGCCAGATCGAAGGATTGTGTTTGGTGCAGATCAAAGAAAGAGATCGAGGACATTTGTGCTAGACCGAAGGATTGTGTTTAGTGCAAATTTGAGGACCAGCTTTGGAGGTGATAGAGTTGATAACAAAGGTCTCCAGCCAGAGCAGGGAGGACAGGTTTCTTCTATGGATAGAGTTCCATTTGCTAAGGGTAGCGAAGGCAAAGGTTTTCTAGAGGATCACCAGCCAGAGCAGAGCTAGGGGATTAGTTTCTCCTGTGGGTTGGTGCCCATGAACTCAAGATTAGGGGATAGGTGTCTCCTTTGGGTTGGTGCCCATAAACATTGTAATCGGGAAAGGTATTCCCAGAATTTGGATTGATAAAATTTAGTGAAATATTTTATCCGTGGATGTAGCCCAGCAATTCTGGGTGAACCACGTTAAAACTGCTATCATTTTGTGGATGATTTTGTGCATTGCTTTGATATTTCTTTGGGTATATTGCTTTACTACATTGTAGTATAAAGGAAAAAGTAAAAAGAGGTCTTATACTGTTCACCCCCCCCCTCTCAGTATAAGCTTGTGTTCTTCACTCCTATGTCTATAGGAGAAGATAAAGTATTTCCCATGTCTATAATGAAATGACTTTGAGTTTTTCATTTGTGTCCCATTACCCATTTGTGTCACCATTATAACAGAGTCCCTTGGATTGTAAATTGGCCATCTTTGTCGGTGTTAACCTTTTGACTATTGGAACCTTTGGAACATCATTGTGAGTGGATGTAGAAGTTCTAATCTAGAATTTTGGGGTCTATATAATCCCTATTGGGAATTCCATTTGTTTTTTGCAAGTTTAGCTAGCCCCATGATAGTCACGTATGTGGCTGGCTTGAGCATTTGGACCTCAATTTTGATTTCTTCTCTAAGGCCACTAATGAAAAAACTCTTGAAGAAGAAATTTGGAAGACATTCAATTTGTTTTGCTAGCTTATCAAAATTCATGATATATTTAGGTACAATACTTGTTTGTTAGAGCTTGGTGAGGGCTCAAGTAAAATCTTCAAACTCTGATGGGCCAAAATGACCAAGAAATTCACTCTTGAATTATGTCTACCCAATGTTTAGGACTTGTTTTCACAACCATTTATACCAATGGAGTGTTAACGTAAAAATGAGAGGTAACCATAAAAATTTATTGATTGAAGGGTGATTCATGTAGTTCATACCATTGCTTGACTGTAACTAACCAACTTTGTGGATTGACCCCATCAAACCTTAGAAAATCAATTTTAGAAAGTCTATGAGTTATGCCTTTGTTGTTCCATGATTGCTAATAGTTTTGCTCAATAAATATCCTAGAGAAATTTGTCTTGTCAATAGATTTTCCTCTTTGAACTTCTAGGCTATTTTCAACATACTCATAAAATTTTAGATTTTTAAGCTTAAGCACTTCAATATCTTGAATCATTGTCCTATGTATGTTAAAAAATTTCTAGCATGGTGGTGAGAGAAGATATTTGCTCCTTGAGGTTAGTTATGGCATCCAATTTGATGATTTGTTCCTCCATATTATGCACTTTGGCCTCCATTGCTTGAGTTTGGGTCTCTAGTGGCATTTACTAAAAATAGAATTGTTGTATTAGTAGTTGCTATTTTAGTAAGGGTCCCAAAAAAGTGTATGGGTTCTATATACCAAAATGACCAGGTTGAAAAGAAGCTTTAAGGACTAGAATTTTGTAACTTCTTAAAAATATCCTAGATCCTACCTTTATCCTCAAACATAGAGTCTTCAAAATATAGAACTTTACAATATTATCAAAATTGCAGAATTTGATTTCATTACTATCCTAGTTATTTTTATAATATTTACAAGCATATTTCCTTACATTTTATGAAAATATTCTATGTTAGTATTCTATGATAATATTCCTGACTACATATTCTATGATGGTTATATACATGATTCTAAAGTAGTTACATACATGATTCTATGACACACCTTCCTACCTATTTCTAACTTAACATGTGGCCCACTTTACATACCCCATGTGGTACAATATCATATGCCAACATGAGTTACATTTAAGGAGTACATAATACAAAACATATCCATATCAAATGATCCATCTCATGAACCAACTCTTAATCAATGTGGCAAAATGGTGGTGGAAAATGATGCACAAATGGAAGTAGTAGTGAATCAGTTGTAGGTGGAGAAGGCATAACACCAACAAGATAATGAGGCCCTAAGGAAGGATTTCACAAAGTAATATAATCTACAACAATAGGTTGATTGTCTCAAGCCATAGCTTGTAGAATTTTATAAGAAGAAATAACTAGAAAATATTTCACAATATCTTGCATAGGAGCAAGTCTAGTTGAAAAGGCAGGCTAAAGAAGACAAATAAAAACTAAAGGATCAATTGAAACAATTGTAGGAATATTAAAAGAATAAATATCTCCAAATCTTAGAGCTCCAAGAAGTGATCACCAAATTAAAATATACAACAATGGCTAACCTAAGGAAGAACTCAAAAATTGAGAAATTCCTAGGACAACATTAAAAACCAATGTGACAAGTACAAAGAAATACTTTGAATTTACAACCAACAAAAAAATAGCCTCAACAAGCTAGTAAGAATCATCAAGCAAACTGAGGAATTGGCCATAAAGGAAAGGTATTATAAGGTACTCAAAAACTGGACCACTATGATAGTGGCATAGGCTTAATAGTTAGGGAGAGACAAAAAGGGCATGGTTAGAAGATTGAAGAAAATCCCTAATGCCTAGAAATACCTGCAAACATGCAAGGATGCAATGGCCTTTCAAAAATCCCTAATGTAAGAAATGGAAAAGGAAATTTAGGGGCTAGCCACTACTAGATCGTCTGTTATTTTTATCATTAGAAGAGACTCTTTAATGATGATATCATCAATTTGATGATCAAAGAGGAAAAGGATAAGGTTAGATTCAAGATAGTGATAGGAATGACCAAGCAATTAAAAGCACTACATACCAAGCTACATGAGTAAACACAAAAACACGAGTAATTCAAAAACTTGCATGAGGACTTGGTTTGAGATATGAAAGCCTCACAAATATTTGCTTGCAAGGGGATGATGCATGGAAGAAGCTATTGAGTTTGATATCACAAATATGACATAAGGAGAACCAATAATTTTACAATTTTATAGTAGGGATTCCAATTTTGAAGACTCTATGTTTGAGAAGAAAAGGAGGATCTAGGATATTTTGCCAATCAAACTTGGTACTTCATGAAATCAAATTCTGCAATTTTGGAGGATTAAAACCTTTAGAATCAGCCAACAAAACCTTCAAAACCCCTCAAATTTTGATAAGTAAAGGATAAATGACCAATTGGCTCTAAAAGGATCGACTTGCTCATAAGAGTGGTCCAGTAGTAAGGAATGCATGGACTGTAGGAGTTAAGCACCAACAAACATGAGTGAACTACTAGTATACTGAATAGTTTGCTCACCTAGTGGAGTGGATTGCTCATAGACATATAGAGAGTAAAAAGAGGAGTGCAAATCCCAAGGAAATCTTTGAAAATAAATATTTTGGCATATAGTGATGCCACAAAGAATTTTAGAGGTATAGTAATTCATTTAGATGTGTAATTAGAGGCATTTAACATTTGGAGTTGCATCATTTTGTTAAAGATGCCCCCAAATATTTACTTTTACTAGGCTATAAGAATATCTTATCCAAGGTAACTCAAGCATGAATTCTTCCTAAAAGTAAGAGTCATGGGTTCCATTGTAAACATATTTTGGTCTTGATAAAGTCAAAGATATACTTTGTAAGACTAACATTGTGCTTTTTCTTCTTGATATTAATAAGAAATTGGTAACTCTCTTGTTTTCCATCAATGGCACTGCACTCCTAGATTGCAAAAAACGTGATGATTGTGGCATTGTCTTTTTCCATCTTGCCATTCCTCTCAATTTCATTTCATGTGAATGGAAAAACACTATTGTTATTCAATTTCCTCATGCCTTGATTGATCACACACTATCCTTGTTATGGTTATGATTATATTTAATTTCAATCTTACACCCTAAACTTATAAATTTACTTCTCATGCATCTTAATTTCAACATTTACTTTATGCATTTTGATTTCTCGTATTGAATTTCATGCAATTATGTTATATTAGATATATTTTAGCAAGCATAGTTGGGATTTTGCCTAAATCAAGAGGTTGGAAGAGGCATTGTCCCTTCCATACAACTTTTTGAAATAAAATTACAGGCACATAAGAAGTTAATTTTTTTTAACAATTTAAAACATCTCATATATAAAGAAAAAACCTAAATTTCTCCATCTTTTCAAAAAAAATATCTTTATATTTTGTCAAATTTGGATGATATATGTAGTGATAATCTTCAAAGTGGCATCTTATATAGGGATAGATTGTAAAGTAGCATCTATGAGTTGAAGTCTTCAAGCCATGGTTAAAAACATACCTTTCCAACCATATAGAAAAGATTATATTCTATCCATATTTGGGTCCCAAAGCTCTTCTTTCTTTTATCATACAAGGGGACATCTAGATATATCGATGCCAAGTTTCTAACTTTGAACATTAATATTTGGAATAATCCATAATAAATGAAGAACAATTTTGATTAAAAAAACATAGATTTTAATATATTAATAAATTGTTGAACATTCTTATCATAAAATGTTAGTATTGATTTAAATTTCATAGCCTTTCTAACTAAATAATGATCTAAAAGAAAAGTGTTCAATAAATTGAATATGAGATTCAAATAGATTATTTATCACAATTAGAAGACTTTGATTTTTCCTTTCGGAGAGATTTTCCTAATGCCTCAACAAAAAGAAATAATGGGTCACCTTTGAGGACACTATATGATAATTCAAAGTAGCCAAAAATGGACCTATAGAAAGTAGAATATTTTTGGAGTGCTTTAATATCTTTTCTATTCATACCAAATTTGTTAAAAATATATTTTTTTTTAAGAATATCATATGGAAAAATCCATTAAATGATAACATATGCTTCATGCATATCCAATTTTATAAGCATACCTACCTTTGTTATGGACTAAAGGGAATGTATGACCTTCTATGTAATGTTTATACCAATGAGGATTTGCTCTCCATAAAGAAAACGACCTTGTTCCTTTGAGATAATACAATATAGATTTTTTTCAATTTATTTGTCATAATCTTAAAATTATCTTATAAATCATCTTAGAAAGGCTCACTGAACAAAAAATAAATATATTTTTATCTTATGTTTATTTGAAACCAATGCAATAAATATGCATTGATTTTACTTATTATTTAACATCTTTGACCATAATCAACATCTCATTCTTAAACATATCTTAAAATAAAAATAAAAAATACAAGCAGTTTATCATGGCTTGATGTCTTGTCAAGTGGAAAGAAAATTTCCCTTGAGATGCTTTTGACCAAATATTCACTTTGTCTTTGTATGATAATTGGTAGAATATTTTACAAAATATCTCTCTATGCCTCATCACATTTAACCTCTAATAGAATATATTTGAAAGAATTGATTCTTTCCTTCCTTGATTTTTTATTTCTCAATAGTTCTCCCATCTAGAGTTAAAAAATATATATTCTATGAAAGGACAAATTTGTTTTGATAGTAGTATGGGAAATTTAGGATTTATATCACCTTTACAAAGTCATTCATCCATAGATTTTTAGGCATGATATAACTTGAGTTTTTAATATGTTATGACAATAAAAAAGTAATTATATTTTTTGCACATAAGCATGGTGTCCCATTCCATTATAAATCCTTGAGATTGCATTTATATTTATTCTTTTATTTAAATTGAAGAACACAAGCTTATACTGAGAGGGGGGGGTGAACAGTATAAGACCACTTTTTACTTTTGCTTTAAATCAACTTTCAAATCAGCTTTATGCAGAGAACAGATAGCAGTATAAAGAGTAGCAATTAAAAAAATGCACAACACATCAACAACAAAGAGACACAACAATTTACGTGGTTCACCCAATGCGAGCTACTCCACGGATAAAATTTCTTACTAAATTTTATCAAAGTCCTCCTGGGAATACTTCCCGATTACAATGTTTATGAGCCTCTGCCCAAAGGAGATACCTTCCCCTAATTCTACTTTGGTTGGTGATCCTCTAGAAGACCTCTACCTCCTATGCCCTTAGCAAGTGGAACTCTTTCCATAGAAGACACCTGTCTTCCCTACTCTGGCTAGATATCTCTGTCCTCAACTCTGTCACCACAAAGTTGGTCCTCAAATTTGCACTAAAACACAATCCTTCGGTCTAGCACAAATGTCCTCTTCTACCTCAATCTCTATCCTCAATCTAGTCCTCAAAAATGGTTAATGAAAATGGATCTCAAGCTTTCAGATGCTTGCTTAATGCTGTCCCCAAGTCTTCACCAACTTTCACACAGACTGCGTAACACAGCAACACATAGCACTTCGGCTATCGCACTTCTCACTTTTGTGCGTTGTCTTCGAATGTTGCAACACCAACGGCTTCTGCTCCTATGCGCATACACCACAGCATAGTCTTCGCACACTCTGTGCCAGCATAGTATTCGCACACTTCTGCATCTCGATGATCGAACTTCTCCCCCGCACTCTATCTTCGCAACTCGCACTTCGAACGCACACTTCGATCGATGCAAAACTCTTCAAGCATCCCTCCTTTTATATTCATAATCTCAAGATTAGAATCTTGATCTTAGTCGACTGATTAACCTTCAATCATGTCAGCTGTAAAACCCAGCATTGCGTCGGCCTAGATTTAACTCTGTCGGCTTCACTCCCTCCCTGTTGCTTTTGGCATGAAACTTCAACATGTCACGATATCGTGACACCTTTGCCTGCCGTACACCTTCTATAGCTTGTTGTATCGATATCATGATGCTTTTGCTTTTGTCTGCTTCCTTTGCTCTTTTGTCACGAAATCATGACACTTTTGCCTTTTGCTAATGTCATCTCACTTCTGTCACAAAATTGCGATGCTTTAGACTTCAAAGCCTTCTTCTCCGCTTCTGTCATGAAATCGTGACACCTTTGCCTCTTGCTGATGTCATCAACAACTCTGTCGTGAAATCATGACGCTTTAGACTCCAAAGCCTTCTTCTCAGCTTTTGTAGTGAAATCATGACACCTTTGCCTCTTTCTGATGTCATCTGCAACTTTGTCGTGAAATCGTGACACTTCTTGCTCCTTCAACCTTTTCTCGGTTTGCACTAGCGAAAATGGAACATGTCACGAAATCACGACGCTTTCGCTGCCTTAAGATCTTTTCTCCCAACTACTCGTGAAACTGGAACATGTCACGAAATCGTGATACTTTCGCTGCCTTAAGCTCTTTTCTGTCATATGCCCATGAAACTGGAACATGTCATGAAATCGCGATGCTTTTGCTGCCTTAAGCACTTTTCTGCCATATGCCCGCAAAATTGGAACATGTCACGAAATCGTGACGCTTTCGCCAACTGCAAGCTGCCAACTCAACCTATCACAAAATCGTGACACTTTCTGCATCCGTACAACTTCATTGAAACTTGTCACGAAATCATGACACTTCCTGCAACTCAACACTGCCAACTCAACTTGTCACGAAATCGTGACACTTCCTACAACTCAACACTGCCAACTCAACTTGTCGTGAAATTGCGACAGTTTTTCCTAAACTTTCTCTCTCCTCAAATATGTCACGAAATCATGACAGTTTTGCCAGCTTTGCCTCTGCCTTCCAGCATGTCGCGAAATCACGACAGTTTTTCCAAAACTTTCTCTCTCCTAAAACATGTCACGAAATCCAATGACGGTTTTCCAGCCGCTTCCAAACTTTTTCTAAATTATCTTTTTCTTGATCTTTTGCAACTGGGCTACTCTGATTTTCTTGGAGACTTACTGACTAGCTGAAACCTTCATCAAAACACATACTTAGACAAAAAATCAAATTGCTTCAAGTATTCCTTGACATCAAATACAACAACTACCAAGAGCTCCTTTGACATCAATGACAACAACTATACTTGAGACAAAGGCAATGTACTCAAGGTACCCAAAATTGCCAACAATCTCCCCCTTTGTCATTGATGGCAACCCTTAACTAAAAACATATCTTCAAGAGTAAAAACTGAACCAACGATCAACAATCGAGAATCTGTTTGAAGTTTTTGCTCCCCCTAACTTGAAGCTCTTCTCTTCACTTGAAGCACTTCCCCTTACATATCTCTCCCCCTTACTCAAATCTCTCCCCCTTTGTCATCAATGGCAAAGGGTCACCTTTGGGGTTTGGGACTAAGAATGAGTATCTTAGCTTAGTCCCTCTCCCACCTTCTATTAAGGTGATTTAAAATAGGGTTGGGAGTGAAACTCCCATTAGACACTCATCATCATTAATGTCTACTATTTCTTTGTCGGGCCTTCTCTTGAGTTCTTTTTCCACATTCTTTGTTCTTATTCATGTTTCGATCCTTGGACCTTTATTGTTGTTCTTGTTCCTTTCATCTATTCTCTTGTTCTCCATACCTTGATCCTTGAACTTGTCCATATTACTTTTCTTGTTTCGTTGCATTCCTGTTCTTATCCATGCTTTGATTCTTGGACTTGTTCATCTCGTTGTTCCTGTTCCTCGTACCTCGGAAGATCAGCTCTGCACTCGTCTAGCTAGGTGACCGTGCATGTTGCACTTGTAGCAAGTAACAATATTATTTCTTTTAGGCATGGTTGTTCTTTGAATCCGCTCGTTTCGACTAACCCAGTTCTGTTATTTGCCTTGCAAAAAATTGCCTTGTGCTCGAACTTATTGAGAAGAGTAGCAATACCCTTGAAATAAATTACGTCTTCTAAAATTACTGCATTTACCTTCTTCACTTGAGTCATGCAATGTACAGCCATGTGACCAAATCTGTGACATGCAAAACAAGTGTCGTGAAATTTTCTTTTATTCGACTTCATGGGTCCCGAAAACTTCTGTTTCACATTCAAAAATTTGTTTTTTGTTTCTGCGCATTCATCACTCACGGACTCATGATCTGAAGTACTTTCTTCATTAGAGCTTTCTTCTTTTTGAAATCTCTTGCTGGATTCCCCAACCTGTTTCTTGTGCGACTCAACAAAACCGAGACCTGTTTTATCTGTTGGATTTCTTTGACTTTTGATGAGAGACTTAACCTTCTTGGAGCTATCCTAAAATCTATAGAGCTTATCCTTGTAATCTTTATTTTCTTCTTTCAGAGAAACCATTTTCTGCTCTAACTCATTATACTCAAGAATCTTAGACTCTAACTCATCCTTGAGTTCTTGTGTTTTGGCTATAGAGAAGTCAAGACTTTCTATAAGATCGTCTCTCTCCATACAACATTCATCTAACTTAACCTTGAGTCTATCATTCCTCTTTCTTTCCTTTTCCAAAACATTGAGAGCATTATTGAGTTCACTTTCAAGATTCTCTATTTGATTGCATTTTGAATTATCAAAGCCTTTTTCTGATTTCTTATTACTAGAGGTGCTACCCTTTTCAAAAACCATACATACATCTTCCTTATCATTTTCTGAAGCATCCTCATACATACTAGTAACCAATTCATTATTTGTGCAATCATCCTCAAGGTGCCCAAAATTTCCACATCTAAAACATTTCATGACAGTGAATTTATGTTTCGGTTCTTCCTCCTTTTTTGAAATGAATAGCATCTCATTTTCATTATCACTGGAAGAGCTTTCACTATCACTGCTGGAACACTTACTTGCTTTGTCCAGATAGAAGCTCTTCTTGTTCTTGTGTGAATACCTCTTTCCTTGATTGTTGTGCTCATCATTGTTCTTTATGTAATACCTGTGTTTTTCAGAATCCTTGCTCTTAACATCTTGTATATCTTCATCACTTTCATTTTTGGAAATAGTACAATCAGTAGCATAATGACCATACTTTCCACAGTTGAAACATCTTATATTTTTCTTGCTTTTGTGCTTTCTAGAGAACTTGCCTTTCTTGCTGTAATATGCTTCTTCCTCACTAGAAGACTCATCACTTTCTTGAATCTATTTGCCTTTTGATTTCTTGGTAGCTTTGAAAGCTTCCTCTTTCTTTATATCAACATTCACTTGAGTTCTCAGCTCAAAATATGCAAGAATACTATGGAGCTCATCCTTTTTCAACTTATCTAAATCTTTGGCTTCTTCAATAGCAGAAATCTTTTCACTAAATCTATTAGGAAGAGATCTTAAAATCTTATCACATACATCATTTTCAGCAAGTTCAAGACCTAGGTCTTTCATAGAATTAACAACTTCATCCATACGGAGCATGTAGTCACTAATATTTTCATCATAATTCATCTTGAGTTGTTCAAATATACCTTTGAAGTGTCTCAACTTGGCCTTTCGGACATTTGCATCACCTGTATGAACAACCTACAATTGTTTCCACATTTCACCGGTTGTCTTGTAGTGAATAACTTTGGTAAGATCAGCCTTCTATAAACCCTTGAGGATTGCATTCATGGCTTTTGAGTTGCTGTGATGTAGGAGCCTGTCTTCTTTAGTATAAGGACCATTTACAGGAATGGTGTACCCATCTTCAATAACTTCCCATACCTCATTACCAAGAGCCATAAGATAGACTTTCATTCTTGCACTCCACAGACTGAAATCTGATCCATCCATAATAGGTGCTGCATTGCCACCTGAAAAATCCATTGTGTTCTTAACCAGTTCTTCCTTTCGACTATAAAACCTTTTCAAAGGAACCTACTCTGATACCAATTGAAGAACACAAGCTTATACTGAGAGGGGGGTTGAACAGTATAAGACCACTTTTTACTTTTGCTTTAAATCAACTTTCAAATCAGCTTTATTTCTCAATAGTTCTCCTGGTTAAATTTTTTGAAGGATTTGTTGTAGTGTGGTTTGGTCTTTTTTGTTTTGGTGTATACTTGGTTTTTTGTTTTTTTTGAAGTGGTGCCTCTTATCCTTGAGATTGATTTATTTTATCTTTTTTAAATTGAAGACACAAGCTTCTGAGAGGGGGTGAACAGTATAAGACCACTTTTTACTTTTGCTTTAAATCAACTTTCAAATCATCTTTATGCGAGAGAATAGATAGCAGATATCAAGAGCAACAATTAAAAAAATGCACAACACATCAACAACAAAGAGACACAACAATTTACGTGGTTCACCCAATGCAGGCTACTCCACGGATAAAATTTCTTACTAAATTTTTTCAAAGTCCTCTGGGAATACTTCCCGATTACAATGTTTATGAGCCTTTGCCCAAAGGAGATACCTTCCCCTAATTCTACTTTGGCTGGTGATCCTCTAGAAGACCTATACCTCCTATGCCCTTAGCAAGTGGAACTCTTTCCATAGAAGACACCTGTCTTCCCTGCTCCGGTCGGAGATCTCCGTCCTCAACTCTGTCACTGCAAAGATGGTCCTCAAATTTGCACTAAAACACAGTCCTTCGGTCTAGCACAAATGTCCTCTTCTACCTCAATCTCTATCCTCAATCTGGTCCTCAAAAATGGTTAATGAAAATGGATCTCAAGCTTTCAGATGCTTGCTTAATGTTGTCCCCAAGTCTTCACCAACTTTCACACAGACTGCGTAACACAGCAACACACAGCACTTCGGCTATCAAACTTCTCACTTCTATGCGTTGTCTCCGAATGTTGCAACACCAACAGTTTTAGGTCCTTTGCGCATCCACCGTAGTATAGTCTTTGCACACTTTACGCAACCACAATAGCGTAGACTTTGCACACTTCGCATCTCGACGATCGAACTTCTCCCCCGCACTCTATCTGCGCAACTCGCACTTCGAACGCACACTTCGATCGATGCAAAACTCTTCAAGCATCCCTCCTTTTATACTCATAATCTCAAGATTAGAACCTTGATCTTAGTCGGTTGATTAACCTTCAATCATGTCAGCTGTAAAACCCGACATTGCGTCGGCCTAGATTTAACTCTATCGGCTTCACTACCTCCCTGTTGCTTTTGGCATGAAACTTCAACATGTCACGATATCGTGACACCTTTGCCTGCCATACACCTTCTATAGGTTGTTGTAGCGATATCATGATGCTTTTTCTTTTGTCTACTTCCTTTGCTCTTCTGTCACAAAATCATGACACTTTTGCCTTTTGCTAATGTCATCTCACTTCTATCACGAAATCGCGATGCTTTAGACTTCAAAGCCTTCTTCTCCGCTTCTATCATGAAATCGTGACACCTTTGCCTCTTGCTGATGTCATCAACAACTCGTCGTGAAATCATGACGCTTTAGACTCCAAAGCCTTCTCAGCTTTTGTAGTGAAATCATGACACCTTTGCCTCTTGCTGACGTCATTTGCAACTTTGTCGTGAAATCGTGACACTTCTTGCTCCTTCAACCTTTTCTCGGTTTGCACTAGCGAAAATGGAACATGTCACGAAATCACGACGCTTTCGCTGCCTTAAGCTCTTTTCTCCCAACTGCTCGTGAAACTGGAACATGTCACGAAATCGTGATACTTTCGCTGCCTTAAGCTCTTTTTTGCCATATGCCCACGAAATCGGAACATGTCATGAAATCACGATGCTTTTGCTGCCTTAAGCACTTTTCTGCCATATGCCCGCAAAATTGGAACATGTCACGAAATCGTGACGCTTTCGCCAACTGCAAGTTGCCAACTCAACCTATCACAAAATCGTGACACTTTCTGCATCCGTACAACTTCATTGAAACTTGTCATGAAATCATGACACTTCCCGCAACTCAACATCGCCAACTCAACTTATCACAAAATCATGACACTTCCTACAACTCAACACTGCCAACTCAACTTGTCGCGAAATTGCGACAGTTTTTCCTAAACTTTCTCTCTCCTCAAATATGTCACGAAATCATGACAGTTTTGCCAACTTTGCCTCTGCCTTCTAGCATGTCGCGAAATCACGACAGTTTTGCCAAAACTTTCTCTCTCCTAAAACATGTCACGAAATCATGATAGTTTTTCCAGCCGCCTGCAAACTTTTTCTAACTTATCTTTTTCTTGATCTTTTGCAACTGGGCTACTCTGATTTTCTTGGAGACTTACTCGACCATCTGAAACCTTCATCAAAACACATACTTAGACAAAAAATCAAATTGCTTCAAGAACTCCTTGACATCAAATACAACAACTACCAAGAGCTCCTTTGACATCAATGACAACAACTATACTTGAGCAAAGGCAATGTACTCAAGGTACCCAAAATTGCCAACAATCTCCCCCTTTGTCATTGATGGCAACCCTTAACTAAAAACATATCTTCAAGAGCAAAAACTGAACCAAGATAACAATCAAATCGTTTTGAAGATTTTGCTCCCCCTAACTTGAAGCTCTTCTCTTTACTTGAAGCACTTCCCCTTACACATATCTCTCCCCCTTACTCAAATCTCTCCCCCTTTGTCATCAATGGCAAAGGGTCACCTTTGGGGCTTGGGACTAAGAATGAGTCTCTTAGCTTAGTCCCTCCCCCACCTCCTATTAAGGTGATTTAAAATAGGGTTGGGAGTGAAACTCCCATTAGACACTCATCATCATTAATGTCTACAATTTCTTTGTCGGGCCTTCTCTTGAGTTCTTTGTTCCAAATTTTTGTTCTTATTCTTGTTTTGTCCTTGGCTTTCTCTTGTTCTGTTCTTTCATCTTCCGTTGTTCTCCTACCTTGATCCTTAAACCCCTATTACTTTTCTTGTTCCTGTTCTCATTCTCTTTTTTGTCCATGCCTTGATCCTTGGACTTGTTCATACCTCTTGTTCCTATTCCTGTATCTCAGAAGATCAGCTCTACACTGTCTAGCTAGGTGACCTTCATTGTTGCACTTATAGCAAGTAACAATATTGTTTCTTTTAGGCATGGTTGTTCTTTGAATCTGCCTGTTCTGACTAACCCAGTTCCGTTATTTGCCTTGCAAAAAATTGCCTTGTGCCCGAATTATTGACAAGAGTAGCAATACCCTTGAAAGAAATTACGTCTCCTAAACTGTATTGTTACCCTTCTTCATTTGAGTCATACAATGTACAGACCATGTGGCCAAACCTGTGACACGCAAAACAAGTGTCGTGAAATGTTCTTTTAATCGATCTCTTGGGTCCCGAAAACTTTTGTTTCACATTCAAAAATTTGTTTTCTATTTCTGCGCATTCATCACTCATGGACTCATGATCTGAAGTACTTTCTTCATCAGAGCTTTCTTCCTTTTGAAATCTCTTGCTGGATTCCCCAACCTGTTTCTTGTGCGACTCAACAAAACCGAGACCTGTTTTATCTATTGGATTTCTTTGACTTTTGATGAGAGACTTAACCTTCTTGGAGCTATCCTGAAATCTATAGAGCTTATCCTTGTAATCTTTATTTTCTTCTTTCGTAGAAACCATTTTCTGCTCTAACTCATTATACTCAAGAATCTTAGACTCTAACTCATCCTTGAGTTCCTGTGTTTTGGCTATAGAGAAGTCAAGACTTTCTATAAGATCGTCTCTCTCCATACAACATTCATCTAACTTAACCTTGAGTCTATCATTCCTCTTTCTTTCCTTTTCCAAAACATTGAGAGCATTATTGAGTTCACTTTCAAGATTCTCTATTTGATTGCATTTTGAATTATCAAGGCCTTTTTTCTGATTTCTTATCACTAGAGGTGCTACCCTTTTCAAAAACCATACATACATCTTCCTTATCATTTTCTGAAGCATCCTCATACATACTAGTAACCAATTCATTATTTGTGCAATCATCCTCAAGGTGCCCAAAATTTCCACATCTAAAACATTTCATGACGGTGAATTTATGATTCGGTTCTTCCTCCTTTTTTGAAATGAACAAGCATCTCATTTTCATTATCACTGGAAGATCTTTCACTATCACTGCTGGAACACTTACTTGCTTTGTCCAGATAGAAGCTCTTCTTGTTCTTGTGTGAATACCTCTTTCCTTGATTGCTGCGCTCATCATTGTTCTTTCTGTAATACCTGTGCTTTTCAGAATCCTTGCTCTTAACATCTTGTATATCTTCATCACTTTCATTTTTGGAAATAGTACAATCAGTAGCATAATGACCATACTTTCCACAGTTGAAACATCTTATATTTTTCTTGCTTTCGTGCTTTCTAGAGAATTTGCCTTTCTTGCTGTAATATGCTTCTTCCTCACTAGAAGACTCATCACTTTCTTGAATCTATTTGCCTTTTGATTTCTTGGTAGCTTTGAAAGCTACTCTTTCTTTATATCAACATTTACTTGAGTTCTCAGCTCAAAATATGCAAGAATACTATGGAGCTCATCCTTTTTCAACTTATCTAAATCTTTGGCTTCTTCAATAGCAGAAATCTTTTCACTAAATCTATTAGGAAGAGATCTTAAAATCTTATCACATACATCATTTTCAGCAAGTTCAAGACCGAGGTCTTTCATAGAATTAACAACTTCATCCATACGGAGCATGTAGTCACTAATATTTTCATCATAATTCATCTTGAGTTGTTCAAATATACCTTTGAAGTGTCTCAACTTGGCCTTTCGAACATTTGCATCACCTGTATGAACAACCTGCAATTGTTTCCACATTTCACTGGTTGTCTTGCAGTGAATAACTTTGGTAAGATCAGCCTTTTGTAAACCCTTCAGGATTGCATTCATGGCTTTTGAGTTGCTGTGATGTAGGAGCATGTCTTCTTTAGTATAAGGACCATTTACAGGAATGGTGTACCCATCTTCAATAACTTCCCATAACTCATTACCAAGAGCCATAAAATAGACTTTCATTCTTGCACTCCACAGACCGAAATCTGATCCATCCAGAATAGGTGCTGCATTGCCACCTGAAAAATCCATTGTGTTCTTAACCAGTTCTTCCTTTCGACTATAAAACCTTTTCGAAGGAACCTACTCTGATACCAATTGAAGAACACAAGCTTATACTAAGAGGGGGGTTGAACAGTATAAGACCACTTTTTACTTTTGCTTTAAATCAACTTTCAAATCAGCTTTATGCAGATAATAGATAGCAGTATCAAGAGCAGCAATTAAAACAATGCACAACACATCAACAACAAAGAGACATAGCAATTTACGTGGTTCACCCAATGCGGGCTACTCCACGGATAAAATTTCTTACTAAATTTTATCAAAGTCCTCTAGGAATACTTCCCGATTACAATGTTTATGAGCCTCTGCCCAAAGGAGATACCTTCCCCTAATTCTGCTTTGGATGGTGATCCTCTAGAAGACCTCTACCTCCTATGCCCTTAGCAAGTGGAACTCTTTCCATAGAAGACACCTATCTTCCCTGCTCTGGCTGGAGATCTCTGTCCTCAACTCTGTCATCGCAAAGCTGGTCCTCGAATTTGCACTAAAACACAGTCCTTCGATCTAGCATAAATGTCCTCTTTTGCCTCAATCTGGTCCTCAAAAATGGTTAATGAAAATGGTTCTCAAGCTTTTAGATGCTTGCTCAATGCTGTACCCAAGCTTTTAGATGCTTGCTCAATGTTGTCCCCAAGTCTTCACCAACTTTCACACAGACTGTGTAACACAGCAGCACACAGCACTTCGGCTATCGCACTTCTCACTTCTACGCGCTGTCTTCGAATGTTGCAACACCAATAGCTTCTGCTCCTATGCGCATACACCACAGCACAGTCTTCGCACACTCTGTGCCAGCATAGTATTTGCACACTTCTACGTCTCGACGATCGAAATTCTCTCTCGCACTCTATCTTCGCAACTCGCACTTCGAACGCACACTTCGATCGATGCAAAACTCTTCAAGCATCCCTCCTTTTATATTCATAATCTCAAGACTAGAATCTTGATCTTAGTCGGTTGATTAACCTTCAATCACGTCGGTTGTAAAACCCTGCATTGCGTCGGCCCAGATTTAACTCTATCGGCTTCACTCCCTCCCTGTTGCTTCTGGCGCAAAACTTCAACATGTTGCGATATCGCGACACCTTTGCCTACCGTACACCTTCTATAGCTTGTTGTATCGATATCGTGACACTTTTGCTTTTTTCTGCTTCCTTTGCTCTTTTGTCGTGAAATCATGACACTTTTGCCTTTCGTTGACGTCATCTCACTTCTGTCGTGAAATCATGACGCTTTAGACTTCAAATCCTTCTTCTCCGCTTCTGTCATGAAATCGCGACACCTTTGCCTCTTGCTGACGTCATCAGCAACTTTGTCGCGAAATCGTGACGCTTTAGACTCCAAAGCCTTCTTCTCAGCTTTTGTCGTGAAATCGCGACACCTTTGCCTCTTGCTGATGTCATCTGCAACTTTGTCGTGAAATCGTGACACTTCTTGCTCCTTCAACATTTTCTCGGTTTGCACTAGCGAAAATGGAACGTGTTGCGAAATCGCTACGCTTTCGCTGCCTTAAGCTCTTTTCTCCCAACTGCTCGTGAAACTGGAACATGTCGCGAAATCACGACACTTTCACTGCCTTAAGCTATTTTTTTCCATATGCCCATGAAACTGGAACATGTCATGAAATTGCGACGCTTTCGTTGCCTTAAGCACTTTTCTGCCATATGCCCGCGAAACTGGAACATATCACGAAATCGTGACGCTTTCGCCAACTGCAAGCTGCCAACTCAACTTGTCGCGAAATCGTGACACTTTCTACATCCGTACAACTTCATTGAAACTTGTCGTGAAATCGTGACACTTCCTACAACTCAACACTACCAACTCAACTTGTCGCAAAATCGTGACACTTCCTACAACTCAACACTGCCAACTCAACTTGTTGCAAAATCGTGATAGTTTTGCCTGAACTTTCTCTCTCCTCAAACATGTCGCGAAATCATGACAGTTTTTCCAGCTTTGCCTCTACCTTCCAGCATGTCGCGAAATCATGACAGTTTTGCCAGAACTTTCTCTCTCCTAAAACATGTCACGAAATCGCGACAGTTTTTCCAGCCGCCTGCAAACTTTTTCTAACTTATCTTTTTCTTGATTTTTTGCAACTGGGCTACTCTGATTTTCTTGGAGACTTACTGACCAGTTGAAACCTTCATCAAAACACATACTTAGACAAAAAATCAAATTGCTTCAAGTATTCCTTGACATCAAAGACAACAACTACCAAGAGCTCCTTTGACATCAATGACAACAACTATACTTGAGCAAAGGCAATGTACTCAAGGTACCCAAAATTGCCAACATAAATATGCTACCAAAAAAGTTGGTATTCTAGATTTTCATTTGCCCTTTAGATATTTCATGTTTTGAAAAAATCTATAAATACATGATCTGTCAAGCTTGTTTTCATCAACCACAACATAATTAATTCAAAAAATAGTAGATTCCTAAAACCACATAAATTAAAAACAAATTGGATTTGTATGACGAGTAAATTACATCTCAAAAAAATTGTTTTGTGATATGATCTAACTCGATATAATATCAGTGAGATTGTATACTTTGTTTGTAGCCAACTACTAGGTATAAAAGAACATGTATGATTTTTTTACCACATAAAATTACCTAATAAGACTTTTATCCCATGAATATCAAAATCTTTAAGGAACAACATCCCAAAGTCTATTTAAATTTACAAAGTACAAAAAATCCTCCACTAATGAAGACTAGCCATGAGTACCATCCTTCCTTTTCAAAGGAGATAAATTTGTCATGATATCCCACCTAAGAATCCACATAATAAACTTGTGTATTATAATTGAATTTAAATGAATAAATTTAGGTCCTTTTAAATGACTAACTTAAAGAAAGATTGTATTTGAAGTATATATATCTTTAACTCCAATTTTCACATATCCCTTTCCAAGAAAAGGACTAGTAAACCAATTATTTTTTATTTTCTATCAATTTCCCAACCCATTTGCAATTGTCCCATACTAGTGCAATACTTCTTGAAGCTCCAATAGAAAAAACCATTAGGAAATCCCCCATCTTCCAAATATTTAAAAAATATTTCCTACATTCTTCAATATATATTTTTATTTCTTGTATTGAAATGAATTTAGGATTATCATAACCTATCAAGTCTTTGATAACACTTCTTCTGAGGGCATATTCATACCTTGAATATTTTAAGATACCATCTTTATCATCGTTCTTATTCCTAATTGTGGGATTGGCTATTGGAATATAACATGACCTTATTTCCCAAGGCCAAAGTGTATTATATAATCATTATGTAAACCTATAAGTAATCACTATGCAATGTTCTTTGCTATATTTGATGTAATTAGCCCTATCAATATTGGTTAAGTTATTTTTATGGTTAACCTTGAATATACCTCTTTAATGCCCAATGTCTAAGAAGTAGGGATTAATAACTTGTAAATAAACATAAAGCCTTTAGTTATGTCAAGTTGGGTTATATAATTATTAATATTGAGGATTTGGTATAAATACATTTTAGGATCATAATCCTAACTAATCCTAATCCTAACTATTAATTAACTTGTTTAATTTGTGGACCATTGCATCCTTTCATATCATAACTCTAGGTTTAGATATTTATATGCTTTCACAAGGGTGTAATTAGGCATCCTTTGAACAAGAAATATATATCTCATTGAGAGCATTGGTAGGTATTCCTCCAAGTGAAACAACAATCTTTATTAAAGGTGATTAATTACATTACTTATATGCATCCATTTTTATCTATTTTCCACTCTTCGCCATTGCTAGGAACGATGTTCCTACCATATGGTATCAAAGCTGTGATCCAAAGAGTCATTTTTAGCCATTTTTACCCATTTTTTCTCTTTCCTCTACTCATCACTATCATTTAACCCACTACACCATTGTATCACCTGTCATTATCATTAGTTCACTCTTTCATCATTTTTCTACCACCAAATTATCATTACTTTCACCCACAAGGCAACCCAGACCATATTTCCCTACCAACGATAACAAAGACATAAAAATCACAACGAAAGGTGAAAGCCTTGGGACGTTCATAGGTGACCAGTGTGAAAGGAAAAATGAGAACGAGGTTTAAAATTTTAAAAAAACACCTCTTACATACCGTGACCGAGCTCTATAATAGTCCCAGATCGAGAAACAGGAGCAAAATAGTAAAAATGTTCAATAATTCATTCCCAAAATTTGACTTACGACATAAGATACAGGAAAATCGATGAAAACTGAGATATCCAATGGGTGAAAAGTAAAAATTAAATTAATTCTAAAGGTTTAAATACTTTTTTGGTGGCCAAAATCAATTCATGACATCGGAAAATAAAATTAGATAGCGTTAGCGTCAAGAAATTAAAATCATTCAAGGGATAAAATCCCACATTCATGAGGGAATAAAGGAAAAAGGATTTTAAATAAACAAAGGCACACCTAATTCATACGTGACTTCGGTCACGCTCTTCTAGTCCTTCATGCGACCTTTCACCTTCACACCGCCCACGCATACCCTCTAATTCGCCCTTACTGAAGCCAGTTGTTGTATTCTTACTTGTCCATTCATCGTTGTCCTATTCAGATCACATCAATAAGTCATCAATTATCCTTAGCATGCTCATCGTGTGATTATAGCACAATTTCCTTAGTTCCCTTCCCCCCACTCTGCTCCCTTGCTCTTCATCTTACGCCGCCCTCATGATCTACACCGTTGGTGACCATTCCCACCTAGTCAAAATATTTTGTGACCATTGTGACATTCTCATGATTGAAAATTCAAAATTACGAACCCTTGTGACCTTCTCTCTCCCTTGCAGGACAAGCCTTAGATTGGTATAACATGCTACCATGACATAGCCTTTATACCTTTGAGCAATTAGGAAACATCTTATTAGAACATTTTTCAATTAACATCAAGAAGAAGACAACATTTTTCAATGTCTATACCTTACGACAGGCTGATGACGAACCTATCACTGAGTTTGTATCTATATGGAGAGCGATCATTCATGACCTCACCCATAGCCTTCCTACCATAGAGCTAGTGACACTCTTTTACAATATTTGCCACAAACACATCTCTACCTCTCTACAGCTTCACCAAAGCCGCAACTTCGAGGAAGACATTTCACATGCGAAGGTTATCGAAGATATTAAAGTCCAATCTAGAAAAATTAAGTTAATATCAAGGCCTACCTATAATTCAAACTTCCATTTTAACAGTAACACACCCAACCAACCATATCCTCGACCTCCAAAAACCAACCAAGTGGTAGCTGCTACCTTAGCACTAGCACCAAGCCCACCACCTTATGCTCCACAACAATAAGTATTCCAAACTAACACACCTCCCCCACCTAGGCCTTAGAAATATCATGGCATGCACCCATAAGGTCCACAACGTAACCTCACACCGCTATCCGAACCTTTACCCACCCTATTTCATAGGTTGCAAGATGATGGACATCTTCTTCTACCCAAAATTTTACCGTTAGATCTAAATGCACAGAAGCCTCATGGATAGAATGAGCAACTCTATTGCCCATACCATAGACAGTGTGGCCATGACATCGAGTCATGTCACTCCTTCCATGCTCAAGTGTAGGACATAATAGATAGGGGTACCATTTAGGTATCAAACCCTTTATCCCCACAAAACCAAACCCTAAGGATCTTCCAGAATCCTCTATCAAAACACAGAGGAACAAATCCCCAAAGACCTCCAACCAATTCGCCAGGACCATCTCGCCAAGTGAATAGTATCCAACGTGTTCCTCCATCATGTGGAGTAGTAGGTATGATAAACCTTACCACGTGGAACCAATGATACCCATCGCGTCAGACCACACCTATTGTATCTCCACCTACCCAATTCACATCGCCACAAGTTTCCCAAACTCCTAGCATTGTACTGCCTCCACCTCAAAATGTGATTACCATCCATGGTAGCCTCACCCATCAATTGCATAATTCCCCTACACGATTATCCATCTTTGATATTTTACAACAATCTCAACCCTATCATGAGGTGATGAATGATATTTTACAGTCTATATATTTGGAAAAACATGATACAAATGCATTTGTAAATTTCGTAGGGAACATCCCGCGATGCCTCCAACCATCCATTAGTTTCCACGACCATGAGATAAAAAATGTAGGAGAGGGAGTGGATTCCCCTCTCCACATACAAGCTAATATCAATGATATCACCTACAAGTGGGTCCTTTTTGACATGGGCTCATCCATTAGTATCATATCTACAACAGCCCTACACCATTTACATATATCATTAGCCCATTTCATCATCAATGATATCACCTACAAGTGGGTCCTTTTTGACATGGGCTCATCCATTAGTATCATATCTACAACAGCCCTACACCATTTACATATATCGTTAGCCCATTTCGTCACACCTTCCCTCGATCTACGAGCATTCGATGATTTTATGAGACCTACGATAGGATCCATAGTACTATCTAAGTAGGTATTCGTACCATTTCCATCCTCTTCCATATAATCCAAGGGGAGATACAGTACAACATTATCCTTGGTCGCCCATGGATCATGGATATGTAATGTATCCCTTCCACGCTACATCATTGCATCAAGTATATCCATAATGGAATTTTTCATTGCATCCTAGTTGATGGGGACCCCTTTAAATTTTTCAACATCACAAATCTTCCACCTTCACCTTCCTTATTGTATACACAACTCTTCCTGGTTTCTTCCCATAATTTAGTTAGAGCATTGACATCCACTCCTATATCCACCTCGTTACCCCAATATTCATAAAGGACATGCACTTCAGTTTCAGCACCCTTAGCACCATCACTAGTAATACCTAACCCTACTACCATACCATTCTCACCTCCCATATTATGGCCACCACCACCATCCTAACCTTCATCCTCTACGAAATCACCTACGGTATCGACATCGTAGCCACTATCCACATCGTGCCCTGTCACTTCATCCCAAGCATCCTCTTCGATGGAAGCACCTATCCTCTCCACACCATGTACACCTCCTCTTCCTTTTCATCCACGACCTAGTTCATTTACTTTCCCACGTTGTCTTGTATCCACTCCATCGCCTTTACAATTCCCACAAGCCAATCATCGCATACCATCTACCGTAGCTTAATGCCATGAGTGGGAGCAATGAGCATCTCACTTAGATGATCAATTGCTACAGCCTTCTATTGCTACCATTATAGAATCCTAAACTTCATCTTCATCATCTGATTCAGATTTGCCACCTCGTGCACAAAAATATGCAACACCATGTATATCAAAGTTTATGATAAACTTAGGTCCAAGGGATTACAATGTACGTAACGCTCGCATACGTCCACCTATTATTCAATCCACCCAAGACTTTTGCCACCCATCAGCTTTGGTCTTGAATATCAGAACAGTTGTACAATTAGGATCTCCTGAGAATTATACCAACTTTTTCTATGTTAGAGTCAACTCCTCGATCCCACCTATACTATATCCATCGCTAGTTTATGTGGTACAATCGATCACTTGGCTAATCCCTACTTTACCTTATGCTACATTCGATGCTTCCATTGACATAGATTTGGGCTAGGCCATTATGAGTAATGGTTATGTGCACCCATAAACCCTCATGTCCAATACCCTACTGATAAATCTGGTTTAGGTTTATCGCCCAACTGTTTCCCATACATTAGAAGACGAGCTCCAAGACTTGTCCCTGCATCCTTCCCCACTTTCGACACACACTTTGGAAGAATATATTGATATGGACATCCTAGAGGATACCCCCTAACCCAATCCCACCATTACAATCCCTGAAAATTTCTTTCAAGAGCCCTCCATACTCGACACCACCTCGTCATGTTGTGTTGATGAGTTGACAAACCAATTCACTATGCTATCCTTAAATACATACTACCTAGAGCATGACATGGTATCTCCATCATCATCAACATAATTAGCTCTATTCCTACCTATGCATCGACAACTTCAATGAGCTACCACCCAACTACGATCTCCACCAGTCATCTTGCACCCTCCTCTAAGCATTCTAGGACACTCACAGGTTGTCGATATGTCATAATCGGAATCATCGCCACCTACATCCCCCACAACATCAATTAATATGGTCAAAGTGAACCTCTTATCTCCACTATGATACACACATTAATTGACACAAGATGATATACCAAACCCCAATTTCATCTATCTCGCCCACATCTCACCCATACTGGCACCCCGATATTTCTTACTCTCACCACACATTCTACGTACTACAAATGCTCCATCATCATCTGTGCCACCTCATATACCATAGGTCCACCACACAAACATCTACCTAGATGATGAATATGAACTTATTGAGGTCATCTACGACCTCCATATTATCCCAATTCCAAAATAATTGCACGATGGTTCCCACATGCTTATTAAGGAAATCATCGATGTTGATATAGGTAACGATCCTAAAAACCCTCACATAGTCAAATTAGCTGCTAGCCTCTCACCCGAGGAGCACATCCTATTAAAAATTTCTTTCATAAGTATATCTGAGTCTTTACATGGTCATACAAGGACATGCCAGGACTTGATCTTGCCCTAGTAGTTCACAACCTTACACTCAATCAAAACACCAAACTAGTAAGACAAAATTTATGATGCATGTACCCCACCGTTTCATTATTAGTAAAAACCAAGCTCCAAAAGCTATTAGACATAGACTTCATAGTACCCATAGACTACCTTGAATGGGTCTCTAGCATGGTCCCTCTACCCAAGCCTTCTGGCAACGTTCGCGTCTGTACATATTTTCATGATTTAATCAAATCTTGTCCCAAAGATAACTTTTCCCTACCCAATATTGACTCACTCATCGATTCCATCACTAGCCATGAGATGATATCTCTAATGGATGGATTTTCAGGTTACAACCAAATCAAAATCAATCCTGTTGATCAACACAAGATGTCATTTACAACCCCCTGGGGGACATTTTGCTACAAGGTCATGCCATTTGACCTTAAAAATGTGGGGGCAACCTACCAGAGTGTAATGACCTACATTTTACATGATTACATGCACAAAATTATGGAAGACTACATAGACGATATCATTGCTAAGTCCAAGAAATGCTCAGAACATATTGAGGATATTCGTCAAATCTTTGACCGCCTACTAGAACACAACATCTGCCTCAATCCAAAAAAGTGTGTCTTTGGTGTTACCTCAGGTAAAATCCTAGGATTCATTATCACACAATGAGACATTTAAGTTGATCCTAACAAGGTAAAAGCCATCACTGAGATGCATCCACCTACTATCCTAAAACAATTGCATAGTCTCCAAGACAAAGTAACCTCTATCCATCGATTTATAGCACAATTTTTAGACAAGTGCAAACCCTTCAACCACCTCCTACAAAAGGGAGTAAATTTTAAATGGGAAGATACCTGCCAGTAAGCTTTTTATGACATCAAAACTTATCTTACTTCACCGCCAGTTATGTCACCCCCACATCCGTAACTACCACTCATCCTATATATTTTTGCTACAAATTTTGTGCTAGGTACACTTCTAGCCCAAAAGAAAATGCTCAACAAAGAACAAGCCATCTACTACATAAGTCACATGCTAGTCAACTATGAAGCTAGATACAGATACATGGAGAAACTATGTCTAGTTGTAGTATTTTCCACCTAGAAGTTATGCCACTACATGCTTAACCATACTACCTTTGTCATTGCCTGAGACAATCCCATCTATCACATGATGAACAAAAGCTACCACAATTCTCGCATAGCTAAGTGGATCATGCTTCTAACTAAATTAAACCTTGAATTTGTTGGGGATATCCTCTATCACCGTAGCTATGATGGCATGCTCTTGTGTTGCTTAGAACCACATGAATCTCAGTGGGTTGTACAATAAACCCATGATGGTACTTGTGGTGGCCACTTTAGTGGCATGGCAATCATGAAATACATCCTTCGCATGGGATACTATTGGCCAAATATGGAACATGACTATTGTGAATATATGAAGTGTTGCATCAAGTGCCAACAACACGTAAACCTCACACATCTGCCATCTCAAGCACTCCAACCAATTCAATCCATGTGGTCTTTCTCCCAATGGGGCCTTGATATTATTGGATAAATTACACCTGCTTCCTCCAACAATCATAAGTTCATCATCACTGCTACAGAATACTTTACAAAGTGGGTCGAATCCATCCCACTTGTCCAAACCACAGGGGCAAAGATAGCAGCATTCATCATAGATCATATCATATGTCACTTTGGAATCCCTTCCCAAATCATCTTTGATAATGGGAAATCCTTCAAAAATAAAACCATCCGAGCACTTTGTAGCAAGTTCAACATTCATCATAGCTTCTCTACCCCATACTACCCATAGGGTAATGGCCAGGCAGAAGCCATAAACAAAATAATTTGCTCCATCCTACACAAAATAGTAGCAGAATCACATCATGACTGGCACAACCAAATACCCCTAGCCTTGTGGGCCTATCGTACAAGCATTCGTACTCCCACTGGGGCAACCCCATTTTCACTTATCTACGGGGCCAAAGCTATCATGCCCCTTGAGCTTGAGATACCTTCCCTATAGGTATCCATGAAAGAATTCATAGATGATGACACCGCCCATCAAGCCTGCTTAGATCAGCTCACACTCCTCGATGAACATCGCATTCATGCCATTGAGCACACATGAGTCTACCAAGATCACCTTCGTCATGCCTACAATAGTAAGGTACATCAACGCGAGTTCCAAATCGATGATTTAGTCCTCAAAGAAAATCAACAGATCACAAGTCAACCTCGCCAACAACGAGATAAATTTACCCCTAACTGGTTGGGCCCATTCATCATCACACACAAATACGGTTCAGGTGCCTATCGTTTGGCTAATATTGAAGGCCTCGATGACCCTGAACCTATTAACATTTTTCACCTTCGTGCATTCAATGCCTAACACACACAAGCATCCACTATCACAAGTGGTACTCACCACTATGTACAAACACATCACTCACTAAGCACATCATGATAAATGCATGTTTTCTTACTTTATATATGTTACATGTACTTTCTTCTTTATGTCATTTTTATGTTGTTGGTATCTATTTTCCTTCTTGCAGGATCTACATCATTTACAACTACACCGTTAGCAATGAGACATGCCAGCATTTACATACATCATCATGCAAGACCCTCCACCACCGCAGACTATACCAATCATGCCAATTGACCTAGCCCGACCACCAACAACTCATCACACTAGGCGGTCTTCCCATTCCTCCCATTCGGACCATAACACTTCACCCTGATGCCTCTCACCTCGCCATTGAGGTTCATCCTACTCACCCCATTTGGGAGATAGTCAGGTCACCCTATCCTCTTTTGATGAAAAGGAGGAAACATCCCATCCCCGAACACAAGGGTCCCCTTCTCATTCACCTAAAGAGACTATGAATCCTTATTCACCAACTAATTTCCCCCATCATCCTCTTGGAGCCTACCACCCTCCTAACAGAGGATACACTCCCCATCCGGCCCATCCTTCATGCCTATCGGCCCCACTCCCCAATGGAGAATCTTCTTACACCCAAGCCTTGCAAGCCTGCGTGGCCCAAGCTGGCCATGCACACATGCCCCCATCCCATTCGCACCACCATCTAGAGCCATATCCTATGTCACCCATCCTTAAAATACCACCTTCACCATTACGAGGCCTACCTTTCTAGTAAACTCCCCAATCCCCATAGTCATTCTATTTTGCCTCCTCATCATCTTGATCTCATCCATTTTCTCGTACATACCAGGCCACTCCATACACACTGGAATCTCGATCGCCACCTTCCCCGACACCATCACCTCCACACCATGACATACAACATCTTCATTCTTGTATCGAGGCTCTCGAGCTACAGATGAGCCATTTTCATTGCCATGTTCATCCATGCTAGTCTCCCATGACCCGTGCATCCTCACCGCCACGTAGATCCATTCCTCGACCTCAGATTTGACCCACATTGGACCCTCAACCTACGTCTCCACTATCGGACCACCATTCATCCACCCCCCATTCACCTCTAGTGGAACCCTATATTTACCCCATGCCTATTCCATTCACTCCACTATCAAAAACATTTTACCACCTCATGCATCAGGGCCTTATTGATTTACCTAAGATTCAACCCATAGACCCTTCATGTCCTAAACCGCGTAACTACCATGAGAACCAATATTGTATCTATCATCACCAACCAGGTCATGACATTGAAGAGTGTCGAACATTTGAGAACCTGGTCCACAACATGTTGCATGGCAATCGAACTCCATCACCTGAATGCTCCATCCCATTTAGCCGACTCTTGAGTCCTCCATGCCGCATCATCCCTAGAACTTTGCCATCACATGAAACATTGATAGCACCAACTCGCTACATTCACAACATCTCCAATTACACCAACCATCTCATTCCAATCCATACCATCACTTCACCATCTCGTCCCCAACCTGACCCATGACACTTCACCCATCAGTAGTTCCTGTATCTTGTTCTTTCTTTCTTCTTCTTCTTCTTATTTCCTTGCATAGTTGTATGGTCATGCTTCGAGCGGCTACATACCTACGTTGATCTACCCCCTTCTTCTATTATCCTTTTGACTTTGGCAATCCCCTTTTCTTGTTGGTTTCCAAAGACTACTTCCTAAAGTTCTTCTAGTTGTACATTCCACCTTCATCCATTTCCTCCTTTCGATATTACCGCATGCATCTAACATACTACAGCTTATACACCTACTACACACACACCCCACATGTTGGGGCAACCATCATTATAGCATCGTGCTTTTTGGTCATTATGATACACCATACTCATCTGTAAATAAGTTTTCTAAACTTCTCCTTCTACACATCATAAATTTCCTCTTGTAGATATTGCATTTCCCCACTTGCATCATTTACATTACATCCATTGCACATATCCATATGTTTTTCATGTTAATTTCATTTTAAGTTTGTACATTCTTCCTCCCAAAAATAAAAACAAAATGTGCCTTCAATAGGAGTAATACATGCACTTGTTAGCATCACCACCTGGATGTCCATTCCCCCTTTTCAGGATTAGGGTATACATAGGTGTTGTGTTAGTCTTTGACTACTCACTAGTTTAATCAATCAAATGTCACCCCTAGCTAACAGGTTTTACATTCTTCTTATGGTTCTTTAGGCTGGTTCAACTTCTCTCATAGACCATTCACAATAGGTTACACATTAAACAAATTTTGAGCCTAGGAAAGATGACACCTTGAGTAGATGTCACCATCTAGCAAACGGTTTCCCCTGCTCGTCCTATCACTTGCATGGTCAACATATGACCTGGGGATAAAAAAGAATAATAGGGGTAGAAAACAAAAGCCAACGCCCATAGAATAGAAATATTGAGAAAAAGAGAATAGAGAAAAAGAGAAAAAGAGAATAGAAAACAATGAAGATAAGACAAAAAGAGCACCACAATAAATAGGTCAACAATAGATGAGGGGCAGAAAACAAAAGGAAAAGCCTCCTGATATCACCCATGTTATGCTTCATCGCCTTTGGTCCTTAGGTTTAACATAACACCATGGGATGATTTCCATCGCTAGCAATAGGCTCCAAGAGCCTGCCTACCAGTGGAATAGTCTTACAAGTGGTGATATATCTATTGCATTAGCTACCTGCTTTTGTACAGATCATTGTTCACGTATGGATGAGCTAGCTAGTTTGGCCACATCTACAATGGGTTAATCCTACCTACCTCAAAATGGATAAATGAACCTCACTCATTTACACACACAGGTCCATGACATATTTTGAACCAGTCCGACTAGTTATGAGTTGCCACATAAACTCACACAGTTTGGAGTCCGAGATTTGATTGCCAAAACTACATTGGTCAAAGCCATTACATGTCTCCTATACCATCCTACATCTTTGAGATAACGGAATGGATAACATCCACATAGGTACATGTAATGATACAAGTGCTTCCTCTGCGCATTTTAACATTCCCATACATGCATACATGCATCTATGTTACACAGATTCATCAAAGATCACATTATTGCATTTCCATTACATGCATCACATCAAAGATCACATTATTGCATTTACATTACATGCTTCACATCAAATACTAAATCAAGGCATTCATCATGCATATACTATCTCACACTCCATCATTTACATTACATGCATTTACTCCAAATATCATTTCACATTTTATCACTTCACACTGCATTCGAAATAAAATCATGCAAGTCTACTCTACCGCATACTCACACTACAACGTGATAATAGATCTAAACCACAATACACATGAATATCCATTCATCATACATACTTACAAATCATGTTATGATATCTATGCAAACATAAAGAAAACACATTGCAAAACCATAACACATGTATATATAACAACCAAAATCAAAATGTATATATATATCATCCATCAAAAATACCCGTAGGCTACAAAATGGGACCATGCCCATCATCTATCATCCAAAATGCCCGTAGGCTACAATCAATAATAATCCTAACTACCACCAGGAGTCTCCCCACATCCCTCATGGCTCACCCGCATCTCGGTAGCTCTGCTCAACTCTGCCCTAGCTCCTGTAGCCTGAACCATAGTAGGTGGATCTCGCATCTCAACCCTAGCACCCACCCACTCCACTGAAGTAGCACTCCACTGGCTATGATAAGAAGGCGCCCGCACTCATGATCTTGACTCATCCTAAGTCACCACCCAACTATAATTAGGAAGTGCAATCCCACGCACCATTAGAGTAGACTCACACAATGATCTCTTCGTCGACTCTACAACCAACTAACCCATTAGTCACTCGATACCTCGGGAAGCCTCCTCCTGTGCCTACTATTGGCTGAGCATATCGGCCCTCATCTGCTCTATCTCTGCCCTGTGCCTCTCCTCCTATAGGTGAAGCACAGTCTCCAACTACTAAACTCTATCTCGTAGCCCTCGAGCCTCCTCCTTCACATCCTACCTCTCCTGCACCTCGAAGGGAATCTCCTCCATATCCTCAAAAATACCAATATTAATGGTGTCATCCACACCATCCCTAGCGACAGACCCACCAACCTCCTCTACACCACCCATAGCAGCAATACCACCTCCCTCCTCTGCTACCCCACCTGCCTGCCCCATAGCCATGTCAACATCTACAAGTGCCTCCTCCACCCCCACTCCCTGAGTACTCGGTGTGCCACCCAAGCATCATCGTGACCACCATAAAGGAACCTCTCTCTCACCGCCAACTACATCCTTCGACCTAGCCCGAGTCCCCTTCCTTGCTCTCCTCTCTGGTGGAGGCACCCCACCATCTGGTGGCACCCACCGATCAATCATGCCCCTGCCAGGCTCCCAACTCTGCATCACCCACCAGGCCTCAAACTCTGGTGTCATCCTAACATTATCCACATTTGGGATAGTCATAGGTGGATCCCTCTCCCCAACCCAAGGTAGAACCATAGGATGCTCTCCCCTATCACCTCATCACCTGAAATACATGATAGGAGCCCTTGGAATATCCTATCGCAATCCAAACTGCCACCTCACCCGATCAAACTAGAAATACTCGGCCTACCGAGTATATCTCCCCACTAGCCATCTACCCTGATGAATGGCTCACAACTGCTCACCATCCTCATCCCAGCTCACCCCACCCAACCAAGGCCTCCACTTAATGTCATCAGGTGTCAAGTCTCCAAACTTGACCCTCCACAACAAAGGATCACCCTCATGTGGCCTCTTAATACCCATCTCTACCTCTGTACTCCACCTCAAAGCATAGGGTAAATACTCCTTACCCCTAACATGAACAGGGTGAGGCAATAATGATGACCTCTCAATGGCTATGTGCTCCCAGGCCCATACCTGCAACAAGGGAGTCCAACTCAAACCCGTCCGCCCACCGCGCACAACATCGTGCAACTCTCTGTACACCTGGGCCAATAGTGTAGGCGCCCATGCAAACACAACCCTACGCTCCACCATGTCACTCACCATATCCAACATATTCCAGGTGAACAGTACCCCAAAAGTATCAGGTAAGGCATAGGTAGATATCATCATCATAGCTGCACACTTAACGCTTAGATATCTTCTCCTGCAACCATAACCACTCATAATCCATCTTTGAAGCATCGATCTCCTACCATCCCTCACCAAAGAACCACTCCAACACTACCACCCTACTATCATCCAGCGCTGCTCTAACCGGAACACCCTCAATCGGTAGCTTGTAAATACGATAAACATCCTCCAATGTGATCGTCATTTCCCCAGTAGGAAAATGAAAGGTGTTCCTATCCACATCCCATCGCTCACATAACATGGATATATATGCCTAGTTGGCATGTATACTCTTACACTCCCATACACCCCGGAACCATATATCATCCAACCACTTGAGATCATCCTCATTGTTCATTGATTTATCAAAAGTACTCTTCATATTTCGAACCCGATGATGGGGCTCGAGCATCTTCACCTGTTCATCCACAAACAAACACAACAAAACATACATTAGTCATCAATACAATGATGCAATCCAATACAAAAAAAAAAAACATCAATCAAATTAACAAATTAAACTATTTAATTTGACACGCACTTCAAGACATAAATAGTGCACAAGTCACATGTCAAAACATATCAACAAAATAGTCACATATTTGGATACCCATTTTGTCATTTCATGGCAAAAGTTCGAACAGATGCGATAAACAGTACATATTTGGCTTCCAACAGCCAAAAATAAAATTCCCCACATACCCACTATGGCACGAAATTCAAAACACAATCAATTCATCCAACATACAAAAACAAAATACATTTTTGAATACCCATTTGCCCACTTCGCGGTAAAAATGTCGACAAAATTCAAAAACAACATACCAATCAACACGGATTTCAAGGTCAATTTCACCACATAAACACCAAAATGGAACACACATCAATACACACAATACAAAAATAACAGTCACATTTTTGAACACCCATTTGCCCACTTCATGGTGAAAGTTCAAACAGATGTGGAAAATAGTACAAATCGGGCTCCCCACAACTCATTTTCAATTTAACACTACCTACATCTTGGCACGCAAATCAAAGGCAGGCCAAATGAAATCATCTACAAAAATAAATAACATTTTTGGATACCCATTTTGCCCTTCTATAGTGAAAGTATCATCGGTTTCTACAAATACTATCTCTAAGGTGGCAAATCTAACAGTCAAAGTTTACTACCTTACACCCAAAAACAACACATTCAGAAAACATGCCAAACGAAGGCACAAAAATATAACAGTCACATAACGGGATACCCATTTCCTACTTCACCGGATAAAATTCAATAACATTCCAACAATAGTACCCCATTCCTCCAAAAATGGACGGTCAAACTTTACACCTACTCTACCCATTACCCGGTCAAACTGGTGCAAAAACAGGTCAAACCTAGAAACAAATCACGTTTTTGGGTACCCATTTGGCTAGTTTTACACTATGTGTTCGAATTTCAATTAAAAATCGCAAAATTTTTCAAAACGAGATGAAAACCTCCCCCCTAATTTACTTTTCTCTGGAAAATTAAAAACACAAAAAAATGAGGTAAAGAAGAGCACTTACCACTGGATCCCCACTGCTATTGGCTCCAACTCGTCCTCTCACCATCCTTGCATCTGAACTCATCAACCGCCTCGTCCACACATCACCGAATACTCCTCTCGAATGCTCCGCGTAGCTTGTCATCGTCCAAATGAGCCCCTTCCAACTCAAAATTACCTTAAAAATACCTAAAACCCTAATTCACCCCCCGCCCCACGATTTAGGCCTAATTCACCCCTTACCCCATGAATCAGGATCCAATTCACCCCCCGCCCTATGAATTGAGCATATGACCCCCAAATCCAGTCAAATTCATTCCAAAACCCTAGGAAATCATGCAAGAGCCCTCCAAAACCCTAGGAACCTTCTTAAACTATCCTCTCACCTACTTTTTCACCATTTTTCATCACGCATTGGTATTCTATCAATCGTTGCATCACCAAATCACCACATTCCATTCACCTCATTGTTGATTCCTCGTTTGAGGGGGTATTCATATCCAAAGTCAGCTTTGCATGCAACCAACCAACTGAACATCCAAAAGCGTGGATATCACATCTGTCTACGAATTTTTTTTTTGAAGATTATCTTACGATTATAATCTCAATCCCAACCAGATATTTGTTATATCATGAGAGCTATGTGTTTCGATGGAGAAGTCAATCTAGCATTCATGTATGTTGAATACAGAATGAATGATACGTTTGACGTAATCCTAGCGCAACATTTGGAAAAGGATTTCTGGCATTCATGATGCATAATGAATGACACGTTTGAATAATCCAAATGTCCCTTTAGCTCAAATGGTTTGATACTTGTCGCCATGTACTCATCAATCAATCAACAACAAATATTTGAATAGGCATTTGTTCTATTCATACTTTTGGACCATGTTGAACTGGTCGTAAAAGCAAAGCAGTCAAAAGTTGCCTACCCCAAGCAACTAGTATGACATCAAAAATGTCATACGGACTCAGCAAAACCACTGTGTTGCATCCGCAATCATCCATTTCCATTTACTGGTATTGTTTTCATTGCATTTTATCCCTTTCCTCTTCTCCTCTTCTCCTTCCTCCTTCTTGGCTATCGATCAATGTTGTATGGTCACGCTTCGAGCGACTACATACCTTTGATTGGATCCCATTCTTTTCACCTTCTCCCCCTGGATTCCCAATCAATGTTGTATGGTCACGCTTCGAGCGGCTACATACCTTTGGTTGGATTCCATTCCCTTTCTATCCCTTTTCCTCTACACAACCCTTCACATTTTTGTATTAAATTGTGTCCCACATAGTATAGTACAAAAAGGGATAAAATGTAGACACCTAAAAGTCGCACATTGCTATACCTACATACTTGTAGATCCTTTTGGACACTTGTAGGTTCACATAGGCCATCCTAGGTACCCCTAGGCTATTGTAGACCAGCGTAGACTATTGTAGATCATCCTAGACATGCGTAGATTGTTGTAGTCATGCGTAGTCATGCATAGTCATGCGTAGATCATCGTAGATTATCGTAGCATTGCATAGACTTCCACATACCACTTTGCTAGTTTTCAGGTCCAAAACCCTAATAAGTTAGCAAAATCACATCACAAACATTTCCCATGCATCGGGATACCTTCCATCAGCTTCCCAAGGTGATACAAAGCCTATTTGCACTCAATTGAGGCCCCCATGGGCTATTAATTGGCAAAAGCAATTATCAAGTCAATTCCTAAAATCTAATTTAATGTTGACTTCACTTAAGTCACCTTTTTAGGGCAAAATTGATTAATTAAACTCTTAATTCTTAATTAACACTAATTGCACCCTCCCACATGTGTGTAATTAGGGTTAGCTAAGATATTTTCCTAAGAACCCTAATCAAGCCCTAATTTGACTTAGGACCTCCTAATCCTGATTAGACCTAATCCTTCCTCACACATGTGTGAGGATAGGATATTTCCTATGGGGAATGTGAGGCTTCCACCTCACAAACCCTAACCTAACTCTAGTCAAACTTCAGCCTAGGGTTAGTTTCCTTAACTCTCCCCCTTGCACCTTGCCATTTTCTATATATAGTGGGCCCAAACCCTCATTTATCTCTCTCTCCAACTTATGTCCAAAGTACAAAAACTCTACCAAAATACATACCAAAGCACAATACAGCAGATCTGAACCTGCACATCGACATTACAACAACAAAGGGACCTCTCCACCGAAGGGTTTTTGCAAAACATTTCTCAGGGTCTGATTCACCCCTCCCCCGTGAATATGGCACCAGTTCACCCCTCGAGTGGCGAATTGGTTCTACAGGTCCCAAATCAGCTCAGATTTGGGAGGTAAGCTTTGTTTTGTCATTTTATAAGCTTCTGCACCTTTTATTTCAGTTTTTGACATTATTTTACCATCTATTTGTCTTCCTAAACATGGGGCCTGACTAAGGCAAGCCCCCCAATGAACTAACCCCCTTTTGCAGGCCTAGCGTAGGAGCAAGGAGGGAAAAAACTACAAATTACAACCCCGTGGTGGTATGCAAGCCCATCTACACTGAGGAATGTGAAAGGAAGGCATCAGGCCTATTGTATCATTTATGAAAAGAAAGGATAAAGGGGAATTTTCCCCCATTGTAACCTATGCACTCTTTACATGAATAAAAATACATTTCCCTGAATAACATGTGTCATTAATATGTTGTTAGATCAAATGTCACTTTTTATCCGTTTCACTCCCCTTCTTGGATCTTGATCCTCTATTACTTTTGCTTGAGCAATGGCTTCCTCGAAGGAGTGGTGTTGTTGAATTTGCAGAGATATGCTTTGCACAACTCTTAGTGAATATTTTCACCAACTCAATGGGTGGAATTGAAAAGTTCAAATCATTGATCACCCTATGCCATACAGAAATAGTCATTAATTGGTTCATCATCAAAGTATCATAGACTATAAAGTTCAGGAAACAATTTTTTCTTTTTTATATTTATGGATAAATGTTCTAGAAAGAGGTTTCCCAACTACTCAAATGAAAATATGTTGTGTTGGGGCTGGTTGTTGTACCAGTCAAAGCTTGTCCCCCAAAATACAAAGGGAATATCCTAAACATTAATGGATCACTTCCATTGATATGAAAGCAAATTGACTTGTAGTTTAGTAGATGTTCCTTAGGATCTTCCTTTCCTTTGAATTTCTTGAATTTAGGGAACTCAAACATGTATGGATATGGATGCATGAAAAGCAAAGGATTGATAGGATCATTGCAAAGTTGGCTTTAGGTGGGTTTTTAGTATCCATACCCACTTGTCTACAACTCCAAATTATTAAGTTGGTCCCTCATTATTTGTATTTTAGAAAGCAATTAAAAGCTTGAAGTAGAACTTGCTGATTAGGAGCTTGGTACAAATATTGAAGGGGAACTTGTTGATTAGGAACTTGTTGATTAGGAGCTTGGTTGAAAGATTTAAGGGGAACTTGATTGGAAATTTGATTGCGAATGTGCAATTTCAAAGGAGGCCACTCATAGGGAGAGGGTGAAAGAGGTCAGAAGGGTGGATCAGTAGGTAGGATGGAAGTCCAAGAAGGAGGAGAAGTGAAGAAAGAGGCCTAAGTAGATTTAGGGGGAAGAGGGGATTGGTTGGAGAAAGAGGATTATCCATAAGAAGGAGAGGAAAGATAATTAATCTAAGAATGAGAAGGCAAATATATATTAGAAGACTTAGGATGTACATGTTACTGAGAAGAATAAAAAGAAGGGTGTTGAATATAAGGAGGATATTGGAGATTCAATGAAGATAGAGGAATAGAAGGAGGTAGACAAAAAGGAGGTGGTGGTATAATATTAAAAGAGGAATACAAAAAAGTTTGATAGATAGGAGAAGATGCTCCATGCACACCAGTTTGAAAAGGATTTGAAGGAGGGGAGGAAGGAGTGATATTGAGAATATTAGACTCGAGAGGAGGAGTAGATGGATAGAAGGTTACAAGTGCGATAGAAGAACTAGAATGAGAAGGAACCCCCATATGCAATTTGGAAAAGGAGTTAAAACCAAGGAAGGTGAATGAGGAGGGTTATTGAGAAGGATTTTGCGATGAAGAGACAAGATTTTAAGAAGAAGCATCATGTGAGGTAGGAGGAATAGGAGTGGTTGAGGCTATGCCCATGATTTTGCATACAGTATTAGGGTCAACCTAAAATTTGGAGAAAGGAGAGTAATTGTTATCAAGAACATGAAGAGGAGGCAACAAAACCTAAGGTGAGCCTTGTTGCAAATGATGAGAGAAAGGTGAAGAATTATTTTCATAGGAGAGAAAATGTAGGTAATTTTCAGGCATAAAATAATCAACATACAAGAAGGCAAAGGGTGAAGGGATCCTCTCACAAGGACTCATGGGTTGTGGGGTGTGGGTGGCATTCTACCCTAGGGCTTGCTCGTAGGATGAAGCTCTAAGTTGCAACATATCACTTGGGTTATAGCTATGAGAATATGAGGTTGGATTATGAGGTAGAGTGAAGTTTGCTTCCTTTGATCGACTAGATGGGTCAGTTGAAGGGGGAGGAGTTACCCTAGAATCCTCCATAGCTAGGCACTTTTGCTCTCAAGCTTGGCTTTAGGTAAGAACCATGGCTGAAGGGTGAAGGATGAGTAGATGGCCATGAAGGGTGATTGTGTACCACTTGTATGTATGGTTTTAAATTCGACTGTACCTATCCATATGGTTATGTGTGACCATACATTTCTGTACGGTTCTATCGAAAATAGATTACAAAGGTAAAAAAGAAGGGAAGAACAAAAGAGTGTTTTTGGGCTATTTTCAGATTTGGTTTTTTATTTTTGTGATAGTTAAAAAAAACTAACTAATCAAACAAGTGGTTTAACGAACAACAAACAAGTTTGTAGTTTGAACGTGCTCATGTGCTAATGTATTAGATTGTTATGTGATTTTTAATTTTTGTTTGATTTTCTTATGTTTTTTATGTTTTTGAATATCTTTGAAACAAAGACACTGGATAGATGGATGTAATCTATGAGAGTGTGTCGATGCACTTTCTCTAATATACCCAAAGGTAAATAAAGAGAGAGTCCACAAATAGGAAAATGACTTCCTAAAATGGAGATGGCTCAAGGTAACCAAAAGAGGAAAAAATAAACCTTTTATGCAAGAGGCGATGTTGTCTAAGACCTACGATAGCCCAATCAACTTTTGCTTCACCCTTAGGTGGGCTTGGTTAGTAATTATAGTTGCATACTCACTGATTATTTTATCCCTATGAGCAGACATCTATCCTAAACTACCCTAAGATAATCCCAAGGGTAGTGAGCTTTTTGGTGATGAGGTCCAAAAATACTCGAATAGCTACTAAAGTGGCTAGGGGGTGAGTTGACGGTTGGAGATGAAATCCAATGTTGTCGATCTCAATTGACGATTGGTGATGAAATTCAACGTCGCCAATGTGCTAGTAGAACATGTAAGTGTGTGAACTATTTTGCTTTAAAAATTAAAATGCAAAAGGAAAACTATGTTATGAAAGCGATTAAAACTTTTTTATTGATTGAAAAGATATTACTTTTGAAATGAAATCAACACTAAGCAAGCAATAAAATTTACTATTTTTTTAAGGAAATATCTAGGCCAAGAACATGAAAATGATGGATTTCTTGACTTAAGCAATGTCTGCTAATATTTGCTTGATCGTAAATCTATCTATACTGGTCAAGATACATCTATTCGTTGGTTTGTATCTTGCTCAAATAGGTCCATGTAGGGAACCGTACCCCTGGGTATAGTCCAATTTGATCGTACTTATACTTATGATCAGCTTTGTGTTAACTAGATAACAAATTTTGATGAGGGAGGTTTTGTTGGTCCTGTGGAAGCTCTTGCCTGAGTTTTGTAGTCTTCTAACATGTACTTGCAAGCAATTTACAACATAACAAGGGACAACAAATGGCATCTAAAATCATCCATGGTGGTTGGTGGCAAGGGAGGTTGCAAGTGTAATGGGGTCGAGTGATTTTTGCAAAGTTCTAAAATGTAATTATTTGATCTCTAGAAATGGATAAAATAGCCTTCTATTTATAGAAGTGGCCAAGGTTATGGGGGGATGAGGTATCCTATGAGGTAGCCTATGATGTGGAGGTGTGCACCATGCCTCATGAATGCCCTTGGGTGGAGGAAAATCCTCATCTACCCACATGTATTAAATGGGCATGGGTGCACCATGTCTCATAAATGCATGGGGAAGAAAATTCTTCACCCATTTATGGCATGGTGGATGATGATGAAGAACACAAGCTTATACTGAGAGGGGGTGAATAGTATAAGACCACTTTTTACTTTTCTTTCCCAATCAATATTATGCAATGAATAGATAGAAATATCAACATCAGTAATCAAGTAATGCACAAAACACCATACACAATAGATACATCACAATTTACGTGGTTCACCCAATGTGGGCTACTCCACGGAGAAAATCTTTCACTAAAATTTTCTCAATCAATATCTTGGGAATCCTTCCCTATTACAATTTTTATGGACCTCTGTCTAAAGGAGATACCAATCCCCTAAATCAAGTCTATGGATATCTATCCATAGGATAACTCCTTCTCCTCTTCTCTGGCTGGTAATCCTCTAGAATACTACTGCCTCCACTGCACTGGCTTGTGGATCTCTCTCCACTAAATACTCTTGTCCCCACTCAGAAGACCTATCCTCACTGCCCTGGCTGATGGATCTCTATCCACTAGATACTACTATCCTCTCTGATCTGTCACCTCCAAATCTCTATCTCAAATTTGTACTAAACATAGTCTTTCAATCTAGCACAAATCTACTCAATGAGTCCACTCAGAACTTGCTCAATTTTTCTCAACAAGTCCACTTAGAACTTGCTCAAATATGCTCAAAAAGTCCACTCAGAACTTGCTTAAATCTGCTCAACAAGTCCACTTAGAACTTTCTCAATCTTCTCAACAAGTCCACTCAGAACTTGCTCAAATCTGCTCAAAAATTCCACTTAGAACTTACTCAAATATGCTCAACAATTCCACTCAGAACTTGCTCAAGCTGCTCAAAAAGTCCACTCATAACTTGCTCAAATCTGCTCAACAAGTCCAATCAGAACTTGCTCAAATTTGCTCAACAATATCACTCAGAACTTGATCAATCTTATCAACAAGCTCACTTATAACTTGCTCAATTTTGCTCAACAAGATCACTCAGAACTTGTCCAAATCTGCTCAACAAGTTCACTCAGAACTTGCTCAATTCTGCTCAACAAGCTCACTCAGAACTTGTCCAAATCTTCTTAACAAGATCACTTAGAACTTGTCCAAATCTACTCAACAAGCTCTCTCATAACTTTACCAATCTCATAGAAACATAAAGAGAAATTTTAGAGACCCAATATTTTCTATACTCAATGCTCGATCACTTTTCAACTCAAATCAGAATATATAATAGTTTGTTTTATGGAACTTGAACAATAACTTCACACAACCACTTGACTAGGCTCAATCAACTTTACTCAACCAATAACTCAATGAAACAACCCTTGCTCACAAATCCTAGTCCAAGCATATAACCATCAACTCAAAATATTTCCAACAATGCTCAACAACAAATCTCACATAACAATGATACTCATGTTCTTTTCAAACCCTAGTTCAAGTTCTTTGCTCAACCAATGGCTTCAACAACAATGCTTATTAACCAATATTCACATAACAATGATACTCATGTTATTTTGCAAAATCCTAACTCAAGTTCTTCACACAATCAATGGCTTCAACAACAATGCTTATAAAACAATGTTTTAACAACTCTTTATTCCAGAAAACCTTGAAGCATTAACTCAAATACTCTTGAAAATGAAACCCTAATCAAGTCCTTTTCACTCCAAACTTATTTTTCAGAAAACCAATCAATCAACTCAACTATGTAATAATGTGCTCATACCTTTTTATTTATGATGAAGGGGTCTCATAAATCTGCCATAATCACAACTTCTATGCCAATCTCAAAGAGGTTAGAAGATAAATCTTTCTTATGATATAATGTAAATAATCAAATATACCTTATCACTCCACCTTTCAAAAACAACCATCAACATACATAAAATACTTATCCAATAACACCTTATAAACTCCCAAATAGAATAAACTTATGGTTGATTGTGATTTATTACAGCTTTTGACATGCTATAATGATAAAATAGTCTTGAGTCATGAACAATGTAAAATATCCCAATTGTGAAAGGGATAAATATCTTTGAATCTTTTCCTTTGATGGATTTTTGAGATTTTGATTTGATTTGGTAAACCATCTAGTTAGTGGTAGGTATTATCATGATTCTTTGATCGCAATTGGTCTTATATTTTCCACCTCAATGAAGGGAATTCATGAGTAATTATATAGTCATAATCATAAGGTATACCAATTTTGATTGGATTAGAGTTTGATTGAGAAGAGAAATTTTGTTTTTGTTTACCCCAATAAAGGAGGGCCTATGATAGTTTTTTATAAATATTCTTGGGCATACGTGATTTCAAGATCGAGTGTTTTGATATTGATCATGTGCAAGGCAACATTAATGGGTAATATCTATAGAAAAAGCCAAAATCCACCATGATAGCCAAAATGTACTTAGAAAAAGTGTGTCATTTCATTGATAAAAAGAGACGTGTTACAAAATGTTTCTCTTTTACATATTACCCCATGCGCTACAATATGGGTCTTCTAAGGAGGAAGCCCTCTTTAAGTGAACAAGACATGACACCAAGGCTTTAATGGAACACCTTAGGAGGAGAAGGTTTACTGCATGCATACCATTGTTAGTTGTATAATTCCTCTAAAACTACACAACCCAATCAAAGATATTAGTAGAACTTCTGGGCCTATCTAATTAGACACTTGCTAATGAAAGATAAAAGGAATGGAAATATAATCTATTGCATTATTAAAGTGATAAAATAAATGTAAAATTGATAAAAGTTATTAAAATTACCTATTTTGGTGATCTGTTGGTCTATATCTTGCTAAAATAGATCCCTGGAGGGAACCGTAACCTTGGGTATGATCCAATTTGATCGAATATGTCTCTACGATTGGCTTTGTATTGACCAAAGAAAAACTTCTTTTGATGAGGAGGGTTTTGTTGGTCTTGTGGAAGCTCTTGCCCAAGTTTTGTAACCTTTTGAACCTATACCTACAAGCAATTTACAACATAACAAGGTACACAAAATGGCATACAAAAGCCTCTATGGTGGTTGGTTACAAGGGATGGTGTGAGTGTAATGGGGTCTAGAGTGATTTATATAGAGTTTTGGTATATAATTGTGTGATCTCTATAAATGGAGGAAATGGTCTTCTATTTATACAATTGGAAAATGTTAGGGGGGTTGAGGTGGCCTATGAGGTGGAGGTGTGCACCATACCTCATGAATTCCCTTGGGTGGAGGAAAGTCCTCATCCATACACATGCATTAAATGGGCATGGGGAAGGAAAGTCTTCACCCATTTATGGCATGGTGGATGATGAATCATCAACATCTTCAATGCCTTGAATGCCTTTAATAGGAAAGTCTTCAAATATAATATATGGCATTTAATGAGCATATAAATGTGGGGAAGCAAGAGTTAAGGAAGACTAGGTTAGGTTGACCAGGAGTTTAGGGTTGACCAAGGTTAGGGTAGAGTAGGCTAGGCTTAAGTGGAAGCTAGGCTAGTCAAAGGGTAGAGGCTAGGGTGAGGTTGCCCTAGGCTACATTAGAAAGGTGGTCGCATGGTTACCAAGGGCTAAGAGTAGGATAGGGATTAGGAGGGAAAAGGGTCTAAAGTAGATGAATAGTGTTTTAGGTAAATTATGCAAATTTTGAGGGGTTTTGCAAATTAATTGACCAAGGGCTAGATTAGTAAGATTATAGGTCCAATTGCCTACAAAATTGCTTTTATAAAAGGGATAATTTTACATATTCCCATGAATGGGAAACATCTTTTTCTGATCTAGCACTTAAAATTCCCACCAAAAGAGTATGTATGTGCATATGGTAGTGGCTACTATTTTGGAAAATTTTCCTTCTCACTTTGTTAATCCCAGTTTTATCATCCTCTTTCCTCTAAAAATTTCCCATTGTTCCCTTGATGTAGATCCAACTTTGAGAAGAAGGGTGCACCATGGAGCTCATCTAATAACTCAACAATTATTGAAAAAGAAATTTGTCTTTGACAACAATTTTATTAAGTTCATGAAAATCTACGCATAACTGCCAAGATACATCTTTATTATAAACCAATAGTATTGAAGAGAAATACGAACTTACGTTGGCCAAATGATCCCTCTAGCCAACAACTCTTGTACCATTATTTTGATCTATATTTTATATGTATGGGTACGTCTAGAGGTGAATGTTGGGTAGTAAGTTACCCAAAAGAAGCTAGATGACATGATTGTGATGACACTACATTGGTAATCCTTGTAGTTCAACAAACATGGATGCATGTTTATCCATAATTAGCTATGATTTGACTAGTTGAATTGTATCATCTGTAGTCAGAGCATGTATTGCAAACAATTACTCCACCACCCCTTAAGATGATTTCTTCAAAAAAATCCATTCGATAGAAATTGATAAGTTGGGTAGAACCTACAAGCATACCACAAAGAGTGTATTGCTTCCCTTATTGAGTAAATTGCATTTAGAGCTTAGAAAAGTCCTAGACTATCAATCCTAGTGTATAAAACCATTAAGATCCCAATACAATGTCACATCCTTCTAAGAAAAAAGTAAACATATCTTCCTTAAGGTTGCATTTACCTATCTACATCTTTACATTTCTATATTTTTATTTGGAAAGGTTCTCCCATTGGCTAGCATGACCTTGAAAGGATTGCATGATTATATGTATCAATCTACTCTTTTGGCCACCCAAGGATCAATAACATTGTGTACTATTTGAATCAGTCAGTATTATGAGTCGTTGACCCTTGAAATGCCCTACTACTTTCATGGTTTGGGAAGTTGAAGTCCCTAATAAATCATGTATTGATATTTTTATAGGTTGATCCTCTTTTCTATGGTCTTAATCTTCATCATGAGATTCATGTAAGGGTCACCCACATCACGTAAATACAATTTTTGGTGTATGCACGTATGGCTTGGGGGTATTAATCATCACAATTATAAAACAGTCCTTGTGCTCTCCATGCCTCCATTTCTTCTTGCAAAATATATTTTATTGGATGTAGTTTGTTGTCAGGGTTTGATGATGTCCAATATGGAAGTGGGGATCGAGCTTATGGAGGTTTGGAAATATGCCTCCAAGCTATGACTTTATATTTAGCTAATTTGACCAAGCTTATTGCTGCCAAATATGCTTTTCAATTTAAATATTTCTCCTTGAATTGAAATATCTTCCTTTAACCCACTAATTAAATATATTTGATAAAAATATTCACTCAAGCCCCTTGTGTGATTTGTTAGCTTTTCAAAATGTTTGATAGTCTTAGATCTTGTTGTCTATTTTGACTTGGTGAGGGCTTCCGTAAAATACTCATCCTCACTAGGTCTAAAATAGGTGTGTAATTGGGTTTCAATTTTTCCTAAGTGATATGTGGATGCATATTCACCAACCACTAGTACCACTAAATGGTTTCATTTTCAAATGTGAAGGATGCTATAGTGAGCCTTTGTTCCTGGGGAATATCATGAAGAGAAATACTATTTAGCCATACAACCAATTGGTGGGGGCTTATCCATCAAACTTAGGGAAATATAGCTTTGGCATTCTATGATTGGTATTATTGTGGGCAAGGAATTTTGTGCTCTACTCTCATAATTTCTTCCCCAACTTCTAGATATCTTATTTTTTGGTCATCATATTTGGTATTTATGCCTTGTGTATGATTATCAAAGTAATCTATTTTGGATATTAACTTGTTCTATACTTCTTATTGCTTTGTAAAGTTGCTCACTTTTTTATGTAATTACTCTAATTGGACACCTCTAGTAGATCCATATTTGTTTGGTACCCTAGGGTTCTCAACAAAGCTAATGGGTGTTATATATTAGAATGATCAAGTCAAAGAGATAATTACAATGAGCTATAGCACAAATGATGAATTTTGACCTTAAATAAAAAATCATGGGATCTATACATCAAAATGATCAGCTCAAAAAGATGATCGTAATGGACTATACCATAAAATTTAGGCTTCAAATAATGCTTTTTTAACCAACTAATACAGAGTGCTCTATCTAGGATTGGGCAGTTTCTATACTCAACTAACAACTGATAATACGGCCTATTAACTATTATAAACTATCACCTAACTGGTTTGAGCTATCATTTGGATCCATTGTACTTTATCATTTGATATTATGGGCAATTCCAATTGGTGAGATGAATAGTCTCCTCTATAGTTTTCTCAAATTTGATTTTTCGTTTTGAATGGGAAAGGACCAAAAACAAATTCAATAAGGATAATCTAAGCAAAGGTGTGTCTAATTTTGTGAGCTCTCTGATATACTATATTGGTCATGGTTAGCAGCCGACCTAATATCTTAGAGCTCTAATTATGGAGGGTTCCATCAAATCCATAACCATACTATCTATTTCTAAGGTTACTATGAGAGTAACTTCCCAGGGCTAACTACTTACTAGTACACCATGAAATCAAATGGTTGATATCTTTGTAGGTATGAAGACTTCTATTCCCAAGGGGATCTCTTGATATACCCAAGTATATGAGGGAGCTCACTGTCATGCATGGCTATTTTTTAAGACCTAGGCATTGGATTTTGAGCACCCCTTACTTCACTAGATGTTTTACAGAAAATATAGATTAACAAAAAATGATAGCTCCTCCATGATGTTTTAAACCCCTGGCATAGGGTTTCTTATGAAACCCACTAAAACAAAATAAAAGATATGATATTTTTTATAAGGTATTTGACCAAAAATGATTAGAATAAGAAAATTTATTGAATATGAACTAAATAGAAGGACAAGAATTGTTGTTGTTGCTACAAAACATGGCCCTAGAAATAGCTCTAATACCACTTGTTAGGAACGTTTATTTTAACAAAAATGCAATAAATAAAATAATGGTGTGCTTAAGAAAATACTGAATGGAAATACAATAAACTTTATTAGTCAACAAAACTAATATTGCAAGCCTCTTCAAGGGGCTAACCTCCTTGGAAGTAGAGCTTTGATACAATTTAAGAAAATATATGTTACATTCCATTTCCACCCTTGCCTTTATATAGGCTCTTATTTACCCTAACCCTTCTCAAGGGTTGGTCCACATGCAAAGAGGGACCTGATCTAGTAACTCATATTTACAATAAAAGTAATAGTTACATTATTAAGAACTCTTGCTTACAATAAAGTAACAATTACATCATAACATGTCCATATGCACTAGGTACCCAAGGTGCAACATACACCCACACTAGACAATTACATAATGATGTTAAGATAGGGTCCTAATAGGAATGGTTCATTCAAACAAAAGGACGATGGAATCTCTAAACTAAAACAACTAGATAAAACTTTAAGATCAAATATTAAATCCTCCAAAGTCTCAACCAAAGATATTATTAATTGTTTTTGAGATAAGATCTTGGTTGAAGTTAAGCACACAAAACTATACTTACAACACATTCAAGCATGCAATGCTCTCCTAACTAAAGCTAACTTTAATATTAATCGAATGGACTCTGACCTATTCTTAAAAGCACACTATACACAAATATTAAGGCTAACCCACAAGGCTACTACTTAGAAACTACAATAGTTAGGACACTAAAAATAGGTGGCACATATAGAGTTGATGAATATTCCATTGAAGCAAAAAATATTCCCCACCTGTAACACCTCTTATGATAGATTGAATAGCAATACAAACAAGCTAAGAAGGCATATCACCTAGCTAGTCCAATAAGGACTCTCAAACCCTCTTTTGGATCAAGCTACAATTATATTTGAGGATTTACACATAAATTTAATTGAAGAAAAAATAAAGTGGTATCCTAGGTAGATAAGACTTCACTAATGAATATAGCATTCAATGTCCCCAATATCGTACCCTAGATTGAAAATATTTTAAAGGAAATGAAGGCAATTTATAAGCATGAGGATGTAGTTTATAAATACAAGAAGTAACTACCATAGGAATAATTTTATGATCTAATTATAGAAATGGCCTAGCTCGAAAGTGTAAATATTCTTTTTGATAAAGAATGGTTGGCTCTACAAATCTACTAGCCAAATACAATCCAAGGTTAAAATTTTGAGCATTTTCTCCTTTGAATTCATAGCCCAAGTAATAAGACTATCTATGATCCTTCTCCAACAAATCTTGGTGTCCTTGCAAGTCACAAAAATTTAATACAAAGTACTACATTTAATGCATAACAAGTGACTTGACAACGAGGATTAGACATGAAGAATGAAGCTTCAAGTTAAGCAAGGAGGAGTCAAAATTTTTGAGACAACCTGCAATAGAGAAAATACTAATTGATGTAATCATTGATTCATCAAAATATAATCTATCGAACCTTCATATTTTGAAATTCTAGTGAATAGATGACACAAGTGACCTACCCATGGGAATATAGATTGAAAGCAATATTTTTATTTTTTTGTTGTATTTTGTATATGTAATCTTCTTTTACTGGTATTGAAAAGGGTAAATTCCTTACTATAAATAAGAGCCTAGAGATCATTGTAAACATATTTTTTTTTTAAAAAGTAAAGCTATTCTCTTGGAATGTACTTTCATTCTCTTTAATTAAGAGAAAAATGTGCTTAGTCTTCATACAAAACTATGTTTTGTTTTTTTGAACCTCTCCTTGTGTGTATGTGTGAGTGTTGATGGGCTTCATGTGCCTATTAATTCTCTTTTCTAGTTATGCTTGCATCTAATATGGATCCTAATTACTATTATTCATTCTTCTTGTTATAGCATAATTGATCATACACTATCCTCACTATGGTCTCTGCTTGTATTTACTATTTTGTCATTGCTTTCAATCTCTTGCACTCTTTACCTTGAAATATTTATTTTATTACTTTTACTTTTTGTACTAGGGTATACTAGATTAATATAGTATGACATATTGGGAAGCTAAACCAAATTTTAAGGGCAATGGGATTGAAAACCCCCTTTCTCTAAGTGTTGTATATAAGAAGTAAGTGTGATTGAAAGAATTGTTAACCTTGTCGATCAATAGGACCCTAAGAGAGTTTGTAACTTTAGCATCCCTTTGGAGTTATAATGGTTAAAATATGACATATAGATGGTCTTATCTAGAATTATAATAGTTTTGGATGAAAGAACATACACCACCGTGTATGAAGAACATGTGGCCCTCATACATGTAGTCAAAATTATCCCAGACACTCCTAGATGATCAAATATGCTAGGTATATTTTATATCAAATGAAATGATATTTGGAGTGTAAGGAGAACAAAAAATTCACATACACCTCCTATCTCATCTATTTTATCATCAACCAAAATAAGGACTACTTCCCATCTCTCCAACTTAACTAAATTGGACCAAATGGAAAACCATTGCATATGGTAGACTATATAGACCCACATTATTGAGATATGGGATGGACTTCCTACTGCTACTATGACATACTCTACAATATTATCATGTAAAAGTTAAAATGAAAGGTTCCAAGGTGTTCAAACAAGGTATAAGACCTATTTCAATCATATGAGTGGTCAAATGAGGACTACTACTTTGGAATATCTTTCTTGTTCATATACCTATTTGGGTTTTTAACTATGCCCTTTGAACTATAGGTATACATACCAAAATACTTATTTAACCTTGAATATGTTAGACAACTTGACTATGTGGACTTGAAATATTTTAGGGAGTAAAAGAATACCAACGTTTACCCACTCAAAAAACAAATAATGAAAATCACACCAAACTTGTAGGGTTTCCACATGGTCATGGAAGAAAATTTAAGAGATTTGAGACTCAAATAGTTCAAATACATTTGGTCCTATGATCTCTAGAGCTACTTCCAATGAGAATTGGGAGACAAGGGTATTCATAGTTTATTTGCATATGAGAAGAGGTATGAAATTAAAAAAGAAGCAAAACCATCTGAGGAAGGAGCCTAAATCACTCTAGGTAGCACACATGGGTATGAAGATGAAATTTAACAATGATACACTAACCACCAAAGTGGTGCACCTTCTATACTAATGCAAAAATTAAGGATGATTTTAATCCAGATATCAAGCCTAACCATCATGTGTTGAAGGACTTGGAGAAGCTTTTATACTTGAGGAGGAATATCCTCACTTGGCAAAAGATGTGATATAAAACTAGAATTACCATGAGGTCAGTGTAAAGTGTTTCCTTCAATGAGAAGTTCTCAACTATCTAGGATAGGAAGATCAAGTGGATTATAAAGAGGAATAAAAGAGCAAGATAATACCTAAAGAGTTTTCTATATAAACCTCCCACCATTATTTCTAAAATCATCATATTTGTAACACCAATAATGTTGTCAATCGTAAGTATTGGAGTGCAAAAATAATGAGGGAAAGACTTTAAAATAAATAAGGTGATCCACATGGTTCTATGTTTTGCACACTAGCAATGTAGGGGACAAAGCAACAACCTACAATAGGCCAACAAGAAACAACCCAACTTGTGGAGGGAAACTCCCTCAAGGAGGAACTACTCCCAAGTTGGTAATGACCAAAACTATAGCCACTTTTCCTTTCACCACCACTTCCCTTTCCCTTTCTACTTCTCCAATTTCTTTCTCCATATCTACTTCTATTATTGTTGCTTCTTTTTCTTCCATACCTTCTTGTAGTGCACTTCCTTCACCATATACCAATTTAGCCATTGCTTATCTTAGAGTCACTCTACCTCCACCTTGATTCAAGTCATATGCAACACTTCCATAACTTTGTTACCCTCACCCTGCATCAATGTATTACAACCATTAGTCTCTTACACCATGATCCCTCCACCTTCATAAGTAGTCTCTCCACTAGTTGAAATACTAGCTTAGCTTGAAATAGGAAAATCCACCTTCATATTGCCACTCACATCAATATCCACATACTTTATTCCACCCACCATGTTATCCCAACCATTTCCTTGCCCCATATCATAGGTAAAATAACTCCTACTATAGGTAATGATATCTCCCATGCCAACTCCTATGATTGAGCCTCCTAACAAAACCCCAAAAACCATCTTAGTCATAGGGCCTAATGAAACATGTTTTGGACCATCACTAGTAAGCCTGGAGAGACTGATGTATAGGAAGCATTTGACTCCTCTAAGTTGAGGAGAGGATAGTCTAAAAATAATATAAACAACTAAACAATAAAACCTTTATAGCTCCATTCATCATGTGATCCCTTCGACATCTAGAGGTTGCAACGTTCTCATATTGCAAAAGTAGTCCTAAATGACCCTTCCAAACCCACCACAATACCTGCTCACTTCACTACTAGAGTGTCAAAGTTGTATCTAAGTAGAATCCAATGAACTACTTCTCATGCAAATATTTTACCTCAAAATCTTAGTTTTGATTTGAACTAAGATAAGAAATTCAATGCCAAAGATAATTCTAAATATGATTACAAGGATTATTGATAAAAGCAACACGAATATCACATATACAATAGCCAAAGCATTTAAATTAAATATGGAAATCCATAATAACAAGTGTAGAAATTTGGGACAAGTAATATTACTATCATTGGCCTCTTCAAGAGGGAAATATCCCCACAAGATATTCCAAATATTCACTAGTCTCGAGAGGGTTACATACTCTCCTTTTTAAAATATTTACAACCATTTTTCTTGACACCCCATGACGATATTCTATGTCAATATTCTATGACAATATTTATGACTACATATTCTATGTCAATTATATACATGAATCCAAAGCAATTACATACATGATTCTATGACACACATTCCAACCTATTTCTAACTTATCATGTGGCCAACTTTGCATACCCCATGTGGTACAATATCATATGCCAACATGAGTTACAATTAAGGAGTATGTAACATGTCACCCCCCTTATAGAAGCTTTATCCTCAAAGCTAAAAGGTTGGAAACTGCTACTAAAGCTCCTACAATGGATTTCACATGGAATCTTCTAGTTGTAGCCCATGCCACTGTACAAGCACTTTAGTAATATCACAAGAGTAAATATTTTGAGTCCTTAGATCCAGGATGGTTGTCAGTTGAAATAGAATAGATCCTTCATCTAATACTTGATGGACCATTTGTACCTAGATATGTGTCCCCACCTCCTTCTTCAAGAAAAACACATGAAAGATTGGCTGGATCTTGGATGTTGGTGGAAACTTCAATTTATAAGCAACTTACCCTACTCAATGGAGTGCCTTATAGGGTCCATAGAACTTAGGTTCTAACTTGTTTTATCCCTTTTATTTTAAGGACATCTATTTGTAGGGTTGGAGATACGAAAACCATGTTGTCATCTTCAAATTCTCTCTCAGTCTTGTGTGTATCTGCCTATTATTTCATATGTTTCTAGGTGACTATTAAATTCTATTTTAGGAAAACTAAGATCTCCTACCTTTGAGTGAGAATTGAATCAACTGCTTCAACCTTTGATTTGGTTGCAAGAAGAGCTAAGTGTTGGAGGGTTGGTCATATACTACTCATATGGAGTCATCTTTGTGGTGGTATTAAAAGTGGTGTTGTACCACCATTGTGCTAGAGGAAGCCTTTGATACCACTTGGATTGGTGGTCAGATAAAGCATCAAAGTGACTCAAGACATTTATTTACCATCTTGGTCTAACCATTAGTTTGGAGGTGATAATACATGCTTTGCTTCATCTCTATTTCCTATATACAATGTTGTTCCTCCCAAAACTTGCTAGTGAAAACCTTGTCACAATCACTAACTATGAAGTGGAGGTTCCCCTAGAGTTGAAATATCTTATCCATAAAAAAAATATGCTATTGTCCTTATAGTAAAGGGATGACCTATTGAGCAAAAATGAGTTTACTTGGTCAACCTATCCATGATCACCATGATAATCGATTTTTCACTAGATAGAGGGAGCCCTTCAATGAAGTCCATGGTAAATCTAAAATGGGTAAATATATTTTTTTTTTTTTGGTGGTGGCCACAAGGGGTAAACAGACTGTGACCACGAGGGAACCATTACATAACATATCCGCAACATGTGAGGTGAGATATTTTAACCTGGGCCTCTCAACAACTAGAGAGGTTTAACTACCCACTTGCTCTCCAACTCCTCTACATGGGTGGATAAAAACTAATTTATAGTGTAAAACACCCCTTTCGAGGTGCCACTTTCAACAGGTTGGGCATAGGAGGAATGGAGCCTTGTCGGCCTCTACCAAGACATAGGACATTCCTAACTATACCATATATCTGCAGGATGTAGACAAGGGGAATGGAACTTGGGTCAGCCTCTACCAGCACCCAAGGCATTTACCACTGCACCACAACAAACAGATAAAATGGGTAAATATTGAACCAACCTTGGTGATTTTACTATTTTCCCTTTTTGGTACTAGAAAGTATCATAGGCATGCACAAACTATTTTACATCAAACTTCAACCTATGCTAAGAGAAACTATGTTTGACATGTTCATATGTTCTCAAGAATCTAGTGTTTCCCCCTACTGGAGAAGAATGAAGTTCTACTAAATTCTAGGATCAAAGATTTGATATGTATGGAATCATAATCTAATGCTTGTAGTGTAATACCTGTTATTTCCATGCATAATAAGGATGATCCTTTGTTATTTCTAGAGGTCCTGAATGAGGGTTACAAGTGTGGGATCATGTTACAATTTTTAATTGAGTACTTATAATCAATTAGCTTGGAGGAGAGATATTACATATAGAACACCCCATGTTTCTAGGAGTCCAGAAAGAACATATGTTGTCATGTTCTCTTTTCCCTTGTGGTAGACTATCTCATATTCATATCCTAATAGTTTAATGATATTTTTTGTTGCTAAAGGAAAGAAATACTCTATTCCAAGAGATACTAGATGTTATGATGATTTATTTTAATGATGAAATGTTGCCCTACCAAGTATGGTCGCTAATGGAGGACTGCAAAGATGATAGCCATAATTTCCTTCTCATAAGTGAATTTAGCCAGATTCTAACCCAATAATACCTTGCTTATGAATGAAATGGGTCTACCTTCTTGTATGATCACATCCCCCAACCCCACTCCAAATGCATCACTTTAGATTACAAAGGTCTTGAGAAAATCAAGTATTTTCAAAACTAGTGTGTAGCATATAACATCCTTAAGAGTCAAGCTTGTTATACATCGCAGTTGCAAGCGAACATGTTTTTACAAAGCATAACTATCAAGGAGGATACAATATTACCATAATCCCTGACAAAAATATGGTAGTACCTTGTGAGTTTGAGGAATCCTCAGAGACTCTTTAGAATTTTGAATTTGGGTTATTCCTTTATGGTCTCAATATTTATGAGGTCTACACACACACTATTTCTAGCCATAATGTTCCCAAATATTCTACCCATGTTGCCCCCAAGGTGCATTTCGATTGCTTGTCCAATAACTAATAATGTTGTAAAAGTTCTAATACCTTGTCAACATGTTGAAGGTTCTCTTCCCATGTCTTGTTGTACACTATAATATATCAAAAAAGACCAATGTAAACTTTTATAGATAGTGCTTGAGAACACTGTTCATTAGACCTTGGAAAGTTAAGGGTGTATTGGTGAGACCAAAACTTATAACTAAGAACTCAGTGCCCCTCATGATTCCTGAAAGTAGTTTTGAATATGTCCTCCTATTAGACACAAATCTAGTGATACCTTGACCTTAGGTCCAATTTGATGAAATACTGAACACCATGCAACACTTCCAACAACTCAACAATCACTAGAATTAAAAAATTATCCTTGATGGTGATATTTTTGAGCTCTCAAAAGTCCACACACATCCTCCATGATCCATCCTTTTTTTGTACCAATAAGATGGGAGCTTAAAAAGCGATTGCACTCAGGCGAATTAGTCCTACATCCAACAATTCCTTTATCATATATTCAATCTCATTATTTTAGTAATAGGGATACCTGTATGGTTGTATATTTGGGGGTCAACTCCCTGGTATCAAGTTCATTCTATGATCCTTAGGTCGACTAGGAGGTAGTTTTTTAGGCTCTTTAAAAACCATCTAATTCTTGGTAATGGTTAACAAGTATGAAGGCACCTTTTCATCTTGTATAGCACACAAATGCATCTAGAAAAATTACCAACCACCACCCTATGACCTTTCTTAAGCAACTATTACATTTTATGGGATATGATGACCTTTGGGTTGTACATTTGCAATCCAAATGGTATGTTTTTTATTGTTGATTATGAACTGCATCCAAAGTTTCAATAAATCCCACCACACTGACCCCTAAGTTCTTAGCTAAGGGTAGCCAAACACAATATCCATACCTCCCAATAAAATTACATAGAGATCAATTTAAAACTAGTAGTCACCAATGTATGAGTGAACATTTCAACACCACCCATTACAAGTCATGATATCCCCATTAGCATTCCTCACATTGGTTAAGACCATAGATGAAACAATCTAATTTTTTGGCTACACTAAGGTCAATATAGCTATATGTGCTACTAGAGTCCAATAGTATTAAGACCTTGTACCCTTTGTGAAAACCTTGGATTGTCATGCATTATGGTGTCAATATTCCTACCATAGAATTCAAAGAAAATCTAGGATTTTCTTTAACCAGAGTGTCAAGTGGAAATTTTTCCTCCACTATTTCCAATTGCTCTTCTATTAAGTCCACAAATTCATCCCCTATGTCTATAGGAGAATATTAAGTATTTCCCATGTCTAGAAGGAAATTACTTTGAGTTTTTCATTTGTGTCCCATTACCCATTTGTGTCACCATTATAATAGAGTCCCTTGGATTGACAATTGGCCATCTTTGTCAGTGTTAACATTTTGACTATTGGAACCTTTGGAACATCATTGTGGGTGGGTGTAGAAGTTCTAATCTATAATTTTGGGGATCTAGATACTCCCTATTGGGAATTACATTTATTTTTTGCAAGTTTAGCTAGCCCCATGATAGTCATGTATGTGGCTAGCTTGAGCATTTGGACCTCAGTTTAGATTTCTTCTCTAAGGCCCCTAATGAAACAACTCTTGAAGAAGACATTTGCAATACCTTCAATTTTTTTGGCTAGCTTATCAAAAGTCATGATATATTTAGGTACAATACTTGTTTGTTAGAGCTTGGTGAGGTCTCAAGTAAAATATTCAAACTCTGATGGGCCAAAATGACCAAGAAATTCACTCTTGAATTATGTCTACCCAATGTTTAGGACTTGTTTTCACAACCATTTATACCAATGGAGTGATAAGTTCAAAATGAAAAGCAACCATAAAAATTTATTGATTGAAGGGAAATTCATGAAGTTCATACCATTGCTTGACTTTAACTAACCAACTTTGTGGATTGATCCCATCAAACCTTAGAAAATAGATTTTAGAAATTCTATGAGTTATGCCTTTGTTGTTCCATGATTGCTAATAGTTTTTCTCAATAAATATCTTGGAGAAATTTATTTTCTCAATAGATTTTCCTCTTTGAACTTCTAGGCTATTTTCAATATATTCATCAAATTTTGGATTTTTAAGCTTAAGCACTTCAATATCTTGACTCATTGTCCTATGTATGTTAAACAATTTCTAGCATGGTGGCGAGAGATGATATTTTCTCCTTGAGGTTAGTTATGACATTCAATTTGGTGATTTGTTCCTCCATAATATGCACTTTGGCCTCCATTGCTTGATTTTAGGTCTCTAGTGGCATTTACCAGAAATAGAATTGTTGTATTAGTAGTTGATATTTTAGTAAGGGTCCCAAAAAAGTGTATGGGTTCTATATACCAAAATGACCAGCTTGAAAAGAAGCTTTAAGGACTAGAATTTTGTAACTTCTTAAAAATATCCTAGATCCTACATTTATCCTCAAACATAGAGTCTTCAAAATATAGAACTTTACAAGATAATAAAAATTGCAGAATTCGATTTCATTACTATCCTAGTTCTTCTTATAATATTTACAAGCATATTTCCTTACATTCTATAACAATATTCTATGTTAGTATTCTATGATGATATTCCTCACTACATATTTCTATGATGGTTATACACATGATTCTAAAGTAGTTACATACATGATTCAATGACACACATTCCTACATATGTCTAATTTAACATGTGGCCCACTTTACATACCCCATGTGGTACAATATCATATGTCAATATGAGTTACATTTAAGGAGTACGTAATACAAAACATATCCATATCAAATGATCCATCTCATGAACCAAATCTTAATCAATGTGGCAAAATGGTGGTAAAAAATGATGCCCAAATGGAAGTAGTAGTGACTTATTTGTAGGTGGAGAAGGCATAACACCAACAAGAGAATGAGGCCCTAAGGAAGGATATCACAAAGCAATATAAGCTACAATAATAGGTTGATTGTCTCAATCCATAGCTTGTAGAATTTTATAAGAATAAATAACAACTAGAAAATCTTTCACAATATCTTGCATAGGAGCAAGTCTAGTTGAAAAAGTAGGCTAAACAAGACAAATCACAACAAAAGGATCAATTGAAACAATTGTAGGAATCTTAAAAGAAGAAAGATCTCCAAATCTCAGATCTCCAAGAAGAGATCACCAAATTAAAAGATACAACAATGGCTAACCTAATGGAGAACTCAAAAATTGAGAAATTCCTAGGACAACATTAAAAACCAATGTGAAAAGTACAAATAAATACTTTAAATTTACAACCAACAAAAAAATTGCCTCAAAAAGCTAGTAAGAATCATCAACCAAACTGAGGAATTGGCCACAAAGGAAAGGGATTATAAGGTACTCAAAAATTGGACCACTATGATAGTGGCATAGGCTTAATAGTTAGGGAGAGACAAAAAAGGCATGGTTAGAAGATTGAAGAAAATACCTAATGCCTAGAAAGACCTACAAACATGCAATGATGCAATGGCCTTTCTAAAATCCCTAATGTAAGAAATGGAAAAGGAAATTTAGGGGCTAGCCACTACTATATTGTCTGTTATTTTTATCATTAGAAGAGACTCTTTAATGATGACATCATCAATTTGATGATCAAAGAGGAAAAGGATAAGGTTAGAGTCGAGAAAGTGATAGGAAGGACCAAGCAATTAAAAGCACTACATACCAAGCTACATGAATAAACACAAAAACATGAGTAATTCAAAAACTTGCATGAGGACTTGGTTGGAGATATGAAAGGCTCAAAAATATTTGCTTGCAAGGGGATGAGGCATGGAAGAAGCTATTGAGGTTGATATCACAAAGATGACATAAGGATAACCAATAATTTTACAATTTTATAGTAGGGATTCCAATTTTGAAGACTCTATGTTTGAGGAGAAAGGGAGGATCTAGGATATTTTACCAATCAAACTTGGTACTTCATGAAATCAAATTTTGCAATTTTGGAGGATTAAAACCTTCAGAATCAGCCAATCAAAACCTTCAAAACCCCTCAAATTTTGATAAGTAAAGGATAAATGACCAATTGGATCTAAAAGGACCAACTTTCTCATAAGAGTAGTCCGCTAGTAAGGAATGCATGGACTGTAGGAGTTAAGCACCAACAAACATGAGTGAACTACTAGTAGATTGGATAATTTGCTCACCTAGTGGAGTGGATTGCTCATAGACATATAGAGTAAAAAGAGGAGTGCAAATCCCAAGGAAATCTTTGGAAAGCAATATTTTGGCATATAGTGATGCCACAAAGCATTTTAGAGGTATTTTAATTCATTTAGAGGTGTAATTAGAGACATTTAACATTTGGAGTTGCATCATTTTGTTAAAGATGCCCCCAAATATTTACTTTTACTAGGCTATAAGAATATCTTACCCAAGGTAACTTAAGGGTGAATTCTTTCTATAAATAAGATTCATGGGTTCCATTGTAAATATATTTTGGTCTTGATAAAGTCAAAGAAATACTTTGTAAAACTAACATTGTGCTCTTTCTTCTTGATATTAATAAGAAATTGGTAACTCTTTTGCTTTCCATCAATGGCACTGCACTCCTAGATTGCAAAAAACATGATTATTGTGGCATTGTCTTTTTCCATCTTGCCATTCCTCTCAATTTCATTTCATGCGAATGGGAAAACACGATTGTTATTCAATTTCCTCATGCCTTGATTGATCACACACTATCCTTGTTATTGTTATGGAATAAAATGAAGCTGAATATTATTAAAAAAACATAGGACTTAAATAAGCCCAAAAAGAAAACCATAATATTGGAAATCATGAACTGCTCCAAGGATTTACGTACACAAATCCGAAAAGGCTAAATATGTAAGCCCTATAATGTCGAAAACAAAAACACCTAGACCTAGACCATTCAACGGAGGAAACAAACAACTCACGTTGATTATTTTGCAGACTAAGTCCTAATTACAATATCCTAGGTCTAAAAATAAATTAGCCCCTAGGTCTAAGATTCCTCATCATTCGTCCCAACAAAAGAAGCATTGGACTCCAATGCTTTTAACAAAGAGGGAAAATCTCGGGACATAATGTGAGCAGAAATCCAACGAGCCTGATGTGGAAATTGGCCTCGGTGGGCCACAAGATATGAAGTAGAAACACCTTGGCATGTTTGTCGGGTCTTCGTATCAAAGACTGTATCGGCGTCAAGCGAAAGCTGAGCATCAGGAACCACATCAACTGGATGTATGATGGCTGGAACTGTCTCCAACATGGAATCATAGTATGGTTTGAGAAGATCAACATTGACAACATCGTGAATGCCAAGATGTGCTGGAAGGTCCAAGCGAAAGCCATTCTCAGAGATTTGCTGAAGAATAGTAGAAGGCCCATAACGAAGAGGCTTGATTTTGCTATGTGCCTTATCTGCAAATCGTCGTTTGTCAAGATGAAACCATACTTTGTCACCAACATGAAAGGAATGAGGAGTGCGGTGCTTGTCCATCTGTTGTTTCTGCTTTTACTGAGTCTTCTGAAGAATTTGAACCACTTTGGCTTGAAGACTCTGCAAATGCTGCACAAAAGAGTTGGCCTTGTCTTGTTCCTTATGAATGTGCATTGTGGTTGAAGAAGGCAAAGACAAATGTAACTCATAAGGAGCAAGTGGTTGAAAACCAAAACACACTTCAAATGGAGAGTGCCCGGTAGAACTGTGGACGGCCCTGTTGTAGGCGTGCTCAATGTGAGTGAGGCTTAAGTCCCACTTGGCTGGAGTGGAATGATGGTAAATCCTCAAACTCTGCACTAGAGTACGATTAACTACCTCTGTCTGCCCATCATATTGAGGATGATAAGCAGTAGAGAAGTTAAGAGATACTCCCAAAATCTTCCAAAGAGATCACCAAAAGTGACCCACAAAGCGCGAGTCACGATCAGAGACAATGCTGGTAGGAAGACCAAAAGAGCGCCATACGACCTCAAAGAAGAGTTGGGCAAGATCCTGTGTAGTACTTTTCTTGCGACAAGGAATGAATTTGGCCATTTTGCTGAGTCTGTCCACCACAACGAAGACACAATCATGCTTGCGTAATGTCATTGGAAAACCTCTCAAGAGATCCATGGAAATGCTTTCCCACGGACGAGAAGGAATGGGCAAAGGCATGCTCATTCCCAATGTCCGATTGGCTGATTTGGAGCGATTACATACTGCACATTGTCACAAGAAGCGAAGAACATCTCTTTGCATGTGTGGCCAAAAGAAAAATCTCTGCAGATGATGAAGAGTTTTTTGCCTACCAAAATGTCCCCCATAGAGTGTGGAATGAGCCTCCTTCAAAAGAAACTCCCTGTTCTCATGAGGAACACAAAGTTTGTCCAATTTGTACAACAATCCATCCTGAATATGAAAGTCCTGAAGAGCTCTCAAATTTGAAGAAGAAGGATTGGAAAGTTGGTGGAAAACTTTGCCAAAATTTGTATCCATAGGATACTGTGTAGGCCAAGTTTGGAAGCCAAGATGAGAAGTAGTGACAATTGTCAAAACAAGAGTAGAAGGAGGACGACTCAAACAATCAGCCACTGCATTGTTTCATCCTTTCTTGTACTTGATTACCAAATGGAATTGTTGCAAGTACAATGCCCATTTCATGTGCCTAGCTTCCTCAATTTTTGTTTGAGATTGAAGAAACTTAAGGGGCATGTGATTTGTATGAACAATTGTTTCTTTTCCCAAGAGATAATGCCTCCAATACTTGATTGCTTAAACCAAAGCATAGAACTCCTTATCATATGTAGAATAGTTATTCTTGGCCTCTAAAAATATTTTTGAATGGTAGGCCACTGGATGGCCATTCTGCATGAGCACAGCTCCAAGTGCAACTTGTGAAGCATCAGTTTCTATCTCAAATGGTTGAGACAAATCAAGAAGAACAAGAACTGGTGCAGTACTCAATTTCTGTTTCAATGTGTCAAAGGCTTTTTGTTGATCCTTTGTCCACTGAAACTGAACTTTGATCTTCGTCAAATAGAGTAAAGGTGCAGCAATAGAAGAATATCCTCCAATGAACTTGCGATTGAAATTGGCAAGTCCAAGAAAACTCCTTAACTCTGTGACTGAAGTAGGAGTTGGCCAAGAGAAGATAACTTCAACTTTGGAAGGATCTACTTGCACACGTTTTTCACTAATTACAAATCCAAGATAGGCAATGAATGTTTGCCCAAAGGAACATTTAGGAAAATTTGCATACAATTGGTTCTTTCGAAGAGTTTGAAGAACCGTTTCCAAGTGTTCCAAATGTTTCTCCCAAGTAGAAGAATATATAAGAATGTCATCCAAATAGATGATTACAAATTGATCTAGACAATCTCTGAATACTTCATTCATCAGCCGCATGAATGTAGCTGGAGCATTTGTAAGGCCAAAGGGCATGACAAGCCACTCAAAGAGTCCCATTTTGGTCTTAAATGTTGTTTTCCAAGTGTCTTCTGCTTGAATTCTCACCTGATGATACCCACTTTTGAGATCAATCTTGGAGAAGAATTTTGCACCTTGCAATTGGTCCAAGAGATCATCAATACGAGGAAGTGGATAACAATTCTTGATTGTAATCTTATTGAGTGCCCTGAAATCAATGCATAATCTCCATGTGCCATCCTTCTTCAACACAAGCAAGATAGGAGAAGCACAAGGGGAAGTACTGGGTTTGATGAACCCTTTAGTCAACAATGCTTGAATTTGCTTTTTAATTTCTTCCATTTGCACTATTGATTGTCTATACATTGAAGAATTAGGAAGAGAAGATGCAGGAACAATCTCAATACTATGATTAATCTGTCTTTTAGGAGGAAGACTTGTGGGTTCTTGAAAAACATCAAAAAATGATTGAAGTATTGAATGAACTGAAGAACTCCTGTTATTAGTGTGCTTAGGTGCTTGCTTTTCTTCTTGAATTGGTTTGATGAAGATGAGTGCTAATTCCTTTGCTTGATTTACAGCTTTGTGTGTTGTCTACAACTCAACATCAAATTATGAGGTGTTTGTTGTGTACTTCTGATTATGAATGCTTTATTGTCTTTGTGCAAAGTGTATGTATTTTTTTACCCATCATGTATAGACCTCCTATCGTATTGATAGGGTCTTCCAAGAAACAAGCCACAACAATCCATTGGAGTTACATCGCACACAACCGAGTCCACAAAAGAAGGACTGAAAGCAAAATTCACAGTGCAAGTGTGTGTGATGTATGATGTAATCCCATTGTTATTCCATCCCAAAGGATAAGGATGAGGATGGGGATTCATAGGTAACTTCAGTTTGTCAACAACGGACCTCGCAATTAGATTTTTTTGCGAGCCGCTATCGATTATACAATCAACCATAAAGGTGTCACTGAGATGGACCATAGTCACAAACAAATTCTCACGATCACCTTGTGAAGTATTCATAAGGGTCAATTTGTTTAACCCTGCCAATTCCTTATAAGGCTTACGTTCCCCTGTAGCCTCAATGGGACTTTCTTGTGAGTCCTCATTGGAAGGATTTACAACTAGGGATTGTTTCTTCACATTTTGCAATTTAAAACACCTCTTTTGAGTATGCCCTGGCTTTTTACAATAATTACAAATCAAAGGTGATTTAGAAGAAGAATATTTTTGTGAAGAAGAAGGGGAAGATGAATAAGAGGGAGAAGAAGAAGATTTTGCTCCCTTGGAAGGTTGTGTAGAAGCCTTCTGATTTCCTCCCGACGTAGAAGAGCGAGTCCCACGCGATTGATCTCTTATTTCCTCCTCAGCAAGAAGGGCTTGATTGAAATCCATGTCAATGTTTACAATCAACTTGTATTTCATCTTCCTGTAAATGGGCTCCTGCAAACCACTTTTGAATTTGTTAACAAGTTGTGTTGCATTATCCTGTATAGAATTCAAAATCCGCAACTTGCTAAATTGAAAAATATAATCATGAACAGTCATATTGGAGGTTTGTCGAAGACGAAGCCACTTGATCTCAAGCTCAATGGCATAGTTTGAAGGATAAAAATTATTCTTCAATACTCTTTGCAATTCAGCCCACGTGTCAATGGGATTTTGGGTCCGTTGTTGATCAGTGACAAGGACCTTGGCAATGCCAAAAAGTTTCAACTTGGCAAAGTTAACTTCTTGATCCTTTGCGATCTTGATATACTCAAACCAACTGTCCATGTCCAAAATCCAACTGTTGAGGACCTCGGGATCTCGCGAACCAGTGTAAACCGGAACCTCACATTGTTGTTGAACTTCATTGGAAGTAACCTTATCAGCCAAAATGCTGACAAGTTGGGTTACTTGAGCCAACTTGTCGGCTAATTCGGAAGCCATTTGACCCCGAGTGATCGCTAGCAAAAATTTTCACAAAAAGACAAAGTGACAAAAATGTGCAAAATAAAAAGTGCCCAATTTAATTTGCAAAATTTGCAAATTTACAATGGAAGGCAAAATAAATATTCGCACAATGGTGCAAAAGTATGCGTGCACAATATTGAAAAAAGTCAAATTGACTTATAAAAACAAAAAGGAAATATTTTGTTTTTTTTTTTTATATGGAAAATATTAATGTTTTGCTTGGGTAATCAAAAGGGAAAGTAAAACCACTGTCTGGCTGCTAGTCCAACCGGCAAATTCGCGTCCATCGGAGCGGCACACCCTGAAAACAACGCGACAGAATCAACACAGAAACAGGTGGCAGTTGACTGTCGGACGCTGCGACGTGCCCTCGAAATCGTGCGACCTCGATGCACGTTTCGTTTATAGCACGTAGGCCGAGACAATGCAGAGTGCAGTGTTCAGCGAGTTTGGCTTCTAGAGGATCGGCCCGTCCGCACGCAGTCACTGGCACCTTTTGGAAATTTTGATAGATGTCAGAGTACCAGATGTCCTTCTATCAGCTAGCAACCTGCATAACACAGCCTATCACTTGATACTGTCACTGTCTGGCAACCCGACCACGATCTGTAGGCGGACTGCAGATATCTGATGGCAGGCTACGAGATCTGACAACCGCTTGTCACAATCCAACAGCGTCGGGGCAGACAAATCGTCTGGATTGTTAGAGACAACATAGCTCGCAGGTCAAGGGTTGGGAACGACACACCAGATCGGCCGCTTGTGTCAAATGACGTTGGAAACGCCAAAAATCATCGCGGAGGTGGACGGTCGGAGCTTCGGAATCTGTAGGACAGTACGTCGATCAACAGAAAATGCAGATCGCAGGGGTCTGTTTGGCCAATGGAATTGAATAACGCAAATTTACGATCATTCTTCACGTAGCCGAACAGAGGGTGGACTGCCAGAGGATATAATTGTGGTGGTCGCATTCCCAAAACAGATCGGTGATCGTGACAGAATTTTGACTGCGTTGGGATCGGTCACGGACGTCCGCAGAACGCAGTTTGCATCCAGTGGTGGAAAGGGTAGTTGATCATCACGTGTTCCCAAGACAGATCTAGGAACGCAACGTAATGGATTAGCAGAGTTCAGACAGCAACAGCGATTCGCGAGACGGACTCAGGAACCCTGATAGCCTGGGATGAATCGTAGCAAATGGCATGGACAGTGTCGGGAAGTCGCAGGAATTTGTAGACGAACGCAACCGCAAATATGAATCACCCTTCAAAAATTTGATTTTGTTTTTCCTTGAAAAGTTGTCGACAATTTTTTTTTTTATCGTCAACAAAATTTGACAGCAAATTTTTCAAATAAAAATGGAATTTAGCAGCAATTTTTCTGCAAGCATGGCAGCAAAAATTCTGCAATTTCCCTGAGCTTCAACTAGAATAGGTGGTGGAGTTCACTATGGAGGTCGAAAATAACCCAAAACCTCCAAAATTAACCTGCTCTGATACCAATGTTATGGAATAAAATGAAGCTAAATATTATTAAAAAAACATAGGACTTAAATAAGCCCAAAAGGAAAACCGTAATCCTGGAAATCATGAACTGCTCCAAGGATTTACATACACAAATCCGGAAAGGCTAAATATGTAAGCCCTATAATGTCGAAAACAAAAACACCTAGACCTAGACCATTCAACGGAGGAAACAAACAACTCACGTTGATTATTTTGTAGACTAAGTCCTAATTACAATATCCTAGGTCTAAAAATAAATTAGCCCCTAGGTCTAAGATTCCTCATCAGTTATGGTTATGATTGTATTTAATTTCAATCTTACACCCTAAACTTATAAATTTACTTCTCATGCATCTTAATTTCAACATTTACTTTATGCATTTTGATTTCTCGTATTTAATTTCATGCAATTATGGTAGATTAGATATATTTTAGCAAGCATAGTTGGGATTTTTCCTAAATAAATAGGTTGGAAGAGGCATTGTCCCTTCCATACAACTTTTTGAAACAAAATTACAGGCACATAAGAAGTTAATTTTTTTTTTATAATTTAACACATCTCATATATAAAGAAAAAACCTAAATTTCTCCATCCTTTCCAAAAAAATATCTTTATATTTTTTCAAATTTGGATGATATATGTAGTGATAATCTTCAAAGTGGCATCTTATATAGGGATAGATTGTAAAGTAGCATCTATGAGTTGAAGTCTTCAAGCCATGGTTAAAAACATACCTTTCCAACCATCTAGACAAGATTCTATTCTATCCATATTTGGGTCCCAAAGCTCTTCTTTCTTTTATCATACAAGGGGACACCTAGATATATTGATGCCAAGTTTCTAACTTTGAACATTAATCTTTGGAATAATCCATAATAAATGAAGAACAATTTTGATTAAAAAAACATAGATTTTAACATATTAATAAATTGAAGGTCCGAGGTGTAGACCAATTGGTTCATCCAAACCCCATAATGGAGGCGGAGGTCCAAGGTTCAAATCTCGGGTCTCGTCGGACTGAACGCTTGTCCCTTTCTTGGTGCTTTCAATGGCGTAAAAGGTTTAAAATGATTGTGGCATGGTGGTTATAGGGGCGGACTGCGCGAAGATCTGTGTGGCGGCTTCTAGGGCGGACAACGCAGAATAATGTTGCGGCCATAAAAGTTGGACAGCCTACCCGGATTCGTGGCGGCCACCGATTCCACCATGTAAATACAAAAAAAAAAACATATTAATAAATTGTTGAACATTCTTATCATAAAATGTTAGTATTGATTTAAATTTCATAGCCTTTCTAACTAAATAATGATCTAAAATAAAAGTTTTCAAGAAATTGGAGATGAGATTCAAATAGATTATTTATCACAATTAGAAGACTTTGATTTTTCCTATAGGAGAGCTTTTCCTAATGCCTCAAAAAAATAAATAATGGGTCACCTTTGAGGACACTATATGATAATTCAAAGTAGCCAAAAAGGAACCTATAGAAAGTAGAATATTTTTGGAGTGCTTTAATATCTTTTCCATTCATACCAAATTTGATAAAAATATATATTCTTTTAAGAATATCATATCGAAAAATCCATTAAATGATAATATATGCTTCATGCATATCCAATTTTATAAGCATACCTACCTTTGTTAAAGACTAAAGGGAATGTATGACCTTCTATGTAATGTTTATACCAATGAGGATTTGATCTCCATAAATAAAATGACCTTGTTCCTTTGAGATAATACAATATAGATTTTTTGCAATTTATTTGTCATAATCTTAAAATTATCTTATAAATCATCTTAGAAAGGCTCACTGAACAAAAAATAAATATATTTTTATCTTACGTTTATTTGAAACAAAGACAAAGTGAATATTTGGTCCAAAGCATCTCAAGGGAAATTTTATTTCTACTTGACAAGACATCAAGCCATGATAAACTGCTTGTATTTTTTTTATTTTATTTTAAGATATGTTTAAGAATGAGATGTTGGTTATGGTCAATGATGCTAAATAATAAGTAAAACCCATGCAATAAATATGCATTGATTTTACTTATTATTTAGCATCATTGACCATAACCAACATCTCATTCTTAAACATATCTTAAAATAAAATTAAAAAAATACAAGCAGTTTATCATGGCTTGATGTCTTATCAAGTGGAAATAAAATTTCCCTTGAGATGCTTTTGACCAAATATTCACTTTGTCTTTGTATGATAATTGGTAAAATATTTTATAAAATATCTCCCTATGCCTCATCACATTTAACCTCTAATAGAATATATTTGAAAGAATTGATTCTTTCCTTCCTTGATTTTTTCTTTCTCAATAGTTCTCCCATCTAGACTTAAAAATATATATTCTATGAAAGGACAAATTTGTTTTGATAGTAATATGGGAAATTTAGCATTTATATCACCTTTACAAAGTAATTCATCCATAGATTTTTAGGCCTGATATGACTTGAGTTTTTAATATACTATGACAATAAAAAAGTAATTATCTTTTTTTCACATAAGCATGGTGTCCCATTCCATTATAAATCCTTGAGATTGCATTTATATTTCTTCTTTCATTTAAATATGCTACCAAAAAAGTTGGTATTCTAGATTTTCATTTGCCCTTTAGATATTTCATGTTTTGAACAAACCTATAAATACATGATCCATAAAGCTTGTTTTCATCGACCACAACATAATTAATTAAAAAAATAGTAGGGTCCTGAAACCACAAATTAAAAACAAATATGATTTGTATGACGAGTAAATTACATCTCAAAAAAATGGTTTTGTGATATGATCTAACTCGATATAATATCAGTGAGATTGTATACTTTGTTTGTAGCCAACTACTAGGTATAAAAGAACATGTATGATTTTTTTACCACATAAAATTACTTAATAAGACTATTATCCCATGAATATCAAAAGCTTGAAGGAACGACATCCCAAAGTCTATTTAAATTTACAAAGTACGAAAAATCCTCCACTAATCAAGACTAGCCATGAGTACCATCCTTCCTTTTCAAAGGAGATAAAATTGTGATGATGTCCCACCTAAGAATACACATAATACACTTGTGTATTATCATTGAATTTAAATGAATAAATTGAGGTCTTTTTAAATGACTAACTTAAAGAAATATTGTATTTGAAGTATATATCTTTAACTCCAATTTTCACATCTCCCTTTCCAAGAAAAGGACTAGTAAACCAATTATTTTTTATTTTCTATCAATTTCCCAACCCATTTGTAGTTGTCCCATACTAGTGCAATACTTCTTGAAGCTCCAATAGAAAAAAAAACTATTAGGAAATACCCCATCTTCCAAATATTTTAAAATGATTTCCTACATTCTTCAATATATATTTTTATTTCTTGTATTGAAATGAATTTAGGATTATCATAACCTATCAAGTCTTTGATAACACTTATTCTGAGGGCATATTCATACCTTGAATATTTCAAGATACCATCTTCATCATCATTCTTATTCCTAATTGTGGGCTTGGATATTGGAATATAACATGACCTTATTTCCCAAGGCCAAAGTGTATTATATAATCATTATGTAAGCCTATAATTAATCACTATGCAATGTTATTTTCTAATTTGATGTAATTAGCCCTATCAACATTGGTTAAGTTATTGTTATGGTTAACATTGACTATACCTCTTTAATGCCCAATGTGTAAGAAGTAGGGATTAATAACTTGTAAATAAACATAAAGTCTTTAGTATCAAGTTGGGTTATATAATTATTAATATTGAGGATTTGGTATAAATACTTGTTAGGATCATAATCCTAACTAATCCTAATCCTAACTATTAATTCACTTATTTAATTTGTGGACCATTGCATCCTTTCATATCATAACTCTAGGTTTAGATATTTATATGCTTTCACAAGGGTGTAATTAGGCATCCATTGAACAAGAAATATATATCTCATTGAGACCATTGGTAGGTATTCCTCCAAGTGAAACAACAATATTTGATTAATTACATTACTTATATGCATCCATTTTTATCTGTTTTCCTCTCTTCGTCATTGCTAGGAACGAGGTTCCTACCATCTGGTATCAGAGTCGTGATCCAAAGAGCCATTTTTACCCATTTTTTCTCTTTCCTCTCCTCATCACTGTCATTTAACCCACTGCACCATTGTATCACCTGTCATTATCATTAGTTCAATCCTACATCATTTTTCTACAACCAAACAATCATTACTTTCATCCACAAGGCAACCTTGACCATATTTCCCTACCAACGAAAACAAAGACATAAAAATCACAATGAACGGTGAAAGCCTTGGGATGTTCACAGGTGATCAGTGTGAAAGGAAAAATGAGAACGAGGCTTAAATTTAAAAAAATAACACCTCTTACATACTGTGATCGAGCTCTGCAATAGTCCCAGATCGAGAAACAAGAGCAAAATAGTAAAAATATTCAATAATTCATTCCCAAAATTTGACTTACGACATCAGATACAGGAAAACCAATAAAAACTTAGATATACGATGGGTGAAAAATAAAAATTAAATTAAGTCTAAAGGTTTAAATACTTTTTTGGTGGCCAAAATCAATTCATAACATTGGAAAATAAAATTAGATAGCATCGACATCGAGAAATTAAAATCATTCAAGGGATAAAATCCCATATTTGCTAGGGAATAAAGGAAAAAGGAGTTTAAATAAACAAAGGCATGCCTAAGTCATACGTTACTTCGGTCACGCTCTTCTAGTCCTTTGTGCGACCTTTGACCTTCACACCGCCCACGCATACCCTCTAATTTTTCCTTACCGAAGACAGTTGTTGTATTCTTACTTGTCAATTCATCGTTGTCCTATTCATATCGCGTCAATAAGTCGTCAATTGTCCTTAGCATGCTTATCGTGTGATTATAGCACAATTTTCTTAGTGCCCTTCCCCCCACTCCACTTCCTCACTCTCCATATTACGCCGCCCTCGTGATCTGCACCGTTTCTAACCGTTCCCGCCTAGTCAAAATATTTTGTGACCGTTATGACCTTCCCGTGATTGAAAATTTAAAATTCAAAATTATGGACCGTTAGGTCCCAAAAGTTGAAAACAATTTTTTTTTCAAAAATTAAATAAATTTTTGCAATTTTTTTTGAAGAAAACCTAAATTTCTCCACCAAAAGAGGACTTACAAATTTCAAACCAACCCTACCATGGCCGATGGTAGGAGATCGCAAGACCCTATCAAAGATTTCATGCAGGAAATGAATCGATGGAAGGACGATATTTCAAATAAAATGATAACAAAGGAGGATTTATGCCAATGGACGAACAAAAACACTATACCAAAAGTGAAATTTGAAAACAAGATAGCAGAGCTAGACTTAAAAATTGACGCCACTAACCACTTCGTCAATATGGTACAACAAAATATAGCATTAATCAAGCTGGCCAATCTACCCAAGCACTATTCAGGGGGCCACAGACATCCATCCTACCTAGAACTACTAAATTGGATTTTCCAAAATTTGAAGGAGGTGACCCCACCAATTGGATCTATCGAGTTGACCAATACTTCTCCCTCTACCAAGTCCTTGAGGCATAGAAGGTTCGCATCGCATCCTTCCACCTGGAAAATATCGCCACCCAATGGTATCAATGGCACAAAAATACAAATGGTCCCCCTACATTACAAAAACATAATGGTACGATTCGGCCCTAATAAATTCAAATATTTCATGGGAGCCCATACCAAACTCCACCAAATTACTACAGTGCGAGAATACCAAGCTCAATTTGAAAATTTGGTAAATCTTACATCAGGGCTAAATACCTCATTCTTCCAAAGTTGTTTCATCAATGGCTTAGAAGTACAAATGCTCAACCCCACTAACATGATGCAGACTATCACGCTAGCCCAAATGGCGGAAGAAAAATTCAAAAATCAGCATCGACTGGGAAACCCATCTAAAACAGAATCACAAAATACTTACCCCCCAAAACTTAACTAAATCCTACCAATTAAATGCATCAACCCTGAGGAAATGAAATAAAGAAGAGAAAAAAGCCTTTGCTTTCATTGTGATGAGAAATTTGTACCCAATCATAAATGTATTACACCCAAATTATATATTTTGGATGCAGCTATCCCTTGTCAATCAACCAACAACAAAGAAGAGATCAAGGTAGAAGTCGTGATGGATACACCCGATGATAGTACTCAAGATCCACTAGAAATTTTCTTCAATGCCCTCGTTGGTAATTCTTCTCCCCAAACTATGAAAGTCCCCGGATCCTTCAAACAACAAAACCTTATTATGCTTATTGACTCCAAGCAGTACCCATAATTTCATCGACCCACGTGTGGCAAAACAAGCTGACTACTTTATCCATCCTTGCAATAATTTTGAATTCATGATTGGTAATGGGGGAAGGATCTCTTGTAAGGGGAAATTCCATAATATTAAGCTCATATTGGGCGATTACACCATGAAACATGACATGTATGTAATTCTCTTAGGAGGATGTGAAATTGTCTTAGAAGTACAATGGTTACGAACACTCGGGACAATCCAATGGGATTTTACAGAATTATGGATGAAATTCACAATAAAGAATCAAACATATACTCTTAAAGAATTAAAATCAAGCCCTTATCCACTAGCAAGCTCTCATCGCATGGAGAAAATTATTCACAACAGAGGCAAGAAAATGGTTGCCCACTTATTTTCTATCCAAGCCACCAAGAAAGCACAAAAAGGGTTACCCCATGTCATCATTCTAATCCTACTATTCTTCCTACCTATCCCCCACCAACACTTCCAACTTCAAAATATCCCTACTTACGGGAATATGACATTAAAATAGTACAATAACATGAGCAAATACTCCTTGGAAAACACGTAATGAAGCTTCTCCCTTTGAGCTTTGAGGACAAAGATCTTTTTAAGGAGGGTGGCATGTTAGGATCCTAATCCTAACTATTAATAATATTAATTCACTTATTTAATTTGTGGACCATTGCGTCCTTTCATCTCAAAACTCTAGGTTTAGATATTTATATGCTTTCACAAGGGTGTAATTAGGCATCCATTGAACAAGAAATATATATCTCATTGAGAGCACTGGTAGGTATTCCTCCAATTTAAATAGCGATCTTTATTAAAGACGATTAATTACATTACTTATTTGCATCCATTTTTATCTGTTTTTCGCTCTTTACCATTGCAAGGAACCAAGTTCCTACCAATACTCAACCACCTAATCCATTGGATCAGTGTGACATCACTTGATCTATTTTAGATGCTCAAGGAAATACTTCTATTATGTTGCTCATTGATCTTTCTATTTCTCTTCTCTTTAGTATGTTGTATGACTTACGTGGATGCATGCTTTTGCTCGTTTTGGAAAATTATTATAAAATGTAATATGTTATTAGAGTATAGAGTGATGTCATTTAGTCACACGGGAAGAACACTTTTTGAAGCATCTATCTTTTCTTTCTATTAAATAAATTGTGAGCATATATATATTGCATGCATTTTTGGAAAACACATATATATATAATCATTTATTTCCAAATTTAATTTTAAGCAACTACATAGAGGACATTTCTTCTTATATGGGATGGTTGATAGTGCCCTTGGTCATGGCCATGGCGTGTTATTTATCTTAGCCCATTTCATCGGTGCATTACCTAACATAAGTAGTTTGGAGACTCGAAGGACAAAAGGGTGCAAGTTTGGTTCACACCAACATTATTCTTTGAATGATGATATTGTGTTTTACCTTTGAGGAAGAAAGTGCAACCTCTTCTAACCTATGTGGTTGGCTCTACTAGCTAGTTGGTAGTAGCTTAGAAAGTCTTACTTGATAGGTCACAAATTCAAGTCACACTCAGTTCCTATTTTTTGCTTCATTATTTTTTCATGAGGGTTCTTAGAGGAGCCTCAACATCTTCAAAGAGTACCATGCACTCCCTCCTCACCTTAACACAATGGTACAATGGTTAATATGAGGTGATATGGGCTTTGGAAACTAAAATATTGCAAATTTGAATTGTCTTCCATTCCTTTTGACTATCCATATATAGTAGGGTTTGTCCTAGTGTCCATAGAATTCTAGCTGACAACAAGGTTTGAGTTTTTTGGAGTGCACATGCATTCTCAAAACTATTGAAGGGTAACATCATATTGGCTAGACAAGTGTGGCATTATAATTTTCTTTTTGGGTATTCATGGGTTCAAGTCTATGCACCATCATTCTCTTTACATTATGCTATGTAAACCTTTAAGCAACTCCTTTGTTGCCTCTTGTGAGCATCATGGCATGTTGAAATTAGGTAGTTTGTGAAGGCATTTTGTGGTTACGATATTATGTTCCTAATGTACCTAGTTTGAATTGTGTGGGTAAATTTCTCTAGTGTTGTGCTCTATTTGGGCATAATATCTTCAAGGAGTGTCAATCCCCAATTCCTTTGCAATAGTGTTGATCAAATTTTTTATTGGAGACAAGATTGGTTTTCTCATGAAAGGTCATAGGTTTGAGTCGTTCTTTTAAGCAAATTGATTAGAAGATGCATCTTCTATTCAGCATGGCATTACTTCGCTTGTTGGCTAATGGATGATTACTTTGGGTTTGTAAATAGGATATCCCATGATCCATTCACATCCCCTTTGGTTGAGTACATTATTTTTTTAGCGCATAGGATCCCTCTTATTCATCTAGTGGAGGCTCCCCCCTTGGTCTCAACAAAGGGTATGGCCCTTTAACTAGCATTCTAGCCTTGGCATATTTTCTAGCAAAATTTCATAGGTTAAAATCTCATGAGCCCTTATCCAACTATTTTACACCTATCCTTTGTGATGTGGCAATTGATGTGTCCCTGGTGACACAAAAATAAATATTTTATGTGTGACAAAAAACCAATCAAATTGAGACAAAGTGACATATAGTCATTCAAGTCACATTTGCTCATTCAATAATTATTTCCTACAAGTTTAAAAGGTTTTTATTTTTCACTATTTCTATTGTTAATAGAGAAAACATTCTATAGGCCATAAATTTTGCACATGAAATTGTTTTGAGCCCTTTTTCAAACTCAAAGATTCTTCTCATTGCATTAGTAGTATTTGTTTGAGAACTTTCTACAAATGGGAGAACATCTCATTTTATGAGGTTCTTCATGATATATAACTCTCTTTTTAATGTTGAAATTTCATGACCATGAGTGGACATTGTGCGATGTATTGGATAGGCCTAAGGGCATTCCATTATATAATGAATTTATTATTTTGTAATATTTCATTATATAATCCTAATGGTTAACCTTGTTAGGGTTAAACCCTATTTTTATTTGTAATTAATCTAAAGGCCACTTATTATGTCAGGTTAAACCTTATAATATAATTGAGGTTTTGGTAGTCTAGTGTTGTGTAATAGTATCTATGGATAGTGATTATGTATGGAGCCTATGGGTTCCCCAAATAAATTTCATCATTTTTTGTATTTTGTATAAGATTTAGGTAAATATTTTGTTTTTGTTCCTTTTTGGAAAATATGGTGAATTTCAACATGGTATCAAAGCGAGTAAGGAGCAATGTTGCTTGGTCACACAGGAAGTACCTTTGGAGCCTTCAATATTTCTTTTGATTTATAGGATGAGTTTACTCTCTTCCTTTTTCTTGGCAATTCTAAATTTTTTTACCATATTTACCTTTTACTTTGTTGTGATCAAAGTTCTATCGATGCTCCATCTAAATTTTCAAATCAAGTTTAAAAATACTACAAATTGGAGGGAAATGCTTTTAAATTTGAATTTGAATTTGAGAATCTTAGCTCCAATTTCATTTTGCATGCACTCACATGCATGCCTCATAGTCGATGTCACTTGCTTTTCACGCATCCATTAGGCACTCCATAGGGAGTCAGGTTTGGCTTTAATTGCTTAGGAGAGATGGCACAATGATATTGTAAATGAGTGTTGGTTCTTGGAATTGGAGGACCCCACACAACATAAATTTTTGCACATAGGACACTCGCACAGTGCAAGTGGCTCTATGGAGCTCTCGTTCTCTAGTTGGCAGCATGGTGTAAAAAATAGTAGGGCATTTGAAAAATATTGGGAATGCAAAGGCTCCATGTTTGAACCCCCATCATGAAATTTTTGCTCTTTATTGAGGACTTAGGTAGTGTTAACTACGACTTCATTAGTGGGATCTTCACAATAGATGCACATGGTTGTTGGCAAGACATCCCTTTGTAGCATGTTTGGGACCTTGAGGTCATAGGGTCAAGTCTCTATAGGCAAGTTTTTTGTTAAAGATAATATGAAGGTTGAAGATAAAATTGGTATCTTGGCTTTCCCTTCTCAATAGGAAGCTTGTTACCTTGGTTACACTAAGGCATTTAGTAGTTAAAGGGCTTAGGTTCAAGCCCTACAAAGGCATTTTTTGGTGTATTCAAAGTAGTCCAAATCCCTATCCAACGTAGTCAATGATGTGGACCTCTATAGCACCATTTCAAACATATATATGTGTGTGTGTGTGTGTGTGTGCGCGCGCGCGTGTGCGCACATGCTCAACTAATCAAAATGATACAATTATCAATGACTAAGTGTGTAAGAGGAGATGTGATGGCAAAAAGTGATTGGATCACTCCAGAGAATCCAAATTTTCCAAGTGGCAGGCCAAGTTTGGTGCTTGCATCATTAATGTTAGAGCCTTTAATTTTGGGGGGGGGTCTATTAGGGCAAAACTATCAGATGCCATATCTCTTTCTTACAAAATCATTTTGAGCCCTACACACTAGTGGTATCAGTTCATAGACCTATGATGGTGTTAGGGGTTATATTGTGTAAGATGGACCAAAAAGCCCTAGTTACTCGTCTTAATGGGTGAAACTATAATATTTGGTCAATTCAAGTGATCAGCCTACTATGAAGTAAGAATTTGTGGTGTATCTTTCAAGAGGATAAAACAATTGTCCTTGATGATGAAGCTCAACACCAAAAGGTAGAAGAGGCTCTAGGTTTATTTTTATTGCGAATTGAACCAAAGTTATTTTTCCATATCAAAGAGAAGAGCGACCATATTAAGGTATGGCCAAAACTACATGAATTTTTTAGAAATGTTAATACTACTAAAGTGGGTTACTTGGAATTAGAGCGCTCTTCTCTTAAATTAGTTGGGTTACTTGGAATTAGAGCGCTCTTCTCTTAAATTAGTTGAGTTTTATAACACTGAGGACTACATTATGAGATTCAAGGCTTTAAGAGTATATATTGCATCTTTTGGAGAAAAAAAAATGACATAATGCATTAAGATTGTCCTTGCTAATATCTCCTCTTTCTTTTAGATGTTTAATCTAATGGTTCATATGATCCCATGGTCTTAATTAGATTTTTTCTCTCCTAGCGCATCTTTAGGTGGAAATACAAAATTATTGTGGGACTCTATAGATACAATATCATGCAAAGGAATTCAAATTAAATGAGGTTAAGACATAGGGGTGAAGCCTTCTAAGAAAACAAAGACCACTTGCGAATACAATAAGGAGGAACATCCAACAAATAATTGCTTAATGAAGCTATAAAGGATTGAATTTGAGTACTTGAAGTTAGGTGGACATCTTCTAGATGATGAGGGAGATTTGAATAGATCAACCTCAATTGCACAAGCCCACTAGAGCATCCATTATGGGGAAAATATATTATCATCACTAATTTGTTCTCTCCTTGGTCCCTCAATTTAGATTATGGAGGGGTGTTGAAATTTAAACTTGATTAATGGCCATGAGCCAACATTATATGATGTATTGTATAGGCCTAAGGGCATTCAATTATACAATGTATTTATTCATTTATAATATTTTATCATGCAAGTACAATTGGCCTTGGTTAATCGTGTTATGGTTAAACCCTATTTTATTATTTGTAATTAACCTTAAGCCCACTTTTTATTTTGGTTTAGGTTAAACCTTATGATGTAATTGAGATTTTGGCACTACTATAAAGACCCCCCTCACACTCCTCATTTCTTATTAGGGTGTTGTGTAATATTATCTATAGATAGTTACTATTTATGGTGCCAATAGGTGCCCCAAATCTCTTTCGTCCTTTGTTGCTTTTTGTATAAGATTTGAGTAAATTTTTTGCTTTTGTTTATTTCTAGAAAATATTATGAATTCCAACAATAAAGGGAGGAGTTGACAATCTTCTAGTTGATAAAGAAAATTCAAATGATTCCATCCAATTTTAATGTAGGAAATGACAGTCTCTCAAATTATAGATATGATTTTGATGATTCTAACTTGTTAAAGCATAACGTTAAGACTTAAATATTCTTTGGCCCATTCGATCATCCATTATAGGGGATGTTATAATATCTAATGTCTTATCTTCTTGGCCCCTTAGCTCATATTATAGGGGATGGTGGAATATGGATAATATGACCTTTTTTGCTAAGGCAACATTGTATGATATAATCATTATGTAAGCACATAGACAATCATTATGAAATTTACTTTGCTATGATTTGATTATCCCTAGCAACATTGGTTAAACCATTGTTATGGTAAATATTGACTAAACCTCTTTAATTCCTAACATGCAATAAACAAGTTTTAGTAACATGTAATTAACCTCAAAGCCTTATGTTGTTTTGGTTCGAGTTATGTAATTATTAATATTGAGGATTTGATATGAATATCCCTCAGCCACCTAATCCATTGCATCAATGTGAGACCATGTGATTTATTTTTTGGGGACCCAAAGGAACCCTTCTATTCTTTTGTCTATTGGTCTATTTACTTTGCTACTCTCTATTCTCCTACATATATTTCTAGAGTTAGAATATATTACATCATTTAGGTCATGTAAATGTACCACCTATGGTACATAGAATAGAGATTAATTTAGGAGGAAGTTAGCTACTTACTTCAAGGAATGTAATAAATGCACAAGTGTCAATGTGCATGTTGTAATATGCAAGTTTTCCACTTGTACAACTAGGTAGAGTGTTGGCCAAGGAATCTCTTTTCCTATATTAAGGGCCTCATAATGATATATCTAAAGGCAAAGCATATAGATATCAAGAGCGTTGTTGTAGAGAGTAGTTTGTGGTAGAGCTCCTGTATGAAGCACAATGTAGTTCTTTATCTTATATTAATGTAGTAACCTTATCCTCCATACTGCATTGTATTTTTGCTACTTTCTATTTGTAGTATATTTCATTCATATTGCAGAATCACTTATTTCATATTATCAATACCTATGTTAGATCTCTCCTCTGCATATATCCTCAAAAGCTAACAAATATTTGGGTGAATGTATACCTTTTGTTCATTTCTAGAAATTAATTATGAAATCTAGCATTAGCCTCGCTTATTGTTAACAATTGTGATATTTTTTGGGGTTTTCCAAATTAATATCCTTTTAGGATTATTTTTTTTATTATTCTTGCTTGGAGGATCTTCTTCTCATTTTTTCATTCCCAAAAATATTTTCATCCTTATCAATATCTTTTGTTTCTCCGTGTTATTCAAAATTAACTTATCATCTATAGATTTATACTACCCTAGACAACCTAAAGGGTAAGGCATAACCTCGAAAATACCATCTTTTTAATGCTCCTCTAAAAACCGTAATGTGCAAGGGGCAACATCAGTAGTACTTAATTTATGCTGCCCTAAAAATCCCAAGTGCAATGCATATTTGCTATACTACTTTATTATGTTCCCTAAAAACTTTAAAGTGCAAGGGACAACCTTTGGACTTCTTTCATATTTATTGTAGGGATATTATTTACGATAGTTTAATAAAATGAAAGAAAATCTACCTAGATGGAACTTAACCTCTTCCTACATATCAACTTTGAAAATTTATTCTATATCCTCACAATTTGAAATCATTCTTAATTTAAACTTATACATTAGACTTCCTCATCTTATGCATCCTTCATAGTTTCTTCAATTGTTTGCTCAAATGAATTATGATGGCCTTTGTCATTTGATGAGGTAAAGGATTTTTTTTTTCTCCTTCCACTTTTTGGAAGTAGAAAATATTTGATTTGAGCTACCTCTACTACAACATAATCCCTTTTTATATCTTAGAGTTTATCTCATGACCAAAACTTTCCATCTCTTTCTCGATTATTTTCACTTTGCAATCTATTATCATGTGTTCGATATTATGATATTTGCAATATTGGAATGCATTGTTTTGATAATCCACTTGTAGATTAATTCTATTGATTCAAATTTAATCTTCATGTATTTTGACAAAGGGTTCAAAATATCAATGACAATACTTATCTAGGCACACACAACATTCTCTCTCTCCTCAATAGTTGTTGCCTACTAGATGAAATCCCTTATATTATTAGCATCTTTCTTCAAAATTTGTCTACTGATAATTCTAAACAAGTCCAAAATATATAAGCCACATTAAAATTCTTTGAAGATTTCTTCTCCATAAAAAATTCTCACTCTATGATCTTAAATTTAAGAGAACCGTGAACCATAGGTTAACGCCCACTATTTTATCCATTCATTTTGATTTGGAGAAGATAATAAAAATAAATTTTGGGAGGAAATTTATTGATAAATTTGAATTCAATCTCCATTTTCATAACCTAGCTATTAACTGCAGAAGTTGCAATTAACCTTCTACTTATAAAAACCCTTATATCATGCTTGATCATCCCATCCTTGATAATCACTTGTGGTGTATAATGTTTCACCTAGGTAGAAATTACTTTGGACTCATTTTTTCTTTTGTTTTTAATTGATGAATATTAATTCCCCAAGTCAACATCCTTCCTTGTAGCTACGACTTTCTTTAGATGACATTTTGTCTATTCGACCCAACATTTCCTCATAGAAATCAATAGTTCTTTGAATTTATCCAAAGATAATAGAAACAAAAACTTAAAAGTGTAGTCTACTCCTAACTCACATTTAATCCCTTGGAATTTTAAGATTCACCTATGGGATTGAGACCTTGGTTTTAGTTAAATAATACTTTAATCATGTAATATAATAAAATTTCAAAAATATTTTATTAGTATTATTTTTTAAACTTTGTTGGATGATATTGTTAATTGTTAATTGAATAGTATCAACTTTTCACTTCCCTGATCCTGCTCAAGCTCAAAAAGTGTTAGCCAAAGGTCCCTAGACAGTGAGAAATTCCCTGTTAATTTTACAATCTTACACTCGTGACTTCACAGCTAGTGACCAAGCTAAGCTGGAAGTTCCTGTGTGGATTGAGTTCCCGGGTTTACCTGTCCCCTTTTGGGGTTTTTTGCAAATGCTCGCCTCTTCCCTCGGAAATTTTGTATATCTTGAGCCTGAACGGTTTTTCTCAGCTCACCCTACCAAGTGGGCTTGTGTCAAAGTCGACCTCACCAAAGACCTGTCGGATTTCATAGATATTCAGATTGGTGATACCTCTATTAGGTAACCTGTTGCCTATATCAATTTACCAAATACTTGTTATCGTTGCCAGTTTGTTGCTCACAAGATTCGAGATTGCCCACTGATGGAGTGGAAGTTCAAATAGACCCAACCCCCTTCGACTGCCTCGATAGCTCAATCTAACGGGGCCCGAGAATGCCAAGGCGACTGGAAAACGGTTACTACCCAAAAAATTGTGCTTCTAAGCACTTTGAGTAGGCCAATCCCTTTGTGCAGCCTACTCAGACCAGACCCATTGATACCCAGGTTATGCCCCCACTAGCTCTGTGTAGTCTTCTGAAGCCATCATGCCAGCTGTCGTTAACATGCAGCCTATCATGCAAGTTGCAGAGGTCCCAAATACTACTTCGGCCGCCCTTGTAGTTACTCAGTTGCCACCTTTTTCAACTTCTCTTTGGGCCTCGATTATTGCAAAGGCTCATCCCACTACCATGGTAGCTTTTTCATTGGTGGTGCCCACATACTCCACGACTAAGGAGGAACAAGCTTTCAAAGTTCATCGTTCTCAAATCCCCTTGATGAACAGCTTGGGCCTGAGCTTTGACAAGCATCACCAAATGTCCTCGAGTAAGGGTAATTTTAGTGGAGGTACTAATTCCTTCAGTTCACTTCTAGGCCTAGGTGATTCTAAGGATGTCATGGATATTATGAATCCTAACAAGTCCTCATGCAAATTGTGTTGATGAAAAACTAACCAAAGCCCAATGCTTGAAGCATAGAGTTTGTTCAGGTTTGACTATCAGAGATAGTAGAGGCCACAACTTACGCGCAACATGTATTCTACCAAGCATTTTCTTGGGAAAGGAGGAGTTGTCACAGAGGCAAAAGAGGCTGCAGCTTACGAGCAACATGTATTCTACCAAGCATTCCAAGCTGAGTTAGCCAGGGTCCTCCTCAATAGACTCTGGTTGGCAGTTATGCAGAAGAAGGATGGACTGCCCCAGTCTCTTCGGATGACGGTGTGTCAATGAGAAAGATAACTTTAGTCCCACTCCTTGATCTTTGTTTAATGATTATGTCTTGGGATGTATGTGTAATGATTGCTCGTGACGACGTGTTATATTGTTTTTTGGACTCTGTTTTATTGGGGAGGTGTTATTTCCTCCACCTAGCGGCTTTTATGGTTTGTGGGGTGTACTAATTCCACCTGCTTTTTTTTGTATGATTAATATTAATTAATATAAGGCTTTTCATTAAAAAAATAATTAATATTATTATTTTTTTAATTGGTTACATGGGATTGACACAAGGTCCACCTGTTACATCATGACCATATAGTGGTGTTGGTCAAAAATCCGCCTTAGGTATGGAATGTTTCATCCATGCGCCCTAGACCCGACCAATATTGAAATATTGAAAGGAAGAAATGTCTTTCGTGCCAATCTCCAGAAAGGGTTGGTTCCCTTACTATTCTAACTTGGGGATTTAAGATTAAGGAACATGAAAGAGATTAGAAATGATTGAAAGGGATGGGAAATATGGCCTCAAGCCAGATGAATCGGGGGTGATGAAAAAACAACACGATAAGTTAATTACACTATGAATCAATAGCACTCCACACAAAGAAAGTAACAGAAATTAAAACCAGACAACTTATATGTGCAATCTCCAAAATTATTCCAGTGTTCACCCTTTATTAGAAGCTAAATCTAGACATAGAATTATAGCCTACATACGAAGCAAATAATTAATAGAAATATAAGATAGAAGACACACACAGAGAGAAATCCAGAATTAGAGCCAAGGTTTCTTTGTATTGATAGCATAATTCATGTACAACAAGTCTCTAGCAAAACGTCCATCATATTACATTAGAATTGTTGGCTTTTATAGAGGACTTCGCCTCTAAAACATAAATTCACACCTACAAAACATCGTAGTGGCATCAAATATAATATGTGAGCACTCATCAAACAGTAATGAGGCATGGCCTGAATTGGCTGACTCATGGAGAAGTGGTTGGATGACTTCAATGCGACCATATGATTCACCCACTGTGTTGCCTCCTCACTTGCTAGAACCGCCTCAACGAATTATTGGATTCTAAAATCTGGGAAAATCGAATCTAGAAGCTTCTCAGATCGACTACAATTCAATTGGTGGGGGCGCACCTAGTTTCGCTACCTTGTGACATTTCTATGAAATTTTGGCTGAGGCAGGGGAGTTAGACTGGAACAGGCGCTTTGCAGATGCAAGCCCCACCTAGTTTTGCTCATGCAAACTCTGAAAAGCACTTGCGCTCCAAAACTGGAGTGAAAGCGTATGGTCCCCACTTAGTTTCACTATTTTTTTACCCGAAATGGGCTTGCGCTCCAAAACTGTAGCGAAACAACTTTGCTATATTGGGAGCAACACAAGCATGGAAAAGTCAAAGGCGCTTGCGTCCTTCCTTTGGTCTGAAACTGCCTTGCGTTGGAAACTTGGAGCAAAAACACCTTGGAGCCTCAGGAGTGGTGCTATAGTGAGAAAAATAAAAGGCTTTTGCGCCCTTGGCAGACCTAAATATGATTTACGCTAGGGAACTAGAGCGAAATGCCTTGCTGCATTGGGAGGGGTGCCAAAATAGAAAATTCAAAGGCCATTTCGCCTAAGCTTGCTCCAAATTTGCTTTGCACTGGAACACTAGAGAAAAACAACTTGGTCCATACTTAGGAATATTTTTGTTTGATGGGCTACGCCTTGAAAAATTCAAAGTCTATTTCTCTCCTTCTCACCCCGAAAAGGAATTGCACTTGGAAACTTGAGTGAAACGTCTTGGGCCCCACCTACATTTTGCCCAGCCTTTAGCCCGAAATGGGCTTGCGCACTTGATTTGGGCAAAAAGACTTTGGGCCCCACACTGCCTCGGGAGTTTAAAACAAGGTTGTGTTGGCTGAGGGTGGGTCAAAGGTGCTTTCACCCAAAAGGAGCTCGAAAGTGAATTGCGCTCATGATTTTGGGTGAAACATAATTGGGACCCACATTCAACTCCTTTCGAAACTGAATTACGCCACCAAATTGAAAAAAATAAAATAGGATTTTTTGCTCCTCCTTGTCTCGAAATTGATTTGCGCTCTCCATCTGGGGCGAAAAGACCTGGGCCCACTTAAAATTTTATCCTTTGAAACTAAGTTTTGCTCAGCCACGGTCCAAAAATTTCTTGCACTCTCACATAGAGGCAAAAAATCTTGGGCACACTTACATTTCCTTCTCCAAAGCTAGATTGCACTACTCTCTGGCCCGAAACTAACTTGTGCTTGGAGACCTAGCGCGAAAACACCCTCGCCCTCGAAAAGACAAGGACCCTGCATGATGAATGAATAGAAAAACTGCACCAGCCCTTGGGCATAGCCAACAAATTTTGACAGCAAAAGCAGGAAAGAAAGAATACATCCTGAACAAAGAACAAAGCCTCAGGGAAGGAGAAATTACTGAACAACAAAATATATACAAAGGAAATCAATGTTGCAGGAATTTCAACATCCTGAAAAAAGAACAAAGCCTTAGGGAAGGAGAAATTACTGAACAACAAAATATATACAAAGGAAATCAATGTTGCAGGAATTTCAACATCTCTAGTGGCTCGCGAGAAAATTGAGCTTACCTCAATGTTGAGATCCCAAGCCTTATCTATTGGGCTCAAAGTCATCATCATTGTCTTTTTCGGAATGCTTACTGCTGGCAGTGGACTCTTCCTCTAACTTCTCCCTTTCTTCCTCTTCCTCTTCTCTTTGGTGCTCACGGTCCTCTTCTTCTCCTTGAACCCCTTCCTCCTACATTTGATCACCATGGTGCGCCTAATATCCTTGCTGTTGGGGGACTCGAATTGAGATTGTGAGAGGTACTCCTGAATACGTTCATAAGTTTCTAGGACAAGGGCCCAGGCGCCTTCTTTGAGTGTACCATGATGTTCGAGCTCCCTAACCAGGTATCCAAAAGTATCAAGTTGATCTATACCAACGTAGTTAGTTCTCTGGCTAGGGTCTACCAAACAGGCTTCAATCCCTGCAAATATGGTTATAAACTCCATTACCTGGCGTTCTGAAATAGGCTCCTCCCAATCGTCAATCTTCGAAGTATCGCTTTCAAAGGCATCCCAAACTGGCTTCAACTCTTCCTTTGTCAAAATTGCTTCCTCCCCATCGGTGAAGCCAGGGAAACCGAGCTTTGTGAGGGCTTCAAAGTACACCAAAGAGATACGCCTTTCTCGCTCAAATGTGTCCATCAGCCTTCTCATCTCTACGGCAATTTTCATATTTTCGAAGTAAGCCCGCAGTGTTACCTTTTTAGTTTCCCATGACCAAGAAAGAAGGCACATTGGAGTAAGCTCGAGGTCCATATTTTCTAGGGTGTGCACCTTCATGGCCAGTTGTAGACATCGGTCAATGTCCTTTTCAACATCGTCCACAATAGATTCGTTGTAAGTGACTAATTGCTTGGCTTCCCAAAGGAACGTTAGGACTACTATTGCTTTGTGCGCCCTTGTTTGAAATTTTTTCAAGAAGCAATGGCGAACCTCTTTAATATGATCTTTCGAGAAGACCTCTGCTTGCACTACCTTGTGTCAACTGGACCTGCAGTTCCTGAATCTGAGCATTTGAAACCTGCAACTGGCTTTCTGCTTCTGCATGCGCTTTGAGGTGATGTTCAAATTCTTTCCTGTAATTCTCCACCTCCTACTTCAGATTGGTTACGCACTGTTGGAACTGCTTAGATTTGGACTGAGCCTCTTCAAGTTGTGCCCTTGTGAGCACCAGGGTTTCTTCAAGCTCTACGTTTTTGGCCTCAGCCTCATAGCAGTGAGCCTTGAAGTGCTCCGCATGGAAATAGATAGAGCCCATCTCAACCTGGATATTCCCTATCTTTTCTATTGGGTTGATCGTCCTCATGTCTTCAACTGTATGATGGTAGGCATAATATTCTACTAGTGGCTTTTGGACCTTGTGCACTTTCTCCATTTTATGGAGTTGCATATTCTACGGGTCAAATATAGCCCTCTTTTCCACTTGGGCTAGAGCCTGCGCATTCTTTCTTTTTCGGCCCTTAAGCCAACTTGAGGAACTCTATTGCACTCAACGTAGACTATCTGCAATTAGGTCTTGTAAAACCTTTAGCTCCATATCCATCGGCTCCTGTAATACAACAAGTGGCATGAAGGGGAACAAAGCTTATTGTGGGTTAGCTTCAACAGCCGAATCAAGAACAACCGAGGCAACAGTTGCAGCAACTTTGGGAGATGTCAGGGTTTGAACGACTGTAACCGAGGTGCTAGGATTTGGGGTTGGAATATCAAGAGGCACCATTGCTACTATTGATGAGGTACAAGGGGGAGAGAATAGGTCTGGATTGATGACAGTGACAAATGCAGCAACTGGATTAACCAAGACTTGAGGAGGGGCAGGGGCAGACGCTACAGGAAACACAAAAGCATTGGAGACAGACGCAAAGGAACTAAATACTTGAGAAACAAGGGGAAATGTTGAGGGGAGCAATGACTAAAATGCAAGGAAATGCATGGCAGACATAGGGACACTGAAGGTAAGTTGGGTGGAAATGAGGGTTTCGGCACTGGAAGGTATGGTTGCCATAGGTACATAAGGGAGAGAAGAAGAAATAGAGAACACACCTATGGGCTCGGACGCTACCAGAGCTGAAATGGTGAACTAGTAAGTGATAGTGTTTGCTCCTCCCTCTTCTCTATCTAATGGATCAACCTCTAGGTCAATAAACTCCACCTCTTGTTGCGCCTACTGCGTTTATTGCATCGAAATAGATACTTTAGGGGTGTTTGCTTTCATGGCTGCTAGTGCTGCAAAAAGGTTTGTGCTAAGAGATCAGGTTGCACCAGACCAGGGCTTCTTTGCAACATGGGGGAGCAAAAGTTCTGCACAAACACTCCTCTTCTTCAGAGTGATGCTTTCTTTAAAGAGTGGTTGCTTGCATTTCTCCCTAAAAAGTGGGTCTTGATCAGTGTGTTACCCTTGTACTTCTGTCACGTCTTCTACTCTGCTAGATATTTGAGTACTTCTAGGTACAACGTTAGCGAACAAGATGGGTCCATGTCACAATGTGCATCATACGCATAAAAGGAATTATGGTCTAACATAAGTAACTGATCGAATGCCTCCTTTCCATTGTGGACCCTCATGATCCACTAGTTTGCAATTTTTTCATCCAACCAATCGGGCACCTTGTTATTCATTGCCTTCAACACTTCGTCATCAGGGATGTGCATCGGGTTTTGTGCAGGGTCGTACTTAGCCTCTATCATGTAGAAGTCATGCCATAGGGGAAGTGACATCATCCTCTCCATGTGCCATTCTAGGTCGCACCCTGATGGATTGTTGCGATGTGCCTCGATATCTAGGTACAGATAGCTATGGAAGCTTTTCGTCCCAATCTTCTGCCTGAAAACATCCAATGGGTCGTACTTATATGCTGGGGGAGATCAATCAGGCCAAACTCGTACAACATAATCGCTAGAAAAGTATTATGCTCATTGATCGACACCTTAATGTTTCTAATATGGAAGGGCCAAGTGCAGGTGTGTTGTTTTCTTCGCTCGTGGCCATACGTGTCATAAACGAAGTCACTCTACTGGGGAACTTCGAGGGTAAATAGGTACTCAGTGGTGTAGTACAACAACAGGAAGGATTTTCCAGTAAACCCAAAAATTCTTATAATGTCCTGCGTCAGTTGGAAAATGTCACCCAACTGCTCCTACACTATGTATTCTCTCATCCCCCTTGGCACCCGCTCGTAGACACCATAAATTATTTCTAAAGCTAGATCGAGGAACATCCTGTTAAAATTATAGTAAGACTCATGGCTTGACAGACTTCGAGTCCACTGATAAACATGCAGTGCTTTGCCTTCTTTGTATGTACATCTCTTGGCAATGAAGGCGAAACGACCGTGCATGTGGTAGAAGAAATACCATGCCAAGAACGAGTAGATTTGGAATGACATGTCCCTTTCGCTCTGCACATTACTTAGTTGGGTATGCATCTGCTACGATACCCAATCCGCCCAGTCAAAAAATACAAGATTTATCCCTGGCGTGATGGCATCGGGAGAATAGAACTCAGCATGTGAAATACATTCGGTAAGTGCAACTTGCCACTTATACACTAGGGTGTCCCTGGAGAACCGCATAACCCATGCCAACATGGAGTAGATGTTAGGATTTTTAGAATTCAAGGGTTTAGGCAGGTCTGGAAGTACTCCGAGCATCGACTTCTCTAATAGTTGAGTCTCCATGAATTGCCGCATCTGCGCCGTGTTGGCGTATCTTTCATTCTGTTCGGTGTTGTTGATTTTTCTGGTTATATAGTCAGTCGGGGGATTTTCTCCACAAGCGAAAGCCTCTCGAACATCTTGGGTAGAGATAGAGAATAACTTGTTCCCTCTGGAATCTAGGACTGTCATGGCCTACGGGTTGTAGTATTTAGCGATTGTGCATATCAACTTCGGTCAATGATGCACAGGCATGTAGAGGTACCAGTATAGGTGGGAGTGATAGGTGGATGTTCGAATGCTTTCAACTGATACCTTGGTCATCATAAGGTTGACAGTATGGCACAACTTCTCCACACTTATTTTAGTGAGCACACAGTCATGGATTCTGCTCAACCTATCCTCGAGCGGAGGTGGCAGTACTTTCTTTTCCTTGTATTTTTTCTCACTTTCCATCTTCTTCGAGGCCTTCTCTTCCTTGGGCTCAATGCTCTTCTTTCCCATTTTGGTTAAGTACTAGCTTGAGCGCTCTCTAAAAATGACAGTGCCTTACTACTGCTCAACGCATTGGGTCTTTGCCGATAATTCTTACTCTCTAAACTTCAGTAATGGCAAGCAACGCAACAATTCAGTAATTTCCCTAGGTTCAATTGAGGTGCAATGATGGCCTTTTATATCCCTACAATTCACCCACCATAGTAATTACGCTTTGGGGTGGAGTAAATGCTTGGAGGGATTATGGGCATACTGGAAGATCTCGTGTGCGCTAACCGGTGGTGGAGTGTACCTCCCAATGTTGGCCAACTGCGTGGATCGTAATATTTCTCGAAATATGAGACATGTCGCCTTCTTTAAATTTATTCACGCTTCATGTCCTCCTTTCCTTTTTTGATAAGTGGCGCTCACAACCTGGGGCTCATGACTTGAATTTTGTCCAACTAAGTCCTAAAATGGCATTACACTGCTAAACTGGGAAAAAATAAATCTGGGTCCCACCAAGTCTTTTCTCCTCCTAGATTGGGTTGCGCATCCATTGAAAATTCAAAGGCGCTTTCACTTGCTTTAACCCTAAAAAGGACTTGCACTATCTAGCTGGGGGTGAAAAGTATTTTGACTTTGAAATTTTGATTAGGCTTTCGATTTAGACTTGGCTCTACCTCCATCCATAGCTTTCACTTCGTCAAGCACTGAAACTTGGTTTTACCCCTAAAAAAGAGTAAAACTCCCTCACGCTAGATAACATGGCACTTTTCATATCATTGAACTGCTCTTGTTAGACGATGCTAAAGACCATGGAATGAACTCCTCTTCTCATAGGTAGAGTGAAAACATCCTAGTTGAATTTGGGCACCTGAAACTGCTATCCTCTTTTCCCTGGTGCTTTAAAAAATACACAACTTAAACTAAAAAAAACTTTTAATCAAACTTCACACCATTTCTCTCCCAGCCTGAAACTGCTATCCTGTGAAATTTTTTCAACTACCCTTTACTGGTAGTACGCCTTCAGATGAAGGCCATTGACCAAAATTGGAATATTAAACTCGTTCAAATCTTGAAGAGTGAAAGAGTTCACCTGATTGACCCTAGAGATCCAAAATGGACCCTCCCAGAATGCGTCAAATTTATCATGACTTTTGGGCTTGGATTTTTTCTCATTCCATTTTAGCACCAAGTCGCCAATCTGGAAGGTTCGATCGGAGGTCCTCTTGCTGAAATAATTTTTTGTGGTATCGATGTGCTTCATGAAAGCCTCATAGGCCTTTTCAATTTCTTCTTCCAACTGTAAGAGTTGGGCTATCCTAATGCTTAACGGATCAAACTCTTCATCCTCGCCATTTAGAGACCAAAGGGACTGCAATGCGGTCAACTCAATGTGCACGGGGAGCACTGCTTCCTTCACATATACCAGAGAATATGGGGACATCTTGATTTATTTCTTAATTGAAATGCGATCGACCCATAAAGCTAAGTCCAAAAGCAGATGCCAGCTCCGCTTGTTGCCTTCCAAGGTTCTCTTCAGGATCGTGAGCAAGTTTTTGTTGGTGGACTCCGTCAAACAATTGCCCAACGCATAATAATTAGACGAGGTCTTCAAGTAAATGCCATACTCATTAATGCACAGATTTTGGCACCGGTGAAATGGGTGTCGTTGTTAGTTCCTATCGCATCTGGTATCTTGAAACGGGTTATCAGTCCTTCCATAAATACGATGACTACATCCTAGTTAGCCTGCTTGGTTGGCACTGCTTCTGCCCATCGGGTAAAATAATTTGTGGCCGTCAGGATGTACTTATGTCCCGTAGAGGAATTGGGATCTATCACCCCAATGAAGTCTAAGCCCCATTGCTGAAATGGAGCTTCGACCTGAATTGGTTGCCAGGGCAAAGAAGCATTCTTGCTTAGGCCAACGTACCTCTGGCATTTATTGCATTTTTGGCTAACCTCAAAGATATCAACAAAAAATTTTGGCCAGTAATAGCCTAATTTTATTATCTTTAAGGCCATAGGCCTTTCGATGAAATGTCCTCCTGATATTCCAGAATGAAACTCTTCTAGGATCCTCTATTTTTTTGTCCCCCTGACACATCTCAGGAGGACTCTGTCTATATTTTTGTGAAACAAACCACTCGGTAACAACACATATCTATAGGCTTGGAGCCTGAACCTTCTACTCTACAAAGCATTGAGGTCAGAATGGCACCTTCCAGTACTGAAGTATTCCACCAGGTCCTTTGTCCAATCCTTACCGAGTATAGACTGATTCGCAAGGTTGCTCTCATGTGCTAGATCATCTCATTAGAAATCCATCACCTCGGATGCGGCACTCTATAATACTGGAGTTCACATTAGAAAATAGAATAGGGTTACATTGGTTTATATAGCATAAAAAAATCCTAACTGCGAAACAAATAAATAACGAGGCAAAGAGAAGACAAATCAAAACTCCTCTCCTAACCTATCGACTTCTAAACTTGCCGACATGCTAACCTACTGTCAAGTTAACCTATTTTCTAACATTCTCCCCCTTAAAGTTGAGAGGGCTGACAAGACAATCTCTCAACTTTATATATTGAACTTTAGCAATGCCTTTGGTGAAGATTTCTGCCATGTTTTCCAAAGTGCTGCAATGTTGAAGCTCAACTACTTGGTTCTCCACCATGTCTTGAATGAAGTGATACTTCATATCAAAGTTTTTTGATCTGCTATGGTGGATGGGATTATATGCCAATTGGATGGCACTAGTATTGTCACAGTACAATATTGTAGGACCACTTTGTCACTCCAATTTCTTCAAGGACTTTTCCCAACCATAGAGCTTGAGTATTAGCATATGTGATTGCTATATACTCTACCTTAGTAGATGGCAATGCTACAACAATCTGATTTTTGGAACTCCATGTAATTAGTCTTGACCCAAGACTAAAACAATTTCCTGAAGTAGATTTTCTATCATCTATATTGCTGCCCCAATCACTATCACTAAAGCCAACTAATTTTACAAAATTACATTTGTGGTAATGGATCCCAAAATCCAATTTACCCTTTATATATCTCAAAATTCTCTTAGTTGCTTGAAAATGAAGTTCGGATGGATCAACCATAAACCTTGAAACAAGAGAAACAACATACTGATTATCAGGTCTTGTTTTGGTGAGAAAAATCAGACTCCCAACCATGCTCCTGTAAGTGGTCATGTCAACTTTGGATGCTCCATCATCTTTGCTCAATTGGATCCCATGACCCGTTGGAGTTACAATAGATTTGCATTCCTCCATGGAAAATTTCTTAATCATATCTTGAGCATATTTGTGTTGACATATGAAGATCCCTTTATCTGTTTGATGAACTTCCATGCCTAGGAAGTAATGCATTAAGCCTAGATCTTTCATTTCAAATTGTTTCATCATGGAGTGTTTGAACTCCTTATTCATCTTATCATTACTACCCATAAATATGAGATCATCCACATATAAACAAACTATGAGAATATATTTACCTTGCTTTAGGTAGTAGAGAGTAGGTTCACTTTTGCTCCGAGTGAATCCATACTCCTTAAAGTAGCCATTAATGCAAGAGTACCAAGCTCTTAGTGCTTTCTTGAGGCCATATAGTGATTTTTTCAGTTTGTATACAAATTTCTCCTTACCTTATTCTTTAAAACCTTGAGGTTGTTGGAGATAAACCTCTTCACTCAAGTACCCATTGAGAAAGGGATTATGGGCATACTGGAAGATCTCGTGTGCGCTAACCGGTGGTGGAGTGCACCTTCCAATGTTGGCCAACTGCGTGGGTCGTAATATTTCTTGAAATATGAGACATGTCGCCTTTTTTAAATTTATTCACGCTTCACGTCCTCCTTTCCTTTTTTGATAAGTGGCGCTCACAACCTAGGGCTCATGACTTGAATTTCGTCCAACTAAGTCCTGAAATGGCATTACACTGCTAAATTGGGACAAAATAAATCTGGGTCCCACCAAGTCTTTTCTCCTCCTAGATTGGGTTGCACATCCATTGAAAAGTCAAAGGCGCTTTCACTTGCTTTAACCCCGAAAAGGACTTGCACTATCTAGCTGGGGGTGAAAAGTATTTTGACTTTGACCTTTTGATTAGACTTTCGATTTAGACTTGGCTCTACCTCCATCCATAGCTTTCACTTCGTCAAGCACTGAAACTTGGTTTTACCCCTAAAAAAGAGTAAAACTCCCTCACGCTAGATAACATGGCGCTTTTCATATCATTGAACTGCTCTTGTTAGACGATGCTAAAGACCATGAAACGAACTCCTCTTCTCATAGGTAGAGTGAAAACACCCTAGTTGAATTTGGGCGCCTGAAATTGCTATCCTCTTTTCCCTGGTGCTTTAAAAAATACACAACTTAAACTAAAAAAATATTTAATCAAACTTCACACCATTTCTCTCCCAGCCTGAAACTGTTATCCTGTGAAATTTTTTCAACTACCCTTTACTAGTAGTATGCCTTCATATGAAGGCCATTGACCAAAATTGGAAGATTAAACTCGTTAAAATCTTGAAGAGTGAAAGAGTTCACCTGATTGACCCTAGAGATCCAAAATGGGCCCTTCCATAATGCGTCAAATTTATCATGAATTTTGGGCTTGGATTTTTTCTCGTTCCATTTTAGCACCAAGTCGCCAATCTAGAAGGTTCGATCGGAGGTCCTCTTGCTGAAACAATTTTTTTGTGGTATCGGTGTGCTTCATGAAAGACTCATAGGCATTTTCAATTTCTTCTTCCAACTGTAATAGTTGGGCTATCCTAATGCTTATCGGATCAAACTCTTCACCCTCGCCATTTAGAGACCAGAGGGACTGCAACGCGGTCAACTCAATGTGCACGGGGAGCACTGCTTCCTTCACATATACCAGAGAATAAGGGGACGTCTTGATTTATTTCTTAATCGAAATGCGATCGACCATAAAGGTAAGTCCAAAAGCAGATGCCAGCTCCACTTGTTGCCTTCCAAGGTTCTCTTCAGGATCGTGAGCAATTTTTTGTTGGTGGACTCCATCAAACAATTGCCCTACGCATAATAATTAGACGAGGTCTTCAAGTAAATGCCATACTCACAAATGCACAGATTTTGGCACCGATGAAATTGGTGTCGTTGTTAGTTCCTATCGCATCTGGTATCCCGAAACGGGTTATCAGTCCTTCCATAAATACGATGACTACATCCTAGTTAGCCTGCTTGGTTGGCACTGTTTCTGCCCATCGGGTAAAATAATTTGTGGCCGTCAGGATGTACTTATGTCCCGTAGAGGAATTGGGATCTATCACCCCAATGAAGTCTAAGCCCCATTGCTGAAATGGAGCTTCGACCTGAATTGATTGCCAGGGCAAAGAAGCATTCTTGTTTAGGCCAACGTACCTCTGGCATTTATCGCATTTTTGGCTAACCTCAAAGATATCAACAAAAAATTTTGGCCAGTAGCCTGATTTTATTATCTTTAAGGCCATAGGCATTTCGGTGAAATGTCCTGATATTCCAGAATTAAACTCTTCTAGGACCCTCTAATTTTTTGTCCCCCTGACACATCTCAGGAAGACTCTGTCTATATTTTTGTGAAACAAACCACTCGGTAACAACACATATCTATAGGCTTGGAGCCTGAACCTTCTACTCTACAAAGCATTGAGGTCAGAATGGCACCTTCCAGTACTGAAGTATTCCACCAGGTCCTTTGTCCAGTCCTTGCCGAGTATAGACCGATTCGCAAGGTTGCTCTCCTGTGCTAGATCATCTCATTAGAAATCCGTCACCTCGGATGCGGCGCTCTATAATACTGGAGTTCACATTAGAAAATAGAATTGGGTTACATTGGTTTATATAGCGTAAAAAACTCCTAACTGCGAAACAAATAAATAGCGAGGCAAAGAGAAGACAAAACAAAACTCCTCTTCTAACCTATCGACTTCTAAACTTGCCGACATGCTAACCTGTCGTCAAGTTAACCTATATGCTAACATTCTCCCCCTTAAAGTTGAGAGGGCTGACAAGACAGTCTCTCAGCTTTATATATTGAGCTTTAGCAATGCCTTTGGTGAAGATGTCCGCCATGTTGTCCAAAGTGTTGCAATGTTGAAGCTCAACTACCTGTTTCTCCACCATGTCTCGAATGAAGTGATACTTCATATCAAAGTGTTTTGACCTGCTATGGTGGATGGGATTATGTGCCAATTGGATGGCACTCATATTGTCATAGTACAATCTTGTAGGACCACTTTGTTGCTCTCCAATATCTTCAAGGACTTTTCTCAACCATAGAGCTTGAGTACTAGCATGTGTGATTGCTATATACTCAGCCTCAGTAGATGACAATGCTACAACAAGTCTGCTTTTTGGAACTCCATGTAATTAGTCCTGACCCAAGACTAAAACAATTTCCTGAAGTAGATTTTCTATCATCTATATTGCTGCCCCAATCACTATCACTAAAGCCAACTAATTTTACAGAATTACATTTGTGGTAATGGATCCCAAAATCCAATGTACCCTTTACATATCTCAGAATTCTCTTAGTTGCTTGAAAATGTAGTTCTGATGGATCAGCCATAAACCTTGAAATAAGAGAAACAACATACTGAATATCAGGCCTTGTGTTGGTGAGAAACATCAGACTCCCAACCATGCTCCTGTAAGTGGTCATGTCAACTTTTGGTGCTCCATCATCTTTGCTCAATTGGATCCCATGACCCGTTGGAGTTGCAACAGATTTGCATTGCTCCATGGAAAATTTCTTAATCATATCTTGAGCATATTTGTGTTGACATATGAAGATCCCTTTATCTGTTTGATGAACTTCCATGCCTAGGAAGTAATGCATTAAGCCTAGATCTTTCATTTCAAATTCTCTCATCATGGAGTGTTTGAACTCCTTATTCATCTTGTCACTACTACCCATAAATATGAGATCATCCACATATAAACATACTATGAGAATATCTTTACCTTGCTTTAGGTAGTAGAGAGTAGGTTCACTTTTGCTCCGAGTGAATCCATACTCCTTAAAGTAGCCATCAATGCGAGAGTACCATGCTCTTGGTGCTTGCTTGAGGCCATATAGTGCTTTTTTCAGTTTGTATACAAGGTTCTCCTTACCTTGTTCTTTAAAACCTTGAGGTTGTTGCACATAAACCTCTTCATTCAAGTACCCATTGAGAAAGGCACTCTTTACATCCATGTGCTGAATTTTCCACCCTTTGTGGGCAGCCAAGGAAAGTATTGATCTGATAGTCTCCTGTCTAGCAACAGGAGCAAAGGTCTCCTCATAGTCAATCCCATACTTCTGAGTGAAGCCTTTTGCTACAAGTCTTGCCTTGTGTCTTTCAATGCTTCCATCAACATTGAATTTGGTCTTGTAGACCCATTTGCATCCAACACATTTTTTACCCTTAGGAAGCTTCACTAGCTCCCAAGTATCATTCTTTTTTATAGAGGTTATTTCCTCTTCCATGGCTTGTTGCCATACATCATGAGTGCATGCTTTCTCATAGCTAGATGGCTCTAGCTGTGCACTAGTCATTAAAGCATAATTGACTACATCTCCCTTAGGCTCTTGGGAGTCATCATCACCATACATATGCAGATTTTCAAGTCTTTTTAAAACTGCATTCATTTCACTAGCTTGACTTCTAGTGTATCTTTTCTGGAAATTCTTATCCAACATTTGAAAAGATGGATGGTGCTGAAGAGTTATTTTACCTCTTGATGGAGAATCAATATCCATTGGTGAAGAACTTACTGATATTTGTGGAGAAGGACTTGGAGTAGCATCTGGTGTACTCATACTTGGGCTTGGAGGACTTCCTTTGCTATTTTTGGGCTGCACTTGCTGCACTTGAGAGGAACTTGCATCATGAGATCCATCATCAACAAAAAGTTTTTGATGACCCCATTCTCCCCCTTCATCAAAAATTACATCCCTGGAAAGTACAATTTTATGTGTTTTGGGATTGTAGAGTCTATATGCTTTGGTAGACTCACAATATCCAACAAAAATACATGCTTGACTTTTGGGGTCAAGTTTCTTTCTTTTTTCATCAGGAATGTGGGCATATGCAAGACAACCAAAAACCTTAAAGTGTTTTACATTTGGCTTTTTGCCATTCCATCCTTCATAAGGAGTGATCCCATCTAGACTAGAAGTAGGACTCCTATTTAAAATGTAAACACTAGTTCTAACAACATCTGCCCAATACATGTTACTTAGATGCTTAGTTTGAAGCATCGATCTAGCCATTTCTACTATGGTGCGGTTCTTTCTTTCAGCCACACCATTTTGTTGTGGAGTGTAGGCAGTTGTGAATTGCCTTTTTATTCCACAATATTTACAATATTTTAGAAATGCATTTGAAGAATACTCTCCTCCTCTATCTGTCCTTAGACATTTTACAATAAACTCACTTTGTTTCTCTACATTATTTTTGAAATCTATGAAACAATCAAAAGCTTCATCTTTGGTTTTCAAAAAATAGATCCAACACATCCTAGAGAAATCATCTATGAAAGTGAGAAAGTAAGAATTATTACCAATGCTTTTGGTTTGCATTGGACCACAAATGTCCGAATGCACCAATTGGAGTGGATGTCGAGCTCTCCACGCTTGTCCTTTTGGAAACTTGGATCTAGAGTGCTTTCCCAAAGCACACCCTTCACAGACCTCCTTGTGTTCATCAACTTTTGGAAGTCCACACACCATAGCTTGAGAAGTTAACAATTTCAAGCTTGCAGAATTTAGGTGACCATATCTCAAGTGCCAAAGTACACTTGGATTTGCTATAGCAATACTAGCAAGTTGAGCACCCCCATTTTCCCCAAACTTAAGAGGAAACAACCTATTCTTTGTCATAGGTACTTGGGTAACAACTCTATTACAATTGTTCTTATCAAAAATTACACATTTGCCTTCATCAAAAACAAGTCTATAATTTTTCTCCATCATTTGTCCAACACTAAGCAAGTTATGTTGGAGTTTGGGGGTGTAATAGATGTCATTTACCTTTTTGGTGCCTTCTTTTGTTGGAACCTCCATGGCTCCAATACCTTCAACTTGTAGAGCTTTGTCATCTCCCAACTTGATTCTTGATTTGTAGGTGGAATCCATTGTAGCAAAGAGCTCTTCTTTGCCACTCATGTGATTGGAACAACCAGTATCCAAAATCCAAGTGTCATTTAGACTTTGGTCTGATTTTCCATAAGTAAGAAATAGATTTGAAGTTCCTTCTTCTTCACCATAGTTGCCATATTGACCTCTTCCATCTTGAGAAGTCTTGGACCAACAATCTCGAGCAAAATGACCAGGCTTGCCACAATTGAAACAAGCTTTCTTTGTTTTGTCACCTCCTCTTCCTTGATTGCCACTCCTTCCTTGATTGCCACCTCTATTTTGATTGCCACCTCTGCCTTGATTGCCACCTCTTCTTGGATTGCCACCTCTTGAGCTACTTCTTCCTCTACCTCTTCTTTGTCCTCTGCCTTGGCCTCTGCCTGCACCCTCATTGGATGAGAAAGCTTTATCATCACCTCCATAGCTTGTTGAAGTAGACCCCTGTAATATTTCTTCATGAGACATCAAGGAACCTATTAGTGCATCAAAATTTAGAGTAGAAAGATCTTTAGATTCCTCAATGATGATAGCAATATGGTTCCATTTATGAAGAAGTGTTCTCAACACTTTCTTCACAACCATTTCAGGTTTTATGTCTTCTCCAAGGGTCTCCATCTTGTTGACAACTGCTTTCACTCGTACACAGTAGTCACCAACTTTCTCATTGTCCTGCATTTTGAGATTCTCAAAATCTCGCTTTAAGGTTTGAAGCCTCACTTGCTTCACCTGATCGCTCCCTTGATAACCTTCTTTCAAAGCTTTCCAAGCTTCGAGTGCTGTTGTACAAGCAACAATCCTGGGAAAGATGCTTTTCTCCAAGGCTGCTTGGAGATGGTAGAGAGCGAATGAGTTCTTCTTTTGGGCATCTTTCTTAGCAGTCTTATCAGCTGCACTCAAGGTTGTCCAGTCTTGAGGTTCATTGTAGCCTTCCTCAACGATATCCCACAAACCTTTACCAATGAGTAGGGTCTTCATCTTGATAGACCAGTACTCATAATCTAACCCATGAAACTCAGGTATGGGTAGATTATTATTTGATGCCATAGCTTTTGAAAATAAACTAGAAACACACTTCTTTTATTTCTCAATACAATCAATGCACTATGCTTTTCAAAGGAAAAATTACAGATTTAAATCAAATCTAACTTGATCTACTCTCTCGTAGATATCATGTTCTACTTGCATAGGTTCTCCTATCACTTGATTGACAAAGTTGTCAACAACTGAATCACCATCGTCACTAACAATGATGACTTCAGGTGAATGCGGTTCTGGCTCCACTATTTCAACTGAGTCACTATCACTCAAATAAATAATCTCAGGTTCCTGTGGTGCAACTTCTACAGATTCTGACTCCTCATATCTGCTACCAAAAGAATTGTCTTCGGAATCACCATCATATCCTGCATCTGGTGCTCTTTGATTTGCTATTACAACATTTTGAAGTTGATTGAATACATTATTCAATCCATACATTCAAACTTTTTCATCAAAGGATTCAGGGGTTTCTCTTGCTAAAAGAGAATGAAGGGCAAAATAGCATCCAGTTGACCTTAACATTAATGATTGCAGAAATATTCCCCTTTGATGCAAAAAATATCCCCCCTTAAAGCCTCTTAGGCTATTACAAAAATTGCCTCTTAGGCAATGTTTTTTTTTTAAGATTGCAAAATAAAAATAAAATTTTATCAAAAATTTTAATTAATAATAAAATTTAATATCAATTAAAAAATCATTTTAAAAAAACTTTAAAAATGAATTTTTTAATTAAATTAATATTAAAAAACTTTAAAAAACTTTGCAAAAATTAAAAAAATAAAAAAATGTGGCGGTAATAAAAAAAATGTTTCACTCCACTCCGTGGGGAGTCCCGTGACCTGGCGGCAATCAGCTCTCGACTGGCTCCTCGAGCTAGTCGAGCTATCCCGCCCGACGTGAAGGCAAGGATAACACCTTGCAATTAAATCCTCGCACTCCTTGCGACAACAATTTTTTTTTTTTTAGGATGATTTATCCCACATCCACGAGGCGGATGTCTTTTTGGTATTTAAAAACTCAAACACGCATAAGACGTTCGATTTCCTTCAAGGCAATTAACGTCCACCCTTTTGCCGTCGAATCATCCAATAAAAAATTTCCACATCACCTTGTTTCCTTACCTCGATCCACGTGCACTTGCCAACTCAGCCTTGATTCGCATGCCCTTGCCATCTTAG